>JACCHZ010000170.1:2450000-3675000 GCA_018907045.1 Wiebesia pumilae
GCAATCACATTCGTTTTTACGAGCGGCGCGAAAACGTGAAAAAACACGAGCGAGACAAGCCGTGATAGCAGGAGGAAAAAATTGCTGATTGCAGTGCGCAAAAGCGGTTTACAGTCGAGGGCAAGAGAAAGAAAGCAAAACCGACCGCTCCGAGCATCCCTGTACGCTATAACTTTGCGCCGCTGACAATTCAATCGCGAGACGCGCAATATCGCGCAATATCGCGCAATATCGCGCAATTACAATCCGGCCTCTTTTCCAGTTTCAAGCTCTCTATCAATTCATCGTGCGTTCGTCCTTCTCCACCTTCAGTACTTGAACAGCGACGCGGGCGTAATTTTGCCGTGCGCTGGTCAGGTGTACGACGGCGCTTTATGCCTCCGCTCCGCCCGCGGCTCGTTTTCTGCGCCGGAATTATGTGCTTCTTTTAGCAGCGGCTGTACGCACGTGTAACGACGGGCAAATAAAACACGGGAATAATGAAAATAATGTGTCTCGCTCGCGCAAGGAGAGACGTGCGTTTAACGCTTCGAAGCTATAAATTATGAATATGAGATCGCTCGATTGATTCGTTTATTTATGTCGCCGGTAATTTCCAGCGTAATTTTAATTAAGCATAAAGCCAAGAGAAACGTTGTATCCGAAAGATAGGGCTTTATTTTTCCAAGTGCACGTTGGGCTATTCGGAGAGGTTTAATTTACTGGCAATTTCACGTAGTGCAGCAATATGAAATAAATAATTCTTCAAGAATGATTGCGCGTGTATTGTAAATTTATAAATAGACTGTAATGCTCTCAAAGCAATATGTATAAATCTATGAGCGCCTCGGTTCGTTCGTCACGTAACGAACCTCTTAACTAATAAAGAACAAGCTGCTCGAAAAAGATATAAGACTATCCTAACGATGTGTTCCGTATCGATGAATAATAAATTATTCGTAATACGAAGACGCGTGAAAAAATCATTGTGAAAAGTGTACAATTAGTTTGGCTGCGGTGGTAGCGATAAAGAGCGTCTTTATCGCTGTAAAAAGAGTCTACGCGACATTTTTTTAATGAAAAAGCGCGATCTTTCGTTTTACAAGGAAATCGACGAAAAATTAACTATTCTTTAGAACACCGGTCGTAGTTAATTACACGCTGCCTTCATAAACATAAACGCATACACAATGTACTCGAGCAGGTACTCCAACTGGGTGGCGTACCATTTAGTAAAGTAACTGCTAATGCGAGCTCGTATGCACAAAGACTGCACGTAATATACGAGATCCCTAAAAACATTGTTCAAAATGAGATAAATGATCTATAACAAACAACTGCGTTTTATAACAACTAAATTTGACTCTCGTTCCCGAAAGCTGTGCATAGGAAATAAATTTGACATGTAAAATATTTTTTCAAGCCTTACTAATAGAATAGTAAAGCGCAAAACACTGCAGATATATTGTTCAAATATTATTCTTATTATTGCCTCGACGCCGCAAACTATTAAACAAAAGTTAATGCGTTTGAAATTGGTAAGCGATTCGACGAACATTCAAGTTGTTTCTAATACGAAGCCTCGAATAAGCAATGAATAAAAATGAATGAAAACTTGGTTACCGAAAAAAACTATTAATAGAAGACACAAGACGAGTCTAAAAATAAGCCTCGAAAACTTTCCTTTTACATAGGTAGGATTCCTTGCGCGAAGAAGTAAGACGTAAGCTGAGAATCAAATTACAGTAGAGAGGTCTCAGTGAAAATGTTGAAAACCAAAGCACTACAAAACACTATTTTAAGTAATCTCCGGTTAGACAGGCACGCGTAAGAAGACAATAAAATACTATCCACCAGGAGTGGCGAAAAGCAGTGGACAAATTACAGAAGGAGAAATAGCTGAAGAAGCGCGAAAGAGGCCAGAAGAAAGAAGGGCCGTAGAAGAGGCAAAAGCATAAGCAGAAGAAGAAAAAGAAGAAGAAGAAGAAGAAGAAGTAACAGTGACGGCAGCAGCGGCAGGGGGAAGGGGACTTTATTAACAGGCGCGAGGACTTCCTGCCGACGCGTCGACGGCAGCTGGTCGTGCGGCCGCCACCGGAGACAACGTGTCCGGATACCAATCTGTTCCATTTCTTTTGCTTTTCTGGCAGGCCATAAATATGCATTAGGCCGTCGCCGCGGCATCGGTAGCCCTGGCTGCATTAATTGTTGGGGCGCGCTCCGCGGCCGCCCCGTGCGAAATTATGCCGACCCCGCTCGTGAAATTCACGAAAACTTTCCGCACGGCTATTTGCTCTTTGTCCGGGGATTCCCGATGAGAGCTGACTTTGCCACGCGTGCACCCGCGCTTTGTCTGCGTCATTGCGGGGATCGATGAAAAGATAAACGGCCCGTGCCGTAGACTCGAGTGTACTCGACACGATGCCAATAGCCGGGGCGAATGAAAGCAGTTTGGATTGTGCGATCCAACGCGATCCAACGCGATCCAACGCGACCAAACGCGACCAACGCGACCCAACGCGATCCAGCAGGCATTTCAGAGTGACGCGTAACGAGATTTATCGTAGCCTTACGAGTAGAAGATTTAACGAATGTAGAATAGTTTAATAAGAAACCCGGTAAGGAATTCTGCTTTCCTTTGTTTAACTCGACATCTTCATTTACGAACCAACTCTTAAATGTATTTATTTGTTTAAATAGTTTCGGTATAGCAATACGCTTGTATTGACATTTTAGTCTCCTAATTTTATGATTACTGTGCCTATATAATAAGCAAACATTCACTTGTGTTTAAAAGAATTATCACCCGCGATATTGCTTTATCGTGTACGAAAACTTGCTCGTGCTTGCTCATATTTCAGAGTACTATATTTATTGTGGCGCATGAATTTCTTAGTACAATTGAAATTATCGACTGGCTTATTCCTATAGAGAGCGGTTTTAATGATTTTCGGCCTGCAACAAGCGTGATTCACTGTTAGCTACTCTTGTAATAATTTTCGTCGGTACATTGTACAGTATTTTAAAAACAGTTTCTTGATTCGCGTATTGAATGCAATTTAGGAGAATTCGAAGATTAGTATTTTCCTCTTTTTTCCAGTAGGGCTGTTTTGTGGATCTTAATGATATTAATGAAGTATTTGCTGCTTTTATTCATAAATTTAAAACAGATTTACGATTAGTGCGTCAGGTATGAATTTTCTCGTAAAATATCTCGTAAAATATTTATGGATAAAGTTTCATAAATAATTCATAAATTTTATTTTACAAATTGCATAATTTGAAAGAAAATTTTTTTAATCAAAGGCTTTCAGTTTTGAAAGCCTTTGAAAAATATTTCTACATTCTATGCGAGTTTTCGTTTTTCTGCATTTCACGATGAGATTAAGATAGATATACCGCAAGTAAATAAAAAAAAAATGAAATAATTACGCCTAATTGCATAATTAATCGAAATTCACAACGTATTAAATATTAAATTACGTGGCTAAAGATTGTTCCTTTGGAAATAAAAATGTCAAAAGGTAAAAAGAGTCAACATTGTTTTTAAATGGAGAGTACATCTGAAATCTTGTATTTCGCGTATTTTTTAAAACTGATATAGCAAATTTTGAAAACCGCATTGATATTACCTTAAGGAAGAGAAAAAAGGTCGAATTTTTTATCTGCCTCCATTAACCTCGAGACAACAAAGTATAATGTTGCCATTGAGAATCCAGAACGCAGAGATTTCCATCGTGATAACTAACTCGAGAGCTGACTGCAACATACTTATACGGATTTATTTAAATACTATTTCTGAACTCTTATGTGCACGAAGGAAAATGAAATTGTCGATTTTAAAGGAGGAAAAAAGGAACGCGTAAAATATTTATGCTTTTATTTTTCAAACGACATTATTAAACGATAAAAATCTTTCGCAGCGTATGTATTTGAATTTTTTTCGCGGATGCATTATTTGTGTAAGAATTTCAAATGACTTTAATTTTTCATTGCATGACACTCTTTACCCGCAAACGGTAGAGAATTTAACTCGCGAGCACAATGAGTAGCGCTTGCACAATTCTAATATTATAACGTTAACGGGCAAATCTATGAATTCTATTTTTGTGCTTGCTATTCATCCGCAGAAATTAAATCATTTGCCTTCATTGGTTTTCCATTTATTTTCCAAACAAAAGCTAAAATTATCGAGAAAATAAGCAAGACAAGAGTTGTAAAAAAATGGATAGTAATAAAAGCCACTTGCGATAGAAACGTCATAAATGTGGGCGCATTGTACAATTCTGATTAACAGGATTAATGATACTTGAGATTTCATGGTTTCATTTTTTGAATAGCGTATGGTTAAAATTTAAAACAAGATATCAGATCAACTATATTCAAATAACTAAAATTTGAAATTCGAGCGATAGTTATTGTTTGGCAAAGTACGTGCGAAACGATAAATAACGAATCACCCGCAGCTAATTCTAACATCGGTCAACAGTTAGTTCGTCATACCACTGGAATAAATTTAATTTAAGAAAACAATTTTACCTTTTACGACTTTCGATAGGGGTAATTTAATAATACTTAATTTTGTTATGAAAAAATATGAGCACACGAGCTCACGAAATAATGCTTATGTTTCTCCATTGTGTACCGTTTATTTCTTGCCATAGAGAAAATAGCAAATAAAAAATAAAAAAAGTAAGCCTAAATGGAGAAAAATTGTAATATAGAGAAAATAGGCCATAAAGACAACTGGCATCGGACAAATCGAAAACAGGAAAGCACAGAAAGTATCGGAGACATTTAAATTGCACAACCGCGTACAATGTGTTACAAAAATTGTGGAACATTATTATTAGACACTCGGAACTCTTACTAGGTTGCACAAGTCTGTTGGCATGATCGATTTTCTGAAATTAAAGTTTTCGCGGTATCGGTATTATGATCGAAGACGGTACCAAGATCTCCGCTTCCCGACAATGAAACAGAAATCAATTTCCGTCTACCACAAATGGATTACAGATACTATGTACAATTTTTCTTCCAGCGCAGGTAAAACACAATTTATTACGGGTAAACGTTGTCGTGATAAAGGGCGTTAATTTTTCAACTGCTGATTCTGACAAACGATGCCTCGTAATGCCTGATAATATTTATTCTGGAGATGGAATCGGATCTGATAGCTCCAAGTTGCCGATAAATTTGATATGTTGCGATTATGACACGAGTGGCGGCTCTATTATAAAAACAAGAGACGAGTAAAATGATTAAAAAGTTGAGATATAAGTGCTAAGGATTTTCACAATTTATGCGATGATTGCGTATATGGAAAGCAAACTAAAGTGCCTACGATAGAGTCGAGCGTACAACTGAAATTTATCGAACAATGAATACGCTTCGATGCATGCGAGCCTACGATGATCGATTCGTTGGACAGAAATCGATAATCCGTTGTAAATAATAGCAATTATTCTTATTCTAAAAAATAATTTCACAGTTTTCTTAAGTAGGCCACTGAAAGTATTCAAGCGTATACAGCGTTACGCGTTATAAATTAAACATTTCACCGGAAAAAAAAAAAAAAAAAAAAAAAAACGAGTAAAATACTTTACGAATTATGGTGCCGTAATAAGCTGAATATAAACGAATTTCATATCTCTGTTGTGAAATATTGCCTTGATATTATATATATACTCGAGGAAGAACAAAGAGATTTCACAAAAGGACTCCAAAGGGATACTTGGTTGGTTATCTTAATAATCGTAAGGACTGTTGCATATGCAAAAACAAAAAATTACTATTTCTTAAGTACAACGACTAATTATGAGTCAGGGATTGATGAAAAGGATGAATAATTATACGGTTTGAAAATAAAAACGAACGTGTTTTAAATATACGGGAATTGAGGGGTTAGATTGAATACTGCGAGAGCAACCGAATCTTACGAATGGCCGCTAATGTGTATTGCGTAAACTGCGTCTCAAAATTATAAAGAATCCATTAACGTTCAAGGCAGCAAATTGGAGAGGAAACTGAGTCATTGCACGAAAAGAAATTTTGCAATTTAATTGAAAAAGCGAAAAGACAACTAGTTATTAAGAGCCGATAGGATTTTTGGAAAAAATGCAATCGAAGTGGCTTGAGGAATTAGAGAAAGAAAGATAGAAAGAAAGGTTCAGCCCGGTTTAAAGATTTAATACGATAAGATAGATGTTAAAAACGGCTCGTGAAAATTTGGAACAAGCATAATTCGATATTAAAGCCAGATATTCATCTGTTAATCTAAAAGAACACATTTTTACATAATGCAGCTCGAGGTTTTCCATGATGGAATATTACAGGTTTACGTTGGATGAATTATTCGATTAATAAAAGAGCACTCTTGGTTATTTACGGAAACGATGGACTTTTCGGCTATTCCATTCACAAAAGTTTAAACGCATTCGTAAACATCCTTTTAAAGATGAGATTGATCGGAATGAAACTCTGTATTAGAGGATAATTATATTTTTGTGTGTCAAAAAAATGTTATTTAACCGAGGCAAACAATATTTCGACTCCGATCGAAGAAGCGATAGTCTAATGCTTGTACTGTTAATTAGTTGAAGTTCGGAGTAATGAACATTGGCAGCTTGTAAAGTGGCTATTCAAATATCCGAGAAGGATGATGCTGGGCTTCTTTACAGTAGCATATGTGACTTTAAGGTGCATTGCGATGGTACAGAAATAATTTGCAAGTATGTAAAGGCAACCACTACGTGTCGAAGTAAGTTACAATGACAGGCGTCAGCGGCAAAAGAAATTGCTTGGATTAAGAAACTTTTTAACGATTGTTAAATAGGCTTATAAATGATACAAATGAAATAAAATTTATAAAAATATGAAATACCATGAAGGAAGCGCGCGCATTGACACGAAATATTCTTAATTTTTATCAAATTTTTATGAAATTTTCCGGGGAAAATTAAAAATATTTATTATTACAAACCCACGTATCAATATTTTGACGATTAAAAAATTTTATACCATGATTTAATTTCATCAAAGGCTTTAAATTTCACCAATTATTTCTACGCCACTTTGCCATCTACATAATAGATGAATGTGTCGTAAAAGCATTTGTAAAAGTTTCACATCGAATCAGTGTCATTGGTTCAAAGGTACATAGGCATAAATGAAGGATACGTTATAGGTTTTGCATTTAAATAATCGTATAAAACTCAGAGTATTCGTATTTTATATCTTGATATTTATTAATTGAGACTTTAGTTTTAAAATTAATTCTTTTGAAGGTACGTGAATTGAGAACAGATAATATTAATTATAAATAAATTCATAAAAGCTAAATCACATTTTGGACTATTTACACATTTACATATCTTTGAACGTAACATCAATTGATAATATTTGTTGATGTATTTACTCCAGAAGGAGTACACATCTTAGAGTAAACTGAAAACTGAGAGATCAAAAGATTTCGAAAAATGTAAAGACTCTAAAGATTACATTTATAATAAAATCAAGGCGTCCTTGCACTGGCTCCATTTGTACTGGCAACACAAATGAGGGAAAATATTTGTCTATTTGGCAATTAAATATTTACCGATAAAAGACAATGTTCTAGGTGTACTTCAAGCCGAAACTGATGCATTTTTAGAGTCCTTGACAAACCGTATACCTATTGAAGAAAACTATTTTGAAGCATTGAGTCGATTTTCGATAAGAGAAAATATTATTTTCATCGCTAATCTTGGGACTTTTTCACTCCATGCAGTACCTATTGTATTTATATCACGAATTTTTTATCTACTGTATATTTTCCGAAACTTCTTCAACTCCAAGCTTTAGTTTCCTGAAAATACCTAAGACGTGAAACGTATTTTATCATTTATTTATTTTTCTTTCGATATTCCTATCGTAGCACTAACATCTTCTCTCTGCGCTTTAAGAGTATTTAAATTTTTTCACTTTCTTCGGTTAAAATATTTTTAATATTTCGATTTATCCTGTATCCAGGATTTTATATTGGTTTTCATTATATACTATTATATTTTAACTCTTTCTAAATTTCTCCGTCTATTAAAATGAGATTCACAGTGAGTCTATATTAAAGTTTATCGAGGTTTATTATTTAATGAGCGTTTTTTTTTTTATTTTCCAAGTTCATTTTGTTTGCAGTACCACAAAATTTTCCTTCGGAACCCGTTAGCTTACTCGACATCGCTTTTATCGGTAGGTACTACAGCGATTACGATAAAAAATGCAAAGGTACTATGGTATTCAATAATAAATAAGCAATACTTAATACAAGGATTTAAATAATTCCAAGTAAGGTTTGTAGATGTTGATTTACAGTTACAGCTTCATGTTTACAGTTTTTCAAACCTGTTGCATTAGTTTATTTGAAAGTTGAAAACGCGTGCGCGAAAATCGAAGAGTAAACAACAACTATTAAATGATAGTTTGTGCAGTAGGTCAAGACCTGACAGGTAGTATAGCACGTGACCTGCACAACGAGATCGTCAGCACTGGATAATGACGAGCTTGTACGCGACGTAAAAAAGCTCAGCGCAAAAATATAGCGATTCCAAGGAACAATTGTAATCGGTTTTTCCTCAATTTATTATTCTCTCTTTGTACGTTTATTCATTAATCGGAATTAATTGAAACTTGATGTAAATAACGTGAAATATTGAGTATTTGTGTAACAGCTAAACCTTGATCCAGTTTTGTACACGTAGGACGTAATATACTCGCGTTAAATATAATGCTGCAGTTGTGAACGATAACTTACTTTTTAAATACTTGTGTATTATTTGTAAAACAATCCATTTTTTCAAAACACAATATTTACCCGAAGCAACGTGCAAAGTTACGATAAAAGCCGATCGTAAAAGATTTATTGAAAATTGAAATTTGAAGGTTATGCAACACTGTGAGAGATATTTTGCTACTTGCTTATAACATTCTAACGAATTAAAAAGTATTACTTTGTTTCGAAATTCCCTAAGTTCTTCGTAAACAGTCGATAACAACGTGATCGCTTATTTACGTCAGCTTGTCTACTCAGCGCACGGCATATCTCGTTTTTTTCTTTTTTCCTAATCTCGCACGGAAAATTAATCGTAATTATTAAAAAAAGGCAATTCGCACGTTTCATTGAAGTTGATCTGCGAGTATTTCCAAAACACGATGAATTTTTCATGTAGTTGTTTGAGAACATTGCCGTAAACGTTTCGAACGTTATTGCGCTGTTCAGTTTGAGATTTGATTTCAATGCGAACTCCAAAGGAGAAAATCCGTGCGAGCGAAGAGTGAAATATTAGTGGAATTATATTGCTCGAATCGCTCTCGACGTCGCTAATACAAGACATTGGAATATAAGCAACATAAGGAAACCTGTTTTAATAAAAGTATCGGGATAAGTCACTAAAGAGAATATATAAATCAGAGAAACAGCGAGAGCGAGAATTGAATTGCATTGGTCAACGTAAAACGATCTCACACGGACACCTATACAGCGCAGCCATAAATTAAAATAATTATTTAAGTAAACGGTTATTATTTTGAAGGCAGTCATTACCATCGAAAGACAAAAATGCGTCATCGAAAAAGAGTGGCCTTATACCTGCTGCGATTTATACTTGAACAATCAATTCGGGCGTTGTTAAAGTGCTGCTTCAAGCCAGCAATTATAATATTAAAATATTATGTCTCGACGTTCATTCCCGTCGAATAAACTCGACGTTTATTCCCCGCGAGCACTCCCGACTCGAGCGGTGTGAGTTCCCGATTTTAAGAAACGCGAGCGAGACGTGTATGCAAATGCTGCGTAATTCCATAAACGCGCGTCTCGATTTACTCGAAAGGAACGGGGACTCGTTTTCTCGGCTCATTACGCGCTCCCCTAGTGTCCTAAACGCGGAGTTGCTCTCGGGCGTCAAAGTCGGCACCTTTCTCGATCGACGAAGCGACGAGCTTTCGCGTCGGCGCTCGATCTTTCCTCGATCTTTCCTCGATCTTTCCTCCTCGGTCCACGCGCGCATTATCGCCCGCAGCGGCCCGTAGTCCTCTTTATGCGGATTTATGCGAGATTCTCGTGCGCGCAATGCATAATGACTCGACTCGTCATGCATGCAGCGCGACGTCGCTTATTTACAACTGGCATATAATTAGCCCGTCGCAAATCCAAGGTCGACGACGCACTTGATTGTCATTTTATGTGCTCGAATGTCTCTCTTTTCTCGAGTCATCTGATTCTCTCTCTCTCCCCCTCTCAATTCCCCCGCCCCCCGGGTTCCTTCCTCTTTTTTCGTTGGACATTCGAGAACGTGCGTTCTTGAATGTCCGCTTGTCTTGACTCGGAATCGCGTTGTTTTCGTCCGGGCGATGTTCCGCAGCCACGGCGATTGAAATTATGGGGCTTTCGTATTGCTGTTATGGGTGAAGAGCGAGTTGATTTACGGGACACGAGCATTTCCATGATTTTTGTTTATCGTTTATTTTCCTCCGTTGCAATTAGTGAACGCTCACTAATCGCAGTTATAGCTCTGCTGCTGATTAATATGCAAACTATATGAACGTATACTTATTTTCGTGAAGTAGCGAGGACTTTATAGTAAGAACCTTTTCTTTTTTAGGGTCACGTACAGACTGGCGTCACTGCAACCAGTTGGACAGATTTGATCGGCTTATATTTCGAAGCTGAAAAATCAAGGGTCCGGTTATTTCTTCGAATTATTCGAGGCAAAGTCGCGCTACGCATTAAGTGCAGCTAATTTGTTACAAACGCCGGGTAAATAAATTATTAGCATTCTCCCCGGGAATAAATCCGCGCCTTTTAAATCATGCACGAGACAGATTATTCGTGTTTTTTTTTTTTTTTTAAATTGATAGGTAAAGCCTCTCATAGAAACAGTACTTGGGAGTCACAGAGATTTTAAAATACGATCCGCTCGCATCCATGTTCTTGATTAAGGCATTAAAATTCTATTTCTGTGTCGTTCGGAGCTGAAGCGTTAACAAAAGTACAGATAAAGGTTGACAGTTATGAATCAATCCACGTTGGCTTCTTTTCATAGAACGAAGAGGATTATTATTTAATAACATTGTCCTAATTGTATTTTCGTATTCTTGTCAGAAGTATTTAACGGTCTTTGAACGTGTGAATTAAAAAGAAATCCTAACGAACCAAGCAGTATCGATTTCTGTTTCTTTTTTTTCTTTTTTTTCTTTCAATTATTAAGCTTCGCAGAATAAATTAATAGGTTGAGTTACTAAGAATATGAAATTAGTGTAATTTTTCACAGCATATTATTCTACGTATTGAATGAGATATTTTTAAAGCAAGCTATGAAAAAATTATCAAAAGGAAAGAAGTGTCGCGGATATAATGGAGCTCAATGTATCATTACGACACATTTAAAATTCAAAAGTACATACGAGTCTTGTTCGCGAGACTTACTTATTTACGTTTTAATATTCTTCATCTTGGTAATTTTTTTTTTTTTTTTTTATCAAACTCTTATTATTCGTATTGTTTCACCAAATATTATCTGTAATATATTATTTGTACTCTGTATTATAAATTACAAGAGATTGAGCTCACTTTTCAAAATTATTTTAAGCATTTGCAAGTCGATTTTATGCTGATTCATTTAAGCTATAGAAATCTGAGAGTTAGAGTAAATTTCTTCAGGATTGAAAAGATTAATTCTGTTTGGTTACGTTAATTTACATAAATAGTTATTCATTTGCTTGGCAATGAGTAAAGAAAATCTAATTTGGTTATTTATGAAATTTTTTATGTACTTGTGTCTACAGTGTGAAGTGAAGAGCGGCAATAATCAGTACACAGTATAATAGTCTCGCCGACTATATACCGGCGAGATTTATGCCTTTATGTCGAGGACCCAATTTTGCGTTGAAGTTTTTTCTTTTTTTCATTTCATTTGTTTTTCGCTTTTTGTCTCTCGAAGGAATGTTTACGCGTATTGCGGAAAATTTGATGAATTATTGATGAGATGGATTGAAAGTTAAAAAGAAAAAAGAAAAAAAGAACACTAGTGCGCTTGACCATTTTGTGTTTTAAATTGCAAAGTAGGCACGTGCCTCGGCAAAGCCCATGTATCACTTTTAGTTCGTCTGTTTTTTCCTCTGTGACCAATGTTTTCTCTAGGCTAAAACTTCCGACAATTATCATTCCCAGTTATTCCGTTCATATTTATTTATGCAACAATTACGACAATTAGGGTATAAATGAATTAGGGTTGTTTAGTGCAGAGGTTACGTCGCTTTCTCGAAGCAACGGTAGTTTTCGCGGAAATCTTCATTCTAATGCGAAGTCTACCGACGCGTAATAAAAAAAACTCCAAATTTTCGACGTCTTTTTCTGCAAAGTTCGAGCAGTTCTCGTCTTTGATCGTGCAATAAGTAGCTTAAGGATCCAAGTAAAATTAGACGAATAGCAGAATTTTAATTTCAAACTTACACCAAGTTTACTGATTTATAATTCCGTGCTTTAAATATGTAAATTTTTTTACATAATAAAACATAATGGGACGCATAGAATAAAAATGGCCCACATGATTAGTAATGTAAATGAACAAATCTATTCATATGCAGAGGATGATTTAAATCATTTTTCCTTCGCTCGTTCAAATTGAACAACGCGTGTGGAAACTGTTACAGTTGTGTTTTACGAGACCTTAAAAGACATTCACGCACTTAACGACCCTCATCCGCAACGTTCTTTTCCAGCGCCAAGCCAGGTTAAATGCAAAATGAAAAAGAAAACCGCATATTAAGTATAAGCTGTCACCACAAAAGGAACGAAAATCAGAACGACGCGAAGGAACAGCTTCACGAAACCGCAAAATCTAGCGAAAGAATTTGCACGCGAGCACACAAGAAGCGTTCACTCGTGTAATCAGAGAATTTGCCCCCGTCAAAGTCCGCGTGTCACGCGTGTGCGCGCAGCTGCGTCCGAGTCCTAAGCAGGCGAGTGAACAAGATCCAAGGAAGATGAGCCAAGGGTCAGGGCTTGCGTGCGTGCAAGGATCGAGGCGCTTATCGAGGTGCTTATCGACGCGCTTATCGACGCGGGTCTCCGTATCTACTCCGTTCGCCCGTAATGAGCGCGAATTATTGTTCACCCGCGGCACCGCCGAGCGCGAACCTGTTCTCTCACCTTTGTTCTGCTGCGGTGCCGTCGTCCCACCGATACCCGAGAGTCGTCACCGCCCAACGCTTCGGTCTCGCCGCCGAATTAGCGGAAGGAGGTAAACGGTGACAGGGAGCGAGTCCGAAGAGTTCGGGAGATCACGATTCAAGATTCGTGTAGCGAAGTCGAGCGCAGCTGCGTTACACCCTTTGTGTGCGGGACAGATTATCGAACGCTAGCCGAAATGAGGGGTTCGCGACAGATTTGAATTCGCCGCCCGGAAATTGACCGGGAGTATCGGATGGTGTGCGGCTTGTTTTAGTAGCCGTATCGGAACACCAAGATGTACGTAAGAGCAGTGGATACAAGAGACTAAGGGAAAGGCTCGGCTCGTCGTGTATCTTTGGTGTAATGTTTTTCTGTAATGTCTCGTATTGGAGAAAAAGCTTTGGAAACGAGCGGCATTACATTGGCACTTTGAAGGGTTAAAATGGGAAAAACTTCTCGATATAATCAATTAATAAAATGAAGCTATTCTGTATTAACTCGAGTTACGCTTTTCATCTTCAAGTGGTACTGCATTTTAATCTGTCTGTCAGTTTAATCTGATATTTATAGCACAGCAGGATCGTGTACGTTTTTAAATATGAATTAATTTTCATGAACTGAAAGGTCGGTTAATTGATGTCCGTATCCAAATGTGAAATGTAGACGTGTTAAGAGCAAATACTTTGATCAACTTTCAAAGACATGGCAACTTTCCTCTCGTAGGATTGACAGCTTTTAATTTCAGAATACAATTAAATCACTTACCGCGTAATGTTTTACACTTTCATAGATTTACCCATGAGAATTATTAATTGATATACGAGAGGGAAGGCGGAGTTTTCTGCAAATTAATGGCTCCGCGCGACGAGTGGATGAGAATTGTTTCGATATGATTAGTTCGTAACATGGTAAATTGTTGTGAACATCACTTAATAATTGAAATTGGATTATAATTATTTTTCAAGTATGACAATTTTGTTTATTATTATACCTTTAATACTTCATCGGATAAAGAAAATAATAAGTGAGTTAGTGAGGGCTCTCAACGATGTGGCGATGTTGCACGTACTATGTGCTAAGTACTCGGGTAGGATGAAGCATTTAATGTTCTATTTTTAACAGTGAACTAAGAGATCTTAGATCGAAATATTTGTACGGATTCCATGGGCATGTAAATGGCCGTTCAATAAAAATGTGAAAAAAAAAAAAAATGAAAAAGTTGATGGATGCAACTGATTACACGTACACACGTAATGTGCATATTGTAATGGAAATTCCTGTTTTAATGTTACGTTATTGTAGCCTCATGCGAATTAAGATTTCCATTAATTATGAAATATTTAATCACTTGTAAAAGTGGCACGAGGTGTAGAAATTGTGTCTGTAGCCAAATTTACATTACTCGAAGAACTTTGATGAGAAGACTTTTACGATGTTATTGCTAATGTCGTTCTTGTATCTATTGTTAAAATATATCACGTTAGTTTTAAGTACCGTGAACTAATTTTATGTACAATGACGCAAGCAACGTTGATTATATTTTACGAATAAACTAATAGCGCTATAAAAGTTCTTCAGTACTTTGCAAGATTTTAATAAACTTGTGCAATTTTTTGATTTGTGTCGTATGTTCATTTTATTTTTTTATTTGCGAATTGCTTTTAGAAAATATGAAGTTTACTAGCAATAACTGTCGCTTAGTTAGAGTTAATAGTCTTCGCGCAGGCAAAACGTATTTCTCGTAACAATTTTAACGAATTAAATCTTGTTTTTGTTTCAGGTGAGTTCATCGCTATCAGCTATCACTCGTATAATATAATACTGCACTATTGAGGAAGTTATTTCTCTGTGTTTTCTTCGATTATATTTCACGTATGGCCCTAAAGGTAAATTCATGTAAGCAACGCTTGTGCGCGATGCATCAAAATAAATACGCGTTACTCGAGTAAACCTTTCACGTTTTCAAATGTAACAAAAACAACGAATTATAAAAGCCTTATTAGGAAGATAATAATTGCCTTAAAGTGTCAAGATCTACAAATCTATCACTACCATGTTGGCAGACCTTTGATTTGTCCGATCTCGCGTGACGACATTCCGTTGATCGGGCTTTTCTTTTAAAGGAAAGTCATTTGCATTTCGAAAGCGAACGCAGTTTCCATTTGCCATTAAAGGCATTTTCGCTATCGAGTCAACGACCGACTGATTGATTAATTGTCCCATTCCTCTAATGATGCTTTTTTACTTGTGTTTTTATGTAATTCAACGTGTGACTCTAGCATTCGATGACTTCCGAATAAACATTTTAACGTAAAAATGACCAATGAGTCTTGCATTACGCAAAATTTATTTTACCCGACGTACTTCACGCGATACATCAACCATAAACCGTCTCTTGCTCGCAATATTTAATAAGAGGATGCGATATACGTAAATACAACAAATGGACTGTAATTGTAAAGTTACGATGAGTCGAAAATTGTAATCGATCAAGAAAGATTAATGCCACTGCTACGTTCCTAGAATCGCATAAAGCTTCTTGATACGGATAATCACCTCCTCAATAATTCATTTCCCATGATAAATCAGCTATAAGGATCGAAATCATTTCAACGTAACAGGCTCTTGAAAAAATAAAAGAAAACCCACACCACATTTCCCTTTGGAGATCCATTCGTGTACAGCCTCTCAAAAGTGACAAATCCCAGAGCAGTGACAAAAAGTCGGCACTTCAAACAGCACGTACGAAATGCTCCGATTTTTTGCCTGAAAAAAAAACGCCCGAAGGAAAATTCCTCGGACACGTTGACCCGTTGTTTTTACCTTTCCGCCCACGTTATCGCCGGGTCAAGAATCGAGTCTCCCGAGCCATTTTCCCTGGGTTCTCTCCCCCTCCATTAATTCTCCTTCTCTCTTCGACTTTTTATCGGAAACGGCCGATCGACGCGGCGGTGGCAGCAACGTTAATGCGCCGCTGCAAATAAGCAGTTAACCTCAATTAGGCGTCCGGAGTCTCGCTCGCTCGCTGACTCGCAAACACGATACTTCGAGTTGTCGTCTGCCTTTTCTGTCTTCGTTGCTTTATGAGCCTCTTTCTACTTTTCGCCTTCTTATCTTTTCCTCGGCTTCGCACTCGCGCGCACGATTCGATTGATATAACTCGTGAGCAATATAACATTAAGAGCAATCCCAGCCTCTGGGGTGTTTGCGAAACTGCGAAACTCCTTTTTTTTTTCTTTTTCTTTCTCTTTTTTTTCATAAAAAATTGTTTCCTATTTGTTTATGGTAATGGTTTTTGAGCGTAGCGGCACTCTACGGCGCTACGCCATTCAGCCGTTTCACCAACGCGTAAATGCGTAAATATATGCAAAGTTGATATTTTTAACACGTTTAACGCAAACTCGCCGTTTGCCGAGGCTCGGCTTTTGTTTCTTCGGTTGAAATCTTTCATAACGTATATTCGGTAACTTAAAATAAACGGAGCTCGGAACGGGTTAAAAGTGGGTACCGAGCAGCTTTAAACGGAACTCAATATTTGATTTATCGCCAGCTCTTTTATATTAAAGTGCGCTTGTTTCGTGACGTTAAAATTGCTCGGCCGCATGCTTTTCCACAAACGTAGGCATTGTCAAATTTCCAAATCGGTCAACAAATGTGACATCCAATGCAGAAAAGCATATACTCTTATTAACGTGCAGTTTCAAGGTAAAGCCTGTTCACTCTATTGATTTCCTATATAATGGAGTGACGTCTTGAAGTAAAGTATGATTTGAGTTACGTAACTCTTATTGCCTTGGTCGACTTGCAGTCGACCAAGTAAATTTGCAAATATTTGCGGGATAAAGCTACATTGGAAGCAGACAATTCAATTCCATTTTCGGAAATATAAAAGCCGCTAAAGAAACTCAGGGCTCTACGTTTACGAAATATATATTTTTTAAGCTAATCGTAAAAAGTTAATAATAATTTGAAAAGCCTCGCGTAGACCGTAAAATGCAAACAATACGAGAGATATTTCAGAACCAAACAATAATACATAACGAACTATTTTCTTCTCTGTTACTCGTAAAGTTTTAAATGTTTTTTGATCGACGGTTCGAAAGATGAAGCGAGCTTTGATATTACGTTGCTTGCGTCTTGAAAAATCTATGTTGCTCTTATAATTATATCGAAAGCGTAATCATTGAGTTGCGAGCGTTTTGATGAAAAATTCAGAATGATGTAGATTAATATTGATCGATATATTACGGAACAATTTCCAACGCGCAGAAAGCTTAAATTACATTAGAGGAAATATTGCTTGGCGTGTAGATTTCGTCGAATGCGAGAACAACTAAGTACTTGCCGTAATCGATACATTTCTCACTAGAAGTGCAACAAATTGTAATTGTCACAATTGCCTCTGTGTAGGAAGGAGCACGAGCAATGCGTTCGTTGCGTTCGTTTAGAAGAACATTTAAAATACGTCGCGTCATTCGTTGCGAGTGTGAAAAAGGTTAAAATTAAAAACCAATGATTATTAGAGATGGCAGCAATATTACACAGTAAAGTAATGTACCGAACGTCTCTTTACGCGTTTTCTTAACAATACACGTCGTAAGAACTTTTATCGCGTGCCGTTCTCGCTTACACTCCTGTATTATATTAAATATACACACAGAAACAAATATTATGTCCTTTTCACGTTATTTTTCTATCTCTTTTTTGTTCTCGTTTGTGGGCTTAGCGCTTTACCGGGCGACGAACAATGCCGCGCTAAATAATAAATCAATAATACTGTGACTAATAATACGCGACTTTTGCAACGCGACGTAGTCGCTGACGACCGCGACAATAACCAACACCGAAACACCGAGTTCGCCTGAAATTTCTTTCCTTAAGAATTTCCCCTCCTAGACTTATTTTATTTTGCCATCTTTTTTCAAGGTTCTTTATCTTTTGAAAACAGTTTTCTTTGGGTTTTTTTTTCCCTTTATCTTTTTTTCTTATTTTTTATTTTAATTTTTCTTTTAATTTTTCTTTTTTTTTTCTTTTACATTTGACACGAATTTGCGGTAACACGAAATCCCCAAATCGAAGGAACATTTTTATTGCATTCGCTTATTATAAGTTATGATTGCCGTAATCGATAAGTATGAATTAATTAATATTTTACGTAATACAAAATAGAGTTTACAAAGGCGCGCGCATTGTATATTCCTTTTAAACATTGTAAATACTAATTCCGCGCACACGCGTGTCCTTGCTTTACTCTTTATAGTTTAAATTTACGCTCGCTAATAAATTAGTAGCCATTTTTACTGCAGCCTTTAAGTATTTTCTACGTATTCCAGAGTCTTTGGTGCACTCTTCTCCTTTTTTCTCCTTTATTGTGCTGTACTCATTTGCCACTCGCCCGCCTCTTACTCTTGCATTCTTTTCCGCGTTCTCCTTACTCATTACTTCTCATTCGTACGTGATTCTCGCTCAGTCTAATTTATCTTTGTCCCAACCTTCCTTACGTTTTACACCGGAACACATTTAGAGCTCATTTAATAATTTTCCACGGAAGAACAGAGCTCTTGATTCAGAGTTGCATAAATAGTAAGTAATTCGCAAATTAATTTAATTCGCAAATTGAGATACTTAAGTAATTGAGTTTATTAATTCAATTAGCTATTGTTATGAATAATGATCTTCTTTTTCAGTTTATTATTACTAATGTTCAATATACCGACGCCTACTTTTAAGTTATTTCAATTTAAAATTATTTAAGGCCAAGCATTTAGCAATAAAGAAATTCACTCGTGCCTAGATCCGACTTAATACTATCACGTCGCATAAACAAGATAAGTTACCGTAGTTAGTACTGATGTTACTTTTCAAAGCGATCGCTATAAAGGGAATTTTGTGTAGCAACATAATTTAATTGCAATGTTTGATACAGTCTTACGCATCAATGATAGGATACCAATCAAAATTAAAAAGCATATTCACATAATGTACCATAACTTCGGAGTTATTTAACTTAATAATATTTTAAAATCCACACGTAATTAGTTATTTCGTTAAATTTATTAGCCGAATTAATAATACATTTGTATTGGAAATGTTAATGCATATCGCATATACATGCGATTTGAAAGACTATTTTAAAAGCGCGCTTACATGTATCAGTGCTTGAATAAGGAAATATAAATGAATTAGCTTCGAGCATGAGATCGATGCTTAGTCACGTTTACATCCTCAGCAATAATTGTAACACAAGTTGTCCACAGCATATAGTTCATCTACGAATTGATGATCTAACTTACTTAATACCTTAAAACACGAAGAAAAACTTAATTAAAAAGCATTTTTCGTTAACGAAAATTTTAATTTTAAATTAACCTTGGCATGAATAGAATTAAGAGGAATAAATGCCTTTGCAAGGATTAATGTATAATAACATTAAAAACAATATTCCGCGCGAGATATTTTATTTACGAGACGTGCAAAGATAGCAAAAATATAATGTACTGGCGCATAGTATTTAGAAAACCGCAACACGATGCCTCTTAAAAACAACGTTAATAAAGTGGTTCAATTGACTCTCTGAGCTTGAACTGTTTAGAAAAAGGTTAAATTAATTTAATGCTTGAAAATTACAGATGAAAAATGTACGTTAGAAAATTAGATAAATTTTATTTTATAAATTTAATAAAGGCTTCTGAATATCATTTCGAGAAGTAGATTAAATTTCTTTCAAAGGATCAAATTAAAATGCTATATAAAGTAAATGTAATTATTTCCCGTATTTTCAGAAGTTTGTACGTATGTGCATGTGGTTAATTTCATGATTCATTTCCTTTTTAAACGCACGAAGAAAAATTTTTTTTGACTCATGAATTAGAGAGAATGTACAGTGTGTGTTATAAAATACGTTGCTTATTTAAAGTCACATTGATGGAATATTTGTTAAATATTTATCAAATAGAGGTAAATAATCCGAATGTTGAAAAATTTTGATTTTTAAATATTTCCCGTAATAAAATGTAATATTCCAATGTAATATTCCAATTATTTTATTACGTGAATTGAACTATATTTTTGAGGTATATTTTTTGCACGTAGATGAATTACTTGAGAAGGATAATTAAAAAAGTATTGTATCGCTAAAAATATATTTTTAGATATAATATATATTTCGCATAAGCTTACGCATAGGATTAAAAGATGTACGTATAAAATTACGGATTTATATATAATATGCTCGCAAGTTTCATTGTCATTGAATTATTTCTTTACATAGATTAATAATCCATTTAGACAATAATTTGCCAAGAAACTTTGTGGTTAACGAACGTCTGATAACTAATTATTTTTTCCCAATGTAAATGCTTATTTAATGTACTTGTATGTTCGAAAACTTATCACCATCATTGAAATTTTACGACATACGAAATAAAATTATTTCAACTTAGTATACCACAAGAACTTATAATTTCGGCAAGTCTTTATCGCTTAAAAGTTTTTTATGCGTTATTAACAAGTCTAAGGTACAAGGATTATAAAAATGATGTATGGTTAAATAATACACCATGTGAAACAATAATTTATGTCATTTTTACTGCCTTAAAATTTACACTACTATAAAAGTAAACATCTTTATGCTCCTTTAGTTGTAGAAATGAAGTACTTAAAACAGTATTTTAGAAAGTTTAAAATTTTTTCAAAACAAGTTTCAAATTACGTGCAAATTGTATGAATTTTTTTGTATATTAATAACATTGGCGCAAGAAATGTTTGTTACAAAGTTTTTCAAGAAACAACGAAGCGTTCATCGACAATATAAAATGTTCTTCCACCGTTATCTTGATTTTTCGAAAATCAAAGAAGCTGATTAAATCGTTCTTAAAATCGGTACGCATTCGGTCGAATTCTCAGATGTTCATGAGATTTCTCTTCCCGGCAAATCCTTGATTTCCTTGTTCTCTAATGATATCTTGAAATGTCGTGATACACAAACTCCGTTCCATTACTTAAGAAATTTCGCGATGTTCGAGGATGGACTGTTTCTTTAAGATCGTGGCTCGCCTCGACCGGCATTTCTCGTTTTTCTCTTTATCCCTTTTTCTCTTTTTCTCTTCCTTCACTCTCCCGTCGTAATCTTTATCCGCCGGCGTCGTCGGCGTCGTGCCACTCTCTTCAAGAGTTCAAGCGAGCTTCGGCGCGACGAACGAGTGCGCGGTTGCCATATGCCTCGACTCTCTTCTGTCCGTACTTCTACCTGGCTCCGACGATACATGTAATTGCTCCTTAATAGCGGCCTTCCCGTCCTCTCACTCACTCTCTCTCTCTCTCTGTCTCTCTCTGTCTCTCTCTCTCTCTCTCTGTCTCTGTCTCCGTCTCTGTCTCTGTCTCTGTCTCTGCAACTCACTCTTCTCTTTCCTCGTGAAACAAGCAGCACGACGCGCCGCTTTTTCTTTACAAAAGAGGTGAAACAAGTTGGGATTAGCACAAGATGAAAGGAATTAAATACGGAGAGAGAAGAAGGGTGAGTAGGTAGAGTGGAGTAGTCTCGAGGTAGACAGAAACAAGAGTTTATCGTACGGATGCTTTACTTGGGGCTTTCAATGCTAGGGTGCTGAGTGAATATTAAAATGGTTGTAGCTACATGACGGATAAAGAAGTGATACAATATTCTTGTGTAAAACATAATTGCATGATTTCCCTTTCTCCATTTCTTTTCTTTCTAACGAGAAGGAAGTAGTGCTATGTTGTTGTAGTTATAGCTCGTTATACTTTACTTTTGTCAGATAAATCGAAAAGGGAAAGATTTACGGAGCACTTTGTCAAATATAAATTAATCGCCAAGCGCAATTATCGGAATTAACTTTTTTTAATCGTTTAATTTAGTTCGCAAATTTTTGTACTGTAATCTTGACTTTTTCACCAAGGTTAAATAACGCTTGAGATCCAGTCACTCACTACAGACTTTTATTCTAATTTCAATAAACTCTATTCGAATTCATTCAATTTGCGAGAACCTTAAATCATTAGCGCGCCAATCAAGCTCAGACAGTTCTTTAACACTTCAAAAGAGTTCTTCGCACTTTGGCCTCGCATGCCAAATGCCGACTCATTTTAACTTGTAAACGATTGATTTTTTGACTCTTGCAGAGTACCAAGGGCCGTCTGAATTTACAAGCTTTAAAAAAGAGCGCACAAGTACGAATCACTTTCAATTCTAGCGTCAATCACGGCATACAATTTCTGTACGCTGCTTAATGATTCACAGAGGCAGCAGGGATAAGAGTAGGGAGTGAGAGATGACAGTTTGGCGGTACAACCAACGCGACAATTACGCGTGATTACGGCTCTTGAATAAAAAGGCACGCATATACGCGTCGGCGAAAGTATATATTTGCGCGCTCAATATAACGAGAGAGAGAGAGAGAGAGAGAGAGAGAGAGAGAGAGAGAAGGATAACACGAAATGTCATAAGAAACGTGCACGCGCGTAAGGCCGCCTCCCAACAAGCAAACGAGAGCTTTCCATTTTGGAATATGTACTTACTGTTGCAAACGAATGACGTCCGCGTGCGAAAGTGTCCCGCATCCGTCGAATGGACGCGCGCACGTCTGCACGTGGATTCGAGGGACTTGCGCCTCTCCCCGCGCTAAGGTATCCATTTGCCGCGTAGTCGGCCATTACGTAAATAGCAAGCTCGAATTAAGACAATAACGACCTCTTTCTGTCGCTCCCCGCGTTTCCTTTTATTCCTCCTTCTTCGTCTTTTACTCGCAGTTAAGCCATTCGTTGCGTCATCCGCCATTGCGTAATTGCCGTCCATAAAGCTGATTCTTTCGAATCGTGGCTGACAATTGATGTATCGTGATGTATAAAGCGCTGGGTTTTGCGGATATTTTTGGTTGCGCGGGGAATCAACGAGAGTTTCGCTGCGACTCGGGCTCGCTATAGCGAACAACGAGTATTTGCTATCGCTTGTTTCGTCGCTTTTATAGAACGGAGATTACACGAAATTGGTTTTGCGAGCTCCTTTATAATTGATGCAATTGTGTAGGTTCGCTTAAAGAGTGCTTGGAAGTATCACGGAACTAACATTATATTCTTTTGGTCAATTGAAATGACGAGTTTCTTGTTACACTTATCGTTAATTTATAACAATTATAACTCCATTAGGAGCATTATAAGATCTGAAAGCGAGCTTTGCACGCGAACGTAATCTATCCGTAATTTAATTAAGAATTCAGTAAAGAAGTGGATGGCGCGTGTGCTCCTTTAAATAAAATAATTGTGTCCTTGGGTAATTTAGAGGCGGATATTAGGTGTGGAGCAGATTCTTTTGTATCGATCGCACGATGAAATTCAATTAAAAAGCACGGCGCGAGTGCTGGACTTTAAAGGAAGATTAAAAGTTGGAAATGTAATTTGCAAAGCTAAGCCATTGTGTCTCCGACTATTGTATCGAAAGCTTTTGCAGTCGAGCCTCGCGAAATATCAAAGTTAACACGCTTTGGAGATATAAACGTTGAAAGCTATTACACGGATGACAAGGAAAACCAAAGCAACACCCAAATGCGCTTTTCATCGTTAAGTGCAAAGGAAATTGCCGCGATTCTGTGTCGCTTGATCTCAATTTCTCAGGGTTAAGCGCGTTTAACGCGTCAGCAGTAGACAACGGTAGACAGGTTGTGCACAGGAAAACCTTTTTCTCGTTCGGTTCTTTCGGACGATCCAATGAATAAGTCGAAAGCTCTTGCGTTGAATGGTCGCAAGTTGAACGAGACTAAATAACGCGTTTGATCGACAATCGAGATCCGCGCGTCTTAAAGGTAGACGCTACCTTTGCTTCCAAGAGTTACGTAAGTCGCTATCAATCGATACGCGAATGCACGAATACTTAATTTTTATTACGCTCTCGTTCCAAAATAAATAAATCCCGCCAGTCTCTCGAGGGAATATCTCTAACGTTGTCCATCGAGGACACTTACCGAAATTCTTGGCATTTTCAATTCGAGGCTCAATTGTTGTGACGTGATATTACATTTGTGCAAGTTTAAAAGCTTTTTCAAATTAGTCTCGATAATTCCTACGATAATTCCTCTCCGTCCCTGGGCTATTTTCTTAAAAGCGCAAAAGCGACTCGAGCATCGCAGCATCCGAACACGCGGATAAACATTGCGCGGCTCCTCGTTGCTCTCCCGTGACATCCCGGGGAAGGGAATCGAGTAGTTACGACTTATCGAACTCGTAAATTATTATCGCGTGCGTAATACGCGAATATTTATTCCCGCTCTCCCCTTTTCCCCTGCGAAAGCTCTCTAGCAGAAATAAGCCCCGGGAATTGGCCCCGCGAGAGAGGGGCAGATTTCAATCCTCGTTACACCTCGTTTCTTCTTGCTCCGCATCGCGCCTCTCTTCCATCTCGCCCTCTTGAGTTTGTGCCTTTCCCGATGTTGCAGTATAATGCCGACGAGAATTACCGTGGTATTAATGAAATCACTTGTTGTGTCGTACTTTCTATGGCACTCGGAGCCAGCTGAGTGCGGATTAATTGTTTTGCACTAGGGCGATTCGCTTTGCACTTTGGGTAGTTTTCCCTCTTTGTGTGGGAGGTTTTGAATAATTGGATGCGATCTTTCACTGCTGGCACGGCAATTTGTAACGGAGCTCGTATAAAGGTTTTTACTTTATGAATTAAACTTTGACTGGCGAATAATCGTTACCGGTATGCTTGGCAGCTGCTGCATATTATTATTCGATAGCACATGCATTTTTCAAGGGCTGCAACATCGTTGATGGATAGCGTAGCCGTTATCTGTCGAGAGAATCTTATTTTTACTTTCAATTTGCGCTTTCTTCATATAATATTGGTGAGATAATATTCGTAGGAAGCGGCTAAAATTTAAGAGACTGGAATTAAAATTGGTGTTTGTCTCCTTGAATTGCACATTCGAACAAATATTTACAAATCTTCACAGATATTTATTTACGTACCGAAAGATAAAGGAGTAGACGTTCAATTCCTCGTCGATAAATTTGCTCAAAGTGCCAGTGAACCGTACTTGTTGCGCGATTTTCAAGTACGGCTTATCGGCAATTACGTAATTCATAAAACGTTCTCAAATGCACCGATTCAGAACCGAACGTTCCGTCATTGCATAACTGTACAATATTTCTCCTCATCCATGCCGTGTCACCGGCCATGGATATCGGATTTTAATTTTTACTTTGCATACAGGACTTCATCGCACAATGAAGTCGGATTTAGTTGCATCGTAGCAAACAATAAATTTCGGAGATGATCCGACGTCTCGAAGTCCTGAAACACTGAAAGACACGTTTACACTGTCGCTCGCTCGAGTGACAAAGAAGCCGTATCGCCGCACTCGGGATGAATCGCAGCGGGAGTCGCGCTCCTGTGGAAGATCGATCGGTAGCACTCGTGCGTTGGTGTGCGAGGCAGAGCGATGCAAGACGTGGCGCTTTCGATAGTTCGGCGCGTTCTTCCTCTCGCCTCCAATTATTATTCTACTTGTGAGGCGTTACGTGGTCGGATCCCTGACGCAACGCATGTTTGCGATGAGCGGTTTCGCAATCGCGAAAATCGTCCGTTTGGCTCGCGAGTCGCGAACTCGATTTCGCAATGGGAGCTATTCAATTCTGGATTGAGTACACGAGCGGTCGCCCATTGACGATTTCAGATGTGCATCGTTCAATGACATCGTTCAATGACATCGCCGAGCCATCCTGGGATAGGATATTTCGCATTTTAATGCCTAGTGAATTTAAACTCATGTTCGATGTGTTTCACATGTTTCAACAGTGGTAATAACTTAAATGGTTAATTCCGCAGAACATAAATCTTACGTTTGTTATTTTTTAATTAATGATAACTTATCATCAATATCTTTGCAGCCTTAATAGTTATTGTTTTCTATTTAAATTCATGTGGCTTACGAAATAACTTTGTTCTCGCGCTAAAAGTAAAGTAAAGTAGGGATACAGAGATTGTTTTGTATTCTGCACGTAGAGCTTTAGAACTTTGTGTATATTGTATAGTCGTGTATTTTAAACCTATTTTAAACTTTAGTTATTGGGATTTGATTTCACGAAAGTAACAATTTCACAGAAGTAAATTTATGAGAAATTTAATCCACCAAGTGAAATTTGTTTAATCATTAGTGCGCATTCAATTGATCCATTTGATTATTAAAACCGTAGATTAGTCTAGACTTACAAAGCCTTATTGCGGGATTATTTTCCGACATATAGTGCTCTTGTGTATCTCGCTTTGGAATTCTGAACTAAAGTTCGGATAGATAGAGAGAGAGAGAGAGAGAGAGAGAGAGAGAGAGAGAGAGACAACTTTGTATTGGAATGAAACTTGAGTGACGTCGTGACGTCGCGACGTCGCGGCGCCGAGACGTTCGTCATTCTCAGCTCTTAGACTCTTACGTTGTAGATCTACTAAAGTGTAAAAGAAAAGAGCGAAAGAAAGAGGAATAGCGGAGATTTTCTGCAGCTAATAACGTCTTGATAGATTTCACATGAGGAATGCACGAAAAATGTTGGCATAAATTACGCGCGATATTCATTATATTTTAAACAGTTTTAAAGTATGTGAAATTGAATTTGTTTTCCTGTTTTTCTGAAGGAATGTAAACGGCTTACCTACGCTCTGTGATTTATATTATTTACGTATTTTATTGTTCAGCGGCGTAAAGTAAGGGAAAAAAAGAAATAAACGTATATTTACGAAATTTAAAATTTCTAGTACGGCAGGAGATGTATAATTAATTGTCAAGGGGAATTTATTATCATCTTATAGAAATATTAGTGGAATCCAAATTTTTTATTTATTCTGCTCCAGTAAACTGCTTTCAAGTCGATGTCTTATTTAGGATTTCTTAAACATTTTGCTCGATTACTGTTTTAATAGGAAAATAAAGCAGTAGTTTTCGTTTGATTAATTATCCCAGCAAGTTTTGCACTTAGAAAACATTTATTCAAAAATATTATTAAATCACAAATTATATTTGCATTCTACATGGAAAATCAATCTAACTTTTATAGAGGTCAACAACGCTGGACACGCGTCTGCGCATAAATCGAAAGTTTATTAATTGCGTTCGCGTAAAACAATTCGCACGGTAGCCAACGCAAAAAAAAATGAGTTTCCTAGTACATAAAAAGGTATTAGAAATGGCTTACAAGCATAAAGAAGCGGAAGCGTATAAATAACAGCCCTGCGAATGTCGGGGTCTATATTTTCTCTTTTCATCAGTTGCGCGCAATAATAACGACAATAATAAAACCTGAAACCTGCTGGACTTTTTCCTATCTAATTAGAAAGAAATACATGGCTTATAAAATAAAGACGGACCAATCAGACGTCGCACTCTTATACTTTCTCGTAGCCTTTCGCGTACTTTCACCAGGGTACGCATTATATCGGTTCGTAATCGATATTGCAATTGGTCGAAAAATACAGAAGAGGTATGTGTATACGTTTTATCACGTGACGAGGCTAAAACGGCAAACGACCGCAAATCGCTGCAAATTAGAGAGTCGCGCTCGCGTTCTCTTTCCTTCTTACGGCTACGAATGCACGGCTTTGAATTTTTTCTCAAACGTAAGATTGTAAATCGTCCTACGATAAATCTCTTTGGCGATCGGCGATTTCTCACCTCTGCTTATATGACACGCGCTTTTTTTACGTACGTTACGTGTACATTATACACATGCACACGTACGCATTCGCTGTAAACAAGCTACGAGTATGCGCACCCGCGTACCCTTACAAAATCAAAAGATTGCGTGATCTCGGCTAGCTTTGTTCGATTATATTATTACAAAGTATTTTCAACGTAATATATTGTAAGTCCGCCCGAGATGTTGAGAAATCAAGCATTAGGTATTCAAGTCGGAAATTAATACCTCGAAGTACGCTATCCGAGCGCATTTCCTAGCGATTGTTCATTAACTATTTCTTTAACATTTTTCACACCAGTACAGAGTCAATGGGTAAATTTGATTTACTGAATTTCGTTCCGCTGATTCATTGAATTATTCACTGAATTATTGCCGGAAATGATCTAAGATCTCGTAAATAGTGGGATATCGAGTTACGGTGTCAAGCCACGCGAATGAAACGTAGTATCGAAATCATCGGAAGTTCGTCTCATAAATATCGTGATCTGAGATATTCCGAAATTGAACAGTAGTGTTGTAACGTGTAAATTGAAAATGTTCATCGGTGTGACGGGCGTACACGAATTTCGCTGCAGCGCTCCTCTTGAAGGATGTTTCAGCATCACGAGCGGCCTTACGTGCATCGATAAGGAAAGAAGATGAGAGGGAAAAAATGTTTTCTTTCCCAAGGTTGTGTCTCGGATGCACTCGACGACAATTTCAAAAGTGTTACAACGATGAAACGCCCTAATTTGATTTCGTGTGTAATGTCCCCGCTAGCCTTATCAACGATTCGATCAACGCACTCGACAGCTAAACGCCACATTTGCGCTTTCCTTACACTGTAATATCCACGAAAAATCACGAACGATAGCCAGCGTTCCATAAAACAGCGAGTTAAGTATTAATGAAGAAAAACGAAGGAAGCTCATAAAATTTCAAAACACGTCATTAGCGGGGGTAAAGCGAATCAGCGCAGGGCTCGAATGCACTGAAAAGCCACTTGGCGGAGGGGTCGAGGCCGATTTCGCAGCTAGAAGAAAGAGCGGAAGCGGAAGACGCGGAGACACGCGCGCCCAAGTTGTATAGAGTGCCAGAGCGTGAGAAGGAGAAAGGGTGAACGAGGGGGAGGAGGAAGAAGCAGAGGCTTTGCGTCGAGGCTCGGCTCGCGTCGTGCAAATGTTTCACCCGGGGAGAAGTTGAACGGCTTAGAGGAGGCCGTCGGTAGGGAAACGACGCCGGTAGCAGCCTTTCCTAAATATAATTCATCGCGTGCGCACTCGGACCCCCCTTACACTCGCGCGCACTTTACACTTTTCGAGTCGCGCTCCTCCTTCGGGGGCACTTTTGCGTTATATAGCCTCCGTACGCTACTTTACTTCACTCGTTTTTTACGTTATCTCGGCCTCGAACTTCCTTCCTGACTTCGTTCTGCTGCCCCCTTCGTTCTGCCGTAATGCCATCGCATTTCTCTTTTATCACCCCTTGCACGACTGGCGATAAATTTGCATTTCTCTATATTTTATTGCAGGTCGTTCTAACGTTTCGTATGATCTTATAAGTGCTTTCTGTCCTCGATTTATAACTGGCCTACCACTGTCTCGCGATCAATTCATCCACTGTCATAAATGTTATCTTATCGATGTCGATGGCTGGTGAGTCATTTTTAATTTAACTTCTTACCTGAAATCCGATGACGTCGCTGATTTCTATTTTTGTCCATTTATTGAACGCTGCAAGCTAGTCTCGCAATTTGTTCACAGACTCGATCGGTTTTCATTGAGAGCTTTTAACGTTTTAATTGCTCGGTCGTTGAAGAGCTTTAGCATTAAGGTGCTTGCATTCTCTTGAAAAGTTTGCGTCTAAAAGTTATTTGGGAATTTATCGAGTCCCCGGTGTTTAAGCCATTGAGCGTGATAAATGTTTCTTTGCGCGTCTCGCTATACCTGCCCTATTCTACTTGAAAACCAAACTTCTTTCCCTGTAATTATGACGTGCTTTAGGCAGTTTTAATTTACTTAAGTTTTCCTATGCCAGGGTTAGTCTTGTCCCATAATTGGCCGAATTTCATACTTAATTCATTCGAATAATATCTCTCAAAAAGGTATTCGAGTGACGCGCTAATTTAACGAAAATAATCCTATGCTTTTTACGGACTTTACAAGATTTAGATAAGCTGACAATATGGTATTATCACATTTTTAGTACATTTTTAGTACATTTTTAGTACATTTTTAGTACTAGATAAAATTTGTAAAACTTTATATTATATTATATTATATTATATTATCAAATTCCAGATTCCAGTAATCCAATAGAAAATAAAGATATTCATTTTCGTTTGCTTATAAACAGTATCAGTCTCTCTTCTGTGTTATCGTTATTAGAGTGACTCAGTGTCGTTATGCGTTCTTTCCGGTGATTTAAAAAAAAAAAATACCATTGCGAATGAAAGTTCTATAATTAGTAAATTCTTGCTGCGATTCGTAATATCTGATCCCATTAGTCTTCTGAAATGTTCACGTTACGTGCGCATATTAGACAAACGAAAAAGGAAACGCAATACGGCTTTGTTTGCTTAAAATTATATAGGAGTATCTAAATCTGACTTTATGACTTTCGCCTCCGTTTGCCTCCACGTATTTTCATTTTAAGATACCAAACGGAAAGTCAAACAGCGAAATTGCTCAAACCTGAGTGCCGAGAACCAACCGCTTCCCATAATGACATCAGCGGTATCTCATCTGTTTTTCGATTCAGTTTTAGCCCCGCAACATCCATCGCCAGCGTCCGTCTCCTTTCTTTGTGCACGTGTAAAGTATTGTCTCTCGATACTCTGTTCTTTGTTTAGATGCTTTTTGCGTCTTTTATTGCCATCTGCGGCAGCTCAAGATCCCTCGGCAATTTCTTCAGCCGCTTACTTATCCTCTGACATGTAAGAAATCTGAAATACACCGGCGAACTATGGACCTTTATAAGTCGTATTTCGTTGCTGTTTCTTCGAACCTGGACACATTCAATGGTAGAGCTAACATTTGCTTTTTCATTAAAATATTATAATGTTGATGCTAATAAGAAGATCGCGCACGAAATTTACGCGACGTACATTGTATCTTTTCTGTAATACCTTCTCTGTACTTTAATATCCCAGAGTAGATGCAAAGATACAGAAATACGCTAAACATTAAAACGGCGTCCACGAAAAAGTATTATCGAAATGAGCCGAGAGGATCGGAGCATCCGATGAATGACGTGGTTTATCTACTTCCTGAAAGACAAAAAGTTTATAAGGTAGATAAATGGAATGAGAATGTGAAATTAGATTGAAAAAGAAGGAGCAATGCAAATCTGCACGACTAATCCAAAATAGCGAATCGTCACCGTCGTCTTTCGATGAGATAATGAATGTTCAAGTTGCCCATCTCAACCAAACAACAAGAATATTCCTTCCGTCCCTGCTATTAGCCGCTGATTTCGTATTTATCATCGCAGCTCGCGTCGTATACGTATTCCACGATAACCTCCACAGTTTTCCACAATTTCGCCCTTTATGCGCCCTTGCCTTTCCTCCGTCTATTGTTTCCGTCCCCGTCTGCCTAAGGAAAGGTAAAGCGGGCGTCCGTGGGAGACGAAGCAAGTCTTCGCCCGCGCACGGCTTTATTTATGGAATCAGAGCTGCGTATTCCAATTGAGCTCTCCGCTTGTGCGGGCAAAAATGGGCCAGTCGATCGCAGAAACGACCTCGCAGTTGGCCGGGAGATAAAGTCCACCGTATTGTGGAGAGGGAGATGGAATGGTGATGGGCGGACGGAATAAAAGCAAAGAGGAGAACCAGTGCGCGCATTCCGTTCTCTCTGGATTTGTTTACTTACCTTTTCCGAGGGGTTCAACGCCCCTTTATCGTTAATCGTACATCGGGAAATAATGATAATAATTGTTCCAAGTGTCCGTGGACTTATTCATGGGACTGCTTTCATAATTCTTTGATTGATAACGTATTAATAATAAACGACGGATCTCTCGATTAATTTTCTTCCCTGAACTTGAACGTCGTTTTAAGGAGCGTAAAAGCACATAAATTATTCATGCTCAATTAAAAGATAAGATTCGAAATTTATGATACCTTGAAAAATCTCTCGGATTAAATAAACTATGAGTACGTATTGAAAGCTGCTATTATCATTATTACCGTTGTCGTTGTCGTTATTGGCCGGTCAAACCCTACCGTAACTTTAATCGATATCTGCAAACTCGTTTTAATTGGTTTATATTTATTTTCATAACGAGAAATTGTTACATTTGATTATCTCAACATTGATTTCAATCGTGTAAATTACTTATTCGTGGCATTTTGTAACCGAAGCACTTAAATCAATGTGATCTGCTAATTTGCAATTTTAATTAATCATAAACGATTGGAATTTAAATTACGACTATTAACTAATAAAATTTATTCAGTAGACTTGCTCGGATCTGTAAGTAACAGAAGCGTGTCTAAATTTTATTCAATTCGTATTACAGAAAGGTGAATGAAAGCTTGCCGTCGAGTCAATCGGTATTGATTTCGTATAAAATTCAGCACTGCTTACGTCGCAAACGGTATAATCCTGCCTTCCGATCTTTTTAATAAACAATTTAGCATCTACACAAGAGAAGCGCCCTAATAAAGAAAGGGAAGAGGAAATACGAAGATCGTGGCTCGCATATCCTTGGGTTATACGCGGAAAGAGCTTGCATTATCTACGAGATAAAGCTTCCTTTTCAAAGGCAAAATCCGATGCGCCTCTCGTCGAGCGTCCATCAACCCGTGACTTGGTTTCATCGTACAGAAACGGCGTCTTCGGCTCCTGTCTCTATGCGTGTGCTTCTCACTCACTCTCGCTCGCTCTCTCTCTCTCTCTCTCCATCCCCGTTTTTTTTGCACGCGCCTTCACCCGAACCTACAGTTACTTATCTCGGCGTCAATTTACCAGAGCACGCGAGAGATCGTCCGGAAAATAAAGGAAGGGAGGTTTATCCGCATTATCTGCCTCGTGAACGCTCTCCTCGTTTACCCTTACGAGTGATTGATACGCGAATACAGCAGAAAGATTTTTCCCCTCGGAATTTTAAATTCTCCAGTGGTAAATAATTTTTTTGTTTAAAAGGAGAAGTCGTTCGATGGGGGATAAGATTTAGACGAGTCATCATCTGGTTCAGCCAAGATAGGAGTAAAAACAAATAGACTTGAGCAAGTAACATTTCTCTTGAACAGGCAAACTCTACGCGTTCCTCTTATTTGTTTCAATTTCTCAACTCTGTTGCCAAGATCGCGGCGATTAAGATTAGATAGAAAAGCTTGTTTCTCTTAACTCCTTTTTGAATATACCTTGCAGGTGATCATATTGGAAACTTGAAAAGAGGAAGACTGATCAAAAAGTCACTTAATTCTACCCTGAAAGAAGAACCTGATGATACTGCGCTCATTTTCGAATCAGCCGTTAACGATTTTATAAAAAGAAGAAGCAAAATTGATGCGCAATCAGAAAATCGTAATTAAGAAATCCATTAAACTGATATCGTTGAGCGTTACAGTGTATACTGTATTATATAAATTATATAGATAAGAAGCCAAGTTATACGATCCTAAATACATTTACTTTGATAATTAATTTTTATACAAGTTTAACTTACGGTATACTCGGCAAAACCATCACGACATTCCCGAAAATAACCATCCCGAACGAACGTCTTCCCAATGGCACGTAATCCCAAATTGAGTTACCCCCTAATATCACGTACTATCCAGCTACGCACAATTCGAATACACTCACCCACACACATTTCGTAAAAAGTAGAGGAAACGAAAGGAAAAAAAAAAAAAAAAAAACAAGAACATCATCGCTAATAGCGTTAAGTCTTATTTATTATATACGTGAAGAGATGAGAGCGCGGGGCGGAATATGCGCAGGAGTGAGTGCCGTCGGTGGAAATTCAATCCTCTCTCGGGGCTCTCGCCCGCAATATATAAATTACCTCGTCTCCAGCGCGCACGCGTACGCCTGCATTAAAAGCCGACGTTTCATTATCGCGGTCAATAATTATGTCGGGGACGCGCGGACGCGTGCGAAGGGAAAGTTTTAATGCGCCTTTCTTTATCTTTGCCTTTCTCCCTCGCTCCCGGGATTATTAGTTTAGGAAGCTGGTCCTGCGAAGGTCCTCGTGTAGCCATTCGCTCGGGTAATCGATATAAACAACGAGGGGATAACGTCCCTCATTTCTTTTCTCAGAGGTAGCGGTCCCGCTGCCTTTCTTCTCGGTTTTTTTCCGCTCTTGCCCTTTTACGGCCGTGTCATCGAGCCTTTTGTTTTTGTTTCGTTTCTTATCTGCGGTTCTGCCCGTCTCCTTGTCCAGCGGTTCGAGCTCTCGGACTACAACGCTCGGCCTGTGTTATTCTACAAGGACAATTTGGTAATAGCCAGGATTAATGGTGCCGTGAATCCAGATGCTCCAATAGCACAGATATGTGCTCGATTTACTTAATGATAAGGGTCATAATTAATTTATGAGAGGGTAAAGACTTGTATTTACAGACTTTTAATTTCGTAATGGCGGGACTGACTGCTGATAAGAAATGTACTATTATTTACTTAATAGGCACTTTATTTGTATTTATCTTTTGGATTGAAGTGAAATTCCAACTGGTGTTCCCATTCTATTTATTTTCTATGGACATCGATATTTAAGCGACAAGACTTTTATCCGAAAAAAGCTTTGCAGTCATATTTGATGGAATGAATGAACATCTAACAAATGCTCCGACTTAAACGTAAATTAAATTCCGTACGAAATTGAATGTACCGATTCCACGCCTTTTTGTAATAACTCTTGTAAGGTTTCTCGTGTTATTTGCGCGTAAAAGTGCTCGGAACTGCTCGAAAATCCTGATTAATTATTTTCGTTTCAAAGAGTTTGCTTGTAATTATCGGATAATTGCACGATAATTGATGAAATAACGAAAAGGCATCTTATTTTATTAAAATGCAAAATTAAATTCTGCTGAATAGAAGTCTCGTTGCTTTGAGCATCATTAACAATTGATTTATGCCTATCGCTCTACGCGAACCATTTAATAGTCACGTCCTGAATGATGAAATTACACCTTTATACATTTTGCCCTCCTTCGATTTCCTCGATGAAATGGGGCAAACCTCTTAGCTTTTGTTTTTCTCTATGTGGCGCTCGTTTGTTAGAAGATAAAGCAACGAGGCTTTGGCTTTTTTCCCATCTCCCATTTTTTCTGCCACTGCTTGTTGGTTTTCTGCCCTCCGCGTGCCGCTAATTTCAGAAACAATAAATGCCCTGCAGGAAGACAATGAAGTGCCGTTATGAGCGGATTTTCATCGTAAATTGCTTTTTTCTCCTACTTTTCTTACTTATTTCCTTCGTGCTATCCTCGGCGGCAAAGCTCGCTTTATTTAATGCGAATTTATTTTATTCGCCTTGTTCGGTGGCGTTCCTACGCGCGATTCTCTTAGTTACGGGCGGAAAATGTTGATTCTGAAATTAAACGCTTCATAGACGTTAAATGCGGGCGCTGAAACTTTTCAGTGAAGGGAGATTAATATTTGTGTAACGATCGCGAAAAAAGAACGGGAGAAGAATAATTATTGTCTGTCACGATCGGGCTCTCTTCACTACGCTTTTAATTGCAGATTTTATTACAGCGAGGGAAAATTTTCTTCGTCACGGGTTTAATTGATTCGAGAGCCAATATTTTCTCCGGAAATATATAATAACTATCGTGTTTGCAATTGATATAGATACAGCGCATGGAAATCCTAGTTGTCAACAAAAGCCTACTTACCCTCGAATAATAGAACGCGACCAATCTCTGGATAACGCGTGCATAACGAGCATAACGCATTTCCAAAGATTGTCGCATGCATAAATAACCTACACCACACTATTACACACTTGCGCTTCCGAGCCTGGGCAACGAGCGCATGCACTTACACCATTTATTTATATGCGTTCGGTAGTAAGAAGAAGAAAAAAAATATTTTCACAATAAGAGGCGCACGAGAAACACCCGCGAATGAAATCCGTATAAAACAAAGAAATAAAGACAATCGTGTCTGCTTGGGTGTTACAGTCCGAGCAGTACGGCGCTGGGTTCGCTGGAGCAGCTCAAGGAGTACCTGACAACGGCAGGAACCTGCAAGTGCGGCCTCGAGTGTCCACTCAGGCCCGAACAGGTCTTCAACTTTGACCCCAAGGTGAGTGCCCCTAGCTCCTTATACATATCACGAAACTCCCCGACTTAATTGCCGAGATTGCTTTTCAAATGTCTGCCCCCGCCCTCGCTCGTAACTAGGAAAGGATCAGCGATCGTATTCGGCGAGACAGTCCGCGTGCTCTACACCGAAAAGCAATTTGTACAAAGACCCGTGGAGAAACGCCGCGATACTCCATCAAGCACCGAGGATGATCGTTCTTGTACGACGACCCACGCTCGGACTCTGTTAGTACACGTGTGATTTATTCGAGAAGATGGTGCACCGTGAAACGTTGACCCCCGCGTCCTCTCGTGAACGCTAGAACGTGCCGCATAGAGAATCGCTTTGGTTGAGCTGTCGCGGAAGTACTACTGGGAACATTAGGAAGTACTAGCTTAAGACGTGGTCGTGACCTTTTCGGGATTTATCCTGCAGGCGTCCTCGCGAGAAATTTGGATTCCACGCGAAGGAATTCCGTAGAAGCCTTTCGTTATCATATATTAGGACGTGATGAAATTTCCGTGATTATTGACACCGTTAACTCTGTTAACAGTGTTTCCGCGACGGTTGCCAAAGACTTTGTGTTTGCGTAAAAAGTTAGTTTCGTTCATTGCTTCGCTGCTCTCTAGGAATAATCACTGGAAAAAACGATAAACCTTTTAAAAGGTATACTCTGTATGCCCAAAGATTTTACGATCGCTAAGCCTTTTGTCAAAGGCGATTCTCCCCTAATTTGTTTTGATAAGCAGGGTGGAGACAAAGAAACATCCCATCTCCGCTTTTGGGATAAAGCTGTAAATCTCAAAGAGCATCCTTTCAGAAAATTGATTTTGCATATTTTAAAATGCATTTTATGGAGTCTTCGGTGGTACATGTGTAATCTTTTACGACGCTACGGATTATTTCGAGTAAATATGCTTTGATAAAGCCTCCCCTTGTTTTCGTTTATTTTATTTTATTTATCTAATGCTATTTAGATTTGAAAAATGTCTTTGCCCTAATTATGCGGTTCCCGTCGCTGGGCAATTTATTGAAAAATGAATAGTGTTTCCGAAACAGAGATGTTGCACTACCGCTAAACAAGACTATCCTACGGCTTTCTACACAAGAAGGAAATATCTGTTTTATGAAAAGAAAAAAAAAAAAAAAAAAGTTCTTTTGATGCCATTTCCACAGAAAATCCCAAAGATGTTTCTTTCAAGGTAGAATATCATTACAGCCAACACAAGCAAAAAAATTTCGTGCACTGAAATTTATCGAAAAAACGTCCTTCACCTTTCAAAGAGAGATGCACTATTATACGTTATTGCGATGCCTCTATTATCCAAGTATTTTCATTTATCGTAATGGAGCTTCACCGTAAAGGATTTCTTTTTAATACCAAGATCCTTTGATTCTATTTTGAGTTATGGAACCTTATGGAAAAATTAAAAAATTAAAGTACCAAGTGTAATATAATTTTAATAAAACTGAATCTTCGTCGAGCAGTCGCTGTGCGCACTGCACGAAACCAGGAGATGCCTCGATCGAGTGTAACACTGCTCAGTGGTGTATTTGTAATACAATTATCGTTCACATCTCCGGTAAGATCGTCTCCTGAAATCCTATCAGATTCGACAAAAGCATTAATTCGATCGGCCGGGAAATGACCGACTGAAGGCAGTGGCGCAAGCATGGCTCTACTCAAATCCCGGCATTAGGACCATTAAAGCGTTAAATCTGCAATTAAGCGAACCGAGCAGCAGTCGACCGTAACAGTAGCGATAGCTTCGCGAAAAAAGCAAAATAAGTAAGCGAGTGCCCCTGTTAAATTATTACAATTCCGCAAATGAAAAAGACGAACGACGGGAGGGCAAAGAGACGGGAATAACGCGACGAGAAGCGTGGGGTAGGAGAATTTAGGATGAGAATAATGAAGAGCATTCGTCAGGAAGACGAGACAGGCGTGTATTCGCCGCTGCTACTGGTTCTCTCGCTGTTGTTGCTCTTCACCGCTGTCACTCTACCTCGGTATTATTGTACCAAAGCGCGTAGCGAGCATGTTCTTACGCAAACATCCGCGTAGATTCGCGATACGAGTTGTACACGGTGTGGCAGATGCTTCCGTGCACCGAGAAAATCCTTGAGTAATGACAACCAGCACTTTTAATATCTAGTTGTAAAATAGCTGATGACAAGAGATTCGTTTACTGCACGAGTAAGGCGGAGCTCGTGTTTTCGACGTTGAGGAATTTCGTCGTGGAAAAAAAACGAGCTGAAACAAGTGAAACGAAGGAAGTCTATGTATTGGCTTTTTTCGCCCTCTTTGTTTACGATGAATCGCATTCGGAAAATTGCGAATTCGTTGACAATCACGGAAACGTAGCTTTGGTTTCCTTGTTGCACAGGTCTATATAAAACGAATGATATATTATTACTTTTATTAATGGTATTGACTAGAATTAAATGCCGAGCGAAACTTTTAAGAATTACGTATTATTTCACTATGAAAGTTCGGTTAATATCTTTTCAAATGAAACTGCGCATTTTTATTCTATGCTATTGCTTCTTCAAAGAAGAAAAAATACTTTTTCTGAATGACGTTTGAGGGATTTTTAATTTTATCGAAGAACAAAGATAAAGTACCGATCAAGGAATCGCAATAAACGTTGTTGAATATAGTTGTTACACGTTGCGGTTCGTTTAAGCATATATTTCGAAAATGTTAAAAATTATTCGAAATAAAATACTTATTCAACGAAAGTTCTGCGTATGGAACGTGTTATTCTTTATCAGGCGGCGCGCCTTGAGCTTTCTCGAGGAATTTGCAACTTGAAAATCTTTTTGAAGTCTCTCTAATCAGTTGCGTGTACGTAAAATTGAAATGAAAGTTGATTCAACGAGAGCAAAGCATTTATCGAAACGATTTTGAAAGAATAGCTACAATAAAGACCGCTGTATGCGCTTCTTACACACTCGATCGTGACTAAAGCAATTAATTCAGCAATTTATTAAGTTATTGCAATCATTGTAAAAGTCTTTCCTTTTTCTGTACTTGGTCAAAGCGCCTATAAACCGAGTATTCTTTTTTTTTTTCCGCGCAACGCACGATTACATATCGACATAACGAATCGAAGAAAAAGTGATGAAAACCGACGTTTTTCGCATGACCCCATACAGGCTTGCTTTACACGAGCCGTGCACACTCACGATATATCCATACATCAGACAGCTCAAGCAACACAATGGCAACGACACACAGGGACAACGCGTGCATTCGTATAAACGGCCGGGGAGCATATCAAAAATACGAACAAAATAAAGAGTCGCGCGAGACATTCGCGTCACAACAAGAAGAAAACAACGAGAGAAAGACACGCGCACACATACGAGCACGCGCATACGCACCGGAGCACAGAGACGCCGTTCCGAAAGTAAAAGAGATGACGGGGTGCGCGGGACAAAAGCGCGCAATTATTTCAGCACCTGCTTTCACCTCCGCTCCGTTTCGCCCGGAGCCTCGGCGCTAGAGCGACAGCCGTCCGGGGACGGCCGCTGCAATTAAATTTATCGCGATATATGCCGCCGGTTGCCGAAAATTTCGAGGAAATAAAGCATGCTAACGAGCTTCCTGGGGATGTACGCGCGCGCGTACACCAGCATCCGTGCAAATGTGGACTGTGCGCGCTCGAAGCGACCCGAGGGGGATGCGAACAAAGAATCGTGCGGGGCCTTTCGCTAACGGCGCGCGTTATTCCGTAATTTATCCACTGCGAGTGTACGCGCATATGCATCCACTCCGAACAATTTTTGCAGGGAATTAAAAAGCATTAGCGAGTTATTTTTCGCCTACAGAATTTCATCTGTATTTTACGTTTATTACTATTCAATTGTAATAGACGTATTTGCTTGCAGACTAGATTGAAACTGCTTGGGACAAAGTGGCGGCTTTTTTCAAGCCATTCGTCTAAATGAGAAACGCCCCTCGACAACAGTAATGGAGTAAAAACGGGCCAAGTCCTAATTTGCCTAAGAATGTTCAGAGAGTGAAGGTAATCTAATTTAGATTGTGCAGGCTTCGATTTTAGGCGAGTACGCAGTCAGTTACAAAACTACCAAAGCTTACATTATTTCTTTGAGTCTTCGATTTATGCAGCTCCAATTGTCCGTATTCTCGATTATCCATGTTTATTCGCTCACTTCTACCGGAAAATTCCAATCATTTCACTCCTTCGTATCTGCAAAGGGTATCTCGCTTTAATTAAGAAAATTAGCATTATCGGTGATTTCGATGAATAATTGAGATAGCAGGTGTACGCTCGTGTATTAATCTAGACGTGCATGCGTTTGGTCGAATTCACTCGAATTTCCTGGCTTTAATAACGTAACTAACCGACGTTTTAATGACAATTATTTTTTGGATAAGTATGCGTACGACGATGATGAAATTACGTTCCTTAGGCTGCAATTACTGAAGCACGAGCACCGCCAGTGGTTTACGTTTTTTATTGGTTTCGATTGATGCTAATCAATTCTTTATTCGACTAAGGACAGTATAATCATAAGTATTTAAAATTGCTTTTCCTTTGTATATTGAATTATAAGTAATTTAATTTCATTAGGAGATAAGCGCCGTAATGATTATATTTTACTCTGCGAATGGTGGAGTAAAGTCGTCGTTCATAGTTACTCCGCTTTATAAAACGAGCACTAGTAAAAATAAGTTTTCTCTTTATCTTGAATGTACATAACATTATTAGAAAGAATATTAATGAAAACGTGTTCATAGAAATGCTTAATCTTGAGATTACGCATTATTATGCGAATATTACTTAACGGGTTTTTATAAATGTAAAGATATATTCGGTGGATAAAAGTTAATTTATTTAAAAGTTATTTACAAATCGTAAGACTTGAATGAAATTAATGTACATCGACTGCTAGTCGAGTGAGCAGCCATTTAAGGTAATTTCGTTTCGTGAAAATGTAAATAAAATTAATTTTATCATACATTCATCGTGCACTAGTTGTCCCGAAACTTCTATTTTAGACGCTTCCTTCGTTATTCTCGATAACATGTACATTCGAGGACTTTTATTATTTAATTTTGCTTGTTCTCGAACAATAAAGAAAGATAACTAAGTAACCCTTGGATAATACTGGTCTCTTTGTCCAACCAGCGCTAAAAGCAACCGGCGTTAATCCCTTAATTAAAATACATCATAGAAGGCTTATTCGCGCGCTGTCGATAATTCCAGCTTAATTGTAAAAATTGAAAAAGAAGAGTAATCCTCCGTCGCCCTTTTACCCCGCGCAGACAATCAAGGCTGCGCGGAACGAGGCGCGGAAAGGTACACGAGGAGGCCGATATCGTCCAAAACCTTGCGCCTCTGGTTATTATATGCACTTTCGTTCGAATCGTCGCGATCTCGAGGGCTACGGCGAACAAAGTGAAAAGCAAAGCGTAGGAAAAACAAAAGAAAAGAATCGAGTCGATCGCGATAAAAGGGATCCGCCAAGGGACTCCTTCGGCAAGGTAATTAAACTTTTTATGCAATTCAAATTGCGCATGAACGTATAGCGCAGCGCTAGCATGTGCGCGGTGCATTTTTTTCATCGATAGAAATACGTCGTGCCACGTAGTTATCTAGGCCACGTAGTTTGAGCCGCTTCTTAAGAGTCGCCGATTCCGAGAGCCAAAATTCTTGGTACGATTTTATTCGCTACAGGTTTAAGTCTCTTCTTTCCTCGCTAAACTTTGACGCCTGAAAACGAAGGAAACGCCACGTTTACTACGCACGCTTGCGATGTAAACGAATCTTTCGTACTGTATGCTCGCGCGGATTATTATTTTTACGTTATTATTTGTACGTTATTTCGTACATTAAAAGCCAACCGCGTGCAAATATTCGCAGCCGAAAAATTGTAACGTAACCGAAGTATACAGCGGGTGTACGAACGATGCCGGATGCGCATAAATTTCGCGCTAGAATCATCGCAACCAGCGTCGGAAATGTACTCGTCGCAAAAAACGCAACAGTTGATCCTTTGGTGCGTGTATGTTCACCGTTTGTCTTTATTTCCTGTCGTTGTTCTTCATCTTGATGCGACTCCTACGCTACTTGCATTTCCAATTTTCTCATCCTTGAGAAGTAGCAGAAAGTTTGCTAGTTTGCCGATCCTCCCATTACTTTACTTACCGGGCTTAATGTGAAAATGAACTCGAGAGCTGCATACAGTTGGCAAACTTGTCGATGCGATTTACCCAATTTTCAGTCGATCGCGAAAAAAGTTCGCTTTCCAGATGAGTATCCCTCGGAAGGAGATTTGCCTAAAAGCTGCTACGCTGCCTCGCGAGACTCTCGGATTAATTAGGGGAAGGTAAATGAGCCCCTCAGCCAAGGGTAAAAACTTGTAAAAAAATGAGTAGTTTATATCGTATACCGATGAATAATGCTGAAAGTACACAGCACGTGGAACGTCTACTGACTTTATGCAAAAGGTCGGATTAATTATAACGGAAACTCGTTACAAAAAGTGGACTCGCTAATGCAATCGACTTCAACGATAATGTATATTATAATCCGAAACAATTACACAGTACCGTACTTTCCTTAATGTAATGAATCCGTATGATATATATTATCGAGTCCTTGGAAGACCGTAATTATTCGTGGCATCAAAGAGCTCGAGTAGAGCACTCCACTCACTCCCTCCGTTCCAACGCAATAATTAATGTTACGTTTTTCGGTCAATAAAGTTTCTTAATCACCCTCTCGACATTTTACTACCCGAAAGCTTGTCTCCAGCTCGGAAACAATGAGGCCAGAGCGAAAAAGCGAGGAGTAGTAGCGCGACCGGCAATCAATTCGAGTCCATCTAAGAGTACAAGCACACGCTCTCCCATTATTATTTTCACAGGTGCAGCGTCTTCACCGATCCGCTTCTCTCTTTCGTTCGACTCTATCTCCATCTCTCCCTGTACGTCTCTATCTCCGGCTGCTCGGCTTCGTTTCGACTTGTTCCGCGCGAATATTGCGCGCCCGTCCGAGATCGGCGGCAGGATAGTTACGCCTGGTGATTAATGACGGCGTTCCCGCGTCTGTATCCGTGACGCGTACCGAGAGCTGGAGGTGTTGCCCTGCTCGCGCCCGAAAATCGCCGTATGTTCGGTGCGCCTTCCGACCGTCTTTTTGCCTCGATCCTCGCGCGAACCGCATCTCGGCGCTTGACCGACTGATCAATGTGGGCCCTTCTCTTTCGCTCGCGGCTCCTGTGCACGCGCCTGGTCCTCGTCTCTCCATCCTTTGTCCCGAAAGGCGATAAAATATCCGATAAAACCCGATCGGATCTACAGGGGTTCAAATGGAATAGATTTTTCTAAGGACCTTCTGCCAAAATTCAAGTGACCAATCGTCGGGGCAAATCCGAGCCTTAATTATTCCTTTTGTAACGAAGTGTAATTCCTTCAGCGACAGGCTCGCGCAGCGCGAGCAGAAAGACAGAAGGACAACGACATTGCATTACTTCGGCGCAAGGAAATACAAATGAGCATTCGCAAATGAAGAAGCAGTAAAGTTATTTCGCCCGTGAATTGAGGAGAACTGTTGAAATATTCAATCAGCCGAGGATGGCGTACGAATTCTACCTTAAATTGGATCGAAGTAACTTAAAAACGCCCGTTTCCCCTTGTAGAGGAATGTAATCTTCCTACGTTGACGGAAGATGAGGAGAGACAATTTGCCCGTTGAAAAGACTCCAGCGAAACCTCGCGTCGCTCCCCGAGAGAAGCGCGAGTTACCGGGCGATGTGCAGTCGAGGAAAAGGAAGAGGGGCTGAGGGCACGAAGGCGCGAACCAACGATACGCGCTCCCCGCCGATTACCATAATAATCCTGTTCGTTGGCCCGCTCCTCGTCCTCGTTGTATTCAAGAGCGCGCACACGCGAGGCAAAAGGGAAACCGTCTGCCCTTTCCCGGGCGCCGCCGATGGCCTTTTTTTCTCCAGCTCTCGCTTTATATGCGCGGCCCCCGGTCGAGACCCTGATTTGCGACGTTGGCACGTGAAAGGGATTTTTCCCTCTTATTGTTTTTTCCGTCCTTCGTCCGGGCGCGTTTTGCGATTTATGCCGGTACTTCCTAAGGGAAAGATTTGCTCGGTTATTTGGAAAAGTATTTTTACGCTCGTTATCTCTCTCCCGCTCGTGTGCTCGGCTTTGATTGATATAGTTTTCTTCTCCGGGGATGGTAAGGTCAGAATTTATACGATAAACGTAAAACTGATCTAATAAACATATAATTTACCCATGCGATCGTAAAAATAAATGACGATGCTTATTGGATTCGAGCGGGAAGGTTTACTATCTTGGGATCTGATTCTGACGTGACTTCTGGTTAAGGGTTGCATCGAGACCCCTTTTAGGAGTTCGAATTTCGATATTATTAATCGTAAGGAAATTGCATCTATGAAAGCAAAATCACGCCCATGTTTCAAATGCAAGTTGAGATTATCTCCCGCAGCTATCCACGTTGCTGCGTATATAGATTCGCTGTTGAACGGTAAACAGTTAATTTTGCTTTTTTCTTTAAGGAAACGTGATTTTTCGTGATTGCTCGTCTTGTATTCCAGAAATGATGGTAATAAAATCGTTCCACTTATAATGCACCTCCAATCCGGGTAAGAAAAATATTGCTTCCCTGCGCAAAGTGGATACTGAACTTGAAATTGAACGGCATAACTTTGCTCCGATAGAACTTCACTTGGCATAGTGAAAACTTCGTTTTCAAACTTTGCGCAATCTTGACGAAGCAATGATTACGAATTATTACGAATTATTACGAATGTGCGCTCGAGGGAATTTCAGCTCGCGTTTTAACGAAGCAAGCACTTGAAATAATTCAAGTTACACGGATAATTATTCGGTCAACTTTTACGTAGCTAGAGTATCTTTGCGATAGACAAACGGCTTTCCTGAGAATTGACACGTTGAACATGTCGGGAGCTGAAATGAGAAAACAGGGTAATCTGGAATGAAAGTCAAGCGAACATCGTAAAAGGATGAGCGGGAACAATCGTCGGTAAAACAGAATCGATATCACGCTCGTAAAACAAGAGCAAACACGACGAGCGGTAGACGGCGATGGAGCAAATCAGTCGATGAGATCGCACTCGTGAACTCCAGCGAAAACAAAGTGACGCGAGAAAAAGGTGCGCGCACCACCGATAATGACGTGATCGTGCGCGCCGTTGTTTCATCGCCGCCGTCCGTACACCCGCCGGTGCTCGAGTACCGCTGACGCATTTACCCTGCCTTCGGGAACGCGCTAATGAACTAAAATAACTCCAAGAACTAATGGTCGGGCACGAGCACGCGATGGTCGAACGGGCGACGCCTCTGTTTTGGAGGCGCGCGAACGCCAATTTTCTTCTTTGGCGTCTCGACAAGATTGATGGGAGCGGCGCGCTTTAAAAAAGAGTGTCTTTATGTCAAGTGCGATTCAAGGATCAGTAGTGGGCCATCACACCGTTCGAAGCTGGAATTTAAACGAATTATCCAACTTTTAAATCGCCCGGGCAATACCAAACGAAGTTTGGGGAAATTAGAGAAAGGAAGAGGAGCAGGAATTGCGAAATTTCGTATTTCTCTTGTAGAAGCAAAAGCTTTATTCGACGTAGAATAATGGATTGCTAGCTTGCAACGTTCTTTGATAAAAACATTTTTCATCTTTTGAAAGGTCATAAACTTATTTATATAAGAGTTTTGCGAGTTATGATGTTACGAACGTCGACGTTAAGGCAATAACTTTAACTGTATTCTAATAAAGGATGAGTAAGTTTAAATGGATTTTTCCCTCCCTCTTTAATTCATTCGTGTAAATCAATTTATATTTAGTTTTCGAATTTTGAAATATTTCAATCGAATTAATATACAAAGAAAACGTAAACTGTTTATTTTTACCGTAGCGATGGGCATCTTATCGCGTAAAGTGGTCAAAGCTTAACAAAAGAAAATATTACTTATTTAAAAAAATTTGTATATGTACGTTACATTCGTGACTGTTTGACATTTATAATTGCGCCTGTCTGCTGGGTATAACAGCAATTGTACAACATTTATCGACCAGCCGGAAAAACGATTAAATTCCATTAGATTTTTCACTGCAAAGAATTCAAATCTAAATCTGTCGGATTACTAATGGCCACGTCACAAGTCCTACTAAACATTTGAAAATTATCTCTTATATAAAACTATAATTAAATCTATTGACGCATTCGACAGAAATTGGCAACGCGTTATTGTAGGTCTGGTCTTAAGATTTTTCATTTTGTTGGTTAGGTCTAGATTAGACGTCACCCAGAAATATTAGCCGCAATTTTCAGATCTTGACACTAAACCTACCCTTGATACTAGTGCGTGCTACCAAATGAATTTCTAAGAAAAGATAAATGTAAACTTTCGCATGTTTATAGTTCGAGTGACATATTTCCTACGAGTCAATAAACCTATATTTAACTCGAATCGTCTCGATTCGCAGCTTCAAATAGTTTTGCAGAAAAGAGCATCGATTTTTATCGCGCAGAAGGAACCTTTTACATTCGGATATATAAGTGTTTGAGCGAACGAGGTAAAAATAATGTACTCAATAAAGGCAATTAATAAGTTCTAGAATTTACTACATTAATTTACTACTTTTGTTAAAAGTGACTACCTCGCTAAACGAAGATAGCAAATCGTAGGAATAATTGTGACGAGAGTGTTAACGTTGATTTCTGAGATACCGAGGCGTCACGACGCCTATTCAAGTTTCAAAAGCTCGTCTATTTTTCAAAGATTGGGTAAAGATTGGGCGCGATTACGTGGTACTAAAATAAGATCCAGATTTGAATATATTAGAGATGTATTTGTGGGGAAGCGAAGATAATTTAAATTCATGAAAAGGGCTTCAGCCGAAGGCCAACCTACGACCTTGTATTCACTGCTCCAATACACAAGTCTTCTAATGCTTTAAACAAATTGACGCGAGAGCTGGAGCAGAGCTAATACAGGAAAATCGACCGTCCTCGAAACCTTCGTATTTCCCATCGGATCTCCCTGCGCAACCTAAAAACAAATACAATCAAAGAACAATTTTTTCCTCGTCTTCGCGCCACTCTCGATGGTTCTCAGTGCAAACAATTGAATGGAGTCTGGAAGGAAGAGAAAAAGCAGTAATAGCGGTAACAGAAGCGGAGCTTCCGAGACCGATAGCTTGAGTTGGTCGAATTTTAGGAGAACTTTGGGCTGAAGCTGCTGAATGGGTTTAAGGAGGTGAAATGGCTCGATAATCTGCCTTTGCTTATCCGTCTCTCTCTCTCTCTCTCTCTCTCTCTTGTCCTACGTCCCACGCTCTCTTCTCAACGAGGATATCTAAGTTTGCTTAGCCGTTCAAAAGCCCGCTGTGATATCCTATGATAGACCTTAGAGCGAGACGGGCAGAGCTAGAAGGGAAGATAAATAGAGAGGAGTAAGGGAAGAGTAACAATGGGACGTTGACGACGACGAGGAGCGAACGCTCGAGACTTTTTGACTACGACTGCGTCTTCTCGTCCCTTTTGTATTTGTGCGCAGAGCTCCGAGGGTCTTTGAAGTTTCGCTGGGTGTGAGCAGTGGTAGCAGTAGTGCAGAGCCGCGGAAAACTTTCTTAAGCGTTACTCGACTCCCCGATAGAATTTACAAGGCGCATCTTCCTTCCCGACGTCACCCTCCTTCTCGCTAGCCACTTTTTCTCCCGATCTCGGCTCGAGATGTTACGGTTTTGTTCTCTACGAGCACATCGGCATCGAGATAGTCGTCAACGTTTGTAAACGCTTTGAATTTTAAAGGAGTCGTACTATTATGCAAATTGGTTGATTCAGGCGATACGATTGGGTTGTAATAATAATAAAATGCGTCACGCGTAACGCGTGCTTTCAATAATTACAAGAACGACGTTGTTCATCGTTCGGCAAAATAAGTTTCATTTCTCGGTTATTTAAAATCCAATCGGCCTTTCCGAGTTGCAAGGCTGCGCTTTCCCTAGAAAATCAGATTTACTGTGATCGCAAGGGCCCTCCTGTGTTTATAACGTAAAAGGAAGTTTGCTAACTTCTTTTGACCTATTTCTACGTATAGGAATTACGATGAGCCTTGCAGTTTATTGCGATATTTTGATAGGTGTAGATATTTGAGTAAGTGAGTAGAATTATAGAGCGACAGGATTCACGAGTGCGTCGGACAATATTTTCTTTATTTCTAACCGTAAAAAATATTTATGTAAATTTTATATTTACACTTGCGTAAAATGAAACATGAATTTAAAAGTTTTATTCTTGCATTCGTCAAATATTTACGATTCAAAGCAGAAATATTGTTACAGTACGTGTAAATAATTCCTTATTGTTTGCACTTTGTTAAATTGCCTGATAATCATTACCATTGGATATAAATGTCTATAAATGTCGGTTAAGAATAGTACCGATTACGTTACTCATGCGTACTAGTTACTAGTTTTTCCCGATTCGGACTAAAGAAGATGAGAAACGTCGAGATAGAAAAGAGCATTTAATTGCAAAATGTACAGTTTGTGAAATACGAGTACTCTATTATTGTAAACCGCGTTTCCATAGAAATGCCAATTTCGTGAATAATAAAAGTCTTTGGGGGAGGGGGGAAAAAAAGTACACGAAATCTCCGGACACACCGAAAATGAAAATAAGTACCATTTGAACGTAAAGCAACGAATAATCCTCTCTCGTTTGCGCAATTGATTAGAGTGGGACTACATTCAGAGACCGTCTGCAAAATTATAAAAAATTAATAATTATGGTGTTTCTAATGCAATCGTGAAACATATTAACTCCAATATTTCAAATTAGAAGGACGCGTCTGTTGTACTTCAAATATTTGAAGTACATTTGAAATCCTTCAAATGGATTTTCCAAAGCTCTCTTATCGCTTTACGCAGCTTATCTAATTCTTTTAAAACTTCAGGTGCCACCGCAGTACGCCATCATCTACATCACTACACAAGAGAATTTCTACGATTCCAGTGGGAATACACAAGTTGCACCGTAAGCAAAAGCGTTTCCGCATAAGCGTCGCTTAAATGAAAAGTTCCAACGGTCAACAGTCAATCCCAATTGAAATTTAATCGTTCGTACATTAACGAGTCAACCGCTCCTTACTCCCTCGATCCAGTCTCCGATCCCCGGAATTATCACTGCACGAAAAGAATCCCGGGGCTCTCGCTTATTATCCTTTTTCCTCTGCCCCGGGCGAGATCCCGAGTCACGTAAAAACTCAATCGTCCGCGGGCTAATTAATCGGCGGCATTCGCGCAACAATTTTAATTAGCAGACGCCAGCTCGGAATTTCCACGCCGGAGAAAACTCGGCGTCCCCCTCGCAACCTGCCGCTCCTTACCCGCGGTTCTTGCGCGAGGCTAAAATCCCAAAGTGGCCTCTCTCTCACCGCAGGCGTTCGTAAGCGTGCGCTTGCAAGCGCAGAAAATGCAGCGCGATTCACCCCGTGCGTGTATAAAGTTGGCGCTAATGAGTGCAATAAATTCGCGGAGCGAACCCGGGTTACGAGAGAATAGGCACCGCGACCGCTCGAGTGCGCATGAAGGAGCACGTCGTTGTCGGTGTTGTTGGTGTTGTCGTTGGAGGAAGGGCTGCCATTTTATACCGAGCACCTTCTGACACTTGAGCCTCTGCCATTAGAGGGAATTATGTTGTTGTGGATTTCAAGCGCGGCTTACTTACTTACGTTCGTCGCGCTGCAATTGACCCGATTCGTGGTGTCCCAGATTGGTCCTACTTTTGACTTAATTAGCTCGACGATTCATTAGGCGGAGGTACCGATTATGCTATTACAATGTTCCATTGCAGCATTGTCACTGCGGGCGACTTTGGGGAACTGATATTATCTGCTTATGTTGCATCGAGTTGCTACTCGTTGTTGAACGAGTTACTGGTCTTCATTGATGAAAGAAACACAAACAGTTGATCGGAGTTGAGGTATTGCTTCTAGAAAAAATCGAATAGCGTGTTTTGGTTGAATATTGAATATTTTGGTGCAATGGCGTGTAAGTGACTAACGCTTAATGATAAAGGTAATTAAGAATTACTTTGAAACCAGGTAAAACGTGTTTTATGAATCAAGGGAGCCAGAAATTCATCGTTCATCGTGTTCTACAAAGCAATGTCACGCGGAATAAAAATGTCATTCTCAAAATCATTTCTATATTTGTTTAAATACGAATAAAGTTCGGTAATTCAGGTGATTTTAGGCACATAAAGTTACATTAATTAAATATCGCAAAGCTTCTAAATTTAACTGTAAAATTTATCCAAATTGAGAAAATAATGAATGAAACGTACCTCATTCTTCAAGGTGGTTTTGAAAAACGATTTATATAATTATTGACGTATGTGATTAAGCAATTACCACGTGTTTTTACGTGCCTCTTATTAGTAATGGAAAGATTTTTTTTTCCATAAAAAATGCCGACTGCAAGTATATCGATAAAAATTGTAATTCTAGACAAGACTATACGGATATACGGAGTCTGATTAAATAAAGAGCTTTAAAAAAGATTTCGAAATTACTCGTTTAATTATATTACTTTTATGTTCATTGCATCAAAAGAATCAGTGAATAAGAGAGTCATGAGTAAAGTTTTTGTTACTTTCGACTTCAATGCGGAGGAATATTTGTATTTATAGCTAGAGATCTTTCTTTTTTACAAGTATTTTTCTGAAATTGACACAAAGTGCTTTTGTAATTTTCTTCCATCATAATATGTAAAACCAGAGAATGTATACCTTGAGGGAGATTTTCTTTGAAATTAGGTAAATCCGTATAAAACAGTAATTTGAAAAATAGTTTCATCTCTCCATCGGTAGAAAAAATTCAGAAAAATTCCTTCACATTTTATTTTACGCAAATATTTAACCAACATATAATTAAAACAACATTAAAGTTTATAGACTTTTATATTATTTTAATAAAGAGCCTTCAATTTCATCAAATTAAAGTTTCTTTTTGCGTCAAATAATGTTTAAAGCAATCTCTGAAGCAATTTTGAAGAATCCCAACCTTATGTATCGCATTACACTTTTGTTCCACGTTTATACTACTGGAATCAATAGTTTTATTTTAGAATTTATTGTAAAAGGAATTGAAGCCAGACACTCTTATAATTATGAATACTAATTCTCCGTACATTTATTAAAACGGTGCTTACTTATCTTTTTGTAGAAGCTGTTTAGAGGACTGAGGCAGGGATAAGCAAGGGAAACAATAAATATCAAAACATAAGTAAAGTTTGATTTTTTAAAGGATTCGATACAACGGCAGTACCTTGCGAAAGTGGAAGATGGAGTAAACGAGGGAGCGATATCGTTTTTATTAATAGGAATTCAATTTCCGCGAAGCAGCCTCCGCAATTCGGAGGAAATCAAATTATCCTCCGGAATTATCGGATATGCTTCTGTGCGTTCGACAGAAGGTTCAAATCTCTCTCGCTCTCTCTCTCTCTTCTCTCCATCCTGCTTGACTTTTTCGCTCCATTTTCCTTTCCTCTCTTTCATTCTCTATCTCTCTCATTTACTCATTTAACAAAACGACTTTACTCTCCATCGCGAAAAAGAAATGTCGGAGTGAAATATGAAATGGGGAGATAACAAATTAACTCGACGAAGCTTCTTTTCCTCCCTCACTCTCTTTACTTCGCTTTAAGGAAGCCTTTGTCATTTTTTTCTCCTTCGGCCACATCTACTCTCTTTCTCTCTCTCTCTCTCTCCTTTATCTTCTCGACTCTTTTCGGCTCCTCTTTTTTTCTTCGCCCTGTGTTCGCTCTAATTAAGTGCAATTTCGACGCGAATTAATTCCATCGGTTGAGTCAAATTGATATTCCGTGCTTTTTCATTACTCGCTCTCCCTTCTGTAAAATTTCGAAAGGTAAACTCGTTTCAAAGCGAAGATTTTTTAATTCGAAGAGAAAAAATTACCTAAATTTTCGGCTTTATAAAAAGTGTTCTTTGAATAGAGAGAGAGAGAGAGAGAGAGAGAGAGAGAGAGAGAGAGAGAGAGAGAGAGAGTGAGAGCGAGTGAGAAATTTCGCGATGTAATTATTATTCGAGGTTAATGGAAATATTTACCACGTGTATGCATGCCGTTAATGTGGCCAGAAATATCTTTGAATAAATAATACAACAGAAATAAAAAGTCATTAAAAGAAATTTGAAGTAAAATGTTTTCTAATTATAAATTGAGTTTAAAATTTAATAAAGTGAATTTTGATATTTCATTCGCAGTCGAGACTAATTTTAAAAAATTTAACTCTTAAAATTAACAAAATCCCGCACAATTATGAAATCTCTCCATTTGATTTGATTAATTTTTTATTTACATTGGTTCTGAATGCATTTTTCCCGGAAGTAATAGCTTTTAATTTTTTTTTCTTTTTTGCACTTATTTTCATTAACGAGAAAAATGTATTCGATGTACCGATTTAATTTTAAAAAACCACTACTTTCTAAAATTTATTATCACTTTACAATACTCATTATCGTATTTACCTGGCGCAAAACTTTTCTTGCTGTAATATTACATCACTAATTACTTCAACGATTCGGCCTAATAGAGACATATAAAATCTCTTACTTCGCTACCAACTGCAGAAGAGCTTCAAAGGGTAAATTTAATTAAATAAAAATTAAGAACGTTTTATAAACTAAAAAGTACTCGTTATTCGCTTGCAGGGAAATTCAGTAAACGTAAAAACAGAAACACGCAAGGAAGCATAAAAAGAGGAAAAAATAAAAGCTGGTAAAACTCGTACGCTCACGAGTATTCCAACAATTTAATTCCCAACAAAGCCATATTCCATATAACCGGGGGTTGACCGTCTCCTTCTCTCTCTCTCTCTCTCTCTCTCTCTCTCTCTCTCTCTCTGTCTCTGTCTCCCTCTGTTTTTCTATCTGTCTTTTTCTGGGCGTGTGCATGTACAGTTCTGTTACCGCGCTTGCAGTTCTGGGCGAAAACCTGCCCTGAGAGAAAAAAAACGTGCGAGTAGTCGAGCCCTCAAAGTCAATGAACACGTACACTCGTGTATCACGGGTATCCACGCGCGTACATGACTTTATACGTTAATACAGGCACGTACACATACACAACTGCGACACAAACTTTTATTTCCCGATAGACACGCGTATCTACACGCTGATATGTGAACACAAGTGCTTATACGCGCATAAGTATGCGCCCGTAAGTATGCCAGTTAATACACGCGCTTAAGCTTTCGTGCGAGCGTACATCCACTTACGCGTACACAAAGAATGGCAGGGTGTACGCGCTCTTTTTTATCACCTCGATGAAATAAATATACGCGAATACCGGAGCATTGTGTACTTCTCTCACGGAGAACGAGAAAGGAGAAGAAGGACGAAAAACGTGCACTTACAATAGCGAGAGAGAGGCAAAATAATAAAAGTGTAGAGCGCGCAAACGGCGACTGTACGCGCGCACTTGTTCTATTGGTGTGCACACGCGACGAACAAAAATATACAGCAGCGAGTACTCGTGAAGTGGCGCGGGGAATGCAGCTACGAGAGGATACGTAAGACCTGTGTTTATTGGTTACCAGGGAGCCGAGAGAACGATACGAAGGGAGAAATGGCTTTTCGAGCTCTCCGATAATTAGTAGTAGATTTTTTTAATGGCGATGGAGATTTATCGATTCACGCGGGAGTATACTTGTTGGTTGTATTACGATAAGCATTTTTTGCATTATGCTCGTATTAAATTACTTTTCCGAGCATTTTCTCAAATAATTTTGGTAAATGTTATTCATGACATTCGCTCAGCAGTTACTAAGTTTGTTGTTATACGGACAGAGGAACCGGTTTTTATTTATATTTCAACCGATTCCAACCAACATCTTGTAAATGATAAACACGCATAATCAGAATAACTTATTCGTCTCTCCTGTACTTTATATGGACTTCACCGAGATACCGTAGTTGACCGGTTTTTCAACCAAGTCGTGCGTTAACTAAGTCATTTCCCGTAACAATCTGTTTTAGCTCTTAATATAATAAAGCTCGAGGAAATTGGCATTTTAAATTCCCATAATCATTCCCAAGTAATAATTATTCAATAGATTATTTGAAGTAAGCCAATAATACTGCAATAATAATACGAATTATTATTTTAATGCGAGCTTCGATATTAAGCCTCTGGGAATACAACAATGTCGATGCAAACGAGACGTCTTACACGTAAGAGAAACTAATTCGCTTGCATGAAATTGATCGAAAGACTGACACTTGTGCGTGGGAAAAGCACTCTAATGAAAAAAGTATTACAACATTTGCTACATCCGACTTATCGTCATTAGTGGATAATTACGTTTGACTATCCGAAATGAAAATAGTCGTACGTAGCACTACGTGCGTACGTAGTGATAATTCTACAAAACTTATTTACCAGTCTCTCTTAAAACAGAAATTCCTCTCCGAGCACGCCTCTCCTTTTTTTCGCCAAACTTACGTATATCCGGAAGAATCCGGATGTTGCCAAAGAGGAAAGAAAAAAATTCATTTGTCACAGTAGGAATTCCCTTCGAAAGTTGTATTAAGAGAAATTCCTTAGGTCGGAAAAGATTTGTCCCTATAATGACAAGTTGCGTCGCTACAGAAGTGAATTTCCTCCTCGTAATAGCAGAATAATGTGGTCACGAGAGTACATCCTCTTGTGGGAAAAAGGAGCGAGAGTACCTTACGATATTTCTTACGAATAAAATTGCTTTCCTCGAACAATCGGGAAGCAGCATTCCATTTGCCGGCGAGGAATTTACTCCGAGGAAGGATCTCGCCCCGATGAAGGAGGCCCGCTTTTCCCGAATGCGGCCGATCCCGTGCGCATGCATGCGTGCGCGCGCGCGCGCGTCGAACGGATTTTCCTGGAAATCACGAAACGCCAAGCGGTGCCGACGGGGAGGGCAGTTGCACCGGATCCCGAGACTGCGCAGAGGACGGCGAGTAGGAGGCCGCGACGTATGCGCTTCCCGTGCACCGTCGGCTAAATCGCGACGCGAAGGGCCGATTTGACGCCGCGGCGAGATGCAGCGCGCAAAAGGATCGAGAAAGAGGTGGAGTAGGGGAGGATCAATAACCGTCGAGAAGAGAGAGAGAGAGAGAGAGAGAGAGAGAGAGAGAGAGAGTAGGCGAGCGCACGGGAGAGGATAAAGAATTATCGGGCGCACTCGCGATGTTTCACGTGTGTGCATGGGTGTGCACGTGGGTGCGGACGGGTGGGTGGATAGAGTTGCCGAGGAACGGGGAAGGGTGAATTAGCCGAGCGCGTTGATTAACTTTGGGGATTATACTGTAGTACGAGCTTCGCCGGCTTTTCGTTTTTGAACGAAGCTTTCTCTTATTATTTCTCTTTTTGTTTGCCGAGCGTATTTCGTATCGGATCTCTGACAAATATTTTTGCGCGATAATACACCGAGTTTTTGAGACTCGATGAGGATAGGATGTCCAGGACAGGTTTTTATGCGTTAATAAAGTCACGCGCGAAATGTTAATGAAAATTATTTTCTAATTCAAGGCAAAAGCTAGCTGGACGGAACGAGTAATTTCCGCTGACTATTAAAAATGCGGTTGTCACATTTTTCAGACAACATAGCACTCTAGCCGCTCGCCATAATTATCCGGTGTGAATAATGTCTAAAAAGTACAGTTACCTCGTTTTCTTACGCATTCCTTACACCCCAGCACTGCGACGAAACGATCGAGGTTCAATTTGCCGCGCGAATCTACCTACATAATCACATTTCATTCCGTCTTCCTCTTTGTGCAGCACAAGAAAGGAGAAAGGAGAAAGGTCGGTTACGCAGTTATACACGGAGAAACGGAAGAAATAAAACAGGACGTAAGAGGGCGAGAATCCGTTCGACCGAGAATTGAATCGAATTTAATACAATTTAGTATGATCTCGGTGTAATTGGTGTTTATATTGATTTTTCGATTGTGAAATACAAGTAAATTGTAGCGAACAATGTTTCGGTACTCGAGCGCACGCTATCGAGCTTTAACGGCAATTGATAAATAATAACAAAGTTTGTCAAATTTCTGGATGGAAAGCAGCACGTGATGTGTGGCGTGAACATTTCAGCATCCGTCAATTGCCGAATAATTCGATGTGAAACGTAAATTATTCCAACCAGATTTTCAAATTTATTTACACATCGTAGAGAAATACTATGTTATTTTATTTACGAACAGAAAGGAGCTGAGCAAGACGTCAAAGCCGGACGGCTACAAGAATGTATATGTAAATCAGTGAATAAAGTCTAGATGTAAGGGGTTCGGTACGTGAAAGAAAGCTGATGGTGAATAGAATAGGGTATCACCGAATACTCTTTTTAGTCCAGCGATAAGTAAATTCATGTGGCTATATTTCCTTAGTTGTGTGAATTCATTTGAATAATTTTCCAAATTCATCGAGGCTACAGTTAATGGACTTCTAAATTACAATTGCATATTTTTGTAAAGTACATCTCTACATTATCTATATTATCGGGTCCTTCTTAAGCTCCTTTCAAACGATTTGAATTATAATGTAACCTTGTTTTCAAACATTTGAACAATAAGCTCCGAATTATCCTAAGGGTGGGTGATCTTTTAATTAAAGCTCTGGTGTCAATGAGAGAACGCTCAGGTTTAACGCGTGTTAGATAAAATTTCAAGTTTCACTTTTCTTCCGAGTAAAAAACTTACATACGTAAGTTTGTAAGTTTCTAAGTACTTGGTGTGATAATGAATTAATAATAAGGGGACTTCCGAAGCTTTAAAAAGATTATGAAACTCTCTAGCGAGCACGTGAAGTACCTCTCGCGTGTAAAGAACTGCGTTTAAACTGGTAAATAAATAACAATATCCAAATATTCTCAGTAATTTTTATCCACTTCGAGAGAGCAGAACATTTCTTCGATTGAGGTTTAAGGAGAGAATTTCTGATGCGCAGCAGCATCGGCTAAGTTGATGTTATTTCTTAAAAAAAAATTTAATTCCAGAGTCTTGGCGTGGAAAGCGCATAAAGAAACGAATAGAGTTGGTTCGAAAACTTGTTGAATAATAAATATTTAAAATGCTCGCGACGAAAAATAACGGATCTCGTTTCGCCATTTTCGCTTTTGCCTCCGAGTCTCTGTGTATAAAGAATGGAAAGGAAAAAGTTCTCTCGTCAGATACACAAATTCGCGGAGAATAAAATCGAGTCGCTCGCTCTTTCGCAAAAGTACTGCAGAGAGCGAGAGGGTGAGAAAGAGAGAGAGAGAGAGCGAGCGAGAGAGAGAGAGGGAGAGAGAGAGAGAGAGAGAGAGAGAGAGAGATTGAGCGAGAGGGAGAGGGAGGAAGAGAATTGACGACGCGCATTGCAGCAGTAGCAACAACCATATCGTTGTGGAGACGGGTGGGCGGAAAATGGAATGGATATAGAGACGCGGAGAGAGAAACGGAAGAGTGAGAGAAGGGGTTGTGCATTGCCGGGGACACTTGAGGTGAATGTTTTGCGAATGGTCGGTAGATGTCTGGTTTGCTCTGGGGCTGATATCGACCTGTCCTCTCCTCGAAACCTCTCTTTCTCGCTGGTCTAGCTCTCGCTTGCCTTCTATCTCTCTATCTTTCTTTCTCTCGCCTAGCCACAGAGAGAGATGGTCGTCGGGCTGTTCAACCCTGCGTCGTCGTCTCGTCGACTTCCTCTCCTTTCCTTTCGTCGGTGGTCTTTCTCCATCCTCTTCTTTTTTTCGTCGGGACGAAAAAGCCCGGGGGCTTATCTTCCTCTTATACTTTTTTCTCTTTGCTCGCGTGAAGGCGTTCCGCGATGCTACTTTACCGTAGCGCTGCCGAGGGAGATTCGCGGTGCGGTGAATAATCGCGATCTTACGAGATTACGTTTATGCCGAGTTGTTATTCCGCTAATCCACGAGCGAAGGAAAATTGCCCGGGGAAAACGGCGACGCGGGAGCTCCTTTGCGCGGACGTGTGGGTGTGTATGGTATTGCGGGGCGGGAAGCTGGGGGTTTTGGGTCGGTGGCGGTGGGCGGTGGGCGGGCGGAGGGGTGAGGGGTGCGCGATGGCTGATGTTGCGGAGAGCTGATTTTCACGCTCGAAATCGTTCGCGCGGCTTTGCTCGGATGATTCTCGAGGAGAGTTAGTTTTTCCATTTTTTCCTTCTGGTTGAAATGCACACAAGCTGCTTCTGAGAATGCAGTATGGAACGAGTAAGTGGAGAGAGAGGATGATGGGATTTGTGTATAAATTTTTTGTTGCCAGGTTGGATTGCAGTCGGATTCGCGAAGAAAGTTGCACTAATAAAACAGACCTAATAAGAAAAAACCGAATGAAGTAAAAATACCTTGTAATTAATTAAGAGCTTCTGCTTACTAGAAACGAGTATTAATTCAATATTAATACTGATTTCAATTAATTCACCAATATTAATTCAAATACGAAGGTCATACCCGTTAAATAAACCAGTCAATATAAATTAAATTAGATTTTCGCTCACTGCTTCGAAAGATACTTTTTAACTGGTTGATTTAACCAAGAACCATTTTACGTAAAAGCTTACAGTTTTCATGTTTATTCTGAGCTTCGGTTTATGTCAGCCGTTGAAGTCTTATTCGTTCGATACATTGTGCGAGCTCGTCATTTTCTTCTTTTTTTCCAAATAATCACTGCCCGTCGCTGAGAAGGAAAAAACAACTATCGATTGTCTTTTAGATAGTCGAACAATTGACGTCATGTTTCGTTTTACCATATACACGTGGTTTTCTTTTTTCTCATTCCTTTTAATACGTTTTTCATTCTATCATTCTAATATTTTTCAATTCAATCAAGACTACTACGATTTATTTTAGATTTAGAAACGAATAAAGTCATTGCGTCTCTCAATCGTATCTATACTTGTCTCGCTCGGTCTGTCGAAGCAACTTTATTTCTGTAGCATTGGCTTTGCTTTTGCGTAGACGCGAAATAGCTGGTTTTACTTCCTCTGCTGGTTTAGTGTAACTTCTTCCCCTCCCCCCCCCCACCGAGTGCAAAGGATGTGAAAGCGAATGATATTCTTCCTATCAAAGTGTTAAATAATTGAAAAGCATTGTTTGTGCCCCAGAATATCTATGGATAAAATGTGAATCGTTGGATTCTTTCGAGTTATTTCTGCTTTAGAACGTTGTATGTAATTTAAATTTTTTAGGTCGGTGACTACAATAGTTTTAGATAAAAATATACAATTTAATTGGATTTGACATGATGAGCGATGTCAACGTTGTATTAAATAAAAGAATGTTTTGCAGAAGATTGCATAGAAATTATCGTGCTGAATGCTTACTCATTATTTATTTAAAAGTCTCTCTTATATCTGTCTTATATCTTTGAGTTTCTCATAATGTACTAGGAAAAGGAATATTTTCGTTGGGCAAACGGAATTTCTCATTTATGAAAATTTCATTGAAACCCGAGTATAATTCTTGGAATAATACATTTGTTGAAAATACCCAACGTGATCTTGTTACTCACTGAACTCGAACGAGGCATGAATTAATTTCTCAAATTGAAGTAAAACGTCTTGATTACTAAACTCATTCGTTTCGATCTTTCCACTCGAATTAACTTGACTCGTATGCACGTCATGGCACTACTTCCGGTGTGTATAAAACCCGAATCGTTTCATCGTGCGCTACAAATAGATTAGCTAAGAAAATCGTTCCGGTTCTATTGAAGATAAAACAAGCATTGCGCGATCGTTTCTTTTTATATGCTCCATTTGACGTATAATGCCAATTTCCCAATTTCGTTCTTAAAGAAACGGATTTAACGTTGCTGAAAAAATAAATAATAATTCAATTTTCGCTGTTTCCGTCACAGGTGAGTTAGAGAAGTAATAAATTTGCCTCTTATCGCCTAAATTTAAATACGTGCTCGATCTTGCATTATTCCTGCTTTCACGGTATAATATCGTTAATAACCAGGTTACGCTTCCAACTTTTGTACTCGTTAAATTAAAAATTTCTGGGAATGCGGCCACGCACTGGTGTCTTACCAAACGCGACCAGTTCTACTTAATAACCCTAGGACCTGACATATCGTTCCATTATTCCGTTTGCTGCAAGTTCGAGGTTGATTTTTATTTCCCGCGTCATTGTATTTAAAATTGGATGACTTATCAAACCAAAGAGTTGATACAAGAACGTCGTATTCGTACGGACAGACAGCTAGTCGCTATTGTTAGTCCCGTCCTAATTAATAGGCACACATAATTCACCCAACTAATACAACAAACGTTTCGGCTACATGGATTTCTTACAAAAAGAAGCAAAGCAAAGCAAAGCAAAGCAAAGCAAAGAATACTCGGTATTACTCGGCCTCTACGCTGTTAGACGCAGACGGACGCGCAACCTTCCGAAAAAGAACAACGGCGCGTTTGTTAGCGGACGAGCGATTTTACGGGGGTGTGCAAGGGAACGGAGCCGAGGCAGCGTCAAAAGGCGCCGGAGTTCCGCGTCAAAAAGTCCCGGGGCCATTAATGGGGAATATGTAAATGGGGCATGAAGGAGACGAGAGAATAAAAAGAAGAAGGCGGTATGCTAATTTATTCGCACTGCCTCTGCGCTTAAATGTATTATATATGTACGCGCTCATCTTTATCGGAAACGATCGTGAGAAGCTATGCATGCGCGCGGGTAGGCGGGGGGAGGGCACATTCGGCAAGAAGTAACAAAGACGAGCGCGATTATCATAAACACCGGGAAAGTCGAAAAAAAGGAAGTAGAACGGACGGCGTTTATTGGATTAAACAGATTTCAATTTTATGCGAAGAGCCCCGCGATTCGAGAAGAGCGCAAATGAGCTGTTTTGCCGCGCGATTGAAAAAGCCCATTATTCAAATGTAGTCTTGGTCGAGTTCAGAATTAGAGAATGGCTAAAAGAAGTTTCTTTGTTTCGAGTCGTCGATGCCGTTAAATGTCGCGTTAATTCGCTCTTCTTCCATTTGTGTCCCTTTCCTCCGCTTTTTTTCCCTCCTCGCGCTCGGACGCTTTTTACGTGATTTTACTTTATAATTTTTACTCGGCTTTGATTGTTATACTATGGTTTTTCCCATATTTTTGTTTTTTCACGGGAGAAGAGGGCGCTTCTGCCCTTTGCTTATGCCAGCCGTAGATGCCTTTCAAGCAGAAATGCAGCGGGCGATTAGACTCTTCTGGATTAGTAATTTCAAAACGTAATTGCGCGTTATGGCGTCGTAAGTTGCCATTGTCTCGCGCGTACACCTAAGCAGTCAATTACAATCTAAAGACTAATTTTTACATTTTCTCCTTAACGAGCTTTTCGTAGCTGCGTATTGGTGCAACTCTCGTAACGGGCAGTTGAATTTTCTGATTTTTCTGTAACGCATTAAAAAATTAATCGCTTGCTATGAGAATTTCGCTATCAATTCGGCTCACCCTCGTTCGCAAAATCTACAATTGTATGTATCTACAATTGAATTTGTATTATTATAAGCCTCGGTGGTAATAAATTGCAAGAAACCTCTCGTCAAAATGACATGACATAATCAGGAAGAATGGAATTCTTTATTACGAGCATGAAAATTCACTTATGCGTTATAAAAAAGTTTTACCAGCTAATGAAGATAATGTAACGATTGCAAAAGTAGTGACACAGTGCTCGGTCGTATAAAATTGGTGAAAGTATATCGGAGTTAGCGTCTCGCCCAGTTATTTTATTATTGCGCGGTAAGAAACGAATTATGCAAATTTTAATAAAGGATAAAGACCTCGGCCGTGCCCAAGACTCTCTACGAGAAATAACGGCACTTGGAAAAATATGAGCGAATTCTACGACAAAAGGTAGGAGAAAGTAAATGCAAACTAGTCGTTCCTCTTTGAAGTCATTTATTCGAATGAAATTAATTTTCTTGGATTGGCAATAAATGCCATATCCTCTATGAATCATTATGTCCATGGCAGACGCTATGGAGCGAGTAATCGTAACAAATACAATTTCAAAACTTTATCTAAAGTAACTTAAGCTTATGAAGTTGAATTTAATACGAGCGCTAAGAAATACGAGAGAAAGAGTAGGAATCGTAATAGAAAATAATTGAGGGGCTAGCGGATCTCCTCGAAAGTGTAAAGAACCGTTAATAAAATATTGGAAACATAAAATAACGTAAATTTTGGAAAACTATCTGTAAATATTTAACGAGCAGAATTTCGATTAATAAGAAGACGACAAGTTAAACGGATAAAAAGAATCGAGATTAATAAACCGAGTTCTCTCATTACGCGTCCGTGAAAATTCGAAAACGAGCATTGGAAGAAGAAAACAAAAAAAAAAAAAAAACAATTCCGACGGTACAAAAGAAGTGGGTTTCAATTAATTTTCAGTGAATTTCCCAATTTCGTGTTCTCGTGGAACCGAGCCGACTTTCAAGGAGAAAAGAAAAATAACAAAAAACACTCGAACAAAAACAAACGCGCCCTTTCGAATCGAGAAGATAAAGGAAGATCGAAAAACGCAAGAAAGAAGAGGAAACGAGAAACAGGAATGGCCGCAAAAAGCCAAATGGAGCACAAGAGAAGAGAAGAGAATGGCGAGAGGAAAAGCAGAAAGAAACTAGGCAGCCGAGAGAAAGAGACAGTAGTAGCAGTCCGCTTCCGCCGGTGAAATATAATTCCGTGCACATTCACGGTTGGATAATCCTCGCGTTCGCTTCACATGAAAACTTATTACGTCGCTGGCCAGCTCTACGTAGTAGCGCCACGCTAACGTTTTTCCCTCTTTCCTGCTCTTGTTCTCTCCTGGAGCTCTCCACTTCAGCGCCGAGCATGACAAGAGCAATTACATTTTTAAATTACGTTACACGATATTAAGCCCTCTCTTTCGTTCCACTTTCGGCGCTCTCTCTCTCTCTCTCTCTCTCTCTCTCTCTCTCTCTCTGCCGCTGTTCCCTGCATTCGTATGTGTGCACGCGCACAAAGTACCGAACGAATGGACTAACGCCCTGGTGAAAACAAAGGAGACGTGCGAGATGATGAAAAAAACGAAGGCAGAACGGAGACATAGAGATTGGTGGCCCTGGAGTTAAGCCGCTCTTGCGTTTTTCCGCGAGTTGTCTCTCCTCTCCGTATATACGTATTTTTTCTATTTTTCACTCACTGAGCGGCTTTTATGTCTTGCTTCTATTTCTTTCCTCCGCTGTTTTAATAATTTGCCTTCGGGGCATGAATACTTCTTTTCCGCGAGTACAAGTCTTATTAATTCGTCGCTCCTGCTTTTTTCATCTCGGTTCTTATTTTTCTTATGCTTCGTTCTCGCTTGCTCCCTTTCCCTTTCTCTCACGGGCTGCTTTACTTTCTCCACTAATTTCCTTATTTATATTCTGCGCTGGAATTATTTCGACTATTTATCTCGTGTTCTTCTTTTATCGAGGAATAAAAAAAGATAACGAGTATTTGATAAATTAATTACGCCACGTCCGGAAGAGCAAGATTAATTGAAACTTAAGATTCTCGTGAAAAATAGTAAGCTGAGAAAATATTGGGTAATTTCATATTCGCTAAGCAATGTAGTAGCACAATTAGTCTTGATGTATTTTACCATGATTTATAACACAAGAGCACAATTTCTGTTGGCTTGCAGTTACACTGCAGTTATACCAATTTTTCTCCATCTACGTGCAGAATTCGATTAATTTATCTCACAAATTAATTAGACACGGCAAACGATTAAAATTGTTTAAATTTTAGAAAGTTTAATAGACAAAATGTTAATGTATTATCGGAGCTTATAAGAGAAGAGAAACGTTGTCGTAAAAATTCCTCACCCACGCTCGTCCTTTCCATTAACAATTAAAAAGTTCTAGTTACATGGTGTACATCAACGTATACGCGCATCGACGTATCGTTAAAAAGTATTCCTCGTCGGTTCGTGATATTCTCACAATGCTCGATATTTCATATTCCGAATCATCGGCATTTTTTGCGAGAATATTCGAAATATCGATTTAACTACATTTATATGTAGGTGCGCCAATTTTTTCAGTCAGGCACGTCGCGCATTGTAAGCACGCGCGGAACAAGTTCCCTACTTCCGTCATCAAAATCAATCCCAAACAAAAAACTTGTCCTTTCTCTATTCTTGCTGCTTTTTGGAATTTCCATCACGAAAGCTGTGCGGCACCTCTGCAATTTCCCGCGTCCCTAGCGGATGCTTTTTTGCGCGTCCGTGCAATCGGAAATCGCGAGCCGCTCGACGGCGCCGGAAAGCGAATATCGAATGCTCGCTGTACCGGCACCGGCAGTCAGCGACGTAATAAAAGATGATAAATGATCGGCTCGTTCATTGGATTTGATTTCGACCAAAATTAGCTGCTACTCTGGTTTCGAGAAGGAGGAATTAATTTCGGTTTGTCAGTGCCTAGGCCGCCTTACGCGCATTCGTCCAATAGAAATGCGGCAAAAAATTTATATCGCTGGCATTTATAATCAATTAGGATGAGCTCCGCGTTTGAGATTCAGGGTTATATATTTGGCTGCGGACGTAATTGGCGAGGTGTACACGCTTTGACGTCGTGCTTTAATGAATCACCGCTTGACATTTAGTGGACCTTCGCTGTCTCGAATATTAGGGAGCGTAGTTATTCAGAAACTGCCCAAGTATTTTCAATAATTGCCACTATATTCACTTATTTTAACATAGGAATATCATATTTTACAGCGCTTGAGTTGGACAAATTATAAATATGACTTATATTGCGTGAGATGTAAAAGGGTTGCAGGCTTTGCACGTACAACATTTTCATTCGGTAATAGAAATGCGACGAAATATCATTACACATAAACCCAGTTATTTCTGAACTCGATTTATCAAATGTACGTCGTTGAAGCTTGTTGTGGCTTTTAAAAATAAAATGCAAATGCACGATAAAATTCTTTGGTTATCTCATCAAGTTTTAGTATTTAAATAACATTCATGTGCATCAATTTAATAATCACAGGGCAGAATATGTAGAGGTAATTATTTTAAGATTCGACGTGTCTCAGTAGGGACGTTAAATTTTCTTTTCAAATAGACGTATAACGATGACACGTTGAAAATCCATTGATATCTAACGTTATTTCGGCTGCTTATTAAACGTATAAAATACCTTCTATATCTTTTTACATGTTATTACAGTAAACGTATTCGGCAGATAAAATGTGTATACGTGATAAAAATGGCAAATGGTTACATTGGCAGTAATTAGTGTTCGATCGTTTCTAAAAAATTTCAAATGCTGACTTAATATAATATCCGTTATAAAGAGCGTATGCAATTTTTAACTGTTTTATGGAAATTGAATGTCGATCTATATCACTTGGTGTACGACCTCTTTTCACGTATCACGAATGTTAGTAACAATAGCTTTAGGGCCTTAAAAGAAGCTAATAAAAATAAACTTTAATGTTGATTAAACGTTTGAAATCACGTACATGTCTTACTGATGTGCGTATGTGATAACAGCTTAAGGATTCTAAAATAAGTTTTATTGCCCGAGCCTTCGTGCGCAACATCAGCACCTATGAAGCTGACAGTAAAGAAAAGCATTAGTTATATGTTCTAACTTTCGAGTTGCGTTGAAATTTTAATGAAAACGATTGAAAAGGAACAGTCACGCTCTGTGTGGTTTCTTTTCCCTAACCCGTTGGTCCTTTCAAACAATGTTTCGAATGGAGTGGCAGTTTGTACAATTTATACACTATCGATGTAAGGATAAATAACCCTGTAAGAAATACGATCGCTGCAGTAAATCTTGGTTATGTTAGTGGAAATTTAATTAAAAGGAAATTTAAAGTAAATTATCACGGGTAGTTTGACAAGTTCCTCGAATCGTCGTTTCTCTTTTAAATGCACAAACGGCGCACAAAAATAATAAATAAGTCTAAAGAAGCACGAAAAAAATTGTTTATTTACCATTATCCAGAATATTACGAGACTTTAATAATACGAGGGAGTACTCAATTAAGGTCGTTAATTTAACAGTGAAATCCAATCAGTCGTCGTGTTCACCGTAAATCCCCTAGTCACCGCTGAAAAAAAAAAGTTTGCCCTTCCATTCTGTACGATCGCATTATCTGCGCTTGCGTTTAATTCGAAACAACCCTCTTCAACTCAATCGTGGTGCGCAAAAAGTGGAAAACCACACCGCTCTCAAGGCTTTTCGCTCGCATTTGTTTTTCGCCACTTGTCGTTAGAATTTTCGTTACCTCTGTGTATATACGTTTTAGGCGAGTGAAAGTACTACGAAACGAAAGGGGAAAAAGAGCGTCGAAAGAGGATTTTTGTATGCCGTACGAACGGATGTTTGAATTGTTAGGGATGGCAACGCGTAGTCGCTCGTTGAGACTAATGCAATCATTTTGTTGATTGATTAAAATCCTTTCACCAAAATACAAGAGAGAATTATTTGCAAGCTTTTAAAATGCATAAATAGTTCGAGAGACACTGAACTAAGTTATAAAATGTAACGTACGCACGCGAATTAATTTCTATGAGCTTCGAAGGGGGAATTTTTTCAAACATTTATATACCAAGTCTATTTGAGCGATTGATCGATAATTTATGAGCGAAGGTGAAGGAAAAACTAACAGACAGACAACTGCGACACGTAATTTCCGTCTGGCAAGAGAGTCGTATAAAAACTTAACCCATTAAAATTGATAAGCGAAAGCGTGAATAGTATGAATTGATACGTCGCACCTGAAAATATACCCTTCTTACCTAACATCAGTATCTCCAAATTTTCGGCGCGTACATCATTTAAATTAAATCGATTTTCCATTCCAGAACAATATACAATGAAGTTCAGACAGTTAATAAAGCAACGCTGAATAAAGACGATCAAGAGAACAATGCGCCCTCCAAGTAGTGCAAACTCATCCGGCGCAAGCGTATTTAATGTCGCGATAGACGAAGACAGAAGCTCGGTCCCTCGGGAAGTTACCGTGCAATCCTCCAAAACGCGGAAATCAATTACACGGTCCGAGTGCCTCCACGACGCCGAGGCTCTGCAGCTACTCGGCGGTGCGCGAAGCCATCCGCGTCCGCCCCGGGCAACCGCAAATTGAATGGGACGTCGTTGCGAGGAAGCGCGCGAGAACGCGTAACGAGCACGACACTTGGACGCGCGCTTCGCCTGATTTATTGGCTCCCGAAAAAGCAGCGCCGAGGGTCGCGCGTCGTTCCACACCTCTTCCATCGAGCGGCGATATCCTGCAGGAGAGGACCGCCGTCCAGGAAAAAGCCGCACGCGGATGTACTAACGCGCTTCTTGCGATTGCGGATTCCTGGCGCGTCGTTCTTGCTCTTCGCAAGCCGAGAGGATGTTTTCCGAATGTACCGCACCGATGACACCGACCACGGATTCTTTCCGCGTCCTTCTTCTCCGATGGGCGCTCACTGCGAGTTTGAACTTTAATGAGTTACGACGAGTACGTCAGCGGACAACTGCAAGATTCGACGACGCGCTTGGCCACGATAACAGAAATTGCCATTTCCAACTTTAAACGTAAAAACGTAAGGACCTGATAATTGAAATATCCCCCTTTTCCAAATACACTCAATCGTAGTCTAGGCCTAAACATTTAAATGTGCCCCTTTCATAAAGCTCACGATGTACGTCGTAGAATATGCGGCAAGAAAATGAATGCGCAACATTTCATACTTTCATGCGCTGATTCTCATGTAAAGTAGAGAAGAATCTATATGAGAATACTATATGAGAATACAAGGCATTTGCCTAATTCGAAAATACCTCCGGAAAACTCACGAGCAAGTAACATCGCTGTCCGTTATAAACAAGTTTAGAACCAACCAACCATTTGGAGAAGTAGACACAATAAACATCCGCATGACAAGTAGGAAAGCAATATCAACTACGGCAGCTTTTATGAAAAATTCAGTCTCTTTGTCGCGAAAAAGCCCTATGTAAGCGAGTAAATAGCGAGAGGCGCTCGCCCTATTCGTGGAAAATGGAAAAATATACTAAAATAGAAAATAATGATGAAAATGCGGGAAGAGAACGAGATAAAAGAAGCGGCAGAAGAAACAAGTACACTCGATCTTACGCATGAAAGAAGGGATTCTGTTTTCTTCGATTTGCAAGAAGAAAGCTCACCGTGAAATATGAGTGAAAGGAGATGAGAAAATGTATTCTTACAAAATGGAAAACTTATTTCTGTACATATCATTAAAAATAGGCAACCGTCGTTGGCTTGCATCCACATCTTTATATTTTTTGTTTTGTTTTGTTTTGTTTTTTTATAAAGTGAGGAGAACGTGGAATAAATTAAGGACAGTTATCGGGGAGCGCTCGTACATTCGAGAGTTTTCACGCATTTCTATTTCAGTTGTTCTGCGCATTGTGTCAGTGACACTGGCATGCACTCGACTCACTTGGATGGGCGCGAAAGGCAGGCATCAAACGATACGAAGACAAAAAAGAGAACGAAAGAATAGGAAAAATATCGCCTCACTCCCAATCGTCAGAGACATCATCCTCCTTCTCCTCCTCGTCGTCGTCGTCGTCGTCGTCGTCGTCGTCGTCGTTGTCGTCGTCGTCGTTGTCGTTGTCGTCGTTGTCGTTGTCGTCGTTCTCGAGACAGAGACGTGTACATTTGCAAACAGTGCCGCTTCTCGACAGCCGTCGAAGTGCCAGTGTCGCGAATTCGTTTTTGCCTCTCGTGGCCTCTCAATTCTTCTCTCTCTCTCTCTCTCTCTCTCTCTCTCTTTTTATTATGCTCGATGTATTTGTATTTTGTCGGCATCACTACCTCTCCTGTTGTCATTATTGCGTCTTTAAAACTTACGAGCTGGATGGGGAGAGGTGCTGGCTTTTGAAAAATTGACGGAGCAGATGACGCGGTTGTGACATTTCCTTTTTTGTTTCTCTTTTAACTTCCTTTGGCTTCCTTTGTTTTGACAAGACAAGGATTTTAAACAATGTTACTTTCAATACATAATCGCAGCTATACAAAAGGGATTGAGTTAACCTGTTTCGTTTTTGCAAACCCTATTGCCCATCTCGCTCTTATTTTTCCTTTCTTTCTTTTTAATTTCCGAAACGAGAAGTTAAAATGTTATATTATTATATCTACCTGTGACTTCTTTTGTAAATGTACCAAATAGACCATAACTTTACTTTACTATTATTTTCTACAAAATTTTACGAAATAATCCACGTAATAATCCAATCCTTTAAAAAAAAAACGATGCATTTCGCATCGTTGCAAAGAGTTATTAATTGTTGATTTATTCATTTATTGGCTTAAAAAGTAAAGTTATATTAAGGTTAAACATTTTTTATTCTTAAGTGAGCTATTTTAAAATAGATTTAAGATTTTAGATTCCTTAACTTGAGTCGTTTCAAATGTTTTATGCTCTTTTCGATAAAGTTAATAATCATTATCTGGAGAAAGATGGAATTTTGAAAGAAGTGATTTGTTGGCTATGCATCAGAGATCGTGAGGAAGAGGAATAAATAAAATACGTGAGCACGTAATCTCAAGGTCCATCAAACTAACAGGCAAAAACAAAGCATAACTCTCTGCAATCATCGCACATTTTGCTAGTTTTAAAAACACACATATTTACAGTCGTAATGCAGCTATTGGTACATGTTTTGTCAATGTAATTGAACGTGTTCAAACTTCGATCTTTAAAATACACGAATCAATTTATGAACTGTCAATTTTACGATTTTTTCTATTTCCAACCGATGGAATCGTTGATTATGAAAAGGATGACTTGTAAATTTCTAAAGTATAGAAAAATAATGACCACTTCTGGAGACATAATCAATGTCTGTTAATTAATGTCTTTCATCGATTCTTCAAATACTGTATTGCTACCTGATAAATATGATAAGTCGTCCGGTGAAATAATATGCAAACAATGTAAACTGTAAAGGAGGGAAAGCCTATTGATTGCCGCTGTAACAAAGGCGGTAATCATTTATACCTATGAAAGCCTTTCACCGAGAACTCTATGAAATTGTATCGCGCGTACAATTTTGAAGAAGACGAAATGTATCCGCTGCTTTCCTCTCGACCAGACCGATCTCGCTCTCGTAGACGTTAAATTGACGCCGTTACCGTCGCTATTATGGCAATTCGAAAGAACGAGGGGAACAATCGAAGGCGCAGAATGAAAGCATCGATGGAAATTCATTTCTAGGATGAATTTCTTGGCAGAGTTTTTATTCTCTCTTTCTTCTTTCTTATTCTCTCCTGCGTTCACGTACACTTACCTTCTTCCTTATTCTCGCGCCTTGTCCTGACAAATCACGGGAATTTGAAATTAATTGAACTGTGCAGGGGCGCACGTTCACAATGTAACAATTGTATCGCCAAGATTAATAATGCTGCATCGCGTGCGTATAGAAGAGAGAAAATGAGAGAGATAAAGAGGGTGGCTATGAAAAAGGGCTGAAGTCTCCACAAGCTCGAAGGCGCGAGTATTCGCTCGCCTCGCGAAGGAATTAAATTGCTTTCAAAGTAGTCGCAGTGTAAAAGTGTTCTCCCGCATATTCCGTCGTTTTGTATGAGCGCGCGCGCGCGTGTGTGTGTGTGCGAACGCATGCGCGCACTTGAGTGTTTGCAGATTGTGCGATGCCAACGGTGGGGTAAACGCTCATTCAAAAAGAAACTGGTCGACCCTGAGCGCATCGCGATAATTTTCTTTGTGTTCCTACTACGATAAAACGTCAGGTTATTGTGTCGTAAGGCAAAAGTTTGTGTTTTTCGTTGATAAAATATAAAATCACTTGGATTGCCTTATGATAAATGTTTCGTTAGATAAAATTTAAATGTGAAATGATTATGCACAGTAAGCTTAGTGATCATTTTGTTTGCATTTTAAAACAACGTGTAATCGAATGTATACACTCTTTTACGAAATGTTAAATAAAAATATTAGTTTTAAAAAGACCTTTTCGTTTCAGTTGATATGCAGTTGATATGAAAATATTTGTAAACTTCGTAAACTCCAGCAATATTCAGTGTCAAATGTACAGTTTGTAAATACAAATGTTTAACTGGTTACACGTCCTTAAACTTCATTTGCCTTATTTCTAAAGAAATCTGTAATATCGATCTCGTCGCGACTATAATATCCTCTCATACCGACCGTTCATTAGGAATATAATTACTATAAACAATTCAATTGTCCAAAATATATATTTACTAACTATTCACAGTAAAATAATCTACATAATCATATAGTTTTGAATAAATGTTAGAAGACAATGGACAAAAAAGTGTATTATTTATCTTAATAACTTTTTACAAGAATATTCATGCAGCTGCTTAGAACAATTATGCACTATTATACAATAGTGCATAATTATACTTGGAATAAGTGGGAAAAAAAAAGTTTGTAATTAACGATGCCCACGATGATGCGTTTAATAGTTGAGGCTGTATTGTGAACGTCCATACTACACATTTGGATATCAATTAAAATAGTTTGAATACTAATTTGTGATGATAATTGCGCTTTCGTTGAAATAGCTCAGCGCAAATGCTTAAATATCAATATGAGTGGATATTATAGCAACGATTTGAAAGTTATGTTAAGCGTTTTTACGATGAAAATGAAGAAAATTATCAAAAATATTTTTCTAACAAGTTTTTCTGAAAAAATTACTAAATATAACCTTTGTTAGGTTAAAGGTTAAATATTATATGGACATTTTGTCAAATGTTCGGAATGAAATATATTGAATTAAACAATATGCTTTTGACGTGTTTTTGACGTGTTATATTCAGTTTAAGAGGTTTTCCAAAATTTGTAAATGTATAAAGTAAAATATTTACGGTTGGCCATATTATACTCGGATCCTGAATAGATAGGCATTTTCTTGCTACAATAAACGACGAATACAGTCATTTGTTCATGACTATGTAACAATTATTCAACTGCGCAGCTAAGAATGCACTATGGATCGACGCCAATCGAATTAAAAAACTCGTATAAACGAAACTTGCTTTTATTTTGCAATATAAAAAACGATGAAGTTACTTTGCACTTACGTACAGGTATGGTTTTTAACATTTCAACCTACTGATACGCGATCGACAAATAAGTCATCGACGAAACTTACTTTCGATTTGGCAATTGTCAATATGTTGTACAAGTGGATCGAACCATCTGTCAATGACGTACAAATTACCGAATTTCTATTATTACGAAGTGAAATTAAAACTCTGCAATTAACCGATAATTCGATTCAAAATTATTCATTGTCAAAGAGACATATTATTAAAGTATCGATTGCAATTATGTGAGATAGAGTATTCGTTATAACATACCGGGATTGGACAATCTGTCCCATATGATAATTATCAATTTACTGGAATTGATTAAGTATCTATAAATTATCCTCCGGAAATAAATAAATTGAATATGTTGCGGTCGGTGTATTTTTTTGAACTCGGTTTGAAATTACGTAAATTTTATGATGAAGCTATTTTAGATTAAATTACCGCGATGAAATATTTTATGGTTATTTCTCATTGTAAAAACTCATGCAACAAATGCGAATTTTTGCTCTATAATTTCTTGTTATTCTATCTCAGTTTTTCTTTGCACAACCTAATGAGCATATATCGCGATGAGTTGTGAGAATTATGAGCTGTAATGGACGGCAATCACCATGTATTGAGGTTCATAATTTGGCTTTTACGAGTCCTTTTTCTTTTGTTCAAATTGGTGAGATTATGCCATTAACTTTAGTTAGATTTTTTAAATGGATTTTATAATTAAAATGTTTGCGAAAAATTATATATTTTTGAAAGAAGACGTAAGATTAAGTAAAATCCTAAATTTTGTATTTTAATTTACACGTGTCCTATTTTTGTGATAAAAGTGATCCTTATAAAAGTTATTATATAAATTTTGTGAAATATTCAGCCGACTGATATGTTTTGATTATAATTATCTCAAAAGGACCTCAAGCTTAACAATATTAATATGTGCATGTTTATATTATTTATAATATAATATTTTTTTATCAATTAATTTAGTAAGCTATCGAATAAGCTCGCAGAGCCTGTTCAATTCAATTGGTAATTACTTATTTCAATATTCAAAAACAATTATTTTTTCCAGATGATGTACATTGTTCGATATTGCATAATTAACAGTTAACTAAATATGTATCAATTATAATATACCTTTGCTAATTCTCGCGAGAGAAAGAGGAATTAACCGAACAGAGCCAACCCGTAAGATCTCCTGTTTTGCATCCAAGGCGGTATTTACGTAACCTAATAACGTCGCACGACCAAACAATTAGCGCTTAAAGTCCGCGTGCGCTTACGAACAAACACGACGCAGCTTCCTAATAACCGATAAATATTCAGAATCCCTTGGTTGCACGCTCAATGTATGTGTGTACAGGAATACATAAATAACTCGTCGTCGAGACAAAAGCATTTGACAATGAAAAATTTGCTACGGCTATGACGTTGTAGCGTAACGTCGCAATGAAAGTTCTTCTGCGTAACATCGTTGATCGACTGATCCTGGTATCGATCGATAATTGTTATCAAACGCAAAAATTCTTTCTGCTTTTTTCTTTCATTAAGAGCAGTTGAGCGTGGAAATTAATTCCTTCCATTGGTTTAACCGGTAAAATCGATTGTCCGTGCAGTAATAAAATTCAAGATGGAATGGCAAGAAAAGTTACTTGCTCATTCGATCGTCGGCTGAAGCTTAGAAAAAGCGTTAAAGCGATCGAAATACAACTTAGCTTTAGCGAAAACCAAATTTCAAACAGATTCTAGTGCAACCGACGAACGATTTGGGTGGCAAAACATCCTATAAACAACAAGCTCACGAAATAGTTAACTGGCTCACCGCTCAACCAACTTCGGTACACCCGGGATTTCGAGCATGGAAACTCCCGTGCAGCAAGCAGCTACAAAGCAGTGCGCCTCGGTCGACTTTGAGGCAACCCTCGGGAGCGGAGGGCCGCAACGGCAAAAAAGTCAAACCGGTCCCGGATTTGCATGCCGTAAACCTATTTTAAATAACAGATTCGTGGCACGGTACGATGTCATCGTCTCCCTCGGCGACTAGAGATTCCCGGAGAGGCCTAGACCCCGAGAGCAAAGCGAGGAAACGTTGTAGCAGTCACCAGGTGGAAAGGGGAGCCATGCGCTGCGTCGTGTGATCTCTTCTCGCTCGGGCGGATACGGAAGAGTACGCCAAGGAAAAGGACCGCGACCCCGACAAAAGGACGTCGAGGGAAAGAGCCGCCTATGCCGGGGAGACGATCCGAACTGTAAAACCGACAAGGAGGGAGCCGCGAAGGCTTATTTCCCCCGATTCCGAAGACCTCGGTCTCGAAATATGGCTGTACATGATCTGTATTTAAGTGGCGCTCGACGGATTTTCAAAATTGATTCGAGCTAAGGTGGAGTTATCGTGTACCTTGGGAGCGAGGTGAGCCGACGATCTTTCGAGGGATGCGTGGTGATTTGTATCAAGACTCCTATCCAAGATATTGCGTACCGTTAGCGGCGATCAAATGTCGACTCGGAGTCTCATCCTCCATTTTATTGCGACTATCGCTAATTGACAGAACTGTACCGGTCGCGAGGCACGACGAATAAAGGAAATGGACGAATGGTCGAGCGCGTTAGTACGAACGATCCGTAGAATTAACGAGTTCGAGTAATATCTGTACGGGAAAAAGAGAAACAACGCGTAGATTGACAATGAATGAATCGCGGGCCTTTCAGAGAAAGTCGACTAACTTTGCGACTTAATAGCTTTTCGCCCTTGAGAGATGAAAATTGCACGTATGCAAACACATATTAAAGTAACAATGTCGTTATTCTTAAATGGATGTTTCTTTAAATAATCTGCGAGGATTAAGGCATCGACGATCGCCCAAGACCTAACCGTAATTATATAGGTGCAGCGTGACTTTAGGATTTTTTTCCCCCATCTTCTCCGTGGAATATCGCAAAAACAACCTCAGAGGGGCCACGTGACTAATAACGCGCATAAGTTACCGATCGCAAATCTATTTTGATTGGCTAAGCAGAAAAAGAAATGGACGTTTCAAGCAGTACCAACCGAGATCCCAAATAGTCTCACGCACGAAGCCACTAAACAAGACAATGGAAAAAGTCATCGATTCACCTTTCGGAAAGCAAACCGCAGATCCGCTCGAAATCAAAATGCAAAAAGCGCCGCACTCTGTTACGAATCCTGGCAGTGAGTCAACCAATAGAGGCCTACGTGACTGACGTCGTCGCCTTACCGCGGTAAGTGCGAAGATGCTCTCCCCTAGGCATCGCCGCAAGAGAGGCGAACACTCGCCGCCAGGCCACATTTCCCAAGACCTTGAGATTCCCCTGGTTGGCTTTGAAAACGCGCGAGTCAGAAATCGCTGGCGACAACTGCCGCACAGGGATGGGACGAGACGAGAGACATTGAAAAGACCTCTCGCTCGCACTCGTTCTCCGCGTCGTTTCTTTGTCTTCCAGTTTTATCCCTTGGCGGTGGCTGAAGGAAGCCCTCGGACTTGGCTTATTCAACCGGGAGGTTGCCGCTCTTCCGCCGCTCCTGAGTAATCTCGTTATTATGCGGACGAATCTCGAATTTACCAAGGGGTCTATTAATGTTTGTTTTTCATCCAGGGTAGGTAGTGTGGCAGCCCTTTGGAGCCCGCTTAGCGAGACGGCTCTTGTGTATCCGACTGTCTATGTAAGCAGTTGGCTGGATTTGACGCAGTTTTCGCACCCCCCGTCGCAGCCTCCATACGTCTTACGCGGCTCTTATTTCTTTTCCTTTTTGTCGAGCGAGACTTTGCTTTGACGCCGAGGAGGGCGACGATTACCTCTACTTTGAGTTGATTAATTCTTCCTTTTTTAATTTTTTGTTTCGCCTCCGATACTTAGGAAATGCCTCGGCATTTTAAACTTCTTTCGAGTAATTTTCTTCCTTTGAGGGGGTAGTAAGCCTCGATGATCGTATACGATGATTAAGATCTTCGGATTGGAGTTTCGGTTGCTTGTGGCTAAATTTCGGCTTCTCGCGTGTTTCTCGGTGGTCGAATCGATATTTAATAGAAGTTCACCGCGTAAGGAAAAGACTTGAAGCGACTTTGCTTTAAATGTAGTCAGTAATGAAAGCGAGCGAATTCTGCATTATCGTGGGTAAAGTATCGATATAAAGATGTAAAGATATAAAGATTTTTTCCAACTAACTTAAAGTGCAAGGTTCAATTCGCAAAATGACTACTTGATGTTGCAATTGTTAGAGAATATGCCTATTATAATAATACGGATGATCCCGACCAGTTGGACAATTATTATTGTTCCTTTTGTGCATGGTACATCATATGCTACGCCACGCACAGTACGTCTATCAGACTGGAAGTAGTATTATTTAAAATTCCTCTTTACAGCATCGAATGTTCTTAGCTTTAAGTCGCGAGGTGTGCTTCGTGCACATTAAATGTGTAAGCATTGTGTAATATTTTTCCCGTCTTACAACTTTCGAGCGTAGCATCGCCTTATGTAATTTACGGTTTTAAATACAAAAGGAATATGTGGAGCAAAAACTTGAAAAATTCGACGAATATCGCAACAATTCGCTAACAAAAGACAGAAGAGAAATAAGAAGAACAAAGCGCAAAAACCAATTTCCATGAATTCCAAATAATTCCGCGACTCATCGCTTCTCTGCTCTGATATTCATTGTATTTATACTGTCAGTGTCAGGCCGCCGTGCAGAACGAGTAAGAAAAATAATAACGAAAAAAGCCTGAATAGAGAGAAAGAGAGAAAAGACTACCGAATGAACACCACACGATAATCATGTCGAAAAAAATTCACGCATTCTCTTCAACGCTCCCCGTCGCATTTTGCTCTCTTTTTTACGGGCAGCACCGCTCGAAAAATAGAATACAACCTCTTTGCGAACTTTCAGTCACGCTGCTCTCTAAATTACATGGTGGCCCCTCTCACGTTTTATTGAGCAAATTTTCTCTCCTCTCTCTCGCTCTCCACTTTCAGCGTAAAAGAATTGTTACATAAAAGCTCGAATGAGCGAATTCCCTTAATACATCTACAATGTACGCACGGACGAGTCGTTTATACTTGAGTGGGAGAAGAATCGAGGCAGAGGAAGAGAGGCGTCGTGGAAGTTAATTTTGGAAGTCTCGATGGATCGTCGATAGTACTTGCCAAAAGTGCGATTTTCGTCTATTTATACATGCGGGCTCGCGCGTATTCTCGAGGCTAGCGAGAAACGAGAAATACTTTGGAATAATGAGGTCAAATTACAATTCCATTGGCGCAGTGAGTATCTTAAGGCAGATTAAAATCACTTTACTTAATTTAACGCGAATTTCTATTTTCAAATATAAATGCGAACAGCAAACCGTGTTTCCTTTCAACGTCGAAACGTGTTTTTAACATTAAAATGTATTAAATCTTTGCGACTGATCTGTATTTTCATTGTTTTTGCAACACGGATTACCTTATAAAATTGACAACTTATGCATTTGAAAAGCAAATCATCCGCGATATCTATTGTAAGACATAACATGATTTCGACGTATGTCGATTGCTTTAATGATTTACCATTGGAACTTCTTCAAGTGGATATTAACTTTGTGTCTTTTAGAATTTTTGAATAATTAAAACCGAATCAAATCCGAAAGCATAGATTGTTAGATTTTCCATTTTATCAGCCCTTTATTTTAATATCATCATCTACAACGTTCGTTAAAATCCTATTATTATCAGCGAATCACTACTGCGAAGATTACGCATCTGTTAATCTAAATGAAGTAACGCAGATCGTAGCGCAGATCATTTTGAATTGTGATCGTATCATACTCGTATTCGAGTTCGATCGTAACGCGAATTTCATTACAAAGAAATGCTTTCTAATGTTTCAGATGATGTTCTATATCTTAAGTTATCTGTGCGATTGTATTCCAAATACGTAAATATTGACTGGCTAAGCGAATATTTTAGTATTTTATTTTAATATTTTGTAAACTTTTGTTCCCTAACTCTACCGGAATCGTTGGCGACATAATTTTTCGCGAAGAATCATAAAATTATTTTTTACCGGATTTCTCAACTCCACCGTTTAACGCATATACATCGCGTCAGCGCCGTAGTAAAAATAGTAATTTTAAAAATAAATAGGTCGAACGGTAGCGCTATCGAATTCTAATGATACTTCGTCTTTTGACAAGACTAATAAAGAAGTAAGTAATCCGATAGTCGTCATAAACTGATTGTGGAAAAAGCATGAGTACGCAGTTTGGCGTATTATAAAACGAAGGATCACAACAGTTGTTTCACACCTTGTGACACGTGCCTTTCCGCCTGTACTGCAATGATCATATAAATTTAAACAGATGGAGAATTCGTAAATTTGCGCGTTTGTTAAAACAAAAAGAATGAGAGGAAAGTATTCTCCCGTGATACAAATACGACAAAGTAAGGTTATTTTTTTCTTATTCCATTATATATTTCGGTATTGTTGCGGATTGTTGCTTGCGGACTACTTACTGAAATAAGTCGTCAAGTTTATTCGATAATAACACGCTAGGACTTTCGCTCGGAAATAAAGATGCGGCTGACACTCGATCAACGGAAGGAGACGTTAATTTTTGTAGTTGGAATACATTTTCTTACGTAGCGTTAAAGTAATTTAACGCCCTAAAATTGTGCGTCAACGCGTCAAGCTCGACGTTTGTGCCCGTTATCCGGATAGCAAATGCTGTTGTCTATTCGCACACTCCTTCCGGTCGCTAACAATAAAAGTGCGAGCATTCGTCTTAACGAGGAGAAGGTACGCTAACACGAAGGAGCCTCTACAAAAGCCAGTCAGCAGATTTCGCGGTTTCGCGAAAGCACGCGATACGCGTAGGATACGTAAACGTATCCTCGCTTTCGAATCTTACCACGAATTGGACAATCTCCGTGCATCGTCTACATAAATCTGCCGGGAGGGTCCGCGTATAAATTACAATAAATCAAGCGTGCCCCGGAATCTCCACAAGTTTGCCCGACAATTAGCGCACGACGACCTTCCGCGCTTTGTACCTAACCCGAGGCTAAACTCCTCGCAGAGCTCGAGTACTCGTAATCCTCGCGTATACCGTAAATCCGCTCTCCGTCGGTACACAACGAGCGATCGCGCCGCATCTCGGGTTTTCCAGGTGCTCCTCTTATTTCTCCAACATCCACGGGAACTTCGCGAAATTGACATACCAACTTATTCGAATAGACTGTTCTTTGGTTTACGTGGCAGGAATCACGCCTCGCGTGCGGTAACATGGGAAATTGACGAGGGATAGACCCGAGATCCGTCGTCGCTGCTTGTATCTGCGCGGGAACGCATTCGTGCGCCCCGACAGAAGGGAAACAAGGAGGATGACAGAAAGGAGATGATAAAATCAGTGTTGAAGCGCACCGGGTAATATGGATGTCAAGAGGGAAAGGAAGAAGAGAAAGAAAGAGAACGAACGTTGAGGCTGGATTTGCTTTGCTCATTTCTTTTCTTTTCAATTGTGTATTGTGTTGGGTCAGATTTAGAGCGATGGAATTGTGGTCGGAGGGTACGAGTTATGTAAGTTGCCGAATGCTTGTAAAAGAGTTTTCACCTGATTTACTTTTGTATACTTGCAAATAGTTTTTCTGCGTTTGAAAATTAATGTCGCTGGCAAAGCGGCAAGAGCGTTATTGGCGTTATTAGCGTACATTTGTGGCAGCTCTGTACGTTAAGCCACTGTAAACATCGAGAAAACATCGTTACTTGCGAGAAAAATGAGAGGCACCGTGTAATTGTTTGTCGTTGCGACGCGGCAGCGCAATAACGCTGGAAAAAAACTAGAATGAAAAACCTTCAACGACAACTGGAATAATTGAAAATAAGATTTGGAATGCAAACCGTTTCTATCAACAATGAAAGCGTAGCTTATTATTCTACTGATTTTCGAATAATCGACGTATTTCCTCTTTATGTTTTGCAGGTAAGTTGGCGGACTTTGTCACCCATTTCTACTCAAGTAAGTGTGATATTTAATAGGGGAATTATGGTATCCGCTTTCACTCCACTCGAAAGCGAGGAATTCAGCGATTGCCGACACGCGTTTATTTTGACATGTACAACTGCATTTTTGTAACGCGATTATAATACTAAACGTCGCCTAATGTGCTTGAAATTTGGTAAAGCTGCTTTGCTCCAGACTCGAATTGCAGTGCAGCAAATCAGAAGCTGAGAAGATCGAGAATTCGTCTTTACAAATTTCCTCTTCTTTCAAAAAACTCATAACCGCAAGAGCTGTTATTATCCAGGTACTTCCCTCGATGTATTAACACCCGAGTTCTGGGCAGAAGAAAACTTTTTTTCCACCTCATCTGGATCTAAAGAGACGCGTCGATCGTTCATCTCGTGGCCTCTGCTCTTTGTCTACTTAGCGTACGCGTATTGACAAAGGAGACGGAATACACGGTTTCAACGTACAAGGGGAGAGTGGCAAGATTTGACGACGCGACGGGGAGAAGGAAGCGAACGGGGAAGATACGGTGATGCGAGTCGCTTCGCCCTATTCGGCGTCGCCATCTCTCAATGCGCAGGTTATAGAGGACGATTCATGCCGCGAAAACCGAACTGAATACGGTATTAGGGAGCAGCCTCAGCCATTGGTATAGGAAGACGCGCGCGCGCGCGCGGTCTCGTGGGTCGTGATGGGCGGGGGGGGGGGCGCTGAGGAGGGGAGGAGGGCGCACGTATACACGCGCATAACGCACGGCATATTGCCGAGGATTGTAGACACGTAACGACGGGAATATTCATCCTAGCACGAATGTTGCGCGTAGGATAGATTATGTGTGCGTGAAGGATCCCCTTGGTCCTTTGTCTTTTGGGTGCTTCCGAGGATCCTTGAAAGAGGTCGTATGGACCGCGTTATAATCGACTTCCGTTCTCTTCTCTTTGCCCTTTTCTATCACTTCGTCTCTGTTTCTCGGTAACAGCGTTGCCGCCGGAGATTCCGAAGTGAAACCACCTTTTTCGGGATTTCTCCCCCCTTTGCACTTTTTTTGTCTCGGGACGGGTCTTCGTCGTGATAAGAATGCGCCAGTGGAATACTCGATAAAACTTTGCGCGTTGTTTATCCTTTAATGCCGAGAGTATTTATCGTCCTGTCTTGTTTTAATAAAAAAGGTCGAGCGCCCGGAGCTACCGAAGCGTTGTGTTCGGTTTACGACAGAAGCGAAAAAAGTGCAAATAGGATAGTAACGGGCACAAATAATACCGGCATCGATGTAAATTAGTAGTTTCTCCTAGATTTTAATCGACCAACGGAACCCAAGAGCCATTATTCTGACTTTCTGGGAAATTGTTTGCGAATAAATCATTCGTTGGATTTACTAGTAACCGGAAAATCGTGTAACCATACCTTGCAATTGTAACGCAATTTTTCACGCCCACTGTAATTTTCTAAAGTGTTGACGATTCTTTTTATTAATGCGACGCACGTATGTGCACCGATTAGACGAACGAACGCGGCCGTTGGTAAACCGTTGGTTTACTTTTGTAATTTGACTCTCACGCAGGAATTTATTTGGATAAGAATTGTGAAAATGTAAATTTTCATGGAGTAGTTGCTGGTTCCACGTCGTTCTACGTCGTTCCACGTTGCTCTACGTCGACGAAAACTAGATGTATCAGAGGAATTTCATCGAAACGATGGCGGATCCTTGTAAATGCGCAATAAAGTATTCATTATTAATATTTTATATATTAAATCTTTATCAACGTCTGCACTTACACGGCTATTGAAGGAAATGCTGACCCATATATAGTTCTCGTAGTGCAGTAAACGCGATGAAAGTATTAAGCCATTTAAAAATGTTAGCACTTCACCAAACGAACCATTTCATTTCGATTTAATTTGAAAATGAATTATAGCTCGCGTTCGTTCATTTGCGAAATTAACTTGATTGAATCTCTCGTCGCTGTGCATAAACTTTTATCTCGACGAGCGAAAGCTTTATCGCTTCTTACACTGACTCCATCAATGTTGGTCGAGCGCGTAGACGCGCGCTATTCATATTACATTCGCCTTTTTTTTATACGTAAACTAATAAAGCGCGCCAATGTTGATAGCTCGACTTTACAGCGTCAAGGAGACCATTGATATCAACGCGGGAAAATTCAAGCTGCGAGAAGAAAAAACAGCAGCTCGTTGTTCGACGATATTCCCGATATCAAAGTTGCCGCGACTACGTGTATGCATACGCCGTGTGGAGCAAAGGAAGACAGAACAGAAAATAGAAAAAAAGAAGGTCAGAGGCTATCGCGCGAGCCCGCGATAAGTTTTCGATCCGTGGGTTTATTCGCGATAATAAATGTGACATCACCGACGCCTCTCCTGTCTTCGCTTGTTCATTCGCTAATTCCCAATTGTATTATACGTACGGCACTTTTGTGATTAAATGTAACACGGGGTTTGTCGTTAAAAGTAATGAAAATTATTCCAAGACCCGAGGTAGCAGTGTAAGCCCGCAGTCATAAAGCTCGGGTACATTATCGTATTGTTTATTCTTTCGTCAAATGGCATTTTAGTCGGATGAATACGATTGTAAATAATTTTAATGCCCACACTACGAATACGCCACGGTGCTTTATATTGTTTCGCTTGCGAATACTTAAAGCGCGTTTCTCTCGTCGTGTATTTTCGTCGATATTACTTGCATTGCGTCATGAGGGAAACAATAGCTGCTACCGCTGTTATACGTTTTTCGCAATTTTTACCCTTGTTAACGTTTCCAACCTTTTCATCGGATTTACTAAATTTATAATACCGATACAAGACGTCGTACATATCGCGATGCGTTACGTTAGCGTAGAACGTAATAACTTTTTACGAGAATGAAAAAGCGTTCGATTGGTATAATGCTTGGAGGGATATAAGCGACGAGTAGGCGAGGACGGCGTTCGGCTTGTCAACGCCAACTGATAATTATCAATTATCGTGTGTTTTAAGAACGAGACTCGAGCGAAGATGCACAGAATGTGCTCCCCTTCGAAAGCGACCACCCGTTATACTTTCCAACCCGAGTTCCCTCCCAAGTGCGCGCTTTCCTCTCGCAAGTTACCACCTTCAAAGGGTAGTTCGAGAGGCAGAGGAGACAGAAACGGGTCCGATTAGCGCGGAGCATAATTATTTTCAGGAGCGCTCTCGCAAAATCATACCACGCTAGACTCGCTGCGGAGAAAAGCAGCTCGTTTTCCGGGGCGTGAATCCCTCCCGACATTATCCACAAGGGCGAGGTTCATCAATCCGCTCGAGGTCTGCTGATGCGCGTACCGCGAATTAGGTTCGGAGTCGACTTAATTTCGCTCGGGGGTTGCACCGAGCTCGCGTTCAACCTTTTACGAAATGGATCCCGGCCTCCTTCGTTACGGACGAAACTCTAAGCAAATGCAGCGTCCTGCCACGCGGGGGTTCACCGAGTTCTCCTTCACGGTCCTGTAAAAAAACCAAGTGGGCGTTTATTAAGAGAGGGTGGGGATCTCGCTGGGGTCTGCAAAGGGGTGTTCAATGCGCACCTACGACACGACTCGACTCCATCTCTACGTTTAGCGTTTCAAGCTCGCCGATGGACCTTTTCGCGCGTCTCAAACTCGCTCGTGTACAGAGAGCGAGTTGTTAGAGCTAGATGTTTTCCTTTCAAGAAAGCCTCTCGATCGCACTCGCAGGCTTTACAAAGCGCTTCCGTGAATATTTGATTAGTAAACGCTCTTTAGAATCAGAAAGTGACGATTATTTAAATAATACTTTTCCAGGAACTTTATTTTAGAAAGTTGCGTTTGTGTTTTAATCTCATTTTTCAAGTTGCGAAAGCATAATAAATTGTTACGCGTGAACGAAATTGCTAATTACGGTAAATGGCTTTTAGAATAAGAAAAGCCGTAATAAATGTAGGAGGAAAGATTGTATTTTCCCCTTTTGTTTTTGCTTTATCGAAAGCGTTTAAATGAAATTGGCTTTCTTCGTGTCCGGGCTTACATCGAATGAACTATAATGTGTACTTTCACCTTGGTCTAGCCGATAAAGTACAAATACAACAGACTCGTCAAATATACTTTCTGTTTAACTTATTTACCGAGTGTATTTCTCGATTTTTAAATCAATTATCAGCGAACAGGAATAATAAATTACTCATGCAAACGTTTACAAGTGGTGTTATGTAACATCAAAACGTTACTTTGTGAGCGCATAAATTTATCTCGAACAAACAATACTCGTTCCGCGATAAAATTAAAACGTACGCGAAGCGTCACTCAGTGGTGGAGCCGACTCCATAAATAAGCGTACAACGTGCGCGCTATCAGCGATGTAAACTTTGCAGATAGGAATTCGCAAAATGTCGGTAAACTCGGCGCAGCGCTATTTAAGCTGATGGATGCTCAAAAGAGCATCCATCACGTGAAACTCATCATCGCCGAGCGCTAAAACTAATCAGCGAGCTCCCGCTTCGCGCTCGGGCGCAAACACCGAGCACCGATGCACTTCACGGAAGACGTCGAGCGGTTGGCGCGATACGCCCGTCGCGTCCCATCCTGCGATCTAGGCGACGTCGAGCGTGTGGCTCCCGGATTAATTTCAAAGGGGCTCTCGGTCTCCCCCAGCCCCGACTGCGCGATGGTTATACGCGCGTTACGCAACCTCCGCAGCACTTGTCGTCAAAAGGACGTCCCGCGGCCACTTGGGCATTTTAACGTTCGACGTACAGGATGTAGGCTGCCGGTAATGCGGTTATCGCTTATGGCATTCCGTGTATTTCAGCGAAATGTAGGAATGCACGCGGCAAAGACCTTCGAATTATTTGGCTGCTCTCGCCGATCCAGACATTTTTTAAATGTTCTTAGTTTCACCGCTTTTTCCACACGCGCGCGCGCACACACACACACACACACACACCCAATGCATCGTAGCTCACTCGTGGATTGGCCTTTAAGATCAGGACTGAATCAGCTTGAAAGGTCTTTTTAAGTCGTATGCCGCGCAGATTATTTCCGTAATTCAGGGACTTGTACGAAAGTTGATGGATGTTACCGCGAGAGTACTTTCGATTGTCATTTAATTAAAGTTGCGCGCACAGTGACGTTCGATAACGGGCACGAACGGCTCGAAAGAGAAGAGGGCGAGGAGATAACGAAATGGAGGAGTGGACGAATCAAAATCGGTGTGTAGAACCGTGTCGTACGTGTGAGTAGTCGTCGGTTAGACTCGAAAAGTGCACGGATTAACGAACAGCGGCGGAGAGAATAAACGAGGTCATACTCGATTCGACCATGAGTGGATATAATTTGCATACATGCGGCTTGACTCGTCGCGCGACTGAGTCAAACATTCTTAACGCGTAACTGATTTAGCGGCGGCAAGTCTCGCAAACGAGATCACGTCGTGCCTCTCCAGCCTTATACTTTATTACTCCGGTTACTTTTCCGACGACTAACTCGTTAAAATATCTTCTTTTCGGTTTTAGAAAGTACGTGTAGGAAGCGAGTAAAACAATTCTCATTGTGGCGCGTAAGTGGTCGATGGGACTAATATATCACGTATGATCGAGGAATCGTTTAAATATTCAAACCCAGAGTTCGAGTATCGATACGAGTTAAAACTTTTCACCGTGCACGATCGAATTATGTAACTTTAAAAGATATCTATTATTTAATCAGGCGCCGTGTAGATATTAATTTCATCAGCTTTCGGTATTGATTATGCGCATTAGAGGTAACACATATTTTAATATAATATCACGTTAATTGTAATAACGGTCCAGTGGCGGATTAAACATTTGTGTTTTCTCACATGAAAAGTGGTTGAGTTCTGGCACATACTAATCGATACACCGGCGCACAAAATTGAATCGTACAGCTCATTGCCCCACGTACTATTTCGTAACGTTGAAGCTCGGCTGGGTTCGTTGTGGATGCCCGTTCGATCAAAATTACCGTAATAAACACACGATTGAATCGTTGACGTTTTTGTGAAATGAAGGAAAAAGAGAAAAAGCAATCCCTCCTACCGGATTAGTTAGAAAATGCCATGTAATGAAGGAATAGCTGCTGCGCATAGCGACAAAATGACTTTTACTTAAACCCTTGTATTCAATCAGTCAAGAAAATATCTTCTCCTCTTCTTCCACCGTTCCGACGATAAAAAATTAATTGCGCTCGATCAAATTACCTACCTCTCTTTCCCTCTAATTCGTCTTTTTTGAACCTTTAAAACATTCCGCGAGAACCACCCAACTGACCTTCCACAACACAGGCACACGTGCGCGCGCGCGTGTTTAACGTCGTTTAACGTCGTTCCTACAGTGATTCGAACAGCGAAAAGTCGGAATGCATTCGCAATCCCCAAGGCTTTGCCAATAACCTCTTGGTGCGAGCATACGTAACTCCGAAATTATGAAGCCGAAGTCAAAGCGACGAATCTTAATTATTATTTTGGCTGGATGTTTCGCGTCAGTCGAAACTAACGATGCGTCACGCGTCGGCAAAAGGAGGGCGGAAAGGAGGGGTTAGAACTGACACATCGTCAAGGGCGCAATTAGCTATACGTGCTCTATCGAAAACGAGAAGCACGGTCGTGGGTTATACAGCCATTCTTGTTCCGCCATTGTGATCCTATTTATGTCGTATTAAGGAGATTCAACGCGTATATGATGTGACGCGTGATACGACCGTTTCGTGCGATCTTCGTATGATGGCACTGTGCACTCCGTGCTCGCACACACAGTCACGCCACACGTCATCTCTCAGGCACGCGTAACATCCCTTGGCTACGTACGTGGCTGCGGTTCTTCTACAACTGCACGGACTACAGAGATTTAATAAAATTACAACCAGAGAAGAAAGCCATGCAAAGTGCCTCCTCTTTCGCAGCGAAACGTTATATGGTTGTTTCAATTAATTATCCGACTGCTGGTAAAACGTCAAGGAAGTAGTGTCTCGTTCGTAACGAAACACATTTCATTCTCTTCGTCAATGTTGAAGTAAGTTAAATCATTGAACAACGTATCATTACAAATTAACTCAATTCGTCTTAATCAGCCAGTCGTCCAGTTTATTCTGCTAATGGGCGATTTTACGAGTGGGACAATTTTTCTAATTATTCTTCTTTGGTATCGAGGAGCATTAAATTTCCATAAACGTATGCGTTCGTTTCAATTGTTCCAGTTCCATTAATAAGGTCACTTTGAAATTTTGCAAAAGAGAAACCCTAGTTTTGATAGTCTGAATAATGTTACATTGTGAAAAAGTAATATTTTTCTTGTAAACAATGAAATGCTAGAATTTCACGCTCAAACTGAGTGACTAACATTCCTTGTCGTAACGAATGTCTCAATTTTCAATTCGGTGCCACAAATTTCCAAAGGAAACTGTTCGGTTAAGCCCTCGTTGCTTTATAATCATTCGATGTTAATTTGATTCTCCCTGAGCTTCCAGTCTCTCGTTATTTCTACACTTGCGACCGAACGCTGTAAACTTTCTACAGAGTCTTAGATGTGTGTAGGCGGGCAAAATGCAGTTACCGTAGTCCGTGTTTCCTTAATCGAGGATTGACAAAGGCCACGACCACGATCCTCGAGTAAACCAATGATTGCGTCTAAATCGACTGCTTGTCACCGGATCAGATCGCCCTTGTACCGAATCACCCTGGTGTTGTGGGTACGGTAGAGGGGCCAAAGGGATCTTGCCAGTAAATGTAAACTATTCTGTCTCTCTTAATTAAGGTGAGAGTACTAATAATACGGTACGACTCCGTGGCAAAATAAGGGCGTAATTATGCGTTTTCTTATTACTGCAATTATAGTAATTAACTAGCACATTTTTACTGTCCTTTCTTTCTTTCTTTCTTTCGTTTTAATAATAAGGAGCTTTAGTTTTTATGTTAACTAGGCGCGACATGAAATCTTTCGATAATCCCAAGTGTTTACTCCGAGTGTTTGGCTATTGTACATCACTTCGAGTTATGTCGAAAAATTTGCATCCTCTGGCAGCTGACGTCTTAAAAATATGCTTTTCCAATGATTGAAAAGGTTGATCAAAAAGTTGCCAGAAGTTACGATGCATTACCTTACTTTTAAACGAACAATACGTCATCGATTTTCAGTCAATGCCTGACGCTTCGTATTATATCTTCATTTTTTAATATAAAATCACTTTTGAAATACTCGTACTGATAAAGAGATAGATTTACGATGTCGTTCGTTTTATTCAGTCAGGAGACCGTATAAAATTGAACGAGGAAACATTCATATATATCTTGTGCCTATCGAGAATCGTGCATTAGATTGTATTAGCCCACTATCGGTATGAAAATGAGCTACATAATTTATACAATTATTATTTAATTTTTACCTGCTTTCGATAAGTTCAAACAAATTGACGTTTATGCTTGGCATGATTAATTGAAATTATTTTCAATAAAATTGTGCGCTACCGCTACGTACGTTACTGATGCTTTTACCTCAGAATTAAATTGATTTATCCGATCGGCCGCACTTATTCACACAGTACACACAATCTCGTTGTTTCGCTTCTCCTATCGTCGTATATGCGTGCGCGCGCGCGTGTGTAAACGTGACTCGATCCTCTCGCTCATTCTCTTTCCCTTCCCCATCCCCTTCCTTTCTCGATCCCTGTGTCTGCCTGCGTTCATCGAATAATGAGAATCTACTCGATTTAACAGTTGGCCACCGGTTTCTGTGCTTGTGTACACGTGTACGTACGTATTTGGTACGTGTGAGAAATCCTCTCAGCCATCAATCGCACGTCGTTTGCATGGTTTATCGCGTGGCGGCCTTTTCCGGATCCCGACTACCGCCGGGAAACATTTGCGACGAAACGAGAGTGAGAAATAAATTTCTAGCGCGCTTTATTGCACGGGTACGCGTTTTTTTCTTTTTTTTTCCCCTTTTTTTCCCCTACGAAGCGACTCTTCTCTATCGACGATAGCGTAAATATGTACATTGAAAAGAAAGGGGTAATCGCGCAGTGCGAAAATATTTTTGTCGATGAAATTTTGGGCTTCCGCCAAGCTTACACGAGGGGTGCCGTTGTACGAGAATCGATTGACCGATGCGCGTAAAGCCATACCGGCATTATTTTAAGAACGATCCTTTATGCATTTACGCGATAAAGCGATTATAACGTATATTTTGCAACAGTGTACGCGGGGTAAATAATCCAAGATTTCTTTTTTTCTTTGCTTTTCAAACTTTTGCAATCAAACCGCCTTACAAAATGTTGTAACAAAAATATAAGGAGGTAGGAAGGAGGTAGGAAAGGCGCTTTGTACAATTTTCTACCGCTCGATAATATATCGTAGCAAGAAAATAGCAGTTGTTAACGTTTGAGGTATTATAAACACTTCCTGATGCAGTTACGAAAATAGCTCTCCTTCGAGTTGTTTCCCTTATCTCGATGAATTGAAAGACCCTAGCCATCTTCGGAGATACGACTTGGTACCATTATTTCTGAAATAGTAAATGCGGATCGTTAAGGTGTTTTTCTGACGAGGCTGCATTCAATATACAAAGTCTAAAATAATTGTTTGCTTGTTTCGTGCGCAAAACATTTTTGTTAATGGAGTACGTGCACGCTTCATCAAGATTTGCAATTTCACTGTAATCGATTCGAAATGTATTTTGGCTCGAGCAAGCCCATTAAAACATATTTGTGTTTGCGTTTGGTGCAATGAAATGTATAATGCCATATAATTACGCGAAAATACATATATAAAAGCGTAAGTTGGAACTTAGCTCACTGTATCTATAGACACGTATATAAACGAACGCGTGCGCAAACACGAAGAAATAACGAAGCAGAATAAAAGTGTGCGAGCATTGTGTTGGTAGGTCGCCAAGGGATATATCACGCGCTTTCCGATGTACGTGTCTACGTATGTTACAGTCGAGTTTAGTACGCGCAACGAAGAATTAAAAGGACGTAAAGAAGTATAAATTGAAGGCCGCGGGTAGAACGAGGGAGGTGCGATGCTCAAGGATTTCTCTCTCCTTCTCCCTCGACCGGACAAGAAGGAAGGAGGTTGCTGACACGGATGTGCTTGTTGGGTTGTCTCTCTCTCTCTCTCTCTCTCTCTCTCTCTCTCTCTCTCTCTCTGGCTAGCGATGGGCGCTGACACGTGCGAAGGAACGAGTGTCTCTCGCTTTTTCTCCCTTGTCCTTTCGACTGCTACCACCGCGGCGAGCGCCTTCTTTTCCTCTGGTGTTATTGTACTCGTGGAGAGGATGAACGCGGGCTGCTGGCAGCATAAGGCGAATAATTTATTGGGCGTTTGGCTATTTACCGTCGCAAGGTCCTACGAGCTATTTACCATTATTCATGAGCCACAACAAATTTACCTAAGTTTTTCATAAAAATACGGAGGCAGCTCTTTATTTGCCAACACATGCCTCCGCTGAAATATTGCTAATAATGGCTTTTAAAAAGCTTTCGTCATTTTTCGGACTTAATGAAAATAATGCGAAGGAATTCACGCGAATTTCGCTCGATAGATTCTCCTTTGGATGACTCGCAAAGTTAAATATCGTCTCGATGAATTGGTTATTTAAATTCAACCTCCACGAGTACAGCTCGCGTGGCTCTACCCGATGAAATATTTCTCTGGAGTTTTGACCGAATGCAACGAGTACGACTCTAATGTCTTTCCTGAAAAGCCACTGTCTTTTAACATCGGACTTGAAAAGTACGACTTGTCAGAAATATCTTGAGCATCAAATCATGGTAAAACTTCTTGAAAATAGCTAAAGTAATAAAAGCGATGCGAGAGAAGCGATAAACGTTTATTTTGATAGCGCAAAAATCTTAAAATGTATCTCACTTGGAGATCATCTTGGAATCTTGCTTTTGAATCGTTAAAAAAGTGGTTTACATGTGAAATTTCGATGATTCCGATCTAGCGTTTCGGGAAAGTTTAACGAGTGTATTATATGCTTTTCAAGTACAAGTGTATCATGAATTGCAAGTAATGCAAGTAATGCAAGAAATACTTTTGTACGTTAGACGTGTTTTCCTTTTTTTTTGTTTTGTTTTGTGTCGTTTTGTTTTGTTTTTTAATGCAATCTGGTCGCATAAAGTGTTAACAACAACATCGACGAGTCGTAACTTTTGTTATTGAGACTTGGAAAGCATACGGGACTCGATCCAAAGCCATGCCTTGATAAGTTTGACGCGAGTCACTTTTCAAGAAAAAAAGAAAAAGAAAAATAATGGAAATTCGATAAAATTACCGTAAATCACGCTCTGCTATCAGGATAAATGCTCGGTAAAATTGATTGAAAATTGATATTTACAAAGCGCATTGAAAATATAAGATGCGATGGAGAAAAGCTTGGCCTCGGTAACACCAAAATTGTCCATTTACTTTATCTCGCCGTGGTCGCGTCTAAAATGTCGCAATTTCCCAACGCAAAACTGCGTCTCCCTTTTGCCTTGTCCCATCCTCGCGCCTCCCGACCGCGAACACCCAGAGACCAGCAGCAACGGCAGAATAATTTATTGGATCACTATCGATTTACATAACAAACCTCGATGTCTATCCGACGTGTTCCTTTTTGCCGTCGCTGGTTTCTCTCGGCTCCCCCTTTTTATCCGCTCGTAGTCGCGTGCTCGCCGATGCCGAGTAATCAATTTGCTATCTGCTCGCGAAGTAGCGCGGAAAGATTGCTGCTGCGCTCCGGGCTCTCGCTTTTTACCTGCGCTCCAGAGAGTTATTCTCCGACGATTGTATCCTGTTAGCAGCGATGCAAGCTGATCGTGGATGCGCATCGGAAAGTCACCCGAGGACGGCGAGGAGTGGCTTTTTAGTTGCAGCTGGATAGGCTTCCATTTGAAAAATGAGGCTTCTGATGGAGACGTGCACGCTTTTTTCCAGCTTGTACGCTTAGCATTTTCATTTACTGAAATTCGCTTTTGCCCTATTCTTACTTTTTTGCGGCGTTTCGAGAGTTCCGAGCCAGCGGCCAGTACGGTTTGCTAATTTATTACTTTGTCGAATCAAGCGGACGAGTTTTTTAATTGCGCTTCGAATGCATCGAAAGTATATTAGATTTTATGGTCGTAATTGGTACTCGATGCACATAGGAAGAGGGGCTGCTACAACGTAATTTGCTAAGAATTCCTACACGAGCGCGCACTGTGCCTTTAATTTTTCTCGGTGCTTGCGGCAAACAACAACACGAATCGCATCTTTTTTCAATTCCCAATAGATAGGCATTACTTGCTACAGAGATGAAAGCATTGTATTTCGTTTCGTTATCGTAATCGTCGTCAGCTAATAGTGCAAGACGGATGTTACCAATTGTGTACCGAATAATAGAATACGATTTGCTCATATCGGACGAATTTTCTCAATAATTTTCCGATACGCGTACATCGAGCAGTATTCTGCAGGCTTAATTGTTAACGAACTCTAATCGGCATGTAGATGTTGTATCAAATTGATTCAATTAAATTTATATTAGTACCGAAGATCGTGAAAAATGAAATTGTAAAAGTTTATTGCAAATGCTTGTTCTCGCGTCTAATCGAATAGTTCATCATCAATCAACCGTGAAACCAAACTACGATCAAAACTCAGTAAATAAGATCGAGTGGTTCGATATTGTATTACAAGAATCTATTTGTAAAAATATATGCATATTCACGTTCTCGAAATCCAGTCTCTCTCTCTCTCTCTCTCTCTCTCTCTCTCTCTCTTCCTTCTCGTTACAATATCGCTGTATTATAGCAGTCGTCGGTCAAGGAATAAATAAATACTCATCCAATTTATCACTTTTCAATAATCTCATAAACGCGCGATACCTTGCAATAAGTTTATCAACAGCGAATGTATAATCATTGCCGATTCATTGATTCATTATCGTTATCGGAGCATAGATTCTTTTAGCTACGCTGACAGAAGTACGCAAAGTAATTAAGAAACGTTCGAATTATCAACGGTAGCGCTGTTTCAAAGACGTTCATAAAGCGTCTCAAACGTACTTTTCGAAAAAAAATTCCAGTTACCATTCGGTGCACTAATAAAATATTCGCATTAAAATAAATGACTAACGACTTTTGAACTGATGTCTCTATGAGCTCTAAACTATTTGTAAAAAGTCGATATATTAACCGTCAAAATATATCTTTATCATCCTATCCTTAACTCTCGACAACATAAATCCCGTTCTCATTTTCTCGCTACAGGCATTCCACCAACAAACGACTGGCCACGCATCAATCATACACTCGACGTCGAATATCAATCGCCCCTCGAAATAGCCTCCGCCATCCGGCGATTCGCTTACACGCAAACATCCTCCCCCACTCGGCCGGGGGGAAAAAACCTTTCCCCCGCGTCGCGCCCCCTGCACCATTTCCAAAAGAAGAAGCGGGAAAAGGGCTGCGCGAGCACGTGGTTTTATACGCGAAACGCTTGAATGAAAGTCGAGTCGAGTTGAGCGCCACTACGACGGCATTCCACACGCCAGTGTGGCGGCGCTGCACAAGCACGTGCACACTCGACTCGACCATCTCTCTCTCTCTCTCTCTCTCTCTCTCTCCCTCTCTCTCTCTCCCTCCCTCCCTCCCTCCATCCCTGTGTATACGTCCTCCGTGTGTAGGTACGCAGTACCGAGTGCACAGAAAATCGCGGAGCTCCAAGAGCATAAGAGGCTTATATTCGCGGGCCTCTGGTACTCGATGCACATCGCAGCTGCGGTAAATAAAGCGGACCTTCTGCTTTCGCGCGCTCTTCCTCGACCCTTTTACACTCGGTCGATGCACCGAGAATCTTTGCGCGGTAAAAAATTAAGGAGCGCACCGCAATTGCCAATCTGCATAGTGATGCATGCGGGATCAGTATCTGCGGCATCTTCGAGCACTCGAGCGCGCAATTTTTTACCGAAATCTAGAAAAATTATCGTTGCCTTGCGGGGAGAGGACGAACTTCCGATGCTTGGAGAGAAGTACGAAATTGTATCTTGTTTCGCGAGTAACTTTGCATGTTCGTTGCGTATTTCGAGGTCGTAAAAGGCGCGCGTGATCGAGCTTTGATAGCAGATCTTCGCATTTCCGAGAGCGAAGCTCGTCGTTGTTGGCTAGCTACGTAATTGTTAAATTGAAAGCTATATCGAGGGATTAACAACGTGAGGTAATTGAAACACCATTAAGTGCATTGGAAATAATATTGAACTCTAAATATTCCAAATTATAGTGGGAGTATTTAGAGGTCGTTTCTGTTCATCTCCTCGATTCGGCTCGACGGGTTTAACAATCGAAGATAACTTATCGGGTTTTTGCAACTTCGAGACTTCATTTTTGCGCATTTGTCAGAAAGCAGATCTTGACACAGTCGATTCGATTGAAAAGATTGGGATCTTTTTTCTTTAGGCTTGTACGCTAAATATTGATTTAGCGCACACTCGAGACATTCTCATAACTACAGCCAATTTCAGAAATTCCCAACAGATAAGCCATACGTAGAATCTCACTCATAAAATTCCTCTCAAGCGTATAAGGGGCATATCGCTCCGTGCTGCTATACTCCTTTATTTTCCCTCTCTCTCTCTCTCTCTCTCTCTCTCTCTCTCCTTCCTCCGCTCTCTTCTCTCGCCTTTTTCGTCGTCTGCCTCGACATCGTCGTCGTTCTCTTCCTCCTCCTCCTCCACCTCCTCCACCTCCTTCGCCATTTCTTTGCGTCTTCGTCGTCGCAAGAGAGCGCGCGGTTAACATTCATTATATATGGTCCGATAAATCACGGAGAATGGCAAATTTATGTGAAAGTCATGCCAGCTAACCTTCCTTAATTTTTAAGCTTCGAGAGAGCGAACCAAGAGCGAGATCCTCCTTCTTTTCTTTTCCAACTCTTCTTCGTATCTCTTCCGCTCCTCCACGATGTATATATCCTTCTGACTCTTATACGTAAGTGCTACGTACTTTTGTAATTCGCGCGTACACTTTGATCGCACTAGGGGTTTCTCCGGTGGCCTCTGCTTCGGTAACTTTTCCACTTCTCGGAATTCGTATTCTCCAAGTCAAATCGCTGACTAATTATTCGCATTGCGTGAAAAGCAAACGATTCGTTGGTTTAACGAGCTAAAGTAATTCAAGTTCAAGCTAATTATCCCACTAATGGCATAGGATTACAGCTTCAAATGTATTTACCTTCTGTGACCTGAATAATCAAATAGACGTGGAAGTTTGGTCACAATCTGTCCGACTGGGCAGATTATCGAATACGAATTACGACCCGGCGAATTTTTATTTTCACTGGAGCAATTTCTCTCCTCTTTCTGCAATTATTTTACCTTTACTCTTGGGCTTTACAAGCACGAGAGATTAATTATGTAAATTTGTTTGAAGGCTAATCAAACATATAAGTTTTTGTAACGCAATCTTTGTAAAAATTGTTAGGCGGTAATCCATCTAGTAAATTATGACATTTAGCGGCGGTAGCAATTTTGTCTTCGATATTTCATTTTCATAGAACTTAACCTACATCTTTTCATATTCAGCCGTTCATTAATTGATTGGAAGATTTTCAGAAAGATTCGATAACTTTCAAGGTTCTCTGTAAATACGTTTACAATGCAAGCAGAATTCTTGTAAAGACTCTCTTTTCCCGCGAGTGCAATGTCTGCGTTAAAAATAGGCGTCGCGTGCAATTATGAACTCATCAGCATTAGGAATATAAGATTCGTCAAAAGGAGTTGCCAATTAAATAACATTGCAGAAAAAAGAAATGCTGCAAGAACGTGGAAAATATGCTTTTGCTGTGTACGTCGATTAACTCACTCCGTGCTGAGATAAGGCGAGACACCCGTGAATTATTTACCGAATAAGGTCTCACTTATGCGAAGTAGAAAATTTCTTTCTCTCCTACAAGAGATTAGATTACGCGAAAGTTTATAAGGCTCAGAGAAAAGAAAAGTAATTATGATTGAAAGTTTTCATGGTATCTTTGCAATAGCCAATAGACTATGTAATCGTCAACAAATGCAATGTAAAGCTCATTTGAACGCAGTGTTGGGTTTGCGCAGGCGAGAGATGATAGTGTTGCATGTGCAGTATTAGGAGATAGAATTTGTATGCGGAGTTATCGGGGTAAAGAGATTGTTTGGCGTACGGCTCACATGTGAAAATTATAGATGGATTTATCGATGTACGCTATAGATTAAATTGAAGGCGCGCATTGTATTCGTAATTCATGTAAATCCAATTTATTACTTTTTGCAGATAATTTTACTTTGGAAATGTGGCCACGATAAATAGAGCAAGGGGGATAATTTAATTAATGGTTCGTGGTAATCTTACCGATAAAAATATATTTTAATGAGATTACGTACTTGAAGTAGGTTTAATTATCTCATCAAAGAAATGTATAATTTTACATTTTATATTTAGCACATAATTCACTATCCAGCTTTTAGCGCATTCAAAGTCTGTACTATAAATATATTAAATATTTTCGAAACTTGGCATGAGTAATAATATTCGCGAACTCTGAATTGAGTTTATACAAAATCACTAATTATATCTATAGCTTGGAAAGATTAAAAACGGATAACGTGTAACTAAATATAATTAATGCTCGCCACTGACACATTAATACCTTTTCATTCTATGTCTTTCAATTATTTTATAATAAAAGAGAAATAATTGTATTCATCATTAAGGGAAAATTTAATGTTTTTATTTTTTACTACGAATTTAATAAAACTTTATCGCAATTTTTTGCGCGCGTCCGTGAAAAACTACGAGTGCGACGAATTAATGAAATTCTTTATAGTTTTTTATGTCATGCGCGACAGGCACATAAAAGTTCTAGTATCGATTATTTTTTTAAGTTATTTTTCAGTTGGTCGGATAAGCTGATCCGTTCTTCTTAACTTATAAGAATATAAATTTTAATTACTTCTCTTATACAAGCAGTGTTTTATGTTTAATTTATCACTCGCAAAGTATAAAACTTTATAATTATATTGAAATAACGTGTAAAGTAAAAAATGCTATAGCAATAATTTATGATAAAATCATGACCCAATTCATAATCAAATAAGTTGATGTTTAATATGTATGCCCAATAGAGCTGAAAATGACACTTCATTCATTTTATTAGTGGTCTTGAAGACAACTTATATTTTTGCGTTATTGTATCATCCGCGTGTCATTTAATTATCTTGTTCTTTATCGACGCCACTTGAGGTAAATCATTACGAGCACAAAAAAAGCGCGCGCATATTCGTTTAAATTAAATTATAATTATTATGTTTTTTTAACATCAAAATAATGCGTATTTTATGTCCGAATGAAATTACGTTTCTTTGCTTGTTTTTGAATCGACCATTAATTACACAAATATTAATATTGCACATTTCACGAAAACTACACCTCATTTTAAATTACTCGGAAATTTGGGTTTTTTTTCCTTTCGCTGGGCGATTAAAAGTTTGATTTACGTAAAAATTGCAGATATATTTGAAAACTATGGCATCGCCATTTACCCATTATATTGATACGCCGCGAAGTAATTATTCAAATATTTGGCAAGAATGGAATTGCGTACGAGCGAAAAACATAGATATCGTGTTTCTAAATACATAAAAGATTGAAACAGGCAACGAAACTTTTTAAAATAATATGCGCTTAATTTAAGCTGTTACGGCTTTTATTTTCAGTGTTCAAGTTTCAATAAGAACATGTAATGCTAGTATCCTTCAAGCCTCTCTTAAAATTCAATAATAGTAGTTGATTAATATTTAAATAATATTCTTCAAATTTTAATCGGCGCATTTTGAGATAAAGCTATCGAAAGGTTTTCAAATTTATATGATTTATTACGCGAAAGCTGCTGTCTAACATCGCTAATATTTTTTTAATTACGATACTAGGGCCTTTAATTAATTTTTAATTCTCTTGAATTGAAACTTAATTCATAACATTGTTAAAGTAAATGTATTCTGTTTAACTTTTATGAACCGAAAATATTTTCAACGTTTATATAATGTTGTAAACATAAAATATAATTCATGAACTCTTTTGATTTATTAAAGAATTTTCGTACTTTCTTACGTATTATATAATTATCTTAACGTGGAAGAAACTGGTTTTATCTCAAATCGGCTACTATTTGAATAATGAGTTATTTTCGGAATAACTCTTTTATGTATTCTACTCCGATTATAATTAACCAATTACTGGGATATCTGGAAAAATCCGATCAATATCAAGACGCGTAAGTAATTGACTTACCGCTTTATACGCGATTCTTGATTTCGCGTGTAATCCTCCTCTCTCTCTCTCTCTCTCTCTCTCTCTCCCTCCCTCCCTCCCTCCCTCCCACCCTCCCACCCTCCCCGCCCCAGTCAACTCGATTTTCGCTGCTTTTTTCATCGTGCAAACGCATCGCCAAGAAAAATCTCATTCGTCCTCGCTACCTTACGGGCTGTTCTTTTCCACTTCCCCGTAAAGGCGTTCAATTTGCATAAAATGCACAACAAAACGTAAAAACGTCTTTGCGCTTGTACAGTTCATTTTTCGCGTTTTATTTTCCTGCATCTTTTAGGCTCTCGTTGTGTCAGGGCGTATTAATGAAAATGCCAAGGATTCTTTTTACGATTTTGGCTAACTCAGTTCTTGCCTTGTCAGATGGTTATTTAGTTCTTCATTAATAAGTGCTTCCATGATCTTGTGACGAAATAATTTATCAGAATGTGTATTTAATTATTTTTTTAAATACGAGATAATATTAATTTCTGTTGTGCTGGTAAGAAAGGGAAAGCAAACAATTGGCAATTCGTAGACATTGTGTGCAATATAAAAATATGAAAATGACGCTTTCACATTAATTTAATTATACGTCTAATTGCGAAAGATTGAAAAATAGCTTTATTTGGGCGAAGATTTGTTTGTAATATGAAACGTAAGTGTGATTTCCTTTGTTCTGTCAATGTAAGTTTACGTTTTTATACAATCGTACATTTCAAACGTACGTACCGCCACGACAGAGGTAATTTTTTCCTTTTCTTTTAAAGATTCAAAGTACGAAAGTAATATATTAAACAAGAATATTTTCGTGTAATAAATTTTCAATTTCTTGCCATTACATTATTAAAGACGCTTTAATGAAAAGGAAACTTTAGTTTGCGCAACGTAGTATAAATTATCCAATTAATTTTCATTTTGATGATTCGATGAGTAAGCATACAGCAATTAGAGTAAACGATGTTTAAAAATGAAAAAAATGATTACGAATGGGACCCTATTAAAGTGCACGTATCTAGGATGTACGTACAGAACTGACAAGTATTTTATAGTCTCGTAAATAAATCTACGAGAGCCGGTTGCGCAATGTCCGCAAAGTGCGAAAAAAAGATGAGTCGAGTGTTTTATAATACCAAGTATCTATGAAACCTTGATATGCTAATTGCTTGTATGCCAGCGCGCGAGGGTGTGCGTGCGCGCGTGCGCCTTACCAATATCCGTGATTCACTTTGCAACTTAATAATAAAATACATAGTATTGCAGTAACGTTCTTTTACTCTACTGAAACAGCATAACATTTTTTTCCACTTTTTTTTTCACTTCAAGCACTTAATAAGCTTTGGAAGCTCATAAATATTCCAGCTAGCATTATAATACGCATTTTCAGAAAGGATGGAAATATTTATGCTAATTTGAATTATTCATTATGACATAAGAATGTACGGTTCTTCTACGACGAGCGTATATTTAGGTCGAATTTATAAAATGTTGCGCGAGAAATTAAACAATGCTGCTGCTGCTGCTCTGATGAGCGATTTAGCTAATAGAGATAATATTTCATTTAAATACAAGAGCAAAATAGCTGTGCCTCTGTTCGAAGTCTGTCCGTGGTTAAAAGTATTTTTCATCGTTAGATTCCGCGATAGATTAAAGTTAACATCTGCTTCCGATGCTTATTACGTAGTTTTATAAAGATCAAGCGATCTCGAATCAACTAATAATTATTCAAGCAGCTTACATGCGTAGATCGTAATTATCGATTTAATTTATAATTATGCAGCTTACGTTAAGTTACGCGATACGACAGATAAAGCATAGGACACGTCTCGAATGCCTAAGTAAGTAAATATAATTAATTGCCGAAACCAACGAGAAATGCTCGAGAAGTTACCGCGGAAATTTAATTGCAAAGGCTTTTTCATTTTTCGCTCCATTATGACTCGCGCTATGTGCGCCAGCTGCGTTTAGATTATTATTTTTCTTTATCTTAGATAAGAAACAATAAACTCGTCTTTAATTAGCCATTACGTAACAGTGCCGCGAACATGTTTATGGTTTTTGCTGAAACAGATTCGGATCGGAATTAAAAGTGTTTGTTCGCGTTTTATGCGAATAAAAAGTGAGTCAATGCTAGATTAAATTTGCTGGCAAGTCCATTTTTGAATACGTAAGCAGAGTGTCACCCGCGCGCCCAACGCTCTTCCACCTTCCAAAGCATTTTCGTTGGATTTTCGTTGGATTTTCGTTGGATTTTCGTTGGATTTTCGTTGGATTTTCGTTGCACTCCTCTCGACGGCAATTTGAAATATTCGTAATCGAAATTTGACAACCGTCTCGCGTAGGAAGATGCGACGAGCTACCGATTCCAAATCCAATTGATATATCGGATAAATTGAATTAGCCGAGACATGGTTCCCATCAGAAACTCTTGATCCTGTTCGTTTCTTCCAATGTTCGCCCAAAAGGACTCGTTCAATCGCAGAATCGCGCCAAGCTTCAACGTCCTTCTAGATCGCGAAGGAAAAAGAAAGGAGAAAGAAACGATCCACCAATGAGCACTGAACAATAGCCTTTGAAGCGCTCCGCGAAGCCAATAGACGAGCTCGCAGCCGTAAAATCCGCGTGTTTACACAATTTTAAATGAGTCTCGACCAATCGATCCGGCCACTGGCTGATGTAACGTCGCACGAGGCGCGAAAAAAACGGAGATAAAAAGTGCGCGGTCCCCGCTTTCTTGTCCTCGCCTCTCGCGCGGGGACAAAAAAAATCTTTGGGAGGAGGCGAGGCTCGTGTACGGCGAGCCCGGCGAAACTTTTCCTCTTGTCCATCAGCGAACCAGGTTTACGCGCTCTACGTGCAACTGCGAGAATTGAGTTATAAAGCGCGTCGCTCGGTTCGCGCAGCGGTAACAACCCACAAGCCTCTGTCCTCTCCTCCGATCTTGTTCTTCATCGCGGTTTCAGCGAGTTGCTGCGCAGCTGCGTTTCGACGCTCTTGGCCGAAGGTCGGGACTTGGAATTTATTTTTCCTTTTCGAGCTTCCGCTCCGATTTGTCGGCTAACGTCCACTTTTGCACGATACGTGAATAATGGCTTTTCACTTTACTTTATTTGGCTGTTGATTTTCTTTATTCCTATGCCGAGCTAAATCACTCGAACTGAGCATGTGGAGCACTGCCGTTAAAATTAAAGTTTAATCTGTTTCTTAATTAATGCGCTATTTGTGGCGAGGTTTTACTGCAAAGAATATACGTATACTAAAAATAACAGTTCTGTTTGTTCATTTCGTAGCGCGTTATCGGCTCTCAATTAAAAATTCGTCGATAATACATCGACAACTAATGCGAAATTCAATGACGGATTATATTTCAATCCAAATATATTTACATTTAATTTAGTCCACCGTTAATTAGCAATTTTTTCTTCGAGCGATAATGCAGTAATGTAGTGGCAATATAAATTTATCGTTGCATTAATTGTATTAATGAAAACTTAGGTTACCATTGTAACCCATATAAGTATCGTGTTCATTATCTTGAGCGCTGTAAGAAACTGTAAAATTCAACGTGAAGAATGTATCCTTGTGTACCACACTGGTGGACTCGTAGTTTTTTCCAACAATTTTTAAAAGTGTCTCCTTTGATTTCCGCGTCGGAAAGACTAGTAAATTTGGTTGTTGCATAAATTATACAAATGTACACTTATTGGAGCGTAATCGATTCAACAGACCGCGAATAAAAGTTAGCTTGGCGCGTTCCTTAAAATGCAAAAAATATTTAAATATAATTTACGATTCTTTTTGTGCGCGCGAGTGTAAGATAATTGCTGAGAAAACATTACATACGCAAGTCATAAATTCGAAGCCATGATTTATTAAGCGCCTCGTAATTGAAGGTTGAATTCGCTAATGGAATCAATTGGAATTCATTCTTCGAAAAAATATTTACCTTTATGCGCAATAAAAGAGACTTTTGTCACTTAAAGAATTTACTTCTTTAAGCTCGTTACTTCTACGAAAATGTATTATAGGAATGGAAAAGCGGTATCTTTATTTTCTCCAAGCTTTATTCGAATTTCCTTCTCTGAAATGCTTCGTCGTGCTGCAGAAAGCGAGTCTTCGGTATTTTCTATCCGGAGAGGCGGTTGAGGCGACCAAAGGTGCGAAAGCGCTATGCGTCGAAGATTTCTTGATCGTAAAATTGTTGTTTTGGATTCTCTCTGCTCGTCGAGACAGGATTTTTGCTCGTTAATTCCTTTTGCTCTCCTTGCGTACACGAATGAAAAGGAAAAGATTTTTATTCGATTCGGTATACGAGAATATCTTGACGCCTCTTCAAGAGTCTGTTGAACCTTTTGACGTCAATCTTTTCTCCTTTTTTATTATCAACGAGAAAAAGGATAATTCGTTCGCGACTCCGAGCACATTTGGTAGAACGTTACGAAAGCCGAATAAATAGCAACGATTTCGCCGTTTCAATACGCATTTTTCATACGATCGAACGCGCGTAAAAACTTTTTGTCCCAGCAGATACGCTCAACATTAGTACTGTTCGTTGCACGAAGAAAAAATCCGCTGATTTCGTACGCATTTTCGAAGTGTTTGAAATTTGATTGCACAAGCAATAACGAGAGTCAATTTCGTCAAATATTTAGTTATCTGTGCAACAGCGTTAGCTTTCGTATAAATAAAATTTATTATAAATAAAAGCTGACGTGGTTTTATAATGTCAGTGACACGTGTACTCGCATACGTGTACGGGCACCACCTTTCTTACCATAAAAAGAATACCGAAAAAGAAAAAGTGGAGAAAAAGCTCAATAACGCAACAGCAAGTACGCGGATCCAGCCAACGATAAAATGTTAACCATAGGTAACACTAAAAGTTTGAAAAGGAAAAGCAGCAAACAAAGAAACAAACGAAACCTTGGCAAAATCACGACCGCGCTGGCACATCGGTATAATTGAAATATCGATAAATATTGAGAGACGAGAAAGCTATTGGCAAAATGAAAAGATCACGCGGCCAATTAAATTTTAACAAGCGAATGGGAGAGAAAACTCTGGGTTTGGTCGTTGCGCTGTCGCTCCTCTCGACAGTCATCGTCGCTCAGATCGTCGACCCATAAATGACGTTCAGAAAAAGAAGGAAACGAGTGAGCGAGTGAGAGTGAGTGAGCGAGAGAGAGAGAGAGAGAGAGAGAGAGAGAGAGAGACACGAAAAATCGTACTTTTATGATTGGCTACGGCGCAGCTGAGAAAAAGCAGCCCCCGCGAGAGCCGTCAATATATCGTCGCGCATGATTCGCATTTACCGCAGCAGCCACACGAGTCATTCGCAACGTGTAATTACCCGAGCTCTCTCTCTCTCTCTCTCTCTCTCTCTCTCTCTCGTACGCGCTATCTTTTTGTCTCTCTTTTCTCACTCTCTGTATCACTCAGCTTAGTACATACTGTATATATTGCTTCTCGCGATTTCGCAGAAGCGCTTAATTAGCGCCGTGAGCGAGCGTGACTTTGATTCCTGTCTCCTCACAGTTATTTGCGCTCACTCTCTCTTCCTCTCTGTATCTTAACTCTCTCAGCTCGGATAAAAAGTTTAAGAGCCAATATTGAGTAGCGGTTTTACTCGCATACTTGAACTTATTTTGCTCACAAAGATACATTAAATCTGGTAAAAATCTATTTCCTTATTACGGTCAGTTTTTTTAAGGTTAGCTGTCTTATTACTTTTAAATCGACTGCTGTGCTATTCGGATTAATGGCCGAGAAACACATATAACATTTGAAACCAGCTTAGCTTGTAATGTATACTTAATGCGCTTGTAGACTGTTCGATAAAATTCTGCGCGATACAACTTATGAATTTATCGAAAGACTTTGATAGATGACAAATAGAGAAAATCGACGTAATATATTTTCCGTAGAATACTCGTACAGATCCGTTTGCGTTTTGTAAAGTAAAATTGAAACCTGTGTTAAATATCGATCAATTTTCGCATAAACGTACAACCTAATGAATAAAATATGCACGCAACTGTGAACGTGCACAAGGATAATGCATATACGAGCATTTTCTTCGAATTACGATGCAATAACTGACAATAATCGACCCTCGTCTCTTATCTGTTGTACGATTATTGTAAAATAGATGCTAAGGTACTTCTATCAAAATTAAATTATTCGAGCTGTTTTCGCCCGGAAAATAGATCCACGAACTTTGATCTGTGCAACTCGCGCTAACGGAAATATAATTATCGAATACATTAATTCTGGAAATATTTGTTCCAAACAGCAATACTTAAGTTATATTCTAAATTCTTGCTTGCCGAGAATAATCGATTACATATTAAATATCAATCATTATAAAGATTGGTCAAATAATTTATTCTTCCTTTTGGTGAATAAAAAGTCTTGAGGCTTTTAAAGCCTGTCGAAATAAAAATGCTCTAAGTCACGAAGACGACGGACATGGTAAGAAAAGACACTTGACGAAAGAAAATGGCTTTTCGAGTGTTGATCATGCAGTCAAAGCTAGTACGTATCTTCTGACCTTTTGCAATACGTCTGTCTGTGTGCGTACCCGCAAACGACTAGTCCCATAATTAGCCTCGGTTTATACCGGCGTGTCACGGCAGTAATCGCGAATCGTTTGAAACTCGAGAGCTACGCGTTTCTCTTCTTCTCCTGCCACCTACTCTATCTCTCTCTCTCTCTCTCTCTCTCTCTCTCTCCCCATACACGCGCGCGCACACACTCTCTCTCTCTGCACGCATCGTATCCCAATATGAATTTGTCCGTTCGAATTTCCCGCGTCCACGTTGCATTATTATTCTCATTACGTGGCGACAGAGCTTTTGTGGCTCGAACGTTTGCTGCTTTATTGCCCCACGAGTTAGCGCGAGTTGTTTCCTTCGTCGCGATAGAGTCGACGCTATGGTAGATCGGTACTTTTACCTCCTTGTTTTTATTCTTCAATAATACGAGTGAATAGCCGGTGCCAGGAAAATTTTACAAGCGTAGACTTTCAGGAATGCTTTCATGGAAAGATGTTTTGTTGATGTATCGTTTTTATTTCAAAATATGCTTTTAGAATTTATTTATAAGTGAAATATTTCCAAGTATTTTTAAACACGTTTCGGCGCAAGTCCATTAATTTAAAATTTGATAAATGCACTCCAACGGTTTTCATAAATCTTAAATTATATATTACGTATAAGTTTTTATTTTAGAAATGTCTGGATCCTATGAATTGAATTTGCTTTTACATAAGTTTCACATGTGTACACGATAGAGAGACATACTTGTAAACTGTTTGCATCTCAAGCCAGATTAATTCTGGCTAGAGATTCTCTACGAATTTCACCTATAAAATTATGAAACCGAAACCTTTTAAGATAACGGATTTGAGAAATATATTTGGTCTCCATCAAATATTTAACAATACGATGGAATGTCCAAATAGCCTTTTTAATAAACGAATGTTCAAGTAATGCATAGTAATATTTGGAATTGTTTTTGTCGTGTAAATTACGAAGATACCTACGTCGGATAATTTACATTTTTCTCAAAAAAATCCACGCGCTCGATGCACCGTTTTGAAAGGTGTAGAAATGCCAATGACGATTTACAAATTGTTTATTTTTACATTAGCAAAACTAGAAGTAAAAGAGAAAGAGAAAATTTTCCCTGAATGTTATCAACTATAAGATACTTAAAAATATTTCTCGCCTTTTCTTAATTCTACGAACGTTTTTATAAATGTTACAATACGTTCTGAAAGCTACGGAATAATATGGTTACGAAGAATGGGCAGCAGTGTAAGCTCGTTGAGTAATAATGGTTTAATGAATACCCTTGGCAACGGTGCAGATCCCCATTACGACGCACTAGATGTATCTAATTTAAATTGATTAAAAATGCCATTTAAAGTGGAAACCATTTAAATCATCCGACAATTTTTAATGTTCCAACGGCAACCATTTTACAATAAAATCGTGTTCGTGAAACAATCACAATGGACTCAAGCGCGAAAGCTTCTATCAAAACAAAAGCAAATAATTGAATGCAATCGAAAAAGAGGCGATAAGTGAGTTACTCTGATTTTACGTTGCATAAATTGAACGAAAGAAGCAAAAAAGAAAAAGAAATAAATCGTTATGTGTCGTCTCCGCATATGATTAAGATGATTAAAATTCTTTATTCGACAACCATCCAGAGACAAAGGAAACCTGATAACGAAGTAGGAATAATTGATTGATTAAATCAAGATTATTATTATCTCGCAACTGTAAATCGATAATTAAATAAAACAAATTAGCACAACGTTGTTGGAGAATTATTCTTATACCGTAGAAATATACGTCTAGAATTAATAATAAAAAAGTACGCGAGTAATATTGCGTATCGTACTATATACTTGCTTTAAAAAAGAACTCGTGAAAAAATTTCTGGATATCAAATATGATTTGGTTTAATGTTATTATGAATTATTTGAGAGTTGCCCAAAGAATTTTTGTATAAAGCCAAGTTCTTGCGCAAAGCCCTGTAATATATGTACGTTGCACGTATTTAATTACAAATACCGTAATGATTTTACGAACGCAATTTCGTAAAATCTTAAACATATAATTATGGATCCTTTATGAAACGTATAAAGAATGTATTACTAGACGCGATATAAAGATTTAAATGAAATAAAATCATTTTAGACGTCAGATTTAATAAAGGTACAAACAAAGTCTGTTAAACTACAGATTGTTATTTATTCTTATTTATTCTTTCCGATAAGCGACCGAAGTGCTTTTGCCTAAGACTTACAGCGTTGTGGCCTAGAGTTATCGGATATCAACTTCACTCGACAAATTTCACAGTACGCGTAAACGTTATTAGGAGCGTTGTCGAGCGATTTTTCTTCATCTAATTTGCAATGCCGAAGTCGTAAAGTGAGAAGCAACGAGCTTGTGTCACGATCCGCGTGTTATCACGAAATAATCCGGCAAAAATCCAATCTCATTGAATCACGTCGCACGCACTTCGGTGCTCTCTCCAATTAAATATTCTTTTAGGGAGAGCTGCATTAAATTTCGGTGTAACGAAATTACGCCGAAAAGTAGAAAAACCATTAACCAAGCGCAAAGTGAATTCCAGCTGCAATCCGAGTGACAATCCGCGGCTAATGGAGTTAAGTCTCGTCACGCGCTTGAGGCCGCCATGACCGCAGTTGGTTCGCAAAACCGAAATACGGCGCAGCTGCGAAGATTATGAAGAAACGCAAACCCTGGCAGATGCGAAAGTAGAGAGACGGTGAAATCTACGAAGAATCTCGCGCGCTCACTCCGGAGAAGCAGGCGATCCGTTTAATGAGACATCTTTATACGGGTTAGCACGCGTTTTCGCTACATAGGGAAAGGAGGAGGAGGTGGAGGACGTGGAGGTGGTGGAGGAGGAGGAGGAGGAGGAGGAGGAGGATGAGAAGGACGAGGAGGAAGAGGAGGACGAGGAGGACGAGGAGGAAGAGGAGGACGAGGAGGACGAGGAGGACGAGTCTCGGATTACCAGCGAGCGTTAACAATCGTTAACAATGTGGCGTCTGCCCTAGAGCTCGCGCGGCTCCTCGCGGCTTGTCTCCCACCCTCGTCCACGTGGGCGGTTGCGCTAATTTATGGTCTTCATTTGTGTGACTCGAAGCTCTTAATGGATTGTTAGTCTTACTTATTGTAATATCTCCCGCGAGAGACCGCATTCGTGTTTTGAGCTTCGGCGCTCTCCTTTCCTCTTCATTGGTTTGCTGACTTTATCTTTTTTCCGAAGGGGATGTGAATTTCTCGTTATAATTAAAGTTAATTGGTTCGCTTTGTTTTGCTCTTCTTGCTTTTCAGTTAGATTAGGCACGTTAGAAGTGAATTAGGTTGTGGCGCAGTTCTTAGTTTGATCATGGACTTGAATATTTATACTACACACGGAATTGAAAGGATTTTATTGTTCTTAACGAATACGCTTAATTGAGACGCTTATGTTTACTTTTAATTAGAATTTTAAATATACTCGAGTTCTCTTCATCGAAATAATGCTTTTATTGCCGCGAAGAAATCGGATAAGTTACTTCATTTTTTATTGTTTTTATTGCGATTTAATCTCAAACTGTATTTAAAAGTAGAAGCTGCTGAAAAACATTATTATCGTCGTGTTGGATGATCAGTTCCGATTAGAACGTGAATTATTAGCATAATTAAGAGATGCCATTAAGTTCTCGCAAGGAATCCCATCATTAGTTGACTTGCTATTATTTTATAATTCATATTATACTTCCGTTTTTTAAACCCCAACAAGTTAACATCACCGTAAAGTAGTTCTATGACAACCAATGCCTTTACTTAACTCTAAAACGCGCTGAAAATTATAGGCTCGATAACTCAAACATCTATTAAATACATTTTATTGCCTAACATATTTTCTCTCTCGTATTTTTTAATCTTCCATTAAATTTTAATGAAACGTAAACTACGCTCGGATTTTCAGTAAATGTAAGACGTCAAATTTCGATCATAATTTTCTCGCATACGATTCTCGCGTATCATTTTAAAGTGATATTTTATCGCAAACTCGTCCTTATTGTAGCATCATGAAATTATCACGAAGGCTGTACAATTAAATAAGCCAATGATAAAGTTTAACGTGTAATCACGCGATGATAAAAACGAATTAAGCCGTTCGAAATTTTATACGCGATTGCATTATGATAAATTTCAAAATGCGTTATCTTATTGAAATGCCATATTATCCATTAGCAAATTAGACAATCAACATTCTTGACGACACAGTAATGCTGCTCTTTTATAAACGTAGAATGAGATAAAAAATAAGGAAAAAAAAGAAGAAAAAACGAGTAAAAAATAGACTTATATCCGAGCCATTGTGATTCAACCGCGGTCCAAAAACAAGTCACTTGGCGAAGAAAAAGTCTCTCGCATCGTCGTCTCTTTCAAATTCCATTCGACAACGTTTCTCCCCCCCCCGCCCCTTTATCTCGCGCTCTCACTCTCGCTCGCTCGCTCTCTCTCTCTCTCTCCCTCTCACTCTCTCTCTCTCTCTCTCTCTCATTCTCTCTCTCTCTCTCTCTCTCTATTATAACCCAAAAATCCACGCAAAAAGCCGGACGAGTCGAATCGAAGGCAAAAAGGTGGCACGAGAGCGACGAGGAGGATATCCTTTTATTCGCGGCCGGAATAGAATCGGCTTGTTATTAACACGTCTACGCATAACTCGGATTCAGCAATGCGTGAGTCGCCCGTACGCGCCGCGTTCCCCGTGATATTTATGGTCCCGTTGGACTAGGGAGAGAGAGAGGATGGATGGAAACGGCGGTTTGCCGTATATCAACCTCGGCCCTCTACGCGAATTTTCACGCGTTTGCGGCGAAGGCTGCGTCTCGTTTTGTGGACGAGGGATTTTTGAATTATGGATTCAGGAGGCACCGGAGGAGGTCGTTTTTTCCTTCGTCTCATCTGCAGGGCTCGCAACGAGGACTCGGATATTCGCTTAATCGCTCGCTTAGCAAGAAATCATAGTTATTTAGTGTCCCTGATTATTTTGGATCGCAATGGTAATAATGGAGCCGAGGTCGCTTTTCTTCGGCTTTTCTCTACCTACCGTTCCCCTCCTAATCCAATGAAGCGTACTATTACTTCAAGGAGAGACATCGTTGCATTCGTGCAACGTCGATCGCCTTATTCACCTTTTTCGAATGCTTTCGAACAAATGCGTTAGATCTCTGCATACGTATCAATGATAATGTAATCGTGTACGCGATGAGCGAATAAGTACAAATTGATAAACTAAATTACTGCAGACGCTACTATCAAATGTTCTTATAATCAAACGATGAAAAATAAGCAGAACAAAAATAATACTTCAAGTATCACTACTAGTTACGGACAGTATTTTAAAGTGTGATCGAGAGCGTACTCGTATTAACTAAGTATCAAACATCGTTACTCATGTACAAGCGAAGAAAACGAACGAGCCTGGGAGATAACGCGTTATCGCGCCGATAAAAGCTGGTGGATGGATTATTATTGCTTAAATTGTAACAACTTTCTTTGTAACGAACAACAAGTTGCGCGTGCACCGTCCTCTCAACACCTCCTACGAAATAAATGGTTTTTATCGGCTGTCAACTCACGCCCATCGGCCTCCCGTTCTACCTTACAAGCGTTAGACCGAGAACGCGGAGGATTTTCGCACTCGACTGAGCGCCGCTGGCGTGAACGAACGAATAGAGATTCTTTGGTCGAGGGAACGATATGGGGTAGTTACGGCGAAGGAACGAGCGCGAGAACGTGGGCGGGAGGGAGTTATGCCACGTTCGTTACCGTACGCCGCACGTTAATGGTACCCGAGGCACAATCGTCTCTCCTTGAGTGGTCGTAGCGTTGCGGCGCGTCAACGAGAGAACCAAGGAGGCGAGGAAGCGAGGAAGCGAGGAAGCTAGGAAACTAAAAGTTGAACATGTGGGAAGTTTTAAAGGCGGATTAGGTCGTATCTGGCGGCCGAGGCACGCCGCTAATGCGATAAATGGAGTACCGCATTCAGGTTGGAAACGCACCAGATTCCGGGCGCCAGGAATTTTCTCGTAAAAAGCCTAGACCGAGAGTCATTTACGGAGGAGATCGAGATGCGCCTACGAACACCGAACTCTGTTTCATTTTGTGCACGCACTGTGTATTCAATATCGATGGCGTAAAACATAATCGAGCGCTTGGCGCGCAAAACCGGTTGTCCCTGTGAAAATTATCGCTAGGTCTGATGAATTTTCTGGAAAGCGCCGTTACTGGAAAGAGCCGTCATTGCGTTAAACAATTTATCTGGATCACCGTCATCCCGATTTCACACGGATTGAATTCTCGACGATTCCGGAGCTGCGTCGTCATTTTCGAGCTGTCGATGTTAGGTATTGTGCTCGGGCGATCGATTCAGCCTCCGAATATAATAAATCTCAACGCCGCGTCTCGATTGTCGATTGTTTGCCGAACGTTCCGAGGGCGAATAAGAAAAAAGTGCGCTCTCGAAGGAAAGAAACTTATTTCCGTGCTCCGGCGAGGAAGAGGAGAGTTGGCGCGTATCGCCCGAAGGATTCGCCCGCGCACTCGCGAGGAGTTAATCGCAGTCGCACGCAGGACTCTCGGACGGCGAACCTAACAATGGGGGAGAACAGGAGGACGGCTTGGGGCGCGAGGGAGAGGGAGGCGCACTGAACTCGCGCTTGGAGGAGCGGCGCGAGGAATGCAAAAGTAGCGGCAAAGAAACGCGGGGTTCGGAGAAGCGGCGGCACCGACCCTGGCAACAATGAAGCTGGGCGCGCGCGGGGGGCCCGCCATTTTTAATCGACCGACGACTGCTGCAGATTCCCGCGCGATCGCGCGCATTAACGCGCGTCCGCCGCCTTTTTGCGGTCGACTCGCTCTCGTTTGTGTAATCGCGCGTCGGGGCGCGGAAACAGATGCTTTTAATAAATCGCCCGGGTCCGGTCCGGGTCAGGTTGGGTTATCGGCAGGATTTTCGGCTTTATTGTTGCGCGGGGAAAGGAGGAGAGGCCCGATTATTTCGCTGGGATTTCGCGTGGGAATCCCGAACGCGCACGAGCGAGGACTCGCTCGCTTTCAAATTTTTTGTTATCCTCTTCTTTTTCTTTGCGCTTTTGCTTGTCCAGGGACGTGGAGGAAACGGCGAGAGGGACGCTTTCTGTACGTTTGGCGTACCACAGAGATAATTTAGAATACGTGTCTTAATTTGCTTTCTTTTGAGATTGAAAGTGGCAGCGTTCGTGCACGCGCGCAAAGGAATATAACATTTGGAGCAAGAGGAGGAATAGCGAGCTTCTGTCCAATGTGCTTTGTAATGTCACAAGTTGTTTAAGGCACACACGCGACTGCGAATTATCGATGAATAACGATGTGAATATAATATAATGCACTGGAATTATTCTTCGATCGTTAACATTTTTCAATGACTACTTCAGTGGTCGAAGTGAACATTGTATTAGACGACATAAATTATTACCATTTGTTATATTTCCATTCCTTCCAAATGTACTCTTCAGCGGCTCGATTCGTAGCCCTGAATTTATTTTCTAATAGCTCTCGCGTTAAAGTAATTAGTAAATTCTCTTTGCATTCCAGTGAGCAGACCGAACCCTTGGTTACCCGCAGGGGCCATATTTTAAGAGCACGGACGAATATCCCTACTTATTCGTTATCTTCCATCTGCCCTCGTATAATTGGAGAATGATCGTTAAAGTAACCGTTTTTCGCTAATGCTTTTTGTTCTTGTTGTAAATTAAGCGAGTGCGCACACTCCAAAAGACACGTATTTCGGAAAAAAGGTTACGGCGATACGGTAGACGTCGCTTCGGATGAACCCTGGTTTTCCAACGATTCGGGCGCATTGACCGATGGAGCGCAAAGAGCGACGATGGAGCAAATAACGTATCGCGGCACGATCTCGATCGGCTAAAATTACGAAGCGGTGCCGTTGCTCCTCGCGAAGGACAAAGACGCTCTTTGTCGCGCACGTGACGCAATCGGCGCGATGCACACGTACTCCTCGGTCGATTGCGGCCACACTTGCCGAGAGCACTTATTTGTACTCTTCAAAGGATTTAATTGACGGAAATTAGCGACTGCGCATCCACGACTCTTGCTGCGATTCCCCGCCATTGGCACGATAGATGAACATCGTTGGTTATATCGATTTCACTCGGATCACTCCTCCAAGAACACGTTCTCCTTTATCTCGTTTATCTCGTTTATCTCGCGCTTTATCCAAGACCTTAGCCGCGTTACGTTTTGCCATCTTCGTGTCTCTGGGAAGTGAATTCACAACTTTTTGTACAAATTCTCCTCTCTTCCCGATAAATCGACGATAACTCGGCTACTACAATTCTTCTCGTCGGTTGACGGATCATCGCTTTAAATTCGTCGCAGTTTGGAAATGTGGGCACAAGTCGTTTCATTCTTATGTCTGTACGTTAGCGATCGATGTTTCGCGCATGGCGCTTTTGATATTCTCTTCTCTGAGCCTGAAGGTAAGTCTTGCGACGTACAAGAAGTTGTACAAGCGATAGCGATGAACTCCTTAGAATTTTGGACTAAAGTTATTCAAAACCGTTGGTGAGTTCGTTGAATTATTAAACGAGGTATGCTGTAAAATATAAAAATTACTTATCGTGCGTAGCCAAAGCCTCAATTTAAAATCAATATTTATGGAAAACTTTTAGGCAGCCGGATGTGTATTGCTTTATTATTCCTTTATAATAACGTAGGATCTTTTAAAAAAGGAAGCGCGCAATAAGGCCGGAGCACACAAAACTCAAGTTTTTCAACAAAATAACTCCTTCGGACCCTTGAATACATTAATATTTAACGAAGCGCCATAATTCATTCGACATCGATAAAGCATACACGTGCCCTTATGGCAAGCACGATCGCGAAGACATTTATATACCTTATGCGGGCTCTCTTCTCCCGTCAAAGAAGGTAAAAGATTGAGAGCCAATTAAGTCTTGGGTAACTTGATTAATCTGACGGATAAGCCAACAAAATGTAAAAATAATATATCTTCTTGTTTTATATGTAAAACAATGTTTGGTTATTGAAAAGAAGTTGCGACAGTGAGCAAAAAGTTTTAATTTATGTACTTAATCGTAATTTCGTTGGTTCTTCTTTTGAATGAAAGCGATGGCTAACAAGCGACAGTCGGTCGGTAGATAAACGTATTTTTTACTCCCTTGCTTCAATGCTAGTTTGAATTATTAAACCGAGTCGCGAATGAATGCAGAGCTGCACCTGATTAAAAAACAACGATCGCTTCTGCATACACGCAACTACTACGACTACTGCACTCGCAACCGAAAGCTGTACAGTACTGGTCATCTAGATTCAAGCTGATGTTTTATCTGCATCTAAACTTTCGTATAATTAATGATTTTCAACGATGCGGCAGATTGTCAACGCCGCTTGTATCGAATGAACGATAAGATTGGATTCGTTCAATTGTAACGGGTACGAAGGTTGCGCACACGAGAAATGTCGGTCGCGCTCAAAGAACGCTACATCGATGAAGCATTCAACGTAAAAATGTACTTTCGTTTTGTTACGCTTGCTGTCGAGGTATTATTCTAGTGGCCAACTTATTTATACGTGCGAATTAACTCGCCTTAATAGACGAATAAAAACCAGGGAAATAAACGGCGAGATTTAGTCGCTACGACTAAATCTCGCCGTATTTCAAGTTACAAAAAATGCGAATTTTTTTAAATACCGAGAGTAGTACTGCATAGGTATTCTGGAGATTGTTCGCGAGCGAGCGAGTACACCAAGACCGAAGGGGAGCGAGTGGAGAATTATCCCTCCACGGTTGTTATCTTACTTAAACACTGTACGAGGTATAATGGGCCGCGGGAGTTTATCGGCCCATAAATCCGCCGAGGTATACGTACGCGTATCATCGTGAAGTTGGTCTGCCTTAGAAGACTAATTCGAAATGCGCAATTACAACGTTAACTTACTGACAATATGTAAAGCGAGTTTTGTTTAAGCTAAAGTAGAGAGGTCAAGTTTAATTCAACGCATTAAGGCGCAATCTTTGTTTGTTGGATCGCTGTGATCGACGATACGTTTCGAGTCAGAACTTTTACAAATGATCACAAATGAAATTCAATTTAGTTTAACGGTAGTACTCGAGAAAGTTCTACGATGAATAATTCATGAAGTATAAAGCGATATTTGAAAACGACATATGAAATTCGCAAATGCAGTTTAGAATCCTCCAGCGTATGGAAAGGTGCTAAGTTCGGTATTAAATAATAACCACATTGTTGAAAATCAGTTCAGTTGCAGCTACAATGACAATCGCAATTGTAAGATTACTTATTGCTGTCGGAAGAGCGATCTACCACGAAGGAAACCGGAATCGTGGCGAAAAGTACACGTTTCTCCAATCGTATTAAATCCAATTTTCGATTTGAAGAACCCATTGTAGAAATTCGAAATTTCTGTGTAATTTAATAAGGAAATGGCTTTCTCGCTTCATTTCACTCTTGCAGCTTTCTACAAATTAAGGACAATTCTCCGTAGCTATTTAATTAATCCGCCTCAAGATGTTTTTCGGTATGCGCATAATCTCGTTTATGAAGATAAAGAAAGATCGTCGAGTGGGGTGTGGGAGTGGGCGGGCGGGGGAGGCTCGTTGAATTCTTAGCTTCGGATGGACATTGGCTAAGGGTCATTTCGCATCGATCACGCGATTCACGAGCACCGATGTCGGCCACCGCCTTCGCTCGTGTAAAGAAGGGAAAGACGTCGGCAACGGAGGGAGAAGGAAACGGAGAATGGTTAAGGGATATGAATAGAGTTGCAGTGTGGAAGAACGAGGGTGGGAGAAAGAATGGGATCGTGGAATAATATAAAGGATATTTTTCAGCGAAAGTAATTGTATGATATTAAGGGTAGAATTTGTTTCAATACGCGTCTTTGTTACGTTACAATGGCTGTTATAAATAGATTTCAACAGTTGAATTGAAAATGCACGAGTTTGCCGTCGTTTTACGCTTGTTTATTTGCTAATTGGTTGCTTTCGCCTGGAAGATTGGAAGATCGGACGAGAAAGATAGAGGAAGACTCGAGGATTAAGGACGAGGCAAGGCTATGTCATTTGTCTATGGATCGATTTGTCGATGAACCGAGCGATCGGTTAAAGCGCCATTAAGGAATCGAAAGTCGCTGGACTTTCAGTCCTGCTTTTGGCTCGCAACATATTCGTTTCATTTTTTTATAATTGAGTAAACGAGGATGGAAGTTAAATCTAAAAATATAGGCTGCGCATAAAAGGAGCAAAATATAATGCGTTTCGTGGCATTTACTTGCTTATTTCTTGGGGCATAAATTGCATTCCGTGTCGCTGCAAATGGCCAAAATTCCTCTTGTAAAATAAATGGCCTTCGATAGATACTAATTATATGCATATCGAAATTGCAGCGCGCATATATTACAAATTCCAAAAAGCCTCTCGGAGAATAGTCGAGCGCGGATAACAATGTCATTTTATTTCATAAATATAGCCCAGATAAATATAACGTATTTATCAACGTCATTTGGATTCGGCCGAAGGAGGATTAAAAAAGAAAATAAAGAAAACTGTGTTTCCATTGTAAAAAAGAACTTTATCACCCCGACGATATAAATGAAAGGAACCCTTGGACACAACCCGAGCTCTATTCAATGAGAAAAGTATTTCGATGCCAATATGAAGAAAAAAGAGAGGAGGATGAAAACAAAGTAAAGAATCTCACCCTCGGCGCGTCGGGAGCACAGAGAAAAGAAGTATCAATTGATCAATGAGAAACAAAACTGCCCGAGACGATCTCCACGCCACGGCCACACTCGCATACATCACTTGGAAAGTAGCTCAATAGACTCCATTGAAATTCAGACGCACGGGACCTTCATATATGCGTATTGATATATATTGCGCATTATACGCGCATGTAAATGTGTACATCGAAACAAAAAGAAGAGCAAAATAACAACATACGGAGAGAGGAGTCTTGGAGAATACAAACCACCCCCACCACGCACCGCGTCCTCGGTCCGTCTCTCTCTCTCCCTTTGAATCCACCTAGCGCATTCGCCGACTCGAATGACAAAGCGTTCCTTCGAGGCAAATAGTGTATCCAGCTCCGAGCGGCGAGCGCACGATTTCCGTAAAGAGCGCCACGAGAGAAACGAAATCGAATGAGACGAGGGTGTAGTGCACGGGGTCGCGTACGCTGAATTCGATTCTCGCGTCGCCTCGTATTTCAGCCGAGGCGAAGGAAGCGCGGCGGCGGCGGCGGCGGTAGTGGGGCACAGGGAGGCGAAACATCCACGCGGAGAAAATCGGGGGATGCTTAAGGTCGGACGTAGGAACGGTAGAAAAAAGGCGAGAGCCGTTAGTAAGAGAGCACGCGCGCACGCGAAAACACGCGTATAATCGATTACGCAACGCGCGATCGGTATTAGTCTCGGGGTCCGACCTCCCCCGCGCGCACCAACCCTCTGTCATTTGTCGCACGCGCGCGCGCGCGCGCGCCTGGCGGGGTGCCTCCGAGTCCTCCCGACCCTCTTGACGGCGCGCACCTTTGAAAACCGCCGGGCAGTACCGGGCGAACCCTCGTAAATCACCCGGGGTCGGGCGTCGGTGTTGCTCGCGGTCATCGGGCGCTACGCGATCCCGACTGATGTACCAACGATGAGCCTCTATTTCCAGATCGACTGGAGCCGCTTCGGGGAGCAGCATGTCACCGGACTGTCCGTGGTCAGTACTTGCGAGGATACAAGTTTCGCCAAGGCGACGCACTCGCCAAGCACGTGTTTCCCGCGGCTGAGCTTAAGCAAGTCGCGCGCAGGTGGCGCTTGGACTCATGCACGAGTTTTTTCCCAATTTTTTAAATCGGCCGCTTTGTCAAACCTTCGAAAGATGTTTACGTCGCGTTTCCATGCGTAGGTGCACTCATGCGACAAGCGAGTGTAAGCACGACCGCTCGTGACATCTTTCCGTTTTTTTTTTTTTTTTTTTTTTTTCCCCTCTCTTTCAAACGAGATCGCGAAAAGTACAAGTTTCGCTTTGGACGAGGCTACGAGTGAAAACGCGGCCTCGATATTTTCGAACGCCTATTTTAGCGCAAAAGTTGCCATTCCGCGCGCGCTACCAGCCCTTAACAACGACATCAGACGCTAACGACTCCCATTACGCAAGCGGCTAATGAAATTGCCCCAAGCATAATTTATCTTCTTAATTTGTATATTCAGCGTCGATGCTCGCGAGTGCAATGACAATTTGCGATTTCATTTGCGACTTCATTTCGGATTTCATTTGCGACTTTATTTGGGATTTCATTTGCGATTTCATTTGCGGTTGCAGGTGGCGACGCGACCTTGGAGTCCGAATCAAGGCAAGGCACGGGAAATGACGAAGCTGTGCAACCACAAGAGAAAAATCCAGCAGCAGCAAACGGCAGTGGCGGTGGCGTCAGTGACCTCGAATCAAATCGTCGCCTCGAACCCGGCGGCGATAACCTCGATACCGCTGACAGCTGACCTGCCCATACCTATCGAAAAATCAAAATCAGGTACGTGCAGCTGCTTTAATTGATAAATTACGGCAATATTTCCTTTCGCGTATCCACGGACGGTAGCTCGGCATTATCGGAGTTGCCGGGAAATTTTCTGTCTTCTAATTCCACTATTTTCTCTACTGCTAAATATACAAGAGGTCTTTCAGGAATCCTGTATTTTACATTACCTGCAATTTATTTTGAATCATTCATTCGTCCTGCATTTATTTTAAAGTAAATGCACGCGAGACATTACATACCTTTGCGCGAAAGTATCACTCCCATGGAGCAATGCTATCTGCAAACGTTCGCTTAATTCGCAAACGCGAGAGAATTAAATTGGAGTGTAATGTACGCGAAGTAGAAATTTATGTTTGACCGAGCCTCACCTCGAAATACATGGATTTCGTTTCGTATTAGCCGAACAACTATTCGTGCAATAATTTATACGCGTGGTCTTTACAATCAGTAATTAAAGATACTGAATTATAAATTATTAAATATCGAGACGCTTATTTTCAACCGCGTCTGCGTCGACGAAGGAATGCTTTGCAAGTAAAGTACGAAGCGATAAATGAGATAAAAAAAAAACACTCGCAGACATAAATAACTTGACTAATAGTAATAATTGCTTATTCATTCGTAGAGTTGTATTGATTAGCGATTAACGTGAAATGAGTAGCTGCAGCTACTTTTTCATGTATCACTTAATAACAACCAAGTAGTTATTAAGATTATTATACACAAAAGCCGGAAGTATTACGAGTACATTATCAACCTGCTAAAAGGCAATGCGCAATGCCTCTGGGCAGTGCACGACGACGCTGGTGCAAACCATTATTATCAAAGTAGCCGTTTGTAACTTATTAATACGAACAAGATTATATATTAATTTTATTATCTAAAATTATTGAGTATAAATTATTCTGTCGGTAGTTATTTATCAGTTATTACTTGTTAACTGTACATATTACCAGCGGTAAAAACAGTCAGTGTAAGTCTTCGTTTTTACATACCACCTGTTAGCAATCAGTATGAAAGATTGCTGCAATAACGCTTATATTAATTGTAAATTATTTACAACTGCACTTTAAAGTTTTCGCTTTAAAGCGTTTGCTTTTGCTTCGAAACTGCCTGTGTAATTACAAATTCGGCAAAATGCTGGTAAAATGAAAGATCCCAGGCGAAATATTCTCAATCGCTACGCACGTACAAGGGAAATTACCAACGCGAATTCTTTTTTTATTTCTCAATAGCATTGAATACAAATCGGAAGCCTTCTCCTCTGGTGCAGTATGCAGCTCTTACAAATATTAAAAGGCGCTTGTGCGCGCGTTCACTTTACGCGTTACTCTGCAAACCTAAGTAACAGATATAAAATAATTCATTGTTGAATTTTGAGCTTTTTTAGTACGAGTTATCCGAGCTTTCAAACGATACATATTTCACGAGGAGATGCACCAACGAGTATGAAATTGAGTAGTTAATATTTTCGAAACCATCGAAAGGTGAATTGATTCGAATAGAAAAATTTTTACAACGAGCAATGTTCTTTGCACACTTTGAGTTCAATTTATCATTCTGCTGATGGTGAAATGCACAATTTCGATGACAAATGTCATTAATCGAATATTCTCAGTCTTCGTCAGTGATCGCCGATGCTTATATTTCACAAATGGAAAAAGAAGAAAACAAAGGCTCGTCAGCCTCTTCCCAAAAGAAATAAAAGAAAAGCGCGAAACGCCAAGTCATGCAGCCCTCTATCGTGTAACCATGTAATTAACGTTATCTCATAACTGGCAACTATTTGTCCGTCTTTTTTCATGTCGCCAAGCGAGCATCCCATCCATTACCCGTTACACCCCTAGTGTCCACTCGTTTTTCTCTCTTTCACCCTCCTTCTCTCGCGAAATTCGTCGCTCTCGCTACAAAACTTTGAACTTTGACGTTCGATGTTCCTCCGAAGCGTTACATTAAACTCGATCCGGTCCTCTCGCTCTCTCCATCTTCTTCTCTTCCTCCCGTGTAACCGTAGATCTACCACGTGGAAACTTTTAGATTGGTTCGTCGTCGTCGTAGAACGTATTACAAAAGTTTCCCGCTGCTCCCGAATCGAATGACGTCGACGCGCTGTCTCTCCACTTTCCTTCTCGCTCCAACTCTCCAGCGCCAAAAGGGAAAAAGATCACGAGATCACGAGCGAAGACGTCGAGGAGAAAAAAGAAGCGGGGAAGTCCTGCGTATTCGAGAGGAATCGAACGCGAGGCATACGCACGAGCACATCCTCGCAGAGATGGAGAAGGATAAACGTTGGGTTGGCCGTGGGGGCAAGGAGAGAAATGATAGTTATAATGGTCCAGACATTTATTCAGCATCGACGGCGCTACGTGTGCCAACTTTTGCTGGAGGAAGACCAAAAGTTTCCTTCCACCCCTTACACAGACGGAGACAGAGATCCTCGCGGATGAGCGCCGGGTGATCGCGGCGAAGGGACAAGGGACGAAGGAGGGTGGAAAGGCGATGGCGGCTGTAATCATTAGGAAAAAGTCGACGCCGAAGAAAAACGATGAAATTGCGGTATTAGCAGCGGCTCTTGCGGCTTTTTCCTCCTCCTCCTTCGTCCCTCGCAGGGCCACTCTCTTTTGGCTTCCCCCGTCCTCTTGTCTTCGACACGTACATCTATACGCACATGCACATCTTCGTGCAGCAATTTGCCAAGGTCGTCCCTCGTTGTTTTTGCCCCTTTTTCCTCTGCTATTTCTCCATTAGGCACTGTGATAATGCGTCTTTTTCTATCGTCTTTTTCTCTGTTGTGTCCACGGGTGCAATCGCTTCCAAGACCAAAACCCGCAAAGATCATTTTTGGATCCACTGCGCTTGTATCGCATGTGAGACAAAAGTAAATGGAATCAGTTCTTCTGGTGTTCTTATTTTTTTTCATCTCGAGTTACTGCATAGCTTGAGGAGGTTGAAATTAATGGTAATTGTTTTATCGATTAACGATATTGCATCACGCGATAATTGATTCTTGCGGCGAGATAAAATTCGCCAGGGTACATTGAGTTATCTTTTGTATTTTCACCAACGGTTCTAATAGACAAAGCGCAATATTTAATAATCTTTTCATTGTCAGCCTATGTAAGTGATCAATAATTTATTTCGTGAATGATACGGAAAATCAGCATAGTACTGCGCATAATTTAATACGCGATACGCAGTTGCCAATTTATCGAATGAATCACGTGCGTAAACTATATTTTTTCGACACTTTAAATTGCTTCAGCACTTAAATAAATACGCGATATACTATAAAATATGCTCGATTGATAAATTGAATAAAATCATCATCTTCGTAATACGTGCGTATAAGCGATGCGAATCCAGTTAAGCATAGTTTAAAGTAAATAAAGAACAAAGTTCAGTTCTTTCGAAATGCAATAAGTAAGACGATGATAAGAAAAATGGGGAAAAGATAATTCCCCGTCCTTATATGATGACACTTCCGCTACATTCGTTGCAGAAAGAACTACGCGCTCGTGCAATCGAATGACGCGTGTCACTTGTGAATTTTGTCGCACATGTCGAAACCTTTTTCCTGTGAAATTCCCCATTATCTCCTAACGTACTTTTCCAGGGAAAGTGTATAGTACCCTTAGACTTTCAGATTCGCACGGAATTTTAAGTTCACCGACTTGACTTTCTATCCCACCGCGTTTCCCTTTTGTCAGATTCTTCTTTACATAGAGATTCTTTAGAGGAATTTTCGTCGCTTTATCCGTCCGAAGGAACTGTTTTATACAACCCCCATTTCAAGCTTTTCATAGGTGGGCTTAGTAAAATCTTTTAGAAGTTTGAAAGTCAAATTCTACATGCTCTCAAATATGATTTAAATGATAGAGCGATAATTGTTATATCGCAGATAAGTGTTAAAATTACATATAATAATAACTGCACACTTTTGCAGCTAAATTTAAACATCTTTTTCGTGAGCTTTAATATTATAAATATCATATGCGCTGAACTTTCATTGTCTTCGCGAATACTAATCGAAGGTCTTACGTAATTGTAAATACATCGTTGCAGTACAACGCAACCGACTCTCCGCTAAATTCTACACAAAAGAAAACTGTTACAGTAATAAAAGCTGTAAAATGCTACAGCGAGGAAATTTGCACGGGTGAAGGATATTCCGTTATGTAATCAATATCGGTCTGTAAAGTATCGAATTATTGCTGTGGAAAGAAAGCTCTTAATCTTCCCTTAGCAAATTTTACTTTAACCGCATCATCGTATTACTTTATTTTGCATAGCTCAGCCTCTTCTATTTATCCGAACCTACTTTTATTCATTTTTATACCACTCTAACCTCTATTTCTCCTGTCATTCCTTCGTCTCTCTCTCTCTCTCTCTCTCTCTCTCTCTCTCTCTCTCTCTCTGTCTGTCGTGTCAGTTCATTCTCGCATCCCTCACAGTCACATTTCGCATCTGCATCCGACTTCTTACTTTTAAAATCCCGCTTCAATCAGCTTTATACAATGTCGCCAGCACGCACGATCCCAAAATTTCTTTATCTTCCCCTTGATTTGAGATTCACCCTCGTTCGCGTGACACTCGCCGAATTTTTCGCGTCTTCTCTTCCGCTTACTTTCTGCTCCTTCGTGGGGTCGCGAGCAAACTCTATTCATCATATCCGTAATTCCGACTGCGCACCCGCGAGCCGACGAACAAGAATAAAAGGGAGAAAGTGAGAGCACACAAGGATATTAAATTTCCGCGGAAGCAGTATTAAACTTTCATCGCTTCATAACGTTATTACGAGAGACACTTTTATTGGACTTTCTTTGCTGGAAGTTCGCACTCGGAATCCACGGAACTACGACCGCCTCCCTTTCATCGAGGCTTCCTCGTGGTCTTCCTCGGCACGTGGGCCTTTGTACGCGCGCGACTGCCCGAAGCCAAAGGGAAGCGTGAACTGCTGCAAACACGATTTTCCCGCGAGTCTTTTGAGTTGAGTCTTAATTTTTAGTATCTCGCGCCCACGAGTTGTAAGGACTGCCTCGCTGCCCTTCCTCGCTGCTCTTTGCGCCTTTGACGTGCCGGGCTCGTTCGAATTATTATTATTATTATTATTATTATTATCCTCACTCGAGACGACGGAAAATCGAGTTTCGGGAGTTGACTTTTTCGCCTAACTGGCGAGATGAAAACCCCGAGATTACATTTACTTCTTTCGGTTTCATTGTTCTGATTTGCTTCATAATCGGCTAATAAAGTTATTCATTTTTATGGGCGCTCTTATCGAACGCATTAACTGTGCGCTACTCAGATCGTCGTTGCCGTAAATCAATAAACATTGATTACTCGTGATAAACTTTGGCTATAAAATTTAATTTATATTTTGTTACTAAAATTTGCTATTTTAAACTGCAATCGTAACGCACTTATAACCAGTAGATATCATTACTACTTTATTAAATCGTGCCCAAGACGTCGTACTATTATTCTCCTAAATAAATATCGTATGTTTATCTCTTCGCCTGCGATCCCATTGGAAAGACAGAAGAGACCGTATAAATATAAATATACGAAGTTTGGGAGCACGTGGATTAAATTTAACAATTTGAAAGTGATCTCAAAATCCTCCGAAAGAACTCCACCGTAAAGTAACAATCTCCGGTGCTCTGCGGTTTCCCCAAGCGTATATACATAAAAGTCGAAAAGAAGAAGCCGTGGCTCCACGCGCGTCCCAAAAATAATGTGTAACAACACGCGCATCGTATAAAATAGGGGGAGATAAAAGCGCATAATAATAAATCAGAGCTTTGAGCGGGACGTGCGGCACTTACGCATGATCTTACATAAAGTAAACAAATTTTTTGTTTTGTATTATGGAAATCGTAATTCGTACAAAAACGTATTTATAAGATGTAAAATTGGGCAATATTTTGGCAATGATCTGCTATAAATCATAGCTGTCATTTTTATGTATTAGTAGTAGTAGTAGTAGTAGTAGTAGTAGTAGTAGTAGTAGTAGTAGTAGTAGTAGAAGTTGCTGTTGTTGTTGTTATTATTATTATTATCGTTATCGTTATCGTTATCTTTATAATAATGTTGCGTGGTATAGCTGGACCAGTCAATAAATAAAAGTTATGTCCACTATAATCTTTTTATCTTTGTAATGTAATTCGGAGATATATTTCGGTAGTAAATAACGAACGGAAACTTAACAGTTACAACCCTTCAAATAAGATAAATCATAAAAAGCTCCACATAAATGCTAAAGGGACTACGCTTCTGAGTTATTGTTTTACGTACTTATGTCGATGACTATTTTAAAAATGTGAAGGTCTTTAGCAGGCAATTACAGAGAATTTTCTCATTGAATCATTGCGTCGTATTACGCATTTAAATAGGTTAAAAACATCTATCAAGGTAACGTATTCGTCTTCTAAGAATTTACAGCATAAAAATTTCTGCGCAATTGTCACCTAAAGCAATTACATTTAAACTTTTTATCCAGAAATTTGTAAATATTTAGTAAGTCAAGATGTGATTTGCAGCGCGCAAAAAAACGTTTTAACAAACGACGAAATTTCTTATTTATATTTTCAGGATAAAAGATAGATTGCCAAGAAGATATAATTAAGGCACGATTGCCTTAGTTTATTTTCCTTTAACGTAGAAAAGGCTTTTGAAGTTTAGAATTCGACTATTAAAATGCCAGTTGTCTCGAAGCTCAACCCAAAAACCAATAGATTATCGCGCTCATTAGCAAAGCTTAATCATCGGCGGACTATATTCTTTGGGCTCGGTTGAATGGCTTCGTTTTCACTTTAACGTCGGGAATACGGTCTTCCAAGTCCGGAAAAATTGAACACCACGCCAGAACGTAATAATGTTACTTTCCAAGTTTACAGCAAATGCAAAAAAAGGCAGGAAGAAAAATCGCCGGAGTCGTGTCGTAAATCCTCGAGTATTCCTCATCTCACTTCATTCTCAAGCTCTGCCACATAAATCCATACAACCCGAGCCCAAAGCAACTCTCGCATCCCAGGCAGACAACCTGCCCTCGTCTCCCTCCCCGTCGCACCTCAGCGAAACACAAGAGCGGGAATCGCGTGCGCGAGCCATCGTCCGGGACGAGGCTCCATATTATTGCAGCAGCGGCGGCAGCAGCTACAGAAGCTACAGCAGCTACAGCAGGTAGAGAAAGGAGTGGGAGGAAGGAAATAGGGGCGGTGGCGGTTGCATGCAGCGGCAGCTCGTGGGTTTTCGCGATCAATCACTTAGGGCACGAGAGGGAGAGAGAGTTGCAGAAGGGGTGGAAATAGCACTCAGTGCGCAAGACCGTTTAAAGCTGCCCGACGCTCTCTATGCACTTCTGCTGTGTGGCCGCGCGCATGTGTAATGCCGCGCGTCGCTTTTCTCTCGCGCCGTAATTCGCTCCTCCTCCCGCCCCGCTGTCCCCCCCCCACCCTCCACCCCCCCCACCCGCCCAACAGCCCACAAGCTCAAGCTCAATTACTATTTCTCAAGCCCAGCGTCCCGTGTTTCCAGCTTTTCTTATTCCTCCTCGCCTTCTTTATTGTTGCCAGTGGAACGGGTAATCGCAACCCTGTCAACGTAACTGCTTTTTTCTCCATTTATATTAAGTTGTTTTTCTAAGCCTGAAACAGTAGACTCCTCCTCCTCCTCCTCCTCCTCCTCCTCCTCCTCCTCGTCCTCCTCCTCTTCCTACAATATTTACCCCCTCACCATTTATATAGCCGAGGTTAAGAGGAACGAGCAAAGGCGATTTCGGTTTTACGAAAATGTCATTTTAATACGAGCTCGTTATATTTCTCAACTCATTTAACGTTGCATTACGACGATCGTGTACGCGTTTGCTCGTATATTTCAGAAAATGAGTGCACTATTCCGCTCTGCTTAACTTTTCTACTACCACACCTTTAATTTAAGCTTTATTTCTTCGTCCTATTCCTTTTTCTTTTTTCTTTTCATCTCGGTTATCGTCGCTTTCTCTTGAATTGCTTTTCACTCTTAATGATAGACCTTAGCGATGTCAATCGTATATAAACGAGGCGGTAATTATATGGAGGATAATGCGAAGGGTAGGCAAGTCGCACGTGCGCGAAGGGAATTTTCTATACTCGTGAAGCGAAGGGTGCGTTTGTATGCAGGTTTTTCAAGTACGAATAATGGACATGAAGAATTATTGTCGAATTCCAGAGGTGGGCAGAACGTATTTGACGATAAATTGCTATCTGACACAAATATCGCGCTGACAAAGCGAGTAATTTAATTCGGTTAACGGATTTCAAAGCGCTGCTGTTGTAGTTCAAATTTTTGCTAAAATAATCGTTCTCCCGTCGTCCGTAAATATTTCCAAGTGCTATAATCAATGATGTTGCCAATTTGGACAATCGTTATAAAGACTACTAATTTACCCCTTGTACCGATAGTCAATAATTTCTGCGGACTTGTAAATAACGAACTTGAAGCTACACTTCTTCCTATAATTTCTTATGCAACCGATGAAAAGGCTGAACACGAATAGTGCTGATAAGATTAGGATTTTCTTTTTAAAAGTGAATTCAACGAGACAGATTTCAATTAAGCCTCTTGGAATTTGTCGCGCAATCGTCTGCAAGCACAGTAAATATTAATAAATGCGCACGTTAGTAGAATTCAAATCTAGCTAATGGCTAATAGCTAAAACGATAACGCATGATAAATTATTCATTTTTTCCAGTTACAATTTCTCCTAGCTTGGATAACGTAAAAAGTATCAATAAATATTTCATTCGCGCATAACTCTGATATATATTAACTATATTCACTTGAAGAAATCGCCTTCGCTGTAGTCACGCCTCGTAAATAAAATTTTAATTCTCGATTCCTTTTCCACCTACTCAATTTATCCCTTCCACGTAACTGACTTTTCTCTCTCTCTCTCTCTCTCTCTCTCTCTCTCTCTCTCCCTCTCACTCTTTTGCTCGTTGTGTCTTACTCTTCTAACTTCTACACAGCAGTAAGTATTGCAGAGAGCGTGCGGTCGATTTTATATATCGTTGGAATTCAAGCTCAAGTTCTCTCGAGCTTAACATCAGCGCGAGTCAATTTCAATCCTCTCTTCTGCCCTTCCCTTTCTCTCTTTACCCCTCTACTACGCCTCTTTTACCGCGTGAAATTGAAAAATACAGTTCTCGGAGCTCGATTTCTTCGCGTTATTATATGTATGGATGGAGCTTTTTTTATAGACATTTTCGATTCTCAGACTTCAATATCCCTTTCTTTTTATGAGAGAGTACATATGTTATTTCTGACTTGACTTTTTCGAAGAATTTAATTTATGTCTCTAAGCTTCATTTATGCATTAGATATTCGCAATTTAACCTAAGTTTATCTTTGCCTCTTCGGCATGTGTGGGTACTTTTTTAATATTTTGAAGATTACGCGATTCAAATTTGATGCGTTCCGTTTCTTATTTCATCTTCGAATTATGTACATTGTCAAGCAGTGAGCTTGTCTTTGAGAGTTTTCTTGAAAAATATTATGTGCTTTACATTGCAATAACTAATGACTCATGAAACATGTATTCTTGCGATTCCAGTAGAGTCATAAAGTTAACGCGATGTAAAAGTCTAACCATTTAATAATTCTTTCATAATTCTTTCATAATTCTTTCACAATTGTGTGCTCAAGCCTAATGCAAATATTACTTTGCATTGCGACCGAAATAATGAATTTTTTATCCGAAATGATATCCGATCCTATAAGGCTGACTTTACTTTTCATGGCAAACAGTCCCTCCTCCCAGACCGATTGCTATACGTATACATACACATGATTTTTTAATTTAAAATAATGCCATCTATTCACCGAGCAGACAAAGCGCACAGGCACGATATATAAGTCTGCGGGGAAAAGCTCGACGCGCGTGGGCGCGTCTGAACTCGATCCTTAACTTTCCTCGGCCTTTCGGTCTCGCGGTCGTCCTCGTCGACGAAGGCTCGCACGAGCCGCAATGCCATCGAAAATATACAGACTGGAGAACCGCGCGACGGTAGGGACTCGTGTTTTTCCGTCCAGTGGATTTTCGAGAGAGGCTTGCGTCGCTCTTTGCGTCCCCTTTTTCATCCGACCTCTCTCCAAGCCTTTATTCACTCGCTCCTCTCGATGTAATAACAGCGGGGCCGGGCGGAGGGGGAAAGAATCGCGAGGTGCAAGCGAGCGCGATGCCTTTTAATAAAGAGAAATATTGATAAGAGTGACTTTTTTCTTTTCTCCCCCTTTTGTTCGACGGTGGCGACGGCGGTAGGGTCGGAGGGCTTGGCTTTGTGCGATTGACTTTCTCTCCTCTCCGGCAGCATGAGACGGTTGAATTACGTGAATGGCGTATCAATTAGGAGGAGTTGTACGAGAGGAGATTTTTATTTGAAATGTGAAGTTTTAAGGGTTCGAAGTTACTCGTGCCAACGACGTATTTTTTTCTTTTGCTCGCAGTAAGTGTACGTTGTAATAAGCCCTTGTACACGCAGAACCTTGTAACTTATACTTTTCGAGATATATCAAAAGTTATAAAAAGAAATGCGAGTGAATAAGCATTAAATATCGCGAGTCAACAAATAATAAATGCGTATCACGGTCGTGTTTGCACGTAAAAATTGCGATAAAAAAAAAGGTAATAAAATTTGGAAAGAAATTAAGAGAAGGAAATAAAGTATGTCTAAAGGCGTAATAAATTTAAAATAATTAGAAATGTGTAGTATTTATCACGGTGGCGTGTAAAGCTTGCAAAAAAGTCTCACCTCGTCAAGTAAAGTAAAGTTAAGTATCCCGCTATTTTGGCTCAGCGATTGGCAATTTATTGTTAATCGTCATCGGAGAAATCTAAAATGCAAAGATATCGCAATGATTTTTACGGACAGAAATCATCGCCCTACCCTTCGCGTGCACCGAATTAAAAAGTCTCCACTCCGTCGAACAAGTCGAGCGCAGTCCCTCACCTCCCCTTAATTATTAAAAAGATAAAGAAAACTCGCTGACGGTCGTCGTTCAATAAAGCCGTCAACCCTCGATGGTCGAACGAGATCACGACCGTTGTCGGGCACTCGATGCAATCGGGGCACCCCCGTGTACACACACGAGCGTCTTTAAACAACTCTCGGTGCTATATTCTCGCGAGGGGCGCGAAGTAAAGGTTGGCGCGTTAAAAGCATTCGCTCGAGTGCAACGGAAGAAGGGAAAAAGGGTGGGATGAGCGCCAAAAATCAACGTGGTTCAGTGTTCGTTTGGCAGCGTCGTGTCGCGATCCCGATAAGCGTATCGTGACTCTCGCTTGCGTGATGGAATGGAACGATTTCGAGGATGACGTAATTTACGAGGAACGAAACACGTTGACGTGGAAATGAAACTTTTGCTCGCAATAACCGTTGGAACGTCCTAGTTTGACAAGGATTTTCTGTAAAAGCTAGATCCTCGGGGAACAAAGGAGAGAAAACTCAGCAATGATTTGTTCAATAATGAATTACCATCGCGGTTTTCTTTTCTTTCATCTACTTTACAGTTGCTGTATTACTAATCTGAAGATTGAGAGAGAGAGAGAGAGAGAGAGAGAGAGAGAGAGAGAGTGGAATGGGAAATAGATTTTTATAGCGGTTCACTGATCATTCAGCTCTAAAATACCTAGCCTTCGCGAACATTTTGAAAAGTTGCAGTGAATTACAGTACTTAAAAGTTTAAAAAAACTTTCGGTCATACGAAAAAAAAGGCAATAAAATTTTATTCGAACTCATTAGTTTATGAGCAACGGTCTAACAAAAGAGCGACTCTCCCGAGACCGATGAAAAGTAATTATTTCCTGCAACGACTTCATTCGCAATAATACAAAAAAAAAAAAAAAAAAAAAAAAATAAGTGTCAAATATTTTTCTAGAAACGTGACCAAAATTCGGAATCTCTGAAACTGGAGTTAAGTGTGATACCCACTGTGGAATTCCTCGTACCGAATTTAAAGTCAGCGACACGACTGTATCTACATTCTATTATAAACTTACTGGCTTTCCTAAGCGGAGAAAAAAGGTTGATTTTGCTAGGGTTGACGTTTCAAAATTTGAATTTAATTTTCACTCTAATATTTACCAAATCTCGCTTGTTTAAAAAGAAGCTCTCTTACGTAGTTTCAAACAAGTCGACAAATAAGGAAACAAGAAGCAACAATCGGAGAACTTTCTATAGTTTCGAATAGAAAAAAACTTTCGTTTTGTGCGTATAAGAGCGATCGTGCGAGTATGAACTTGCGACACGTGAATACGTATTACGTAGCATTATTGGCTCGTGCAAGCAATACTGTTTGGTAAAGGAAAAAAAAGGAAAGTAATGCCAATGAATGCATGAACGACGTCGGCAGGAGCTTAATTCGTCGAAAGTAATATGGCAATAGCGGTGCTAAAAATTTTTCCGACATTAATTCTTCTTGCATCCGACGATCAATCACAGATATTATTCATAAAAACAACGATTCAATTTACCGCATAATCCCCTCCTCGTAGAAAGTGGCGAATCACTCTCGTATAAAGAACGCGTAAAAACACTCGCTCTCCACTAGATCAAACTCGAGCGTTTCCCCCACCCGTGGCCAAGTCGTCCTCGCTCGAAGGAGCGCCGGCACACACCAACAGCCGTAGAAAAAGGCGAGGAAGTCACCGTGGCCAAAGGAGTAAGCGAGAGGGACCAGTCGGCATGCTCGTGTCTTCTTATCGTTCCGCGCGATCAATAAGTCCCGGGAGGAGAAAAGAATCCTCTCTCGCTCGCTGTCCGCGCGGTAGGAGAAGCTCGCCCACAGCCTGGAAGTGGCTTCGTGTGTGCGTGCGCGTCTAGCGTGGGGATGGGGGTACACACCGCTTGATAAGGGTTAATTTCATATACGAGAGCACGCACAGACACGCGGCTGAGGGAAACAACGGCTCCGAACCTTGGTGAGTAGGGGTGTAGTCGCGCCGGGTCGCGCGTACCGGGTGGGGGTGGGCCCGAGGGCTGCCCGGGGCATGCGGGGCTCGACGAGAGGCGACAGACTCGGCGCGAAGCTGAAAATTACAAGCGGAGCGAGTGAAACGGAGGATCGGAGGGAGAGGCACGTTCCGCTGTAGTTACCCTTTTTTTATTTCCCGGCCGCTGGGGTAGGGGTACGGAGGTTGAGCTTGAGCTTTGAAGGGGTGGAATTTCGTGGGTTAACTGGGGAATGAAAATTACGTTTATGCCGATGGAGTGATATTCCACGCTCTTCGGAGGGGTTCCAGTAGTATTATTACTTTGCGTTGTTCAAAATTTATGGAACCTTCGACAAATGAGACAGGCTTTTTTGCGCTAGATATGGAAAATTGATGGGAGAACGTAGTGTCAGTTTTCGATCGTTACGTTAACAACGACATAAGCGATCGTGCGTTTCATCGAGGGGGTTAATGAGCTCGACTCCGAGACTCGGGTGAGTCTCTGGAAAGGCGACTGACTTCATAATTGCAACTTCATAGCCGAGTAATGGGCGTGGAGGAAGTCGCCGATCAGCGATTCGCCAGAGTATCTATTATTCAGAGTCATAACTCTCGAATCACGCGATTATCTCCGGAGCTTAAACGCCGAGTATGATCCAGTCTCTCGACGCTTCGAGCTGCTTATAAAATGAAAATTACAACGAAGCTGTCGTGTCTTTTGCTTTTATGTCCCTGAAAAATTCACGAAGAGCCGGGAATCCGAACAAGATAATAGGGGATAGAATCGGAGCTGGAGACAAAGCCACTAAAAGCTGAATACGATTGACGGAAAGCAAGACACATGCACACATCCGACAAAAGGTGAGAGCGGTCCGGAGCAGCGCTGCTACGGGATCGCAGTCCGCTCGTGGAGGGGCTGCAGGGGGGAGCAGAGTCGTAGACAAGTCAGCGGTAGAGGGAATCGCCGTGCGGCGATTGTCCAGTTTTGATTCCTGCGCGCGCGGGCCTGCGCGTGGGTATCCGCGCCTGCGCTACACCAAGGATACGTCCGTGGAAACGCACGGGTAGGAGGGATCACCTCCGCACGAATCGAACGCGCGATGTACCGGAGCACACGGACGCACAATGCGCGAACCGCAGCCTCGAGCTCTCGGGGTACATTAAACGGACAGATATCCCGATTTACCGTTTCTGTCGGCTTTCGCACTCCAGCATCTACTCTCGCTGAGTTATGATTTCTCGGCATATCCTCTCGCTTCCTTTTTTCGAGCGCTCTCAAGCGCGATGCTTGCCTGGATGTTTTCTCCCGGACAACTCGTTGGAGATTCGACGTTATTGAAATCCCCACTGGATTCGGAATTTCAGGGTAATTTTGAGCGGTATTTCGAACATTTTGACCTTGCAAGCCGTCGATTGAAAGTACTTGGCGGCTACGTTGCCTGCGACTTTAGCGAAAGCTCTGTCATACTCGAATAAGGGAGCCATTTTCTAATGAAAATTAATCAGCCTTGCGGATGTGTCGTCGAAAAGTTTTCTCGTATTGTATTCGGAATTTTTTAGGGTGGCATCCGAGTGCTGCCGGTTCAAAAAATAGACTTGTCAACCCGAATTAACTAGTCGTGAGAAATAATTTTTCCTCCCTCTGTACGAAAAACAATGTGGAGCGCCAACATAAAGCACGATATAAATTCATTCCTTTTTACCGAGATAACGCGTGCACAATAAAAAGCGCGTCCCTTATGACGGCAACAAGAATCCGAGACCGTAGCTTTCCCTCGGCCAAAAGTTTTCTCGCTAAAAGCATTACGCCCCAGTGGAGGTTCATAAAAAGCATGTAGCCCGCGGATAGAAGCTCGCTAGCTGCTGAACACACACGGAGACAGTGAGTAGTTCAAAAGAGCAAGAAATAAGAAAAAGAACAAGCGAGAAAGGAGAGCGAATCGACGGATTCCTTCCCCCTTTGGCGCTCGATTCTCGGGGAGAGAAAACGTCGCTTCGAATCGCGGCGATCGACGCTACACCGAGTCAACGACGATGTGGCGTTTCCACACCTCCTTCGCACACTCGCAGACACGGAGATTCGATTACTGGCTAGAGACTGGCCGAACGAGCGAAGCAGCTTCTTTTGCTTATGCGACGAAGGCGCGTTGGACGATCTTGAGAGCGGAGATGAGAAATGCTCGACGAACTGGAAGGGATACCCGCTCTTTTTTTCTCCTTTTTCGGTTCGGGCGATCTTTTTATCTCGCTTGACGGGATTTCGGGAAGGGGCACATGAAATGTTATCGGTGCCTTTTTTCCCTGTTTTGTTTAATTCAGTGAGTTGCTCGCGCTGGAGGGAGAGAAGCAAATAAAGCGTGCACTTGCGTGAAATTTTGATATCCTGTTTGTTACTTGGGTTTACTGCTTACCGAAGGTGTTTTCAAATGTCCTTTTCTTCGCATTCTTCGTCTCGGTTGTGTCATTATTTTAGTCCTTTAGAGCAAGAATGTTACGAACACTGTCCATCGGCTTAACTATATGTCAGAATGTCATTATGCGTGTACATACAATATTGTGCAAAGCAAATGTTCAAGGAATACGTGCTAGGAATGATAAATGAGGTGGCCACTTACTTTTCTTCAAACCAGTTCAGATTTAATTCAATTTGACGGTAATACTGAATTTTCAATTAAATAAGCACAATGGTATACTTTATCGCTCTAAACTAATTGGGTCAAAATTTCTTCTTTTATTAGTTTCTAAAGCAGAAGCTGAGAGAGAGAGAGAGAGAGAGAGAGAGAGAGAGAGAGAGAGAGCTTATTAGAGCTTTTTAAGCAGTAGAAATGATCGAAAACTGCGTTATGCGAAAATAATTTTTTCACAAAGATCGCGTCACCTTTTTCATTAAAGAATTTCAGCTATTTAGTTAGGGGCTTTTCAAGCCTCCGTAGTTGTGTGCGTGATCTAAAATCTTTACGAAAGATCTGAAATCGTATTGATTTAGGGAAAAGACGGATACAAAAGTTGGAAAAAGTAAAATTATTTGAGAAAGCTGACTTGAAGAAGTTAAGCTGAACGCTTTACAAAGATTTAGTAAAACGACAATTAAATAAAATTTCATAAATTTTCGAATCGTTTTTAATTTTTAAACATTGGTTTTTCTCAACGTTTTCATTTTTTTTCGATCTACCATTCGCAATGGTGAAGATTTTGTATTTAGATCTCTTTTAACGGATTTCACGTCACGCACTCGTGAAGTACTTTTAAAAGCCTGCAATTATACTATTAAAGATTGCGTAAAATAACTTAACTAAGGATTGTATAGTTATTGCGAGAAAAAATTCTTTAAATAAAAGAATTTTTTCAATAAATAGCTCTGTTCACCTGAATTGTTAAAATATTCACAGTTAAGTTAAAATATTATCTTTCACATAAGACCAGGACATAAGCTATAAAATTTTATCAAAATTAATTGCTCCCTTTTTGCTGCAAGGAAGCTTGTATTTTCTTCCATCCAGCTAATTTATAACTTCTTATTTATAAGTATTATACATCCTCCAAAATTGTATCACGTGCGTCCAACGAACAATTGTGTGCAACCTTACTGAAGATGAAGTAGGTAATTCTGAGCGGGATGCGCATTTATTTAAAGTTTAGGAAATATTTTCTGACACTTGTGTACTCCGTTTACCGCATATCTTTCCGTTTTACTAGTTCCTTTATTCGTCTTTTGTAATAGTCATATTTTGTATTCTGATCTTTTTATGATTTTAGGGAGACCATAAAGGCCTCTCTCTGTGTGTGTGTGTGTGTGTGTGTGTGTGTAGTTTACTTATATCTTCGTCAAAATAAGATTTCATCGGTGTAAACAATTAGGTTTTTATAAAAATGTCCTTTTGACAATAAAAATAAAGTCAGTGCTATTTAATACTATTTTCACATCTATTATTATTTGCATTCATATTTAAATAAGTACTGCAATGATTCTTTTATAAAACCTGTTGCTTATTCAGAATTCATGGCATATTGTTTTAGAAATTCAAGCCATTACATTACAGAATCAAGAATTATTAAGACAACTTGCTGTGCTTTGCAAAGCTAAATATTTAACCAAAAATTGAATAGTTTAAGAAGACCTCTAAATTAAGGAATTTAATTGCAATTTGCTAATTTTTTTAGTAAAAATAAAACTTTTAATAATTTCCCTTGATTCTCAAGTTAAATCCTCAATGTACTTAGAATTTGGTATTTTCTCCTCAATTTTACTACATTATTAATCGCAGCAGTTTTACAACTTGTTAATTTATCATGAAAAATATTTTTTATAGCATTATTGTACAAGTTATTTCCTTCGCTTAAAGAATCTATTAAATTTCACTCTACAATTCCAGTATAGAGCTTCTACATTCATTCGCCTGAACATTTATAGATCGCGATAGCACTCGTATTATTTACATTTGCTTAAATATAATTTTATTAAATATACTAATCAATATACTCCATTTTTATATGAATTTTGCTATAATATGAAAAGCATCCCGAAACATTTTTTCGCTTTAGTGAATTTCACTATTTTACGAAGTTTTAACGTTTAACGTGCCTAATATGGTATTCTGTAAGCTACTTTCATCATCCCCATCATCAAATTTTCTTTCAGAACATTTGTTTAAGTAAAATTTTAATATTTTGTAGATATAGGGTCAAGATCTTTATTTTTTTTTTTTTTTTTAGTTATAAGAGGATTTTCTTGCTTTTACTGCTAATGGAACAGTCTTTTCATGAGATAATTACATAGCAAAGTAAGCAAAATTCAAGCAAATTGCTAACATCAGAAGCTTTTACAAGTGATATGAGTCATAAAAGTTTGGATTTTTATTTAAAAAATTTAATTAGTAAAGATGAATAAAGTATAGGACAAAGAACCTGAACAGATTTCTTTTTAATAAATCAAGTATACTAGAAGTCGATAATAGACATACTTTATCATCTCGTTAAAATTAGAAGCTTATGAGAAGTTATAAATAGTATAATAAATGCGCTCGTTCATAATTAAGAGAAAGGCTTAAATTTTCAAGCGATTATTATATATGTATATATCTGTTATTATTATATATGTATGTTCTCACACGATGTATCTGTTTTATTAATGGAAAGTTCAAACACGTTTACATTTATTGATCGTCGGATTATAGGTTTTTTGTCCCACGTAAGCTTCAAATATTATAAGTAAATTGATCATACATAAAAATAATAAGCGTTGCTCACTAAAATAATATCGATATATTCGATCAACGCGTTCATACATGAAAATGTATCTTGGAAAATTAAGCACCATCTTGAATATTTAAATGTTGATTATGATTTTGTCCATAAATTGGACATTAAATCCTATTGTTGTTATATTATATTCTTTGCAATTTTATCCGCCTATAATTACTATAATTTCTTCCTTCGTGTTCTGTGGAAAAATAATATATTACAAATCCCTTAGCATTAAACGAGTATCATTCGTCACTGCAAAGTAGCATTTTCTTGAAATATATGAAACTCCTAATTAATTATACCCAATTACAAAAACAAAAGTCTCAGCGGAAGTAAAAGAAAATACTTTAATCTAGTTCTCCCCAAACAGTATCTCGCACCCTCTTAATCAACGCTAGTGAGCGTTACATTTATTCGCCTGCTTGAATTCGTCGTAATCCTTAACGGCACAAGTACGCCATGATAAATAATATTCATTCATTGGCCTCCCACCCTTTAAAACAAGTGACTTTCTGCAAGGTCGTCTTGGTGCTCGGGTAACCCTCGAACTGCGGAGAATCGCCCACCAATTTGGGAGCGTTGACGGCTGTTATCGTTAATCCTCGGCACTTCTTGGCTTTATCCGCCCGTTTCCGTATCTGCCGCTCTCGTTTTCTGGTTTGGAGGAAGATGCCATGGCTTATGCTTTTGCGAGGCTTTAATTGCAGCCATTAACTTCCACAAAGCTAGTCGTTCAAGGTTAACGGTCGAAAAATCAAGCGATACGAGCGTTAGAGCTTGCCGAGTGATCAGATAGCGTGGGCGCTACTTTAAAAATTATCCGACAGCACGGCTTTGGATATGTTTGCGCGTGCTTGCAAGTTTGCGTAGGATTTTCTTAGAAGAAAATTTGTTTTAGCGTTTCTACGTATAAGATTATTTGTTTATACGCGTGAAAAAATTGCTTTGCCGCCGACTTGGTTGAAATATAAAACGTCGTTTTCTTTTCCTCGAGCTTTAATCTTACTCACTTTAACGAATTTTTGTAAATATATTAGATGGTTTTTTTTTTAATTTGTTTTTAATTTTCATGCTGACTCGTTATCGCGGTTAATTTTTAGTAACGACAATGTTCATTCCAATATTTAGTTGTTCTGGAAGTGTTTTCAAGCACAAGCTTATTGCTATAATGATGATGCACTTGGTATACTTGAGTTTACACGGCATTTAATTTTTGTACTTTTTTATCTATTATACATGCATACACACGCGCGCGCGCGCGCGCGTATACGTACATTAGCTTATCATAACTGTCTCATGAATTCATACATTTAATGCTGTACTATTTTACATATTAGCTCTTAACTAGATTATTATTAAGAATGCTCGCAATATCTCGCTAATTTATTTCCGTCGGTATCAGCGCTTATATAAATTTATAGCTTATGTAGATTTATATTTATGTAAACAAGATATATTTTTCTAGACTTGAAGTAATCATTTTAAATTAACTTTCGAATTTTTAGACAAATAGCAATTTCATTTAAACGTCGACTCGTTAATATTTAGCATAAAATTTTTAACATACAAAATATTTATTTTAATCAATTCCGAATAGATCTTGAGATTGGATAATATTTGTCGAAGATCAGAGATTATCGAATCGACAATTGATAATGTATATTCAGTGATCGAATTCTTTTGCAAATATTGGCATAAAACTAAAAGTTTGATGCAAATGCTTTTGATGTTACGGCAAAGCTTATTCACGACTAATGAATTATATTGCACGACGGTGTATAACATTTTTTCGGATACGTTTTTAAAGATTCATCCCCATTCTCCAAAAGATAAACAAGGACAAGGCAATGCACAGCGCAGTGCTTCGCTTTTCAAAATTCATTTCCAATCGCCCATTCGAGAATTCCCCACATCGAACGTTAACTCAGCCACTGCTTCTCGTTCTTCCCTCGCGAAAACGTCGAAGCTCACGATCCCGCAAAGCCATAGCATAGCCCGTGGCATTATTCAAGCTATCCTCCCTTCCTCCCCCTTTCTATAGACTCACCACTAATGAAATCTCCCTTTTAACCTTACAGACGGCCTGAAGAAGAAGAAGCGAAAGCTGGGCGGCGTGGGCGGACTCTACTCGGGCGTCTCGGTATCGCAGCTCCTGGCGCAGCGGGAGCGCGTCATCGCGGCCGCCGTCGCCGCCAACCCCGCGGGCCACGGCGGTGGCAATGCCACAGCGATGCCCGGATCCTCGTCGCTCTCTAATGGATCGCAGGTAAATAATTGAGCGACTCGAAGTACTACTCTACCGAGCGCTGCAGTGTAGACCGCACCAGGCTCTTTAGCATTAAACTCGCTTCGTGCGCGCGTGAGAGGAGCCGCCGAAGATTTCCTTTAAAGGGATGTGAAATACCGCTCGTGAGAAAAAAATGGCTTGCCTGGCCGTTTCCTCTTGTTTTAAAAAAGCCTTAAGTGGTAAATTTGAAGCTGCTCCATTTATTCTGTCGACGGTCTTTGATGCTCCAAATGATTTATTGCAATAGTTATTATAATATTGCAATAATTTATAGAATTAGGTCGAAATCGCGTGCATACTTTTATTATTCGAGTTTTGTACACTTTGATATGCAGTACAATTTTGATGATTCATGGTAAATTAGATACTGATTTTCAATTTTAAGACAATTTTTTCTTTGGTATAGCGGGTTAATTTGAATTTTGAATTCAATTCTTTGTGTGCGCTGTTAAGAGTTAACAGTGGAAAAAGCTTAGAAATCATTTCGTCATTTCTAAAGAGGAAAAATTTGGACTTTTTTACAATAGAGAATTTTATAGAAATATTAAAAGCCAATAATCATTAAAATTTCATTTGATTTTAAATTTATGAATTAAAATATATGTTTATTATATTAGAAAATGGTTAGCCTAGTTTTAAATAAAGTGCTTCTAGCTTAATAAATCAACAAATCTTTTAAATATATCGAAACTTTTGCTTTTTACGCCAACGTTTCATTCAGTTTGGGAAATCAATGCATACTTAAAGATGTACGTCAAATTGAATTCACGAGGAAAGAGAGACGAGTGGGCTTTTTCCTTTTGCTTTCTTTTTGTCCAATCCCTTTTCAGTTGTTCGATTCGCTTGGGAAAAGATAAAGTTTTAAATTTGGATCATCGAATGGAATTAAAAGCAGGTTTCAATGTGACTGGTTTTGATTGGAAAGTAGATTCAATATTTGATGGATGAAAATATGATGTACTTTTGTCGTGATCGTTCCATTTCACTTGGAGAAATCGTGTAAGTTATGAAGTCTTAATGATCGAAAAAGAGGATCCTTTGAGTTCGAATAATGGGAATTTTATGTTGATTCTGTTTGTGAAGAAATATTAATCACATTAATGGTAAAATTATATCATTGAAAGATTACAAGTTGTGAAGTTTCACTTGGTAAAAAATTACTATTATGGAATATAGTTTAAATATTTATTTCTTTTCATATATTAATTTTACAGATTGTGAAATCGATCTAGCAATTCATATACTCATTACAAATTTAAACGAATGCTAATTATAATTTGTAATATTAACGTTTATCTTGTACATAATTTCTTAATTATATGTTGTGAGTCTTATCATCAATCAAATTATACTTCTTTGAATAAAAATGAATGATAAATATATACTACGCTTTTATAAAAAGAATTCAAGAGCATTAATTTTGTATTCATATTATATGTTCATGACTCATTTTATCAGTGAAAATATGACAAAATTTATCTAATAACAATAAATATAAAAAGTTTACAAGTTTATTACACATTTATTGCAAAATAAACTTAGTAAATATAAAATATTGATTTAATAAATAAAAACAAATGTAAAATTTATGCTTTTATTTAGATGTGGCCCGTTACTGTATCAAATCTTCCTGGTAATATGACACTTCAACACCAATCGCAACAGCAGCAACAGCAGCAATTATTGCAACATCAACAAACTCTCAGTCCTCAACTAGCTACCAATCAACAAGTTCAGCGGTTGAACAATCCTCACGGTATGACTACTACGACCGGTGGCATGCTAATGAGCAATCAATTGATTATGAATCAGCAAGCCACGAATTTTGGTAATGTTGTACATCAACAACAGCAGCAGCCGCAGCAACAGGTACAACAAATTCAACAAATGTCGAATCAACAAATGCAACAAGACCAATCTCAAGAGCAGCTCTTGTATCAGCAACAGATGCAACAGCTTCAACAGATGCAAATTCTGCAACAACAGGATCAACAACAGCAACAGCAACAAAATCGATTGCTTACTAATCAAATACAACAGGTCCAGCAGCCACAAACTAATTATCAGTTGAATCAGCAGCCTTTGCATATAATGCAGCAGCAACAACAGCAACAGCAACAGATTAATCAACAACAGTTTCACATTCAGACTATGCAGAAGCAACATGGCGTACAACAACAAAATATCGTTGGTGATATTGATCAACAGCAACAACAGTTACTCGCCAATTACAGTCAACAGCAACCGCAACAAGAGTCTTTTCTTAATCAAGTACAAGTTGCACAAAATCAACAACATCAAATTCATCCATCGCAGCTTCAACAATTGCACCAACAGCAGCTTCAGCAGCAGCAACAGCAGCAGCAGCAACAACAACAACAGCAGCAGCAGCAACAGGTAAATCAATATTAATTTTAATATTGATTTTAATTTTCATTAACATTTATACTAAAATTAAATTTCTGTATGGTTGAATTGATGGTTCTGTTACTTAAAATTTTCATTGATTGATTAATTCTACTATAAAATTCTACAAATTCTACTATCTCGGGTAAAATACTATCTCAGTTTCTATATTTATATAATGATTGAATGTTAACTTTTTATTTATTATGTAAAATTAGTTTGATGTTGAATTAAGGCGAAAAATATAATAATACTAATTAATATTTTGGTTAATCAACAGCTACTGCAACAACAAGCTGAACAATTCCAAATGCAGCTGCAACAGCAGCAGCAGCAACAACAGCAGCAGCAGCAGCAGCAGCAACAGTCAATTGTACAGTCTTGTGGACAAACACAGTATCAAACACAAATGCTGAATCATCCTGTAGATACATTGCAGCAGAATGGCCTGACTGTTATGAATGGCTTAAATGATTTGCAAGTTCGGCAACAGCAACAGAGATCTGTTGAGGAATTAGCTGTCAAACAGCAACAGCAGCAGCAACAACAACAACAACAGCAACAACAGCAGCAACAGCAACAATTACTTTTGCATAATCAGACTGTGCAGAGGCATCATGTACTGCAAGCGAATAATCAGTATCCGCAAAATCAGATATCTTATCAGATGAGGAGTTTTGATCCAACAAAGACTACGACAGTTCAGCAGTATCAAACAAACCAGTCGCTAAATCAGAATCAAAATGTTCACTTTAATACGAGGACACCACCTTGGCAACAGCATCCACCACAGCAACAGAATAATAACAGAACCATAAATATAAACCAATTACAGAATATAAACTGTAATGATTTTGATCGTGTACCGCCACTACATCATCACATACCACAAGATAACGTTTGGACAGAGGAGGTTGCCAGAAAGAAGGCTAAAACTATAAAAAGTTCATATAAGAAACAAAGACAACATGCCAACTCGATTGAGCTGAGGAGTATCAATAATTTGAATAACAGCAATCTCGATCAAGGTATATCTGGTGATGAATTCTCTGATAAAGTGAATTCACAGTCTGGTAAGATTTTTAGGTTTTAAAATATTTACTTTTTATACATAATAAATATTTTTAATATAATTGTTACAACAAAAAAATAAAAATTAAATATAATACAATAGATGATTGTCAATAAACAACTATTACTTTAATTATCATTGGAATTAGTATTTTTCAGAAATTAGTAAGGAAAAAAAAGTTACATTTAGAGCGATACTTAAGTAAAGAACAATTTTATAAAGAAAATAGAGGCTCACAAAATTTCCAAAACAAAATAACACCTGGAAATAATAGAAGTAAAGAAATATTTATAGCTTGGATTTTAAAGATTTTGATAATTTATTCCAATCATTAAATAGTAGTCAAATTATTACAAACTTGTTTGTCTTTTAATTCTCAAATCTGTTACCTTAACAGGCAATCTATCAAGCCGATTTAGAAGGCCTATAACGTCATAAAAATCCTATCAAGATGAATCTCACATAACGCGAATCCCATAAAATGCTGCTTGCTTGCAATAAAATGTAAATTTTTCCTTTTAGGTCCGTCGTTCCTGGAGGACCCAAGCGGCTATCTTGCACAGCAAACTGCTCTGTTGAATAGTACGATTTCACGACAGACAGGCGTCACCAGCTCGCAGCAGACACAGCCTTCATCGCTCATCGGCAAAAGTAACGTCAGCAACGGGTTGCAGCAATTTCAGCAGCAGCAAGGCAACGCCACGTATCTTCCACAACAAAAGCCTTCCTCGCTCGCTAGTCCCTCATCCTTGTATAACAACGGTAACATCGGTAATTGTGGCAAAAATAATCCAACGTCACCGGTGTTCGTGCACAGCTCGATGACACCGAACTCGGCCGGTAGTGCGACGGACTCCGAGGGCGGCAGTCCTATGTCGTGCCAGAGATGCGTGACCAGTGCGGACACGCAGTCCTTATCTTCCTCGACCTCGACACAGGATTCTTATAAACAACGAACCGAAGTAAATACGAATATGTTTTTGGTATTTACTCTTATCTCAATAAAAGTCGATGCTTTTATTATTAGATTGTTTCTAGAGATTTAAGCATATCGTTTTCTGCTGATGAAAATCAAAATAAAAAAATTAATTCTTAAAGAATTTACACGATTTGCAAATATTTTCAATTTCTTCTCGTAAGTTGCACATAAGAAGACTTTCATTATAAGTGATTTTTCACGATAGCAACAATGTTATAAAATGGAATATTTTATAAACAATACTTTATTAATTTTAAAAACGAAACTTACGAAACAAATCAATATCAATTTAAACAAATTGTAAATACGTTTTCTCTATATTCTAAATTAATTCCATATTATGAATAATTTTTATAATAAAAATATATAATAAATCTTATAATAGAAATTTACGATCGATATGTTTTCATAAGAAAGGTGAATTCTTTTCAATATGAAAATTAATGCTTTTTACTTCGTTCAACAGGTGCAGAGGCATCAATATTCCCTGCACTCAGACATGCCAGAGGATCCAGCTATATCTTCCACCTTCGGCGAAAAATGCATCCAGCAAAACTCTTGCCATCAAAGTCAGCAGCAGCTTGACTCACGACCCATCCAGGGTGGAACCGTCAGCACATCGCATGGATCGCCGATCGGTACCAATAGTCCCGCCAATTCTGACACGCCGACATCCTCCACGTTGAACATTTCGCAGCCTGCCACTCCTCAGAGCCTCATATCTTCGCAGCCATCTACGCCTCATGGTTACTCGCAACCAGCGACGCCGCACATGGCTACCCAACAGACGAGCTTCACAGAGCAAAGATCGACGACTCCCTCGGTCACAACCTCCAGTTCGTCGGGTGATCTCTTTCCTGGCGATGGTCAAACAACCTCGGTGGCTCAAAAGAAAATGGATGGGTAGGTTGACACTTTAATGCGTGCATCAGATATCGATATCTATATGATTATGCAAGCGCAATCTGAAGCAACGTAGCTTAAAATATATTTTTTAAGTTTTCAATACGAATTATCTTAACTATAGTCATCTTTAAATTTGGATTATATGAAGCATTATTAATATATATTTATTTTATGAAAACTATATGGAATGAAAGTTATATAAGTATCGGTGAATTGTATTTATACAAGTAATTAGATCTCTCATTTACATAATTTTACATGTAATTTTAAAAATTTATTACCATAAAATAATTGCATGTATGAAAAGCGTAAGAACTGATGAATATTTTATTCAAAGCTTTCAAAAAATTTGTTTTTACAATATTCATTTAAATATTTACGTATTTCAATAATTAAATATTAAATCTATTTTTCATTCTCTGTTAGTGTGATTGTGAAACGAATTTTACATAAAAAATATTGTATAAATAATAACTAACAAATACATACAAAATGTATGTAAATTATTATTTAGCAAATAATTAATGTGATAATTTTTAATTAAAAATGTAACAATATCTTTACTTATAATATTATTTTCAACAGCTATCAGTCGCATTCTCATGCGATGAATAATAATACCAATAATGGTTCGAGGAACAACAATAATAATGCCTATAGCAGTACGTCATCAGTTATCACAACGATGGCGAGCGGTCACACTGTTAGCAGTAACACCATCACGTCAGTATTGGCTGGGCGAGCGAATACCGCGACTGTTTCGGTCAATACCCCTTCAGGCATATCTAATGCGATCATACCTAGTATACTTACCAGTAAACAACAACAGCAGCAGCAGCAACAACAACAAAATCAACAAGTTCCAGCATCAGCAATTAATTCACTTCCTCCATCGTCTGTTCCTGTAGCTGCCACTGCGGTTTCTACCGCATCGGTACCAGTCGTCGCGACGTCGATCGTACAACACCAGAATTCCTTTGCGGTTGCTCAACAACAACAGCAGCAGCAGCAGCAGCAGCAGCAGCAGCATCCCCACCATCACCAGCAGCTGCAGCAACAACAACAGCATCAACATCAGCAACAGCAGCAACAACAACATCAACAAATGCCGAATGTGAATGTTTCGAAATCACCGCTGGAAATGGTACAGAGTGTAGTAAGTAGTATCCAGGTGCCTCAAGTTAGCAATGCCTCTAATAATAATCATCATCAGACTCAGCATCAAATTCACCATCAACAGCCGCAACAGCAACAGACAAATGTTCAGGTTAGTACGGTGTATTTGTTTTTTTTTTTAGTTTATGTATCATTGTTATGTATTCAATTTTTATTTTATTATTAATTTGTTTTTTAATTTAGTCTTACATTTTGATAAAATGTTCATATATTTTCTAAGCTTTACAAAGCTCTTGAACTAATTCAATTGAAACAAATACAGGTGCATAACGTTCTTACCTCGAGCGGAATACTAAAGCACGCGCCAGGCCAGGCTCTGCCCCCCGGTCACATTCTTGTGTCTAGCAATGGTCAGTTAATAATGGCCAGTACGGGTGGGGTTATGGCCCCGCCGCCCCCTAAAATTAATTCAATGCCGCCGCTCTCGGTCTCTCCAATGGTGACGAACGTCACGGGCGCCGTCAGCCAAGTGATCCCCGCTGTTGGCGTGGCCCAGCAGGTCATAGGCCAGCCTACAGTTTTGGTTAATACCATACAGACGCCGGTGATCATACAGCCAGGAATGATGACGATGGATAGCATCGGACAAAACGTTCAGATACCTCACCTGACGGTCGCAGCGGGCAATGTCTTGCAAAACGCTCAATCTATTATAGATGCCTCGAATCATCATCATCATCACCAACAGGAAGTTGCGAGAAATGTCGCTGCGGCTGTTGCTAATCAGAACCTGGTGAGCAGTAACGAGTATTCAGTTACTAATTCAACAATTCCTAAGAATTATTCGTATTTTATGTTATAAAATAAATTATATGAAAATTTGTGAAATAAATGTGCAACAGGATCATTTGTGATACTTATGCTATAATTTTACTGTACTATGCTTAACATAAAAAAATCCAGATCTTTAAGTTTACATTATTACACTTTCAAATTAAATTATAATAATGTAAAAACGCCTACATTACTCAATTAATGCCACATTATCAAGTAATAATTATTATGGCAATAATATTTCGTCATTGTAAATTTTTTACTGGCTTCTTCTTATAAATTAAACAAGAAAATACTAAAAATCTCATTAGAATTAAATTTCTTTATAAATGTTCTAAGTACGAGAGAATTAAGATTATTAACATTATTAAAAGAATAAACTGCTTGAAATTGTTTCCAGATGTTATTCAATTAAATGTATACGTAAACGCAGAAATTCAATTGGAAAAAGAGTTGGAAAATTTATACAATTCTCACTTATCAATAAAATTTAAACGCGGAAGTTCTTAGCGTTTAAAAGTAGGAAACAACCGTGAATAATCATTTAAGCTATTTTTAAACTGTCTCTTTGATATCAGGTGAACCATCGACAGCAGGCGGGTATATCAGCGGAGTCAACGGTCGCGAAAAAGAAAGTTTATAAGAAACGCAAGAGTAACACTCAGACCGTCGCCTCGATGTTACACATTGCGGCCGCTGCGTCGTCCCAGCAAAACACCGGCATGCTCATGCAGTCACACCAGTCGAATTTCGCACAGCAGAACTTCCAGACGCAGAGCCTTGGCGGCCCGACGATGCTCCAGGCTTTGACGATCGTGCCAGGCAAGGGTGGCGCTCCCGCCCAGTTGGTCATGAACGGCCAACCCCATCAGGCGACCTCAGCGCACTTCAACACGCAGCATCACCAGATAATTGCGAACGCACAGCCCGCTCAGCAAATTAATTTATTGCAGCCAGTTAATTTACTTAATGGGACCACGGGAATGGTACAAAATTTCCCGACCATTCAACAGTTCATCGTACCGGGACTGGGGAGTATGGTCATGTCTGCGGATGGCACGGCTACGCTTCTTCAGGATACAGGTAAGTGTTTGAATTTATCAATTATTCGTATTTTAACATACTAATAATTATATTTATTTATCGTATCATAGGTTTAACAATTAGCTGGTTTAGATAGCCATGAGTTGTGTTATTGTTTGTTATAATATTTTAAATTTTTTACAAATATTTGTTTTTTTTAAATAGGTAACATCGGTATGCAGCTGCAGTTACAGAACGTTAACGGACAGAATGTCCTCACACCCGTTCAAAATCATGGTGGCATTTTTGGCCCGAGTCAGAGTATTTTGGCTGCCGGTCCAGCAGGGATGGTTATAAGAGCACCTCAGGCAACTGGTGGTAAGATTATTCAGGCCCAACACAGTCCAGGTGCTCAATTTATTTCGCCCAATAGCGGTCAGTTCCTTGTGAACGGCACAACATCCTTTGGCAATCAGCTAAATCCTATTGTAGCGAATGTTGGTCCGAATCAACAAGTCACTTTTAATACGACACAGGTATGATTATCAGAAGCGTTTAATTATCTTAATAGGTAATAAACGAAGTGATTAGATTCGACGTATATTTTTTATGAAATGATACACGCAAATATAATTTTTAAATAGAGTGCGTTGACTTTAAACGATAAAATGTTATTGATTTTTTTTAAATTAAAAGAAATGTAAAGTTTATTTATATATCAAAGAAAATTGGAAACGTTAAAATGATATTTTATCTCTTTCTTGTAACGCTTTAATATAATTTATTAATGCTGTCGTGTTCGCTATTTATTTAAACTAATTTTCTTTAACACTGAGATAAGCATTGTGTAAAGTTGTTTAAATATAATTTTTAGGAGCTATCTTTAAATGACGTAAAATTACAGGTGCGACCGCCGAATATTCCAGGGCAACAGGAATTTATTCAGATGAATGGTCAAACTTTAATGGTACCTTGCGCTACTGCGCAGAATATAGCTGCAGTCTCTTCTTCGCAAAATCAGCAGAATACGACCTTCGTCCAGCAAAATACGACAATAGTGCAACAACAAACAACGATGGTCTCGAATAATCAAATTCCAGGATTTCAGGCAACTGGTGCTGCAGCTCAAGCGAGTGTTGAACATCCAGCAATGAATCTCGATCACAACCAGTCATATATATTAAGTGCTGGCATGATGACGGTACTTCACACATTTATGTCGATATTCTACCTCTTAATTGTTTTAAATATTGACTCAATCATTTAATACTTTAGTGGTTATTAATTATCTGTATTTTTTATGAGAAATGTGTGTAATAAGTAATCAAATTAATCCAAATTATTATTCGATTAAATGGAAGGTTTCTAAATTCAGATATTATAAATATTTTCAGAACAAATATTAAAAAAAAAAACTATAAAATTGGAGTAGAACTTTTTTAATTTCATTATGCTTTTCCAAAAGAAAAATACAAGAATAAATAATATATTATTATAATGTGTTATTTGTATTCCATAAAAAAAGTAACTAATATTATAAGAAAAATGCAGTTTAAATTAATATCGATAAATCATAAAAGATTGTATATTCGACCACATAAGAGAGCTACTTGTTATTTACATAATTCTTTTAATTTACAAGAATTATGTAAATATTTATTTGATAGATGTTAAAGATAATTTAATTGCTAATAAAAATTGTACCCAGACGTATATTAATTATAGAGTAACAATTATTATCATATTCTAGCAGGGGAAGGGTCCAAATTCGCCGAAAAGTAGTATGAATTCTCCGTCTTCTGAACAAAATGTTGAACAACATCAACAACAGCAGCAGCAGCAACAACAACAACAGCAGCAGCAGCAGCAGCAGCACCAACAGCCACAACAACAGCACCAACAGCAGCAACAAGTGCAAAATCAGCAACCGCACCAACAACAATTTATTCTTACCAGTGGCACTACCGTAGTCGATAAGGCACAGCAACAGTCTGCTATGACAACGTCAGCTGCAGCGACAGCTGCTCTTATGGCAAGGCACTCGGTATCGACGCAGACGGCGGCGAATCAACCGAACGCTGCGCAGAATGCACTAATGCGTCAGGGATCACCACCGGATACAACTACCCACAGTCCCGGTAACAGTCAAAGGTCAAATAGTCCTGCTGTTGACACGACAACACATGGATCCGCTTCTCCTCCACCACCGACGAACACGAGGCAACAGTCCTCTTCAACGGTAATAATTTCAATTTTTAAGTATTTTTTTGTAATTATTTAAGGATATACAATTAACATTTTGAGAAATTAAATTTTTTACTGATGTATATGCATTTAGAGTACCGATAATATAAAAATATCTGTTTTACATGGAAAACTAATTTTTTTTTAATGAAATATTTCGTGAGCTATTCAATGCTCTCATAAAACTGTTTGTTCAAATATTAATAGATTAGAAATTAAAATTGAAATGCATTATGTTGAAATTTATAATTTTTCTTTATCAGTATAGAATAAGTTTATTGGAAGTTTAGGACTTTTAATATAAAGTTTTAAATAACCATCTTCTCAATTACAAAAAATGTAATAATAATAAGTATAGCTAATTGGGTTTGAATGTAACAAATGTTAATGAACTTTTGATTTTCCTTAACAGACTGTCGGATAACTGAATAATATCTATCTGACAAACTAAATTTTGGGAAATCTAATCTTTATATAAAAAAATATTTAGAATTCTATAACGTATAAAACTACCATTTAGATTTACAATAAAACTAAATTAATAAAAAAATTCTAGTATGATTTATTAGTATAGTCAGGAGTTAAAATAATTGTTTTTTGTTATAATAAATATATATATATATAATAAATAGATAATTGAATTGTGTACAAACGACCAGAATGGTTTTTATCTTAAGTCAAATTCTTCCAATTAAAAAAGCAGTTTAACGAGAGTGAGTTACTACAAGAATAATGGTAAGGTAAAAGGAATGGATTTTAGAAGATAAGATATTACCAGACATCTAATGCACATATAAACATATTCTAGATTTTGCAGATCTGAAAATTTTATTCGAACTGTATGATTAGCATGATACATTTCAGACGTAATAAATGGACTTGACTTGTTAAATTTGCAGAAAGTTACGTAAATTGCAATTAATGTCTGCGTTATTATTTCTCAGCCGATGGTCCACTGCGTATCGAGTAGTGAACCGGATTCAGGCGGTGACGTTCAGCTAACTTCTGAGGAGTGGCGAGGGAACATCCAGCCTGCCGGTAACCCTATCAATGTCAAGGATGCTTCTTTAAGCCAACCTCCTGCTGGTCAACAAATCCAGCAGCAACAACAGCATCAGCAACAGCAGCAGCAACAACAACAAGCAACAGGTCCGCCGCCTCAGCAACAGCAGGCGAAGCCGACATACGTCGAGTCTTCGATCGTCTCGAGCGGCATCCAGGTTGGTAGCTTCGTAGAACAGGCCGCCACTGGTGCCACCCGTCGACTAACCCTTACAGACACCCATCACCAACATCAACAATTTCATCATGAGTTGGCCGATACGACACTTCTCGAAAACACATACGAGATCATGGACACCACCACCACCATCACCACCACTAGCACTTCATCACCCAATCATTCAATTCATTCAGACACGATAGTTATTGCGGAGCGTATTAATGAGGAGCTGACGAGCGTCGATGATCACCTTATTAACAAAGATTTAGTTAGGGAATTGCAACCGCAGCCGTCTGAACCATCTTGTCATATCAATCAGCAACAAGAACCCATGCTTATCGATAGCGTTAACGAGGATAATTGCGTGTCTAACATTTACGAACCGCAGCAGCAAGAAGCTACTGCCACTGCTCTTATACAGCAACAAACACAAAAGTTTTACAGTGTCGGTATTGCTGCTGGCTTATATCCGCACCTGTATAACTTTAGGTCGGAGCAGAATGAGCAGCAGCAGCAGCAGCTTGCGATCGTTGATTATCAGGCTTCCGAAAAGTTGCAGATGCAGCAACAAGCTTATTTCAGTCCATACGTTTGTAATGATGGCGGTTTGGCGAATTACGTTGAAGGCGCTGTCGAGCTCGAAGAGGAGAGCGTCGAATCCTCTGACGAGGAGGATGAAGAGTTATGAAACCTGGTGCGAAAATTTTGTTGAAAACACCTCGCGAGTCAATAAGGCAATTCGAATGTCAAACGGATGTTCATTTGTATCGTCATTCGTTACAGTAAATTGTAATTAAATATTTCGTTGAAATTCGAAACTTCATTTGCCATACCTAGGAGACTACACGTATTTAAGTTATGAGAATTATCGTGGTAAGATATAATCATTAGAGCAGAAAGTTTTTATCTACAACAGAATTTAAGAATTTTCTATTTGTCTTTCGTATTTTTATAAAGTAAATTTAACGTGTAATGCATGTATATGCATTTAACTATAGAATTTGAAGTGACAAGGTTTCAAATATAAGTGTTATATATTGAAATTTTAAGAAGATTGCTACAAATTTAATATTGCTGATCTTATACTCAAAAGACACTTGATAACAAAGACGTCTGTTTGCTGTTTTGAAGTTGTCACGTAAAATACAAATTAAAAGCATTTTATTAATTAAGCATTTAAATTGTGCTACGTGCTAGCATAATTTATTAACTGGAATTTGATCAATATTTGTTAATTGTTAACAGACGTACCGCAATTGTTATACTCAAAAGGGCATTCATTTGAAATAATCAGGAAGTTGATTTAAAATAAAATAAATTACGTCCTTTAAGGAAGAGAAATTGAATCGATTGTTATATATATATATTTATAATTGTAAAAGAATATAATAGAACAAGAAAGATTTATACAATTTTACAAGGTCAATAAAAAAACAATTATGAAAACTGTATTTAGATTAAAACAAAAGTAATATATAATTCAAATGAAGAAGTTAGAGATTTATTATATATTCATGCAGAATATTTTAAACAGTTTGAATAGATTTAGATACATTGAAATATAATAAATTATAACTCGAGAAAAATATTTCACTTGGATAAAAATATAAAAATCAGATTTTATTGAATTGTAATTTATTTTCTTTTAACAGTACGTAATTTATAATCGAGTAAGTAATATTATCATTAATGTAGTCAGATCGATTTTTTATTTGTATTGTTTTCAATTAAATTTCCAATCCAGGGTACAAGTACTCTCTTAGCTCTTCGAAGTTCGACTTTTAAGAGACTTCATTGAGTTGAGTAAATTCCAGTGATTATTACAACGCTTAGCGATTTAACTGTTATTTTATTATTTATCTTAGTGCGTAAGGTATCATTGACAAATTAATTGCTGCTAAGAGCTGTCTTTTAAATTGTACATTTGTTTACAACTTTTTATTGTATAGAGTTATATATAATGATATTTTAACTATAAATTAAAAGCACTTTAGGTACTTACTTAAAATAAATTTTAGAGGTTAGAAACTCACCGAAGTCTCTATTAAAGTGATTAATTTTGTAATTAGCTTGTATTTATAATAATTATTCTCACGAAGGTAATTGCGATAACCGTATTAGTATTATTAATGTTTAATTCATAATACAGTTTAACGTAACTAATATTATTGACATAGATTTGGCAATAATGTAATTTGTGTATGTAATGATTAAATTCGAAAGCGTGTCTCGAATTCGTCAGTTATATGAGAAAAAAAAAACAATAAAAGTAATCGATTAGATAATAAAATCTAGGCCTTTTTGACTTTTTCAAAATTTATTTGAACTTGCAATCTCTATTGGATTCCTTGCTACTGAGCATGCTTCAAAATTTTCATTCTGTTTACAGTTTGAGTCTGTCTTTAGTATACTATTTTGACTTGCATGAGAACTATTGAGTAACGAGTCGAGTTTGAGAAACGTAAATTTATGAAAAACAAGGCTACGTCCTTTTTAGTGTAGTAGAGCAATGAAATTTTTGAGTATATATATATATGAAAATGCAATTTGAATTACAAAATTGATTAAAGCATGAAAAAGTGTGACTAGCTTGTGCTTGTTTGAGTTTGATCGAGTTCGTATTTGACAGATCTTTGCGAAGCAGGCAGAAGGTGCCGTGAGCACAGTGCGGTGCGACGGCAGGGGAATCAAGCGAAAGCTGGACTCCATCCACGCAATGCATTCCACTCTGCATGAAGACCAGGATGGTCAGTATCGTATCGTACATTAAAAATAAGCGTTTCATTGGTCATTATTTTTCCTCCAAGATCGATAAATAGTACATCAAATGGCTTCTGAACGTTTCAAGTCAATCTTCTATTTTTAATAATGCTATTTTTACCGCATATACTTAAATTAAAATGATAGGGGGAAGTCTAATTATAATCAACGTTACAAGCTATTCCAAATCCAAACTGGTGACGCGGGCAGCAATGGTTGTTTCTAGGCGTATATGTTGAACCACGTATGTTTATTCATACGTGGACATATGCTGAAGAGCACAAGATTTGTTTTTTGAGAAACGAAATGTACCTTTCGTTTTTGGAGGAAAAGGTCGCTCTTTCTAGCGTTATTGCACTTTTGCTTATTAGCTTCAGAAAATGTCAACGCTCTCTCGTAGCTTGTAAATTGTATACTTTGCACATTTAACATTTCTCTTCACTTCACATTAACTGTCAGCTTTACGATGGTAGTGAGTCATATATGCATGCATACTTGTTTCGAAAATAACAAACCTGATTTACGTTTCCCTTTTAATAAATCAAACTATTCATTCCGTAAAAGATTATCTATATATTTCATATACCGATCAATGTCATGAATTAAGAAAAATTAAAACAGATTCACAATCAATTAACACAAGAAATAACACGAATGTTCTGCATATACAAAAGAAAATGTACGTGTTTAAGTAACTAAAGGTAGGTATTTTGGATTTCATTAAATACCTTTGCAAACAAAACTAATTGGCTGTCAGGTTTGTTAATAAGCTCCGTCACCGTATTATTCACAACGCAGCACATTGTACCTTATTCATGAAAATCGTCTAATTTCATGAGCGAATTATCTCTTCAATCATCTGGAAATATGGATTTGCACTCATTGATGTTATCAAATTCAACGAATCACTCAATCACAATCGAATTCATACACGGAGGAAAATACATGCGCTACATTGGGTACCTTTTCACAAATCGTATTTTCCTCTGTCTATGCAACCAGGATGCAATCTAACTCAATTAATACCGTTTATAAGAAAATCATAAATCGTTTGGTTGGCTTCAACGTCATTCTTTCGTTCTCTGAATCATACATTGTAAATATCATCGAATTGCGTGGATCATCTGGCATTCGACCATGCATTGCGTGGCTAAAATACTAAAGAGGCAGTGAGATCATTGCTTTGGAGAGGGTTGCTTAAATGATATATTGGGTTAAATAAATATATTATTTCACGATGGTAATATCAGAATTGATGTTTTTGAGTAAGCACTCAAACAACAGATATGCCTAGAATATAGTTGTTTACAGTAACGTAGGAAACACCTGCAATTTACTCGTTTTTGAGTTCTTACTCGTATTTTTCTACCAGGGCAGACCAGACTGTGCATCAATTTCAATTAATAGTCGCATAAAATAATATTTTGTAAAATTCAAGTAGTGGAAATGTAAAGAGAACAAAATCTATAAATAAAACAAAAAGGAGAAAAGCATGAAAAGAACAAAAATGGGAGTTTGAAATTTGAGTATTAGATTGGTCGCTATTGGTAGAAAAATTTTCGCTCAGATTTAGCCGATGAGATAAGCACTTTGAAAAATCGATTAACGACTTTCATGGTTGCGAGTTTTTGAATTTTTCCTTATAATTTGCAAATTGAACTGCATAATTGGAGTTTTTCGATTAACGAGAAGGCGAAATTTACACGCGATTTTAATGTAATTAAGCAGCCGAGTAATGTAATACGAAGGGACATTCATTACAATTTTTCCAACGCCTTGAGAATGGCGATATTTCATTGAAAATGATAAATTCCTTTGGGTGATCTAACTTTCGGTAATCATATTAAAAATTTAATATTAATTTATGGGTGAGATTAAAAAATATATCAATACGCAGTTTGTTTGATCATTGGACATTTATTTCAAAGTACGTACCAACACAGACGTTTTTTATAGAGTCCGTAAAAACAGTTTTACGAGTCACGCTATATACGAAAGTTTTATCGAACGTAACGTTAACTTTCAAGCTAATCTATATCGTCGTACGAAACTTTCATCGAGCACTAACTAAAGCACAAAAGCCTGCTCCGAATGCAATATCGAATGGTACATTCGTCGAGAGAGCGAAAGGAGGAAATCGATTTTTCAAGGACTTTCGGGGATCCGCGTAAGATACATCGAGCGAGACTCAGCACTAGAGCACCACGAGCGTATCGTAGACTCACATTAAGCTCATCAGCATCCGACCGTACCAAATCCCCCACCAAAAATCAAAAGAACCCAGAACAAGACCACGTTGGCAAAAGATCAAAGAGCAAAAACCAAAACCATTAACGTGCAGAGCCTCAGGATGATCCGGCCGGCGCGAAAAAAGCGCGGATGTTCGCGGTCGGCGAGGTCGTGTGGGGCGCCGCCCGAGGCAGTGCTGCCTGGCCAGGCAAGGTCGAGGCGCTCGGTGCGATCCCGACTACCTTCACCGCATCCAGCCCCGGGTCCAACGCAGCCGACCCAACCGTCTGGATCAGGTGGTACGGGGCACAGCGCGAGGCAGGCCTCAGCCAGGTTGCAGTCAAGAGCCTTAAGTCCCTGTCAGAAGGCCTCGAGGCGCACCATCGCGCACGAAAGAAGTTCCGGAAGTGAGTCGACTGATTATGATTCATGACAATATCCCCGCGGATAGTCGGAGTGGGAGCTCCGACAACTGAGAGGCGAACCTGCGCAACCATACGCCAAAGCTTCGTCGCAATTGCCGTGCAATACCGTAACGATCTTCTCGACTCGCTCCTTTCTAAGAGTCTTGTACACATCAGGGTTGGGCTGTTTAAACTTGCGATCGAGTAGTTTTCTCTTGGACTTGTCATTTTGTTTTATACAATTTTAATATGGTTAAATTCACTTATTGATTACTTGAAAGTGGCCTTTTGACACTTGTAAATATTTTTTTATTTCTGAACATTCTTTGTAAAGTTCACAAGTATTCTAATTTGAAAATCAGACAGCTTTGAATCTTTAAATTCGATTAGGCATACTTAAACGTGAATATGTTGTAAAATTAATTAGTAATACCGATAAATGTTCTTATAATAAAGTCACATGATGTACATCTCGCTTTGAATAATACAAGTAATATTCTTCGTTGTTACAATATTGCACTGCCGTTGTGATTTAGCGATTTTTAAGTATGATTCTGGCAAAAACAGGATGATCGGTGATTGTTTCGTAATTATATATAAACTTTATGAGCTTTATATAAATTTCGTAATATATATATATATGTACGTATGTATGTATATACATATAAATTGTATTTTGAAACAAGTATCGATTCGACGTATTTTACCAGCATTGTTCTTAAAGATTTTCATCGATATCATTTACTGATTCGTTACAGTCTCATGTAAAAATATAACTTACCCTAAGTGACCCGTTGTTATAAATGTACATAAAAATCATAGATAAGTATTCATAATAAGGTATATTTAAAATTAAGGCAATGTGTAAAATAACCTATTATTTAACACGTAATATTTAATTTAACTTTATTTAACATCTTTTTGCTTTTATACATGTACATGTAGTCTATCTAATGAGTGCAATAAGACTAATTTATATGTAAGAAAAATTCTTTTAAAATTATGTTAAAATAAGCAGACACATACAATTGGATTAAGAGTAAAATGATTTTTAAGTCACGCGATCTTCATGCTTTTTTTTTAAAAAAGTCAATCTTCGATAAATTTCAACTTAGGTTCAATTTTTAATTATATACGAATGAGCACAGTATACAAAAATTACTCAAAATAAGTAACATTATGATATAGGTTTTTTCATCGTGTTCTTAATAACTAATTTGTGGAATAAACAATAAGCTAGATTTATCGATGGGAATTTAACTTGCATATTTTAAGTTGGTATTTTCGTAAAATAAATTCATTTACTATTCTTTTGTTGAACTTCTATCAGTTTTTACATAGCTACATAGCTGTCAACAATTTTTGTCTCTGCAATGGTGTATCTACTTTTGAATAGACGATCTTTATCGTCTTAGATATTGAGCAGAAATTGATTTAAATAGTTTTGGTCCCTTTTCCAAAACGAATTTAAAGCATGACGTGCACCTGGTACTTATGATAATTGTTCTAGTGACCAACTGCTCGATTCCAATACGTAATCAACAATATGTAAACACACATATAACCTAGGCAGACAAACTGTACATAACCTAGAATATTCTCTACCGGCTCACGCATGAATTCGAATGATACCTTCTTCCTAGTAAAAATGATCATAATTACGTTCTTATTAGATAAGCTGCATTCGATTTTGTACATAGTTATTGTTTTCTATAATGCCAGTATTTAAATTTATTTCGCACTTTATAAACTCGTTTAAAGAGTGCGGTGTAAAGTAATAAATTAAAATTTACAATATAAAATAGAAAAATCTACAAACAGATTTATAATTCACTTAAGAATAAAAAAAATAAAATTTAATTTTTTAAGTATTGTTTTTATACGTGCACTTTTTGCACGTTGAAATTGATAACATATAATGAAAAGTAAATCGAATAATATAACGATGAGTTTTGAAGTGCTATCGCACACGTACTAAAATAATAAATTTGTTTACTCCCTAGAGTGTAATGTTTACAAAGTGAAATTAACAAGCCAACAATCAATTGCTGCTAACATACTTCACTTTTAAAAATAGCCATATTTATTTATATTTCCTCTTTATAACTAATTATTTTCTCAATGTTTGTTCCTAGCAGTAGTTGTAGAAGAATCTTTTAAATTACAACTTGCTTACTCTTAATGTTACCCTTGATATTTTGGAAACCCTTAAATAAAATATGAATTATATTTTTTTTAAACAGGAACTAAGTAGATAATGATTCTTCTAAGTGAATTAAGTAATTTTGCTTGTTGTTGTCTTATAATAATAATGTGTACTGTTTTGTTTTCTTAATTAAATTAAATTGTAAAGTTTCTTATAAATTGATATATATATATATATATATATATCATAAGTTTTAAATAGATTTTTTAAATAGATTGATAACTATTTTGTAAAAGTTTAATTTTAACGATCTAACAAACGAGGATTTACTTTTTTTTCTTTCGATAAATTTTATCTACATAATTTATTATAAAACATTTAAAATTTTATCTGAATTAAAAAATATTTAAATTCAAACATTATTCAAACCAATTCAAATCATTAGATTAGCTTTTATTTAATTATTCAATGATTTCTTAGAATGAAACACATTACTCTGATTTAAGACGTATTGTTTTCAGCTTTATATTTTCTGTTATTTCATAAGTAAGGAACAACGACTCCTACAGAATCCCACATTATCCCCATACAGCACGCAAAAAAGTTTTGTAACCCGACTAATTTACGAGAAGCTCGCGAGAACGTCCTGAATGGTACAATAACTCCCGAGCTACTTAACTCTTGAATTATCTGTTTGTTGAATTATATGCCCTCTTGATCCTCTTCCAAATAATTAGCAAATGCATATCTAAAATTGCACAAGCAAAAACCGCCAACAGCACAAAATTGTTAAAATAAAAAGAGCTACACACTACCCTGTAGGAAAGAAAAGAAAAGAAAGCGCTCAAGCCCATGACGCCGTCTGACGCCTTGTATTATCCTGTCCTTTTAGAAGTCGTAAATTGAATACGCAGCTGGAGAACGCGATCCAGGAGGCGATGGCCGAACTGGACACCAAGCCGCAGTTGCAGCTGTTGCCCGACTCCTGCAGGACTTCGAGACCCAGGGAGAAGCTGATGGCGCCAGTGGCGGTTGTCGCGGCGCCCCACCCCCAGGCGACGCAGCAGACGCGGACGATCGGCCTGAGAAAGACGCCCGGTAGGAAGGTGCCCCAGGTGGCTTTAACCGTTGCAGTTGTGCCGCGTCGCGACGAGAGGTAGAAGATGTCGCTCGATGCGGGGGTGCGTCCCACCCTTACTTTAGCATCCGAACTAAGCGACTTCGTACACTCGCGAATGCTTGAGAGGCGCTCGGCGTACCTTTTGTTTATTTATGAGTATTTTTGTATGGAGGAAGTCGTTGCTACGCGAGTGACCAAAAGTTAAATGTCGGTTTTTTAAAAGCCGAAGTCGAAAAAGAAGTCGATGCAATCTCGTCTAGAGGGTCAGGAGCTCCTCGCCTTGCATTGTGTTTTTTAATGTACCGCTGTCTTCGTCCTTACATTATAAATGATACAAAGGTATGAAATAAATAAACAAGGAGTACGTAGTTTGCTTGCGTATATGTAAAAGTGAACACTGTCTAGATTATTTTGCAAAACGGCGCGAATATGTCGAAGAATGAGTCGTGCGTTTTGCTTGGACACTTGCACAGATCCTCAACCGTATGAATAACTTTGTGTCTTCGAATATCTTTATTCACTGTTTTCGGAAACGCTTTTAACTTGCGAGTAAAAAGGGGGTGAACGATCTAGTTTTTTACTAGATGCAACTCGTCGTTTTGATAAATGCGTCGATTTCTATTTGCTGAAAGAGACTAAAAATGAAAATAAATATGAAAAATCATGAACTCTGTACATAATTAGGCCTAATTGTGCAAGTATTAGTTTATAAAGAGTGAGAGAGAACAAACACGAGAAAGCAACGGGGAGGTAGCGAATCGAATTCACTGTTTTCCTTTTCAATTTCAACTATAAATATAAGCTCGTGGAAGTCGAGCTGACGTGTGGTCGCGCATAAGGAAAAAGGGGGAGGGCTCGGGGGCTCTATGAATTAAATTTGTACAGAGAAACAAAAGTTTAAAGTAGAGGAGAGAGAAAGACGAACGACGATGGCAATTTGTATTCGACAAGTGCTTACCTGCGTGTAAATTTGTGGTCTTTCCGAGCTGAGAACAAATTATTGGATAAAGTGCCATAGCTCTTTCGTACATGGTGTTCTTTTGTAGTATTACGTTTTTGTAGAAATGTCATTTGTCCTAATTACGTAAGAAGTATGTGCGTGGAACAGATTTGAATCAAAATGTTAACAAGTAATTTTATGCAATTTGATATTCGTGTTTTTAAAATTTCATAAATTATTGGCTGTACACACATACACGCGCGCGCGCGCGCGCGTATTAGAATTTTATTAATAGTGATATTTCATAGATCTTCGAAAAAATTTTTTTGGGGTAAATATTTTTGTATTTACGTGTATGAATCTCCATGTTAATAGTGTTTTTTCCCCAATTTTTTTTCCTTTTCTGTTTAAGACAATGTAAAGTGTTTGGTTTTACTTTCACGTTCTAATATTATTGCGATGATTTTGCTGATTTGAAAACATAATGTTGTCGTCTGATAAAACATAAAAGAATCTTAATCATTAGATAGATGATTGGACAAACACTTGGCCTTGCAAGTAAAAGCTTTGAAATTGGGTTAAGTAACATTTTCTAATGAACGATGTTATTTTTAAGAATAATACATTTTCGTAATAGTACATTTGAGCATCAAAGTACAGGTAAAACTGCAAAACAATTTTACCAATAAATTTTGTCTTGGTGCACGCGTCAATTTCATTTTCGATGACTGAATTGCTAACAGTGTTAAAAATATAAAAGTAAAATAAGACTGTAACAAATGCGTCAAAATTTTTAATCAAAAAGGTTTTTATACTCGCTTATTATTTGTTAATAAATATGTACAAAATAACAATCAAATTGATATTTTATCAAAAGAAATTTTAAAATAATTTTAATCGGGTGCATTTTCGTCATCGAAATTGTAAGCAGTGTTCCAGTGAAACTAAAAATCTAGAATAAAGGAAATGAAAAATTATACTATTTGATGTTATAGTAATATAATAATTTCGGTCGCTCGTCGCAATAAGGATTAGGAAATCAATCATTTGGTGCTGAATTGCTTCTTATTAAGGAGTCAAAGAAAAGAAAATTAAAAAAGCGTGTAAAGAAATGTTGTATAAAGAAAATTTAGAAGATTTTATTAAATCGGCTGGAAGAAGTCGCGACTGAAAATAAAAATTTTTGTAAAAATGTCCTTGCGTCTTTGACGAAATGTAAAATGTTTTTACGATAAGAAAAATGCATCGTATTTGTTTAAAAAGAGAAATAACGAAAAGAAAAAACAACCTACCAGTGCAGCTTCATTCATCAGAAAAAAATGACCAGTGATAATTTTTTCCGCCATAAGCTTTTTGTTTTACGCTTAAAAGTAATACGTTATACTTTGCTTGACATAATCAACGTACAATAGACAATAAAAGGAAGAAACGAGTATCAAAAAGAGAAAGCTTACGGTAATGTATTTGTGCATTCACGGAACACATATAAGAGCGAAAAGTTTTTTCTTCCGAGACTATGCAGTTTGTAAACAAACGCTCGACGGATCGTCATAAATATTTACGTATAAAACGAAAAAAAGTTAAAATAAAAAGAAATAATGCAACTTAACGATAAACGGGTTCTGCAGATGTCTTAGTATTATGTCTTAAACGAGAATAAATGAATAAACAATTGTAAATAAGTCGTAGATCTTAGGCCGCGAGCGATGTTATTATTATTACGACTATCATTATTATTATCATCATTATAATTATCAATGGTAGAACGTAAACTCTTATCGAAGCGAATCAAAAGCGAATCACACCCAGTGAGAGGAGACCACAGTGAGTGATTTTTCCTTCTCTTTCGTCGTCGAATTAACAATTTTTTCGTCGATCGATGTTCTTTTTTTAATCGGAAGATTCCTCTTTTTTCTGTAATAGCTTTAGACTATGAAAATGTTCCATGTAAATTAAAAATATGTAGATTCGCGTTTTTTTTAAGCGTTTAGCGTTTCGATTTTTATTTCACTCGCGTATGCTTACGTATGCGAGATGTTAATTTTTTTAAGTGCGATGACGTGTGTGAAAGTACATTTGAGCGTGTAAATGTCCTTTTTTGACGTTCAATTTTGTCGGTCTTTTGAAATGCATATTCAAATAAATTTGTTGTTGAGTAGCGAATTGTTCACATATCAGCGACGATGAAGGTTGACTCAGAAAAATTTACATTTTTAATGGAAGGGCGTTTTTTAAAGTAACACTGGGGTATTGATTTTAAAAGCAATGGAATTTTTAGTCGAACAGAGACGAATAACGGCAAACGCGTATTTTTTTCAATTCTTCGAGATTTACGGACAAGATGAGAAATACGATAAAGAAAACCAAGAGAACTGAATCAAACTTTGTAAACTTTCCTGCGTGCAAAACAATTTCTTCGTACCAAGTTCGAACGTATTTGTACCTTAGCAAATAATAAAATAGAAAATCAAGAAGCCAAGTGTCTACGTATATTTTTCTCCCACATCGTGGACGAATAGAGCCGCGTTTGTACTTCTGACGTTCATTTTACGGATTCAGAAAAAAACTAATTTTAAAGTAATTCTACGTTCGTAGACGAGATATTTTGCAGAGTACGTATTTCCATGACAGCGATTTTATAGAATATACAAAGCAAAGGGGAGAATGAATAGAAATCAAAAAAAGTTTTGGCGCATGTTTTTTAAAAAGTGGCGATTTTGGACAACAGAGCGACGCTAAGAGCAAAAAATCGCGGATCCGGTTCTGTCGTCTTACTTTTTTAATAAGTCTTTAACCAAATGGGAACACACTTTTTAAAAGTAGGTGTGAGCAAAGTTTAAAGATACACAAAACAAGGGCTTTCATAGATGCGCTTTCGCGCTGACACAATTTTCAAAAAAGACTTTCTTAAAAAACATAATCTTCGTAACGAAAGCTTCCGAGAGAAAAGAGCGAGCGAGAGAGAGAGAGAGAGAGAGAGAGAGAGAGAGAGAGAGGGAGAGAGCGAAAGAGAGGCGAAGGCGCATCATCTGAGCCTAAGGAAGGCGTGGAGCATATAAAAAATTTACACGAGAATCCTACATTAGCGTTTAACAAATACAAAATAATAGAGAGTAAAAAGGTATATAGATAAAAGTACATACAAATATTATATTAAATATGAGGATAAATAGAAATCAATGCCGTGAGGCTACTATGGACTTCTGAATGTTCATGAAAATGAAGTAACGCTGTGTAAATAGATTCATAATATCTTTATTCCTAAAAAAAAAATGCACCATACCATCCATTAAACGTATTAAAGAGTAAATATTAAACGAATGTTTTTAAGCGTGAACCGCGTGAAAAAAGATATGTAAAAGTAAATAGCAGTAGAAAATAGTTGAAAGCATGAGAGAGCAATGCTTTATAAGTAAGTCTTCAATACACAAGCATCACACTAACAAAAAACATGCGTTTGCTGATTAATGAACAATTTTCCTGGGATTGGGAACAATGAAGTGCATTGCACATGAAATGAAATAGCAAGAGAAAAATAAGTTACAAGAAAATATACTAACGAGTTCTCGTTTTGTTCCTAAAAAATAAACAGAAAAGAATGAAAAATAATTATCAAAAAATCTTTGGGTACGCGCTGAAAGAGAAATATCATATTTTTCGGCGTTTAGTAAAAGAAAAGAAAAACAAAAAACAAAAACATATGGAGGTAGAGAGACATCGAAAAAGCGTTTTTAGATATTTGAATTCAAGAATTTTTTATGAATGGTTTATAAGGAACATAAATTTTGCGATTTTTCTGATGAATTTTGTATGAGAGAATTGTTTTATGCGACACGATGCAGATGAAGGAAAAACCCTTAATAACACGCATATGGTTTAAAACGAAAAGAAAGAAAAGTAGACGAAGCATCGGTGTTTTATTATAGTAAGAGATGATAATTTTTCTATTTACAAACTAAGTATCGACAAGATTAAATTTAAACAAAGCAAAAAAATAATTATTGATAACCGCGGTGTATGATATATAACACAATGTACTTTGCGTAATTGAGAAACAAGTGCGTGCGTACGAGCGTGCGTGCATGTGTTCCTGTGTATGGTTGGGTGTACGTGTGCGTGCGCGTGTGCGTGTGCGTGTGCATGTTATTAGATTATTAGAATATTAGATTTAAAAATATATAAGAGAAAAAGGATGAAGAGGAATATTAAAAAAAGAAAAAAGTAAATAAAAGAAAAAAATACAGTCCCCACCTCCCCGCTCCTCACGATTAGGTGACAAATTAGCAAAGCTATACATATATACATACACTATTTAATATTTGGCATATTTATATATAAAAATTATATATATACATACGGATTATTAAAGAGATAATTGATAGAGCGTAAAGTAAACGAATGATATTGCAGAAAGGAGAAAGTAGTCAAAAGAGACATTTAGCAAGCGAGGGTTAGAACTGGACAAGGTGCATAAGGAAACGATAAGAAAAGATCATGGATACCCTAAGAGGCAGAGAAGGAGAGAAAAAGAATAGGAAAATTGTCGACCGGTGAAAAGTATGAAGTGAAGCTATGTGATCTATTAAAACTAGTAGCTTTTAGCTGTAAAGACTTATACTTTATTTTGTAAATTTTGTTTATACAATGTTTGATTGTCGCATAATACTATTGTATGTGAATACATAAGTTAATAAATGATTAACATGTGAAGTTAACGAAATTTATTTCTTTATTTTCATACGTTCAATTTTCATATTTCTTATTTCTTTTTTGTACATTTACTATATCTTTAAACATATTTTTATTACGAGTTGAAGTTACATATGTATAAATTTAATCTTCATTACATAACATTTGTTGTAAAGACTTACACGAATGATTTAAACTCACTTTTTGAATTGGAATTTTTTAATTTTAATCCATATATTTCCAAAATAGTTTTTTTTGAGGCGTCTATTCCTAAAATATTTCTTAAAAATTTTTGAGAAATCTGCTTTATGCGTGCAGCAAAAAATGCTTATCATAACTTAAATTACCTATAGATTATATAATAAAATAGAAAATAATAAAATACAGATACTTCAAGAGAATTCATTAAATATTTTCAAACTATTAATAGAGTTATTGATATTTATTACACTTTTAAATCAATATACATATGTATATATATATATATATATATATATATATATATATTGTAATAAAATCATAGAAGGCAAAAGAGCAGCTCAACGTCAGTAAGTATGAATAATATTGATAATGGGTTATATAGGATATAAATATATTGAATCAAGACTGGTTAATCTTGATAAAGTATAAAAGATTTCCGAATTGAATATTTATTATTAAATTAAAAACTATGCGCAGTTAATTAAAGTTTCCGTTTTATACTTATATTCTAATGAATGCAAGGAGTACAAATTAGATCGAAGAAGTAAGATTGAATTGAAAAATAAATGTATTATATACCAGTACAAAAATTAAATAACGAATTAGTAAATATTTATATCAATTAATTATTGAAGCTATTAGAGGTTTTTATTATAAAACAACGAATCATAATACATTATTAATGATTGACTATTAAAAATATCCAATTCTCTTTAAATTTCCTAAACTGCATGTATATTCTTTAATTATATATATATATATATATATATATATATATATATATATATATATATATGATTTATTTGTTTTTTATGACATTCAAGTATTTCATAGTTATTTTTATATTCATAATAAAAAATCATAAATTGAAGCTAATTTTAGATTAAAAATCCTGCTAACTATTATTGAAAGAAAAAACTAAGAATTTATTTACTTTATCTGCTGATCTAAATTTAAAATAATTAAAATATCTAGAATAAACGATATTGACTATTAAAATTATTTTATATCCATTAAAAGGATTATGACAAATAATAATTTAATGAAAGAGCGACTTTTAGAATAATTTAAATTTAATTTTATATTTTATAAAGTATAATTTTCATATTGTAGAAATTTTATTGTAAATATTGAAAAATATGAAGGTTTTAAGTAAAACTATTCAATTACTTAATTTTATTCTACTTATAAATTGAATTGGCTTTTCATAACACTCGAGTAATTCCTATTTATTCAGTAAAAATACAGAATTTAAACTTTATTTAAATTCGCACAGCTCCTATTTTATCTTTCTGTTATGCTTCTTTATACTTGCTAAAAACAAGTAAAATCCTTTGTTTAACTTTGAATAGAAGTGACGACTTTTTTATTGTATAATTTTTGTTGAATTCTGCAATTAATCTTTTGAAAATTTTTTCGTAATAAAAATTTTTTAATTCAATATTTATTATAGAATACTGTAAGAAATACTTCATTTTAGTTATATCAATTGATAATTTTGTAACGTAATTAAGACATTAATGTATTAATATAATTTGTTATATTTCTTCAAGAATTACTATTAAAAGTTAAAAGAATTTTTTAATTTAAAGAAAAATTTGCAGCATTAGACTTAGTTAAGTTGATCCACTTATAAGTCAGTAAAATTCTTATTGCATTTGTAAGTGTATTAATCCAAAATTTTGCGAGGATAATAACTTCATGAAATGACGTTATTAAAATAATGCTGACTATTAATATAAATCAATTTCAAATTCAACAATCACTATTTATAAACATTGGATTATTAGAATTATTAAATTATTTATTGCAATTTAAATTATGTATATATAAAAAATTTATTTAAAAGTGTTTGAGTTACCACTGTTTACGACTAACTTTAACCCCCAGACTTTTGTATTTAATAACAGTTATATGTATATGTACATAATAAAATATATATACATAACATTCACCGTAATGAAGCTTTTTAAAAGAAAACGGATACAACTTAGCAAAAATTCTGAACAGTTACTTAATCAATGTACATAAAATTAAAAAATATATATCGTCGAATCAACCATATTTGAATGTTTATTATATAACCACGTGAAAAGTTTATTTAAGATATTGTATTAAATTTTCATTTTGCAGAGTTTGTATTAAAGACATACGAAGAAAATAGAAAGAAAAATTAGAAATTATCCGAATATAAATAAACTATTTATAACGTTTTCAATCAATATGTTGTCTGCTTAATATTGTATTACATTTTGACTTTGACGTTCATGTATTTGTTATAAATTCAATATTAATTTATTGACTATTAATATATTTTTAGAGGGATAATATTATCATGAAATATCACGAAAGTTTATTTGTATATCACTATCAATTCTTATTATGTCGTAAAAAAAAATGCTTAACTATCAACCCTATCATTTAATCATATAAATATTAAAAATTCATTTTTTATGTTCCAAATATATTTATGACGCCTTTGTAGATAATTGATTAGTAATTATTCAAAAAATTTAGTGTCCGAGCATTTTATAAATGACTTATGTATTATTACCATAATTAAAATTATTTTTATTTAGCAGATATTTTATTATTAACAGAGATACCAATTCCAAACGTGAAATATTATTATACGTTATTTTCGTTCGATAATTATTTTCATGCATTTTGAAGATTTGACTTTTGCAAAAGGTCGCTGTTTTTCTTCTCCATTCACGTATATTAGTTCATCTGTTAATGTACCCGATTTGAATTTCAGTTGAAATGTTCAATTTCTTTATCTTCCAATTTTATATTTCTATTTTTTTTTATTTCATTATATTTTAACGTAAATATTCTTTTTGTGCAGATTATTCTTGAATGATATCAAATTAATTTGATTTAATAGCACATATTTTTTATGTATATAGGATTACGGATACGTGTACTTTTTCAAGATTATACATTTTTATTAGCGTAACAACAACCACAATAATTTTAATAAGATATCTGTGGAAAAAAGTATGCATTTTAAATGTGATAATTTATCTATTCTCTTTTGTTTCATATGTAAAATTATGTATCGTTGCATCGAGATGTGAAAAGTTGAGATGTTTAAAATACATCTACTAAATTAAAGGTCTTATTAGGTTTTTATCTTTTACATCCAGGCTTAATGAAAATCTTATTTTTCTTTTAATACAATTTTCTTTATTCTTTCTTCAATATTGATAATCTACATACATTGGTACATGAATACGACGAATGGGATGAATACCTTTTTATTGTGTTACATAAATACTTGAGTGCTTGAAAACTTAATTTAATTTTAAGAGCGATTTTTCGCATCTTATATTTTAGTCTAGCATAGATTTATAATATTTAAGTACATTGCTTTCCACTAGAACTATACTTCAATTTCTATTAAAAATAATTGCATTCATTTAATAATAATTGTATCATAATTCTTTGGTATTTCTAATTGAATTGAAACTCGTTACATTATTAATGCTTTTAATGAAATCAACTGCCGTTTCAAAATCTATAAATCTAATGTATAGTTTTATCTAATGTAAATTATCTAGTATAAAGATTTTATTTTGGTTAACCTCTTATAAAGTTTATTATTATAATTAATTTTATTATTTCCTCAATATAACTATTCATTGTTTTCGTATTTTTGGTATAATCGTATGCAGATAATAACATTATATACGACGAATACCGATATTTCTTTTCGGTACATAACGGAGAATAACATTTTATACTTTTATATATTAAAGTTCAATAATTTAGCAATAATTTACATTATTTCTCAACGCTATTCTTATCATTACACAATTTATCTAATATTTCAAATTCGAAATTCCTTTATGATATTTATTCTTTGTTATCGTTCTTTAATGATTCCTCTTGTATATTCTTATCTAATGATAATCGGCATGTGATCTTATGTACCAGCAGAAAATTATTAATCACGTAATCTCAATCTGCATTCTTACAGGACAGCATATCGTGAATCTTTGTATCTTCGGGTACAGGTTTCCCTTAAGATATCGTAATTTTATGAACATTTATCTTTTTAGTAATAAAATCCTTGACGATAGCAGTTTATTATTTTTCAGCGTTTCTATTGCTAAAAAAATCGATCTTACCGTTGGTTCCTTAAATTATTCTTGTACAATGCTGTATTAGATAAATAAAAGACCGATTATACAACACACAAACCAGATTTAGGGAATAATTATTCAGTTTTTAATCACTCTCCATAACGCCTATAGTATATTCTGTAGTATGAGATCCTTAGACTAAAAATTGAAGGCCAAATGGTGATAAATTTAACTTCTTTACTTACAAGGGCTAACACATAATTCTTCGAGGTATGAAAAAGCTTGCGCAGACGTTGTATTACGTAACATAAGAAAGCATAGTAATTCGAAACTATATTACTCTTCCTTGATTAGCTCATTTTTTTTAATTGCTGCAGCCATATCTATCTACCGCACTTATAACTTCTGTAAATGAATCTTCTCGAAACAAACTGCGAACATTCTCCATTGTTAACTTGATATCTTTGCGTGTATTTGTTCCGAGTAAGTCCTTTATGGAAATTCAAAGAGTTTATACCCATCGAAGCCCCGTGTAGTTCCGATGAGATGTTTACTAACGATCGATTAATTGTGTATCCGAGAATAATTAATATATGAAAATGACGAACCTTCCAACATGAATCTAAGATGTACATCTTAAAGCAACGACTACAGAGTAATTCTTTCGCTCAATATCGATTTTAAATTATGAATTCGTTAATGTGCACACGTATTGATTTATTTTTTTGCAAAATCACAAGCACAAACTATTTCAATAACGAAATTCTAATTAATCTTAAGAGAATTGTTAATAAGTTTCTGTTACGAACAGAACTGAATTTATCGAAATTCAAAATTAATTATTATATATTACAGCTGCATTACCTCTATTTGTAAGCGCGCTTCATTATTTAATGTGCAAGAAGCGCGGGTATCAAGATTTTTTATAATATTTCTTCCTTTTACAAGATTATTGTACGGCATAAGATTTCTTAATGTCAGCGGATTAAACAGTGACAATAGAAGTCTGATTATTAAATCCGAGGATCGTTTAGAAAAAAGTCGTAAATGCTGACTACGTAAATCCGTACAATAACACTTTTCGGTACAGATGGGAAATTATCTAAAATGAGAAAATTAGGAGAAGCAAGATTCCTCGAATACCTTTTACTTTTCTAAAGCCACACGACTTCCAATTTATTTATCCGAATAATTCTAGTGAATTACAGGAGCAAAATCGTAAACTCGGTTGATCCGCAGTTTCCCATTGCCAAGAAGGTGTCGAGAAATAAGAACTCGCGGTGTACAGTCTGCGCAAAGTAGATTTGGGTTTACTTGAGAAAGCGAAAAATTCAAGGACCCCGAGCGCTGTGTAGATCGGGTTGCCAAGTGGAATATACAAAATCGAGTTTTCGTTAAATCAAGGGGTTCTTTAAAGAACCGACCGCCCAGTGGAATCTCGGCACGTGCTTTAGCATTGGCAAATAAACAAGGAAGGCTCGGGGAAAGCATCGTTATGCCCTCGCATTGTGAGACACTTGTGCGGTGGCAACGAGGAGCGCACGTTGCACAAGACGATGCACAAGACCCGAGGGCACGAGGCGATGTGCTGTTTTTCCTTTCAGCGCCCGTCCCTCGGGCCACTCATCGCCGCCTCGATTTTTCGTCATCTTTCCTCCCTCTGCCCCGCACTGCTCCCTCTTTCCATCGTCTAATGAGCCACTCTCGAGTCGTCGTCCTTATTACGCGAGGTCGTTCTCGCCCCTGCGTATTATATTTCCATGCGTACTCTCCGCGAGAGTACCTCGTACAGTCTCGGTAAAATAAACTTGGCGCGCTAAAGGAACTTCGAGGTTCGAAGGTGGTGGAGATCGCGCGATGTGTTTGTTACGGATTTTCGACTTCCGGCGTCTTAGCAATGCAAATGCGACTTGGCTTCGGGCTGGTATTCTGTCACTTCTTAAAACAATGCGACGGAACCTAAGTAAAAAGGGGCTGGCGAATAGAAGCTCGGCTTTTTGACACAGATAAGATTCTAAAGCTTTTAACTTTGTGCAATAAATTCTTCGCAGACCCCCCGACAAAGCGTCCGTTGCTAACTATTGTTACCCACTGATCGTGTTGCCGGGGAATAAAGTTTGCCGTGTCTTATTCAGAGATGATCGATAAGCTGCTATTCTTATGCGAAATCTGCTTCGCATACAGTAGTTTGCTTAGCTTGCAATGTACCAAATTTATTGAATAAATGCAATCGGTTTTACTTAAATGTAATTGACGTTTGTTTGAGACTTGTTCAAGTTTACTAAAGTTTTAATGGGAGTACTTGCTATCTTTGTACAATTGCATAAGTGTATTTAATGATTATCATTTTGATATTAATGTTGCTAGCGCCTCGATCTTAATATTTGAAATTTTTGTATTTGTTCTTATTTGTGTATGTTCATTTAGTTACACGACGTTCTTTATTATTATCAAAAAGTTTTTGGTATTCAATTAAAAACTTACAAGTCGGCCATTCGAAGTAATCGTTGTTAGTAAAAATGAAAATTTTCTTTGTTTTGAGAAAGTTATAATTTATCATATAAGTTTCAAAAGAAATAATTCAAAGAGAACACATTCGTACAGGTTTTGTCTTAAGTAAATTAAGCTTAAGTTTAAAAACCGAAATCTACTCAACATGCATAACTCAACCTTATGAAGAAATTTTGTCTTTGTTTTTGATGTACACGTGTAGTCGGAGTTTGAAAACTCAGGCAATTCGCCGTATTTACTTTGTAAATATAAAAATAGAGAATTCTTCATAAATAAACATTAAATATGTACATATATATATATATATATATATATTTATTTATTTATTTAAGACTTAATTTATAATAGGTTATTTTCAATCGAATTATCTCACTACTTTTTATTTTACTCGTGTATCCTATCATAATCAATATAAAAATCAAAATTTATATTTTTATTAGGTACTGTATTGTATAAAAAAGTTAAAAGTTTTTCTTTCTAAATCTATTCAATTAATATGTGTATATTTTTATCATATTTCCTTTTTATAAATTTTTTTTTCTCTTCATAGAATTTTTTTGCTAATTCATTCCTTTAAAAGCTTTTTACAGGAAAATCTGCAAATTTTTGCGAAGACCGCCTTTATTTTGATAAACTTTACTCCGAAAATTTAATCTACCTACATATATACATATATCATGCTGCAATTTAAAAATCGATATTTGAAAAATTTGTCTTCTCTTTCAAATCATTTAAATAACACGAACCCTGTGTCTATCAGGCCTTTAAAGATTTACATTTTTGCAAAGTTCTTTTTATAAATATTATAATTCAATAAAATAATAATCCATATTTCCAAATAAATTTTTCCACATAAACTACACCTACATAAAAACCATTTGGAATTAAATACAAGAAAACATACTTTTATAATGTGAAATATTTCATATGAAAATACTTTTTATAGAAGCTCTGCTCATGTCAGGGAAATTATAATTTAAAAAGTTATTTCAATTTCAAATGCCTTATACGAAAACTCCATTTATATAAGAGATATTCTAATTTTTAATGTGTATTTTAATGGAGGTTCTGAATAAGTAAAAATATTTATATAAATTGTAATGCTTGATGTTAAAATCATCCAGGTAATGAAACTTGTTTAAAATGTATTTTATGTTATTTCGATCCATGCAAATTTTTAATCGTTCGAAAAGATAATTATGGACGCACTATTTATCGGTTTCATTTCTTTAATTTTAAACTTGTATTTGCAAAATATTTCATGTATGAAAGGGTTTTCCCAAACTTATAATCATCTTTGAATATTTCATCATTATGAAAAATTCGACAATCTAATAACGATTAGAGACAAGCTAATTAATAATAAGCGGTTTTTTATTCAAAACATTTCAGAGGCGTTAAAGAAACAGTTGCACTATAAATAGATGCTCAGCTTAAAAATTATATAACGACAAATAGTGCTGAAATTTTTATCAATGTTTTATAATATTATGTAAGATTTATCAGATATTTGTTGTAATATTTAATTACGTGTTATTCAAAACAATTGAACTAAGTTATGTGCCTGCACGTGTATAAATAAATAAGATAAATATTTCACAATAACTGAATCATAATTGTTGAAATTGATTTTGTCATGTTGAAATGGAACATCGAATAGATGAAAAATTCAATTTTTTATTCCACTATAATATTAGAAGGCATTTAATAAAGCTCTATAATTACCGGTTAAAATAGTCTGTTTGTGAGGTTATGAAATTATCGTCTTGAGTTCTATTTACATAATGTGTCATAAATAAAAGTTCGTTCTCAAGACAATAAATAATGAGGTGGCCTGGACAATCAAAGGTGGTTAAATACGCTGGTCTTCCAATACGTGAGGTAAGAATAAAATTTGAAGAAATATTGAGTAACAAACACGGAATGATTATAAATGTATGAAAAATTTCATTAATTAGAAAAATGAGAATCATTTTTCTAAAAATGTCGAAAGCCCTTAATTCTCTCATAGTTATAATCGAACGCATTGAGCCTCAAATAATATAAATTATAAATGCAAGTTCAGTGTCTAAAAACATTGTAAATTTTGGAATGTATACTTGTAATTGAATTCTTAATGAGCTTTGAATTAATAATAATGGTATATAAGTGATTTTGATATGTTTAAGGACGATTGTTCCTACGTATGGAATATTCCAGTGCCAATGAGATGCCTTTGGGTGCAAGAAACGGAAGATTGTAAAGTTGATTCCATACTACCTTATCCAACTTTACTCTTTTGCACCTTCGGATCTGAAAGTTCAATTTTCTTTACTTTAGGACTTATTTTGATAATTCTATGGTTATTTTACTTATTTCTCATACTGGGAATCACTGCTGATAATTTGTAATTCAATTTTATTATCAATACACTCGTTATATTATTAATTCAATATATTTTTTAGATAATTACTATTATTTATATGTACATAAAAATATCAATAATTCGTAAGTTAATTTGTATTTTTGCTATTCACCAAATACGTTTCAGTTTTCACTTGTTCATTTATATTTATTCGTGGTAAATATAAAGTTCCTAATAATTTATTGAATATACAAAATTATAAAGCACAAGTGAATTTTTGAAAGCTATGAAAATTAGCAAAAACAATGACTTGTTAAATACTTGTTGAGCTTTTCTTATAGTATATATGGAGTTAAATTGCATTATCTTTTTTTTTTACGTAAAAATGTTTTGCTCCTGTTTATATCTCTCTCTAATAATATAAACTCAGCATTAATAGAACAGAACTTACATTTCCATTTGCGGTCAAGTATTTATCCCTCTTACATAATATAAAATATAAATGAATATGACGAATAACTGTATACTTTAGATACTATAATGTGCATAATACATATTTCAATTATGCGTAAAATTAAAAAGAAATTGTTTTCCAAGCAATGGTCACGCATATGCAAGGGAAAGGAATATTCAAGTATCTGTCGCAGTTTCAATTACTTTATAAAAGAGTTCGCACATACAGTCTTTATAATAATTGATTAAAAAGCTCAAAGTAGTACAGACGTGACAGTTCAATGTCACCCTCCTGTACGCACTTACTATAAAGTAACGTCAAGCACTGAAATTCATCGCGAGAATAATTTTTTGGGGCAAAAGTGAACCCCTCGAGAAAGCTTTGCAAGCACTATCTAACATAAAAAAGTCGCGGTAGCTTAGAGGCCTTCCCCGATGACGGACATGAAAATCATGCGGTTGCAGCTTCTGTCCATCCCTGTCGACGATCGCTACGGTGCTGCGACTTTCGGAGAATATAGCGGGAGTGACGATCTTGGCCTTCGGCAACGGATCCCCGGACATCTTCACCGCGCTGGTCTCAAACGAGGACGAGCGCCTGATGATGTTCACGGAGCTCATCGGCGCTGGCGTCTTCGTCACCGGCATCATTGCTGGCTCCGTGATCATCTTCGCACCTTGCATCCTCGTCCCCAAGTACTTCATACGCGACGCGAGCTTCTACGTCATGGCCGTATCTTGGATATGTTTCATCATCTGGGACGACGTTGTGCACCTGTGGGAAGCCCTCGGTGAGTTTTTTCTCGTCCGCGAAATGCTGGGAGGATTTGTTGGGACGGGGGTGAGGAAAGGAGTCCGCGTAGTCACTTTTGTATCATTGGTAGTTTTATGGATCCGGATTCTGCGACCGAGTCAGCGTGACTCGTGTGTAAGTAACCTTCTTTTGTTTCGTGATAAGTGGCAAGCTCGAGTAACGTGGAGAATGCCGAATTACCTTTTGCAATTGACTTCGATTCGTTTGCACGGATCTAGTGTCTAACGTCCTTGTATTTAATTAAATGCAAGGTGAGACGTAGCATAGTTAAGCAAAAACTTTTATTTTAAAAGATAAACAACTTCTCGACAAAGAAAGAAAAATATATGAAAAATTTTAGTAGAGAATTAAAAAATTAAGATGTTAGTTCAACGCCTAACTGCCAAACACTGATGTCTTAACCAATGTTCAACGTCACTTAGAGATCATTAGATTGAACGAACAATAAAATATTCAAAAGTTATTCTTTGACTTGGCCGAATCAATAATTTTTAGTAAATTAAGGTTCGCGTGCAAAATGTGGAGCTATTCTTTTGTGCGAAAGCTTTTAGGTATATATCTAAAATCTAAAATGATAATCAACAAGAACTTGTAGAAAAAAAAGAAATTTACATCGCACGCGTAAAAAGTACATCAAATTAAATAGCCCCAACGGATAGACATTTGATATTGACAAAGAGTTTAAAATATTAATTTTGCTAATAACGATAGAGTGCTTTTGATAATAGCTTATTTTAAGTAAGGGTTAACTGTGTATTTCACGACATATGTAATGTAACGCATAACAATGCAACGCAAACGACAAGTACATTTTAAGCCATTAATGCCGTAGTCTGCAAAATGGTTATTTCTTTTTGAAGTTTCATTTTATCTGCTTAACAAGTATTGATTTTCATAAAATTCAATACTTAAGGCATTCACTGTTTACAACATTTATGAAACTGGCACTTCAAATGCGATAACTAAAAAATTTTATACATTACGGCTTTCTTATGGCAATTTTGAAATACATTAATTTTTTTCAATTGGCTACTTAATATTACGATACTCGTACTATATCATTATAATCTACCACGTAAGATAACTTGAATCGCAGTTTAAGAGTATATTACATTAAACGTTCAAACCATAAAGATTATTTTTGAAAAAGCGATAGAAGCGTAATTAAATTTGATCAATTTCTTTGAACTTAATAGCACATACATCTCTATCCAATTTTTCTTTTATAAAGCTCGTTTCTAAAGGTTTCTTCAGTAATTATTCGAATAAGACTATTATAATTTAATATTTAAAACGGAATATGATAAATAAGTCTTAAACTTATTATAACTTCATAAATATTGGTTTTTTTGTAGCTTTATAAATAACCAATTATGAATATAAAATTTGGTCTTAAATATTAAAAGTTGCTAATAACGTTATAATTTGATTCCTAATAATAAATATTTATAAAATATATTAATTTTATTATTACATTCTTCCTATCTTTAATATTATTTAATATATATACATATATATATATATATATATATATATATATACATATACATTTCTATTATATCTTCAATTTCAAGTTTTCTTTTATCTGTTAAGATATTTACGTGTGAGTTATACTTATGTGTTATTGCTTACACAAATATACAAATATATTTAAGCCCACATCTCAGGATGCATAAAATTTGATTTATTCCCTGAGTGTATATTGAGTATTTAAAGTTATTCTGGTATAAAATATTGTAGATAAAACTGAACTTTAAACATATTCGGATATCATTCTTTATTATAATCTACTTTTTAAGTTTAATTATTATAAATCACGTAAAATAGATAACAAGATTTCTTATTTTTTTACCAAAAGCATGAAAAATGTCAATCAAGTTTAATTGATATTTAGTACTCTTACGTGACATGACATTTATAAATATTAATATTCGTTAAAGATATAACAACTTCCTTTGGATTATACAAATAACGGTTATAGTAAAAGTTATCATCATATTAGTTTGAACTGCAGGAAACGTCTTTATTAAATACGCGATTAATTGTACGTTCAGCAAAGAAAATACACTTTACCAATTTGTATGAAATGATGCATCATTAATCGCTCGCAGAAAATAATGTTTATAATAGAAGAGCATAAAAAGTTATACACGCATTAAAATTACTGTAATCTATAAATTGCGTTTTAAAAAAATTTCTGTAATATTTAAAGAATATTTTATTACACAGAGCTTTATTATCATAATATATAACAGATAAGACATCGTTATCTGCGCTTTGATTTCTTTTTACTTAAGCCATTATAAAAAGTAGGTCATTTAATTTAATACCTAAGGATCGTTAAAATGTCAGAACAAAATAAGTAAATGTAATGCTTATTAATCCATTACTTGTTATTCGTTATTACTATTGACTATACAATAATACGTAAAGAGTCTAATGTTTCATTCTGTATCTCAAAAATTTATATTTGTTGACGAATTTTTAATAATTTTATATTAAAATTTTGCACCGCGTCAAGGTTTGCTTGAATCGCCTGCGAGTACTCGTGTCTATCTTGCGTATTTTGAAGAGATCTAGATTCGCCCATTACATCCCTTAAAATATATCGTTCTCGAAATACTTGGAAAAAGTGTTATACCTAGCCAAGCGAAAGCGACGAAGACATCTAAGTATGAAGAACAAAATAATAGAACGGAATAGAACGCAAGGACTATACGAGGTTATATACGAGGCACGAAAAACTTATCCCGACATTGTAAATTTGGACTCTTTTATCTCGAGGATACTGTGCGTGGATCGCGTGAAAAAAATGAGCGAATAGTAGGTTGTCGGTGAAGCGTAAATGAATCGCGAAAAGGGAGACCTCCGCATCAAAACAGAGTTAACGGACAGAACTATCGACAATGAACTGCTTATGAAGGTTTGCCGAAAGGCAAGAGCTTGACTTTGTTGGAAAGGCCACGAAAGCTGCTTGCGTTGCTTGGCGGCGAGGGGGTTACGAGCGTAGCTGGATAAATAGCCTTCCTCGGCATAATTATCGGGAGAGCAAGGCTGAGTCACGGTGTGCCTCGCAGTGCATTAGTACTTGCCTCGTTTATACGCAACTACGAGTCATTGCCCACGTGTGCTTTGACGGCAGTTCAACCGATACGCGAATATCCGAATAAAAGGGAATTACCAGAAAGATGCGTCGGCGGTTTCGCTCGGAAAGATAATGAAAGCTTAAATCAACTGATATGGAAAATTAGCCCTAAAAGGATGCCGAGTGGCAATATTACAGTAAATTTAACCGCTTACACCGTCGACGGAATATTTAATGAAGGTACTTTAGTGCTTTTGAACATGCTTCAAGTTATTGGACTAAGTACTGTAGTGAGTAGTGGCCCGAATGCTCATTAATATGCGGAAAGGGAGGCCAGGGCGCGGGTCAGGATTTGGGAACTGCTGGTAAAGCAAGAGCGATTCGTAGACAGATTGCAATGAGAAGCTTTAGAAGCGTCGAGCAGTATATCGACTAGACCGTTTCGACATAGAGTGATCAAGAATTTGCGAGTTGGAAAGTTTGCGTTTCATCTAGTCGAATGCGATTTTTTGATAAGCAGTTGCTTCTTACTTCATTGATAAACACTTGCATAGTTTTTATACGAAGAAGGAAGAGCTTGAAACGGGCGCGGTTTATCTGTTGAAAATTTATTTCTCGAGAAAATGAAGAATTTGTCGAAAGGCAATTTTATGCGTATAATAGATGAGCTGAAATTTATCATCGCAATGCGCTGAAGACGACGCGATTCACCGTTGTTTTCGTTTACAATTATCATTAAAAACTTTTCCACAGAGAGAAATCGGCGTAATTGGCAGAAAATATCGGAAGAGCATGAAATGAATAACATCTTCCAGAAATTCTACTGAGCTAGTACGAATGAAATGGATTTAGAAAGCGGATAGTACGTTTAGACGGAAATGAGAACTGGTGTAATATAAAAATTATGCTTTCACGTCGTTTACTATAAACGGTGTAAGAATTTCCCCACGCAAAATTGTCGGATAATGATGAAGTACGCGTACAAAATATTTTCATAAATTTCCTTGTTTTTATTCGTTATGGCCGTATGGTTTTGCAATTGCAATTGCAAATATCGAGAGACTTAATACAGATTCACATTTAAAACATTAACGCGTACTGCTTTACATATTTTAAAAATATAATTTATATTTAGCCGAGAAGTCCTTAAATTTAAGTGGCACTTACGTAAATACACAGCGAAATGTGAGCTTTCGCTTGAGAAACTCTATTTGGAGTTTATGGCTTTTCCGGACACAAAAATTAATCTTGTTCATAAGATAACTCTATGGCTTCACAAAACTTTACCACTTAATGATTTTCGATGAAATTTACCGTTTTAAAGATAACTGATTACTTGCAAACTTTTGGAATATTATACATTTATTTTATTTTATAGATATTTCAACCGATTTCATTAATTTTATAACATAACTCTACAGAATATTGTTCGCTACCGCTTATAGAAAACTGCTTATAAAAGAATATTATTTATTCGCTTATTTGATACATGTTCACTGTTGCGTTTATTTGCTTTGAATATTATCTAACAACGTATCCGGTAGAAAAGATATCTGCGGATATGTAATAGGCATTTTCAATAATTCATGTGCCTTTTTTGTATTTATTTACTTATTTTCAGTAATACTATTTTTCAAGTAATTTAAAAATATCATTAAAATAGCGTATAAATTGTTGCGTAAAACTTATAATAATTTATTTTCTGGCATGATATTAAATTTTATACCACATTCATTAAATTAATAATAGAGTTGATGTAATTACAGTTCTAGTTAATCTAGTTGATTTAACGAATGCACAAAGGAAACATTTTTAACACGTTTGACAATATTCAAATTTCTAGAGCAGCAGCAGGAAAACACTAATACGAAAACTGAATATTTTTTTCGTTTTTCCTTGTATTTGTAGGAACGATAATTATTTTATTCTACTTTTTCTCTTAAGAAAAAATATACAAATCTATCGTCATTGTGCTAAATGATTAATAGCGCTAATGGATTAGATACTAAACACGATGAAGCAAGATCGTAGGAATTATAAGAATAGGAAAATCCCAAGACGGCGACCGAATTATCTTTAGAATTTATTGCTTGGATTAGCCCAAACAGAGGTGTTTAAGCGATTGGTCTACATACTAAGATTAGTGTGTCATGGGTTTAGGGCTCTTAAATTTTTTTACTTTAATGCCACTTATGCCTTATTCGATATATTATATTGAATAATAAAACGTATTCCTAAAAGTAAAATACATTTAGATGTACATAGATAAGAATGGGGATATTAAAAATGGCATGTTCGGTAGATGTACCCCCTTTCACAAATTCGTATCAATTTAATATAGTTGTCAGCAGGAATTAAATTCGGTATTTTACTAGAGAAGACTGAGTGGATTTTGCAAAATGTTTTACTTTTCATTTTTCCATAGGATAAACATATCTGCTTTAAGGTGATTTTTATGTCGCAGCAGTAATATAATGTGCCACAATTAACGATGAAATTGATAAGGTTTATGGATAAAATTTTTCATTTTGAGATTTTTCATTTGGAAATTTTCAAGTAATTTTAACGCAGTTCGTACGATTATTAGTTCATTAGTTAATGAACTAATCCAAACTACATAATATTCCACGGTTTGTATGACTATTGTTAAGTTATATGTAGATTTATATTTATGGAAGTACATTTTTATGACAGTAAATAAGCTTTCATTTCACGAACCTACGGTTGAGACCAATTATATTTTATTTGCTTGTCTATATTTGGAACAAATTTCAAAAACTTCATATGTAAAATATATAGTAGTGAACAAAATCAAACGTTGATTATAATTTTCATTTACACATCAAATCTCATGATAATTTGAATATTTAGAAGAAATATTTAAAACTAAATTTCAATATTCTCTTTTATATACCTTTTTAAAGATTATAATAATTTTTTGGGATGTTTTGAGGACTTTTAGAGACATCAGAATGAAAATAATTTTCTAAAATGCTAAAGAAAATTCGACTCTTCTATCTTGATTTGATTATGTCTTTATTATAGAAGCCCCTCTATTAAACTCCAAAAGTTTCATCCAACAATACTCTAAGGCCATTATACTGATCCAGTAGAACGGTTTATCGGGTTTTTCAAAATATATAAGCTATTCGAAACATTCAAAATTTTACTAGTAGGTAAAACTCTATTTCTCTTAAGATATTTTTTTAAGATTTAAAGTGGAATAAAAGTCATGGCTTAACGTACTAAGTTGGTTCATTGGATTTTAAAAGGCAATTTACAATGACAGTAGTGTGAGATGGTGCGTTTCTTGATATAAAAATACTCTCTTTTTATTACATACAAGTTTCGTGGATTTCGTTATTTCGATATCGTGCAAACGTGCAAAACTTCCAAATATTTTAAAATAATAGTTTCTTTAAAGAAAGCTTAAAAGTATATACTGTATGCGTATTAGAAAAAATCCATCTATATAACCTTTCCAGTTGAAAAAACTTTATTTGCAGAAATGATCTTTTGACTTCTTGATCTCTGATATATCGTAGAGAACTCGTGTTTTTACGTTCCTCAAACGTAAAAACAACGTAAAATCAACGTAAAATCAACGAGAAAATTGGGTTTGGTTATATTTATATAGCTACGTATATTCTATCGTAATATCTTCTAGTAGATATTTTTTAAACGAATTATGCAAACGTTGTATCCAGCTTATGCACAGCTTAAAATATTAACATCAATAAAAAGCAGACTGATAATATTTAGAAAGTCTTTAAACTCAAATCTTTTTATATGTAGATTTTCTCTATATATAAAATTTCTATGATGATATCGTCTTCGAAATTTCTAATGAAATTTCTACATTTATAACGTTTCGTATATTTTTTTTTGTAATTACCAATCGATTACTATTCTTTTTATTATTTTTTACTTATCAAACGCAAATTCACTCTGAATCATTAACTCTTAAATTTAGGTTGCATCTTCATTTACATCTTGTTCATCATCGTCGTCGTCTTGATGCAGCAAATAGAAAACAGGCAAACCCTTCACAAGAGCAAGTATTAAAGTATCCATTATAATCCATTGAAGGAATAATTTTTCATTTAGTGCTCTTAAAATTGAAGCTTAAACACTTTTACTAATATTCGAGTCGAATATTCAACTTTTGTTACAAAATTATCAATGCGTATGCTGATGCACATAAGTGTACAAATTTGTCATTGTTATTATTCTTCATATTATTATTAATAATTTTGCGTGCTTCAAAATTGTGTTAATTTAGCAAATACTATAATATAAATAAACTATGAAACGTAATGCATTTAAACTTACATTTAAATTCACGTTATACAATAACTTAAGCTGCATAGTATTGCGCATACACTTTTTAAATAACAATGCAAAGTTTTTGCATCGTTACTTGTCGTCGTACTGTTGAATTAAAGTAATCAACTAAAATAAATTAAATACTTGGGTATTTTTAAAAAGTATTGTTGAAGTATTCGATTTCTTGAAGTAGATGTAAGAAATCTATAATTTCATTGCGTTAGTTAACGCATTCGACCATTAATTTAAATTGAATACATTCGGATTATTAAGTTATGCTCGGTAATACCCTCCAAATAATAAACATAGAACGATGCAAAATTACAATAAGCCGTTGCTTACTTTGAGTCGCCGTCATGAGCCGTACAGGCTTCATAGGTCTTACTCAAGTATAATATACATTGTGTTTAAGCATCTGTACTAAGTCATGAGCCGTATAAGGGAACGTACGATAACCCAATGAAGGTCCTTCTGAAATCCCCCCACAGAACGGTTGCCGATGTTGCAGGATGCCGAGGTAATGCGCATTTTCTCCGAGAATCGCCAGGAAGATCCGATCTGGTACATACCAAAACGCAGTCGAGCCTACGTACTCCAAGCTAAACTTGGTGAGTGTCACTGACAACTATGATCCAAGTCTCGCTTCAACTACAGAGTCGACATATTATTTTAAGCACTTTCTTACGTAATTCTCGAATTATTATGACTCTTGTGGCTAACGGGATTATAGTTGACAAAACTTCTTTTCCAACGGATAAGAATTGCGGACGAAAACCAATGCTCGCATGTTACATGCGTGAATTTATTCCGTAATATGGCGAATCAGCACTAATAAGCTACTATTTTAAGAATATTCCTTTCGATAATGAAAAGTTATTATGATATATACGTATTTTATGACGAAGAATAAAAATTGTTACTTTCGAGTTTTGAAGAATATGCATGATACGCGGATTTTCATGAATTTTCAAGCGAATTTAATTTTTACATTAAATTAAAAGTTTTCAAAATATCATAATTTATACCGCTGTACATCCAATACAACGCAATGGTACACGTACTTAAATATTATATTCAAATAATATCTAATACAGTGTTACATTTTTTTTATTTTTCGAGAATTCAGGATCGATTTAAATTCCATAGTATTCATTTTCAGCAAAGCATCTCGTATTTCCTTTTTTATTACTAATTTAAAAATTTTCCGTGTAACATCTAGCATCTGTATCAAACTTTCCACCTAGTAAGTACCCACGTGTTTCGTGGTTGCCATTTAATTACGTCAATTATTACTATGAAGTTTCTCATTCGACGTTACCAACAAACCTACGTACAGGCTTGTACATCGATGAAAAACAACGTTTCTACAATATACTTGAAAATTGCACGCAACTTTATTTATAAATATTTTAATATGAATCCCGTGATAATTCTCGAATAATTCCCCTTGATATTATTTTTCAATTTGTAATTTTGTGAACATCTCCGTACACCGTTGATTTATGAAAGACGAGTGTGATTCGATTTTGTATAAATTCGAATGTGTTTAAATGAAAACACATTCAAATTTCTTCTTGTTGCGTGGTCGGTGGGGCAAAGTTTACAATAATTATTGCTATTCAACGGTCTCTTATAATACAGAAAGTACGAGCATACGCTTAATTCCGCCGGATCACGGATTCAAAAACGTGACTCGTAAAAACGTGCTCAACGTCCCACGTAAAGAGATTAACCAATATTTTAATAAAATCTACTCTTAAACGTGCTCTCTTTAAATTCAAAGACAAACATGTCGGAGCTTCCGCGGTTAGCAATAGTTTAAAAAGCGACAGTCGCTTGCAACTATTCCTTCTTATTTTCTATTTAGTCGCTAAAGTATCCTTCTATGCCAAACCTGTTAGCCTACGATGCGACGACATTCAGCCGTAATAATGCGATACGAGGCGACCAAACCTAAGCGGAGTAGAAAGATGTCGTGCAACGAGCGTTGAAAAGTCTGATGGTTCGGGCGAGCGAGAAAAATCCATTTAACTCGTCCGGACCGTCTCGCTGTTTGACGCCTCGCGAACGACGTCCGCATCGATTGGCCGTTAGGGCGAGGACTAACCGAGTTGGCGCGCAGACGTGGCGATCGAGCGCGAGTTGGATCGGGAGATGATGCTGAGGGGCGAGACACGCAGACCTGAGACGAGCGTAACCACCGAGTCCAGGAGGCCCAAGGGCCTAATCCACGAGTTCTTCTACGACGCGAACCCCATCGACGGCCACGAGTGGCGAGAAGCCTCCTGCCTGGCGAAGATGCTCCTACTGCTGCGCGCGCCCCTCATGCTCATCCTCCAGCTGTTGGTGCCCGTGGTCAACGAGACCGCCGAGAAGCGCGGATGGTCCAAGCTGCTCAACTGCCTGCAGATCGCCATCACGCCTACAATCGCCCTCTTCATCCTCGAACGTTAGTCACCATTCCCGTTTTTATTTCATTTAGCTTGTACTCAGCACCAGCCCCGGCGAATCGATGATCTCGCGGTGGCTTTGCGAGAGCGACCCCTGGAATACGAATATTTCTTCGTTTTCTGTACTGAAGCTTACGAGTTTTATGGTGGAGTTGAAATCTACCGATGAAATATCGATTTAGCGCTTATTCGCTCACTTAATTGTACTTTGGTGAAAAGTATCAATTATTTTAACGCGGACTTTGAAATAATTCTTGTTTGTGCATATAATTAGGTACTTGTGATTTCATGTTTTGTAGGGCAACGTACCTTGTTATAGTAAATATTACGTAATAGGTAAATTGTGCATTACGTAATAATATGTGGATAAACGTTATTTAACTGTTGGTGGCAACGAACGGCAGGGAACGAGTAGAATTTATTTGACGTTATTCGCGATATGTTTTTATAAGTGAATTAATATAAGGGGAAAGAACACTTTCGCGACGTGAGATGTATTTGTTTTCTCAGGAAAAATTTAATTATGACACCTGCCTCATAGCTTAAACCCTTTTATTAGAAAAAGGTTTACTTCTTTACTGGTACGAAAGTTCAAGAAATCGAGTAAATATTTCATTCGAGTGAGTTTCTTAATAGACTCTTTTCTACTATTGTATGTTGGAACGATGTAAGCTTTTATCGACTTTTTATTCCGTTTTACTCGTAGTTGAGATAATTTATTTTTTTTTTAATTTTAAATCAGATGCTAAGAACAAACCTCTTTAAAGTAAGATTATTTCTCCAAGAGATAAGAAAAAAGGAAATTCCGTTTCTACAAAAGTATCGTTTAGAAAGCACGAGTGGAATATATATATATAAGTAGAATAGCCTAAAGAAACATTTAGCACGTCTTCTTTTGAGACGTAATAGTAGAGTTTTTTCAGCGAGCCAATTTTTTAAATAAACTTTATTTCAAATTATCATTTGAATTAAATGAATCATCGTCGAAAGTCTTAGGAACGATAACAAAAAACATTGCACGCGTTCTTTTTACCTTACACCGTTTGTTCTCGTCCTTACTTAAGTAATAATTATTTCCCAATTTATTATCCAAGTATTTCACATTTCTTAGCAGTTGTCTAGTGAATTTAGACTAAGTTCGATCTGCGTTTAAATTAACCGTGATTGTTCCTGTGCTTTACGTATTTCGCGATGAGATTTGTTAGAATTATTTCAGTGGAGAGGCTGGACTAAAACTAGAAGTTTTAATCAAACTAGATAGTTTCGATTGGAGTCTGGAATTTCGACGAAACTCGATAATTTTAACGGAAGTTGAAAATTCTGAAGATAGCAACTGAGCTTGGAGCTTCGAAATGATCTACAGATATCTTTAAAGGGTCTGGAAAACAATTTTGAAGGCATATACACTGTAAAAATATACGCAATACGTCACGAATACGAATTCTTTCAGACCAATGCGTTTATAAATATATTTTATTAAGAATTTTGATTTACACAACTGTGTTCCTTCTTTATTATTTTGATAGCGATGCAGTTGCAAATACTAGGATGAGTTTTGACATTTTCTTATACAATTTCGGACAATTGATATTTAAATAATATGTTTACTTGCTAATGTTAACAAAAATCTTAACGACACAAATAACTAGAATTTAAATGCATAGTAATTTCTATGTACTATTCTTAAAATATCTTTATTTTTTACAAAGTCTAGTGAAATTAATTAAATTCCTGTAGAGCCATTGTGCACAATTTTAACATATTAAAAAAAAACTCCTAAATTTTTTAATTTCATTGAGCTCTTAATTTACGACATATTTTTTTCTTAATAAGACTTTTATAGTCCCGTTTAGGATAATATTGCGAATTTCATGCACTAACACTAAGAATTGTTTTTCTTAATGTCCTGCATTTGATTTCTTCTTTTTGAATTTCTTATTTTGAATTTCATTCGAATTTTTGACATACATTCATCAATAGAATCAGTTCAGTTAAACGATTTTAATATATTTTATTGCAATTATTCTTAAGGAATACACAGGTTTATTAATTATTTTATAATCAGTTGATATCAAAACTTTGTGGGATCTAATGTACAATAAAATAGCTAATAAAATATGGATTTCTAATTATTGAATGGTTATTATACGAGTTTAGACGTATTATAGAACATTCTCTATTATAGAATCTCTAAAAACATCTTGCAACAAGTTTTCTGAATGACAAGTTGAAGGTCACGGAAGTTTCTGCATTTTTGTTCAAGCCAATGTGAGTTAATTTCTTGCATACTTTGTTGGTATAAGATTTTCGAGCAGAGCGCACTCGTAAAATTAAAATAGAACAGTTTCCCTTGTAGCTTCGTCGCCTCAACCGGTATCCAACCGCTTTTTGTACTTGTCGTTAGGTGGTAATGCACATTTTAAATAATTACTTAACTTTTGTAACAAAAAAGCCGAAGCAATTATGTTGATACGATAATACTTTAGTCTCGTTGGGGATACAATTGCATGAAAATAAGTTGACAATTAATCTTTGTTTCTTCCTCGTAAAAAATTGATTCTCCCTTGTTTTAAAAAGGTCATTGCAATTTGTTTCGATAGAGCTGTTTTGTGCTCATGTAGTTTAACTTTTCCAACGGATACTTCAGGTTTACGCATTATAAAATGTAAATTTCTATAAAAATAGAAATTTTTTTCGAAAAATAGCAACTTACGTCAATTAACTTTTATAATTATGTACGCTATTGTTATTCGTTCTTTTCTTCTTTTCACGGTATTTTGAACCCAATATTTTGTTAATTTTCATATATTAATATACAATTGCAATCTACATCTGATTAAATAATTTTATGTATTTTGCTTTAATAATTAACTATACTAGAGTGTATGCAAATTCGAAAATAATTTTATTAAGCTTTTGTAAATGCAAATTACTTTTATGATGAAAATAAAATCGAGGGAATAAAAGAAGAATGAACTTTTGGTCCTATCGAGCATTCAATTCATACAAAAGCAATTCAGCAATTTTATATACATTCAAATTTTTCCTTTTATAGTGGGGGATATGAAATTCGGATCTTTTCCCTTGGTAGCCATTTGCTTCTGCTGCACTTCTGCAATTGCTCTCTTGATCTTCGGATTCACCAGTACGGAGATAATTCCGAAATTTCACAACGTAAGCCTACATTATTCTCCTGATTATTATTTCTAAATGCATCTGTCGCTTGGAAAACGTGAAAAGTTTAAAAACATTAACAAACAATTAACGATCATTTATGAGCTTTCGGTATTTTGGGATGCAAGAGTCTATGAAATTGTAAATAGATACATTTTTACCAAATGTACAGCCTCACAATGAATGACGTCGAATTACGAATAACTTTGTGACTTTATTACTTATTTTTGGCGCTCAGTGAACCAATTTAATACAAAAGCTCGTTTATGAATAATTATGAAATTACACGATGATAAAATAATTATCCCGACTACGCATGAAATATGACCGTTACTTTTTAATTTTTGATATTATTAATTGTAGGCGCGTACGAACGTTGTAATCGTTCAAGCTCGCTGATTAGTCTGTATTATCGGAATAATTACATTTCATCTACGAATAAATATAAATTTATACGAACGATGATGCAGTTGAAAATTGATTTACATGGCAGTTTTGTGATATATATATATACACGTGTATCACATATTTGAGTGACTCTAACTCGAAGCACAAAGTTTGTATAAGCTTGAACGAAAGTTCTGCGTTAACTCTTCCGTTGAAAAACGTATTTTCTATTTTAATTCCCTTTCAGCACGGGCATAGTAGAAAAGGTTGACGTGTCTTGTACGCGTGACATTGTAGCTCCATCAACCGCCAGACTATCATTTATTCCAGTGAAATATAATTTTCTAATAATTAAAGCAGCGCATTCCGTTCATTACGAACAAGTGAATCAAGAAAGTTATAGCTAGCAAACATATCGTAATGTACGGAAAAAGCAAAAGTATAATGAAAATGAGATATCGCACGGCAAGCCCGGAGTGTTCGGGACGAACAAAAGCAAAAGTTTGCACGAAGCCCCCGTGGCATTGAATGAGAAACAGATCGGCGAACAAAGAGCGAGAAAATAATGGCGAGAAATATGACAGGGGGTGTTCATCAATCGTAGGCGCTGGCATTCGTGGGATTCCTGACGGCGATGCTGGTCGTTTATCTGGTCGCCCAGGAGGTAATGGCGGTCCTGGCGTGCATCGGCTTCGCCAGCGGCATTTCCGATGCTATGCTCGGCATCACCCTCCTCGCCTGGGGCAACAGCATTGGCGGTAAACGATTCCCCTGGCCAATGGGGGCGAGTGCGCGTGCGCGGGGGTGCGGCTTAATTAGGCGCGAGCCACGGGGACCCGCACCCTTGCGGCAGCCGCTCGAGGACACCGGGAGCGCCGTGGATATCGGATTGGCTCGATTCCGAGTTGCGGAAGTCGTTCGCGTTGGTTTCGTGCGCGATTCGTTTGAGGCCTGATTAAGCTAAGGCCTTCGCTAGGCTGGGATTCTGAAATGTTGTTCGGGTGAAATGCCGGAAGAGCGGCAGATTAAATTGAACGGCGAGCGTGTCGAAGACCGTTTAAATATCGCGTTAAAAATTCCAAACTTTAGACGAGTCCGCGTCTTCGAAGTGAGAAATACTTCGGTTTAACAGGAGTAATCTTAAAAAATTGCTGAGAGGATACTTTCTTTAAATTAGAAATGATGCCATCGGAGAAAAGAAGTTGGGCTTCTTAATTCCCAAGAAATTATCCTGTCGCTCTCGAAAGATCGTTTGTTATTTTTAAAGGGATTTTCTTGTACTTTTATTATTAAAATGTCTTTCACTTCTTTTGAATAAAAAGAACGCTTATCCAAAAGTATGCTAGCGAAGAAAAGCATTTGCTTATTTATCATACTGTGTCTTATGATAACAAGAGTAGCATTATTGAAATTATTGACAAAATTATAGATTTTATACTTTGACTTAACGAAAACTGATAATGTATTTTTTCCCTTTGTATTTGCCTTTTAATTTATTGTACACTTTTTGCTTCTCGACTCTCGAAAATACAGTAAATCATATTATTTTCATTTTACTTGTTATCTTACACCCTCAAAGGATAATCCTCGTAAAATTAATGAAATGTATTGTATTTCTTTTATGTATTATTATCTTTTCTTCTTGTTTTTATAACGATCTACTCTATACTTTGATCATAGAAATTTAGATGAATGTACATTTTATTGGCTGCTGAAGTAAACAAAAAATTGCCTCGACAGAGCGTTTAAAAATTAAAAATTTCATGTTCGTTGATTAAAAGTTGTTTCATCAATAGCGTACACTGCGTTTCGTGAAGGTCTAACGTTTGCAAGACTTTTTCTACCGCATGTAATAATTAGATACAAAAATTATTCGAGAATACGTATTATTGAATTTTAATTGCACCCAATGAAGAAAAGCTAACAATACGTTCGCTATGATATCTCAAAATTTAATGTAACTAAAAGAATTATTTTCGTTTAATTATTTACGTAAAGATAATTTTAATATCCACTGAACTTATATACTTGCAAGAGTTGATTGCGACATTCAATAACATATTAAATTCAAATACTTAGTTTTCATTTCTAAACCATTGCAAGCGCGACTAGATAATGAGATGAATTATAATTCCATCATGTTGCATTTGAATAATTTCCTCTTGGTAAGAAAGGAAGAATTTATTAAATACAATAAAAATTTCATTTGATTGTATACCTATGTTTTCATAAACATAAATAATTGCAAATCTTAGTGAAACATTATAATTTGTATTAAATGCTCTCTAACTATAATTGGATATTATTTTATGTTACGAAATGATTAACTTATTCAGGATTGTGTAATATGCAGGAATACATATTAATCAATGATATAGTGTACTGCTGACAGTTATTAAAGACTAAAAAAGCTTGAATTTTATTGACTTAGACGTTAAACATACGTACTGATATTGATTAAAATATACTGCTTTAATCAAGTATTTTAAGTAATTTAAAAAAATTTATAAAATGAAAATGTTTATCTTATACAATATACGATTGGCTTGATTAATTATTGATCCCAGTTATGTTTACGTGTAAATTGATATTTTAGCGATGAAAGTTAAAACTTGAATTGATTTAAAAATCAATAGCAATGAATAAACCAAATACAATGCGAAGAAAAGGTAACATTATACTTTCAAAAGTACTTACCTTCTTGATATTTAATGAAATTTGCTCATAATGCTATAAGGTTAGATAAGAACCTATGTTACACCCTAAAGTTCTCATTATACGAGAGTAACTTGATATTAATTTTCAAAAGACCTTTGATATAAAAATTTGTGATACTCCCTTTATAAAAGAGTTTCAAGGAATAAATTTATGTCGGATCGGAATTTCTACATTTTAGAAAATGACAATCAATTACACGGCATAATCAATCGAGTGCAACCATATAAACTATAATATTATATTTTAGTTTGGAATATTCCATTCGCTCGTCATAAAAAAGTATTTTGCGTTAACAACAATAATGCATACTCTTTTTAATATTTTAACAATAATAAATAAATAAGCGAAGGTAGTAAATGTTTAAAAGTAACTCTTTTATAAAACTCATGTATATGTTAGAATGTTATAGTGCTTGTTGAATTTTAACATCAACGTAAAATCGATTAACTTGTGGTTTTATTGCACAAACGAATATTTTGCACATTTTAGTACGAAATGTATTATATAATATGATATCACGTGTACTACCGAGCACGGAAAACGCATTAGTATACCCTTAGATTTTAAAAGGAATGAAATTGAAATTAGGAGAAGTAAGGGGAGTATATTATTAAAACACCCGCAGTAATTTACTTAAGAAAGAAAAGTTAATTTTCACGTTTTAATAACAGTGTGTTAAGAATTCATATATTTAATGCAAATGAAGCGACTGTCATAAGGTAGCCTACACGATTAAAACTTGAACGCATTTTTCTTGAAATATACTTTTATAAGCTTGAAAAAATTGTCACGTAAATGTATATATATATATATGAATAATGGTAGTACGGCGAAGAAACCTGTGGGAACTATTTGTTGACATGTCTAACAAGAAAGAGTACGCTTATTTTATCCTCTGTTAAATCTTGTACTATTAATTTGTCTCTGCATCTAGAGCTAGAAAATGTATGTAAAAAAGCTCCCAAACGAAGCGCCTTCTCGAACCACCGACAAACAAAAATGCCGAACCGATATTCCGAGCTCGGCTACTTATCTAGGCAAGAGTCAAAAAGCATAAGCGCCCGTCTGGACTCCGCAGATCTCATATCGAACGTGGCGATCGCGCGCAAGGGTTTTCCTCGCATGGGCTTCTCCGCGTGCTTTGGCGGCCCGATGTTCAACACCCTGCTGGGCCTGGGCCTTACATACGGCATCTCCGCGGCGGGTTCCGACAACTTCCGCATCCGGGTGCGCACGAGCGACATGGCCCCGGGTTGCCTCGCCTTCCTCCTCGTCTCCCTCCTCGGCTCACTCATGTACCTCAACGTCACGGCCTTCGTCGCACGCCGCTCGTACGGTTACCTCCTCTACAGCATCTACGGCGTCTTCCTCCTCATCCACGGCCTCAGCGAGGCCCACTTCATGCATCCTCTCGGCGTCGACCATCGCCCCGACGACGTCCTCTAGTAATCCGCTACTGCTGCGGTACATTCGACGCGCCTCCACGACCACTGGACTCTCGCTTCATCGGCTCGCTGAATCGAGGACTCGGAGTTGCAGAGGTACAGGACCGACTTATCGAGATTGGATTTATTTGCTGATATGAGATGCTGGTCCATTGCGGGAAATACCGGGAGGCAAAATCTGACGGATGCCTCGTAATGCATAATATCATTGTTTATCCTTGTTAAATTCTGCTAAAATATATTTATGTTGCCCAAATTACCGAGATGCTCTAACTTTATAGCGAGTAATTCTGTATCGTTCTCGAAGAATATTAAACATTGCCAGTCCTATAGCAATTGTAAAACTTGTGAATAATCTGTACTCTATACCAACTTACCGCTTTATTTGATTTTTTGCAGATTTTGCAGAGAGACAGTACGCGTTTCTCACAAATATACTTGTTATTTTTTGCCTCGAAGGAAATTGCTACGACATTTCTTTTCTTGTCTTTCTTTTTTTCTGTTTTTCAATTACATTACAATACTTTTCGTTAATTCGACGCGTGTGCGTGTGGACTTTTTTCGAATAATAAAGGCCAAATAGATGTTAACATCTCGGACTTTGTGTCAATGATAAATTTAATAAAATTTTAATTAAAACACAAGCTCCTTTACAATTTAATAATACGCATTTGGCGCAGCATATATTGCAATGTTATTTTACGTCGTGTGTCTCATTCATCTCCCTATCTTCCCCATGGAAGTGCACATGATGACAAGAGTCTTGATATCGTTGATATTTTAATAATAGTAAACTCGAGTATTTTTAACACGAATGGCAAGAAAAGAAAAGGAAACAAAATGAGAAAGAAGAAAGCGCAAGGGTAAGAGAGTGGGAAAGGGAGTGTCTTGCCAGTGGTAAAAGAAAAATACCGAGTGGTGTAGTAATATCAAGCGGCAGAGGGACTCAAATTAAATCAAACAGAGGAGAAGCCGGTGTAGAAGGCGCTCAAAAGAGAACTCGAATTAAATTAAACAGAAGAAAATTCGCGGTGCCGGAGCAGCCAAAAGTGTCTAAGCTGACGCGTGCGATATTATATTAGAATTATTTCCAGTCCAAGGTAAAGGGTTAAAATTTCTTTACCTCCGATCTCTATCTCTTTATGTTTTTTTTGCTCATTACGTCGTCTGTATGCCGATTCTCCGATCGAATGCTTTAAGCCGTTATCACAAATGTACGCGTTTTGCGCGAGCAGTCGCACATTTGTTCTTAATGAGTGGAATGTCGAATTGAAGGCTTTGCCTTTAGTTGTGCCTCCATTCTTGTAATACCGATTCCTTTAGCACTTGTAATATTTTGCTGTTCAAACAAAACTAAATGTTCCGATGAAGGAACTTGTCGGCCTTGGTAAGAGCAAAGTTCCTCATCGGAAAAGTGTATCGTGCAACATGGGAGGGCTTGACGAATCTCTCGTAGGGAAGTTGTCAAACGAATGAAATATTAGATAACGCCGATGGTTATCGATGACATTTAATTACTGACTTTTCGTCAAGAGAAACGAAATTACTTAATGCTGCGGTTTATCATGGAGTGTTCTTAGCAAAGGATAGGAAAAGGTTGTTCACCTTATAAAGTGCATTTCCACGTGCTTCAGCGCGACAATGAGCGTAATTCATACAATTGCAAAAAAAGTACACAAATTGGTTATTAATTTCATAAGCACGTTTTCTAATTGCACTAATTTGACGTGCTAAAACGAGAGCGACACGACAACTACGCATTCCCATAATTTCCATTTTCTCTTTGCCTTTTCAACTTTCTTTCGTTCCATTTCTCTTGACTCCCATTCCCGCTCCTGCTCTTTATCTCTCAGCGATGAAAGTTTCGTTCTTTTCACTTTGCACGGTATCATTTTCCTCGTATTCTCGTTTTGCCGCGCGGAGAAATCTTCATAAAGCTCGAAATTTGCGGACAGCAGCGGGACAACTTTTTTGCCGGTGTTTTGTCCTCTTACTTTCGTTCTCTCGTATCATCGTGATCATGGATTTAAGTTTTCACGACGGACAATGAACTCTTACGCTTTTTTTGAGCTCCATTACTTTTCTCTAAAACTTTTTTTGTCCACAGCGGACTGAAAAGCAGTTATCTCGCGTGCACGGAAATTTTAATATTGCTGGAGTCCTCTTTCCCGCGAGAAAAATTAATAATTTTCAGAAGCAAAGAAAGATCTCCCTTATTGGTACGTTACTGTAGTGATGTAAGAATTTAATAATTTCGAAGCTCAAAGGATATTTTGCTGTTTAGAGACTATACATACCTCAAAGTCGCATTTTAGATTATTCGTGAACAATAGAGTATTAAAGTGGGTAAATATGACGGCAATCTTTCGCTTCGTTATTATTACATTCAGGTGTAAAATTCCATCGAACCGGAGATGGAGAAAAGATATTCCTTATTACCGTCTCATGGACCGAAGCACCTAGGCCTTGAAGATAACAAAAGCTAACGTTAGGCGTGTTACAATGGAGACATTATGTTTCCTTAAAGGAGTTGTACACATTCCTGATGCAAATTTGTAAATATAAGAATATCTTTCCTTTAGTGCACCACAGTAATATCTGAGCTAAAAGACTGAATTAATTTTTTAACGCACATTTTTACTTTACGAAGATACGAGGGCGTGTAAATATTTATTAAATTGAAAAATGTCATTATTATGCATGAGATTGCAGAGAGTATAATAATACGTTGAAATGAATGATTTAATGCACAATCCTTATGTAACAAAGATTGCCTAGATAAAGTGCATGCATAAAAAATTGATTATTTAAGAACTATAAATTTTACATTTTTATTGCAAAAAAGCAAGGCTTAGATATATAGTTACTGAAAATATCGTATTACGTGCCTTGAAAGTAGGTTTCGTCTTGTTTTTCTACGATTTTTGTCGTTAAGATATACGCGTTTGAAGTTACGAGAATTTTAATATACAGTAAGCCTGCATAATATAAAATAAAATACCTTACACTTTTAAGCGTTTGTGTTTTCATATCTTCAATGGGCATGCTGAGAAAAACTCAAATAAGAATATGAAAAACTGAATTTTAAACGAAAACAAGAGTACTCTATATTATTACGAAGATAAACGTATCAGCATTCTTTCATGAAAATAACCAAAATTATAAAGTTATTATTATTCTTAAAATTTAAAGTCGTCAGTAGAAACTAAAGTTTACAGCAAAGAATATATAAAAAGAAGCTTTTATATCTCTGTACTGTACAAAAAATAGGTAGATATTATACCTGCTTGAAAATTATTTTTAAAATACATGCACCATTAAGACTCGAGTCAATATGAAGCTCCAAGCTTGAATCGAGGTTTCCATGGGTATCTAATATAATGAGATTTATGGAAATCCTAAGCCGCAGAAAGTTATAACGTATTACTAGATCTACTGCACCGGAATCTAATTAGAATACAAATATCGCAATTATCGTGTGAAATTTTAACGTGAGATTATGAAATATATCCATCAAAATGTTGCCGAAAGATTTTTAATGTCCGATCTCTGGCATTTCCGAATTGTTTGAACTAAAATGCTACCCGACAAAACTTTTAAGTAGAATCGTCACTCTATTTCTTGAAGTGTTGCGCAGTGAATTCTATATTTGAAGTGTAACAAGTAGTCAAAGTTATAAGAACCGAGAAAAAAATCCATTAAAATATGTTATAGAAGCTTTAGTATTCATTCGTTGAAAGCTAAAAATAATTTAAGCCATGTATGATATTCAAATAATCGTGTACATCATCTTCTTATCGATTAATATCAATTTTTTGCATTTCCTGAATATTTCAATATTTATAAGTCTTATTAGGTCATTTGAATTACAAGATTGACTCCCCATTGAAATATGTTACGATCACCAAATTAATTGCATGTAAAATAATTTATGAAAAGTATTAAAAGCAAGTAAAAATGTTTAGTAAAAAAGTAATGTGAGTAATTCGCAAATTCTTTTTAATCCTTCTTTTCCAAAACAGTTATAAACCAATTGAGTCACTTTCATTATAATTTTAATGAAAATAGACTTATACGTGGATTTACAAATAAATGCATTCCCTGAAATATAAACAATTTTAAACAACGACTTTCATAAAACAAATCTAAATAAGAGTGAAAAATAAAAAATTTACTGTTACTACTATATCTGCTTGTTGTTCTCCTTTATAAAAGGAATAATTTCTATGATTTTTAAAATGTTGCTTCAAGAAATATTTATGATGCTTTATTTTTTCAAAAAATCAGAATCCTTTTAGATAAAGTCTAGCTGTGAGCTCATCCGAGTTTATTAAAAAATGAACTAAGTATTTCTTTTAAAATCTACATACTAAAGGTATCCTTAATGATATAAATATTAGAAGTTTTTAGAGGGCAATTTATTATTCTTTTGATCGTTTAAAGTAGTCGTTGTTATGCTCATCTATTAAACGATTTCCTAAGATACCTTTTTTAAAAATTACATTTTCAAATACACATTCCGATATTATAGCAATAAATAATAACAACTCAGATTTGATAAGCTAATTTTCTCTTGCCTCGAATTTTTTGTTTATTGCAGCTCACAAGTTATCCTGGTTAGATGTTTTCTCTGAAATTCTGGCGATTCGTAAGAATGCATGTGACAGAGCTCAAGAATACTTGCAAAGTCAGAGTTTTTGCTTAAAAGAAAGTAAATGAAAATGTCGGATGCGAACAATGCGTGCATGTATATGAGGTACGATGTTCAAAAAATGCGCCAAGTAGAATGCACTTTTGATAAAAGTATTTGAAGAACAATATTTCAAAAGGATTCTCTAAATTGTACGCATTTTCTAAATAATTAGTTTTGTGGGAATATTTGAGTTTTACTTCACTTAAGTAATGTAATGTCGAGGTAAAATAATGTTTTTTGTCTAGTAATGATATGTAAAATCGAACAAATTTTTTTCATTTGCGTGGGAAGTTATTCCACCCACGGAATCCTGCTTTGGAATAACGTTTTTGTAATATTATAATTTATAACGCATTAAAAAGTGTTCATGTATTTTGCTTATCGCTTTCAAGTCACATGGATACTGAACAATAAAATAAAATCTCGGTCACGATTTGAAATTTTTTTACTGGTACCACTTATTTTAATGTAACGCCTAGCGATCTTTTTAATTACACACACTTTACCGGCATTGGTGTTCGCATTTAATGTACGACCGGAATATTTTTTTGTCTGCTCAGATGCGCGAAATAAAATTGATGGCGTTGCATTCTGTTTTTGCTTTTAACTAAAGTGATGTGAGTATTTTTTTGCTATTTTCAGTCTTCGTTAGAAAGGTATACTTCCAAATTCAAGAAAAAAGTTTCAGGCGAAACCCACGTTAATGTATTTAAATTTTTTCACACGGAGATAAATTAATATTGTGGCTTTTTAACAATTGTAATAATATTTAAATGATTTCAGAATGATACAAAATCGTGAATTTTATATTTAACGCCGAAGTGTATCATTATTTGCTTGTGTTCGAATGTCAAAGAAAATTTTTTTCTGCAGGCTAAATTATATTTTATATTCTGCGCTATGATAATCAAAAACTTTTTAAACAACTGCTCTTCGCAACAAATTATAAATTTCAGAGAAATCAGACCTTTAAAATAACATATTTAATAAACAAAAGATATTGAAGTTATTTTTTATTTAAAAATAATTATCAGAGCAGAATTTATTACTTAACAAAGGATGAGTTATGTAAAAATTTGTTTACTTTTTGAAATAAATACGGAATATGTTTATAAATATATATACTGATAAACTTTTCGAAAATCTGACCAAATGAAAGCTACTGCATTTAAAAAGGTAATGAAAATAAATTATATTTACAAAAAATTAAATGGATATTTTAATGCATAGTTTCTATTAAAATTTACGCAATATTTATCTTTTTAAATTTCAGAATATTTATTACGTTACATACTGTATTAAATGTATTATATATAATGTATGATAAATTTAATACATAAATTTGATAAATATCGCAGGCACTTATTATATTTATATAATATATTTTCAAATATATTATCAAATAAATATATTTCGAAAATCAATATAAATTGCTTTATCAAACAAATTTTATCATTATATTTCTTTCTTAAATGTTTATCTTCATCGATATATCTTAATATAATTAATAGACTACTTTGGTAAGTAATTTTACATTTTTTGGTTTAGTTAAAGAGTTCCTTGTAACGATATATAAATATTTACCTTCTCTGGGAAAATGTTATTTCTTTAACGCATTCTCTTTTATTATTTTAACTAGAACTCATTAATAGTTTCTCTACTTCAAAGTTTAATTGTTTTTAAATAAATGAAACATTACATTAGAAAATGCGCATGTTTTACTCGAGTGTGCTTCTTAAAAATAGAAAACAAATCAATTTGAAAGGCACCTTATAATAAAGGAAATAGTTTATTTTATTTAATTTTCGTAGTAATAGACATGTATACTTTTTCCTTGAAAACTTTTCTTTTGTGGAAATGGATGGTGGAAAAGTCACATAACTTTCTGTGTGTTGGGTTTTCTAAATTGGTCATTCTACTATTCTTCTCTAAAAAATCTGGATCCATATTGGCAATGCTTTCCCTTTACTTCAGGGTGCATTTCTTTCGAATTCCTTGACTCACTAGAGTTTCTCTTACTTATCTTTTTTCTTGCGGTGAAGAACCGCTTTAACCAAAGTGAATATCATCTTTCGCTTCCCATGATCTTAGAACGTAAATTTAATTATTTTGTCCGATGAGACGCGTTCCAAGTAATTCTTTGTTTACCAAATCTTATGGCCCTTCATTTTAATAGCACTAATACGAATGCACTGCTAACGCTAATAGTGAAGTTATTAACGAATCCTTTTTTAATAAAAAAAGGAGAAAAAAATTTGTTGGTATATCTGGGAAAAGTTTATCAATTTTTTCATCGGCATAATTTAAACATATATAATTTCAATATATACAACACACTTAGTGAACCGCATTAAATAATATTATATTAATAATTATAATATTTTATTGTAATAATAACCATGATAATAATAATGAGAAGAAGAAGAGTAATAGGTAGGCTAGTGATTTACGGATAAAATGTAAAACTTTCACAATTTTGCAATATTTTAAATATTAATTACAAACATATACAATTGTTTGGAATATAATTCATAAAATCAATAAAAGAAACGTTATTATAGTCAAGGATTCCATGAAAATGCATTTATGCATTTTCCGAATACACATGTCATTTATAGATGACTATGCAGCAACAAATGTGAACAATTTTAAAAACCGTTTAAAATGATTGACAAAATATCATGATATTATCACACTGAATATATGTCACAAAGAAAATTCTTTAAATGTAATTCGGTTTTCTATCGAAAATATAAAAATAAATAGAAGCACTTAAAGTGACAATTTAATTATGAAATTTAATAAGCCTTTTCATTTTGCTTATTAGCTGAAATACGGAAGTGATTATAATTTAAGCTCTAAATTTGAAATTTGAAGTTATTATTTAAAGTTTTATAATCGTAAACATTTTCAGTTGTAAATAATAATATCGTTTCTCAAATTTTTAATAAAAATGTTACATTAACAAGTAAGGTAATATATAAAAGCATAACATTTTACAACAAGCATAATATATAAAGGCACAACATTTGAAAGATTATTTTTGAGGTATTTAATGCGTATTAAGAGTAAATTGAAACAGCGTGTATATAGATTTATTTAAATTACGACACAATATTGGCTAATATGGTAATACAACTGTTTATTATTGACGTTTTTTACATGCAAAGTAAGTAGAAACATTAATTGAAAAGTAATGTTTTTGTCAGCATAGTGCTTTACATGCTTATTGTATTGATACAATAATTAATAATTTTACTAATACATCATGTCAAAATCTAATTGAAATATCTTACTTAGCTTAATTATTAAAGAAAACAGCAATTATTTATTAATATTAATTTATACAGTTTACAAATTAATATAATTGTTTGATTCTGTAGATAAGTATAATATGTAATTATATAGTACATTTAGTATAGAATTTGAAGTGAATCAAATTGTTTGACAAAATCATTAATAATAATATTATAGAATCTCTTAGCAATGTTTCCATATTAATCTATTTAAATCCTCCGAATTGAAATTTCATTGAATTATTCCAATTTATATAATAACTTACTTTAAATTATATTTACATTTTTAATTTTACAATATTGTGAGACATTAAAAAAAGAAACTTTTCAACGTGTCATAATTTGTCATTTTATGACTGTTATATATTCCATACATTCTTTTTATACTCTTTTCATTTTGAATATTAGTCACAATGCCTATTGATTTTAGATTTATGTCAGAAATTTTAAATAAATTAATGTTTTGATATGTGAATTGTCGTTTTTTTTCGCCCTTTCTTTCACGTATCGTACAAAGTATAAAACGAACGTTCGGAAGCATTGTTATAACCAATTTTGTTGGCTATTTTGAATATTTTGAAAGTTTAGAAAATTTCGTTCACTTTTAAACTGGTTTTGTTCAAAAGTGTGATTTAAGAAAATCCGGAAATTCCAGATTTTTACAGTAAAAGTTCTTGAAACTATGAGTTTGTGAAAAAAAAATCATTTCCCCTTGTTATTTACATAAGAAACCGAAATATCTATATGAAAACTGTTTGTTATATCGGATAAAGGGATTGATTAAGGATTGTAAAAATTATTCCTTTGTTTGCTTCGATGCTTCGAAAAATACAACAGGAAAAATTAATTTTATCGTTGTCACTCAAATGCACATTTTAGACTTAATAGTAATTTAGAATACAAGTAAAAGAATTGATACAATTTTTGTCGAAATTACTGGAATATAAATGATATTTCAACCGCAATGACAATGATATCGATATCAATTAAAATCTGAAGTTAAGAATACAAAATTGAATCAATTAAAAAGTAATATAAAGTTTCAAAGATATATAAGCATAAAGATTCGATTAATTCATAACGTCTATTAATAATTACAATGATTATTAGTTACAATTATTATAATTACAATGAATTACTTAGTTTAAGTAAGTATAATATAACGTAACTTTATTTTCAAAGTTATTAGTTCAAATTATTTATATTAAATAATAAATTCAGATAATGTAATTATATTAATTTGACAGTGATAAAAGTATTAGTATTAATATAAATAATAGTCCTCACGAAAGAAATAATTTTTCGTAAATGTTACTAATGAAAATATTAAGCCAATAGAGAATTTGATAGTAATTTTTGGAGAACCCAACTATCGCTAACGAGTTACAAAATGTTTTTATATTAATAAGGGAACATGTATAAATGTTCCCTCAATGTTGCGATTAAAGAAATTTGCTTCCATTATTGTATTATGTCTTTTTGCTACTGACGACAAAATTTTAGATACTAATTATAAAAGGACTGTTGGCTACGGCTCTGTATAATAATATTTATGTAACTGCTGACACAATACCAGTACACGGGTACATGTGCAATAATTTTATTTCACAGCATCGGCATTCATTTTTTAGTTCATATCTTGCTTATCTCCGACAGAGTTAATTACAATAAATTAATTAAATATTAGTTATTAAACGTTGTAATTCGTTATAATGTGAATTATAACTTCGTTCGTTCTCACTTTCTGTAATTAACAGAAAATTAATTTTGTTTCGTTGTTATTGCGGAACGTTATGTGTAGATTAAGGGCGAGGTATAAGGTGTCAGGTAAATCGTAGACTTGAGTCTGTATTGGTGACCGAGGTAGCGGGAAAGTTAGCTTCGGTACTCGATGCGACGGGTGCGATGAAAAGTCCCTATAAACATTAAAGTTATTTTTGCGTGACGTTGCATATTTTCCTACCTTTTTTCCTACAAAAATATTTCGGTCTTCCTTAGATACACCTTGTTTACACGTATACTTTTTAATACCCATAAGCACACATAACTTCGTGGCGTAAACAGGGAATTCGCCAACACCGGAAAGAGTATCAGTATTCGACTCGACTTGATCCAGTATTTCATCAACTGTCAAATAATCTCCCGCGGCATCATTTATTCGGCTTGGAAAACTGAGCCTAGAGCGCACGGGAACATCTACCGATCAACGTACATCAATCTCGGAGGAGCTGGAAAACTTTATATGTGTAGCCCGTTGTCGGGAATAGGGGGACAGAACCTCGATCTCTTTTATACTCTCAAATCGCCGAGTCTTCTGTGATGCAGCTTCCGATGTTTCCCGTTCGGCAACGAAAGATTCACTCGCCGCGCGTTTCAGCCGTTGTTATAATTTCGCATGCGCATTAATGCGCGTGTGCCTACGCTCGCGGAATCGGCACTTGTATGCATTGTTGCATTAAAACGACGGATTAGACTAACAGCAAAGTTTTCGAAAACTTTCGAAAAGTTACGAGGTACAACGGGGTTTAAGTGAGAAGCCCACGGGAGTTTGTTTAATGCTTAAGTGACGAGAATTTCTGTCGGCGCACTTACGAGAAGGTGGAAAAGTTTGCTACGACTTGCCGCTCAGATCACTTGCAAATACTTCTCATTTTCATATTTTATATATTTAATCGGAGTTTCTCTACCCTCTCTTTTTGTCAAATAAGGATCTTGTTTTTTGGTTGTTTTTACTTTGGCTTCTTGCGTCTTATGTCGCTCGTGTCTAAGGCGATGTACCACGAGAAATCCAATTGTTCTGATGTCAATGTACCGAGCGATATGTTTAATTTATGAACTGCTCGTATGCGTGTCATTATTGCTACTTACTCCAATTAGATGGTGTGTCTTGATTTATTTATAATATTATTTTATACTATGTTTTACATTGTTTCGAATAAACAACAAAGGAAGTACGTATATTCCGAGTAAAAAGGAATCTTAAACAAAATATACCAAGAGAAACTCCATTAAATCGTTTAAATCAATAAGATTTTGTCGGCGCTATAAAGATATAGACAAATAAAGATTGTGGTTCTCAAGTAGCAAAAACTCTTTCGACTTCAACCGGTGCGCGCATGTTGAGATCATTTTTTTCTGAAATAAACAAATTTTCATTAAATGTCCTCGAATCAACAGTTTTTCTGTTGATAAATAGAAATAAATAAATAAACGCTTTTTAGATTTCATCTGGGCAATGAAAAATTCGTATACATATTCTTATATTTATTTTATTACACCTGTATCTAATGAATATTTATATTAACGCACAAGGAGTTTCTTTATAATATAATTTCGTTACTTTTATCTTAATTTATTACATTGAAAATTACAATTTATACATTTTTAGAGACTCGATTACTTGTAAAACTTGGATGGGTGTATCTAATCATAAAAAGAATTGGCCTGTGTGCGCGAGTTGAAATATTGCTCACTTTGAACAAACTGATCTATTCTCTTTAAACTTGACTAATAGGCTTATTTCAGCGGAAACAATACAAGTAAAGTTTTTTAAAAATCTTTGCAATGCCAATAAATGAGATGCGCTATTCATTAAGATTTTATTAATCGATAAGATCAGGCGCTTAAACAAAGTAACGAAAATAACAAGTTTACATTGAATAATTTCCGTTGAAACTTCGAAAAAACACGTTATACTTTTGCGACGAGCTCGTGTACTATTAAAATACGTTTCTTGCAGCATAATTATTATATACACATACATATCTCAAGTTAAAATTGAACCGTACCGTTCATTGATCACTTTATCATGAAAGTGAAAGCTCCCTCTACAGTTTTAAGAATGCCAGACTTTTAACGGCTAACTATTTTTCATTGTTAAGTGTTAATAATCGATCCTCAGCGATAATTGGCACAGCTTACGTATTCCATCGGCCAAAAATATTTTCCAAAGGTCCCATATATCATTCAAATAGCTCTGCTCCCTTGCAAGCTACTAATTTATCACAGCGTGACCCTACGCGTATTGATGAATAATTGCCAATTCAATCGAAGGGAAGGAACGCGGTGGCGAGTTTTGGACGGGTTGGTGCCTACCGGGCCAACGTTCGAATGAATCTCCCTGGGAATTGCCCTGACGAAAGCCTGACAATAATGAATGCAAAAGAATGGGCGGCCTTACCGCCGATGATTACGGACGGATCGAGGTCAATTTCAAAAGGTAGGACCACTGCAGAAGCTAATTTTATGCAAATTAAGGCGTCTAGTGTACGAACAGGCATCATTTGCAGCTGCTTCGCTGCTCGCGCGATTATCCTCGTCCTCCGTTGCCCCGCTCTGGGCGAATCGTTGATTTTTAAATTTACAAACTTTCTACTTGCCGCGAAAATTGCGGCTTCATTTGCCACTTCGATGATTTTTTCGCACGCCAATTTTTCGTTGATGCGCCACCGATATTACGCGTCCTTGGTGCTTATTTAAACAATTACGGTTTATTGCATCTGTCAAGGTGGGCTTCTTGATTTAAGCGGCTCTTTAAACGGGCTCGGAGTTAGTAATAAAAAGTAATGTTTATCTGGTGAAGCACGACTGTTTTGTGGCCGTATAATTATGATTCTTAATTGCCCTTTAAGTGGCTCTGACCTACGCGACTTTTAATACAAAAGTTATACAAATTTTGATACAAGACTTTTTAAATCCCAATTATTTGCAATTCTGGACTTTCCTATTTCATACTTACCTGTTTATTCGTTCTTACTTTTACGAAGATTTATGACTTTCTACTGGTTTTTTAACGCGTCCTTACTTCCGATGCCCTTTGCAATTGCACTGTTATTACTATAGGCCGTAAGAGAGGTAAACAAAACGTAAAAGAATTTTAAGAAATAATCTTTTATTTTATGTCGACTGTTTGGGAACATTGACTTTACAATGTTCGTTACTCCATAGATACACGCTCATCGTAAGTACTGCGATACTAAAAGTAATTACATTTCCTGCACAATTTTTCATTTGTAAGTCATCGTAATCCTATTTTTCGCTAGTATTGTAATTTATAGGGTACAATAAGTTTCTCATGCGATAACGCGGCTCTGCATCGGATTCTCTTAATTAAGATAAACGAAAAAGCAACGCCTTCTTCACTTACGCACCGCTGCAACGTTCGTAAGTTCGTAAGCTCGTCGGAGACGAGTTCGCCGCAGGGAACAATGAGCATTGATATTTGAAGAGCACGTTCGAACGTCCCGGCGCGCCAACAGTTATTTTTCAAAGCGCATCGAATTATCAAGGAAATTGGCAACAGAAACGAACGCCAAGCGCTCGTAAAGCAAACTAGCCAGAAATTATAGAGGGTCGGCGTCCGCTTAAGGCACTGAATAATTGACATTCGGGGGACAAGGCAGACGCACAAAAAGCAGCCCCTAAAAGTCCTGCCTCCTGCCGCCCTACGCTGCATAATTCGCGGATTAGCTTGCCCGAGCTCTCTGTCGGTGCCCCATTCGAATGTCTTTCAACTCTTTGCATTCCGGCGTCGGGTTCGTTCCGTCGCCCATCCCAAGCGTCCGTGTATGCGTTATCTTGGCGTTTCAAGTTCCCCGTCCGTCCGTAGCACATTCGATAAGAGCCCGGGCGCCCCTTCAAAAGAACGCCAGCGCGAGGCGAATTCAGGATGACAGCTTTATGACGGAGACAAAGCCGCTAATTAATTAGCGACCGGAGTCCCGCGATCGTCTATACAAGATACGCATAAACTTCGTTACCGCGGGAGGCTCTTATGCGTCCGTTCGGATAAGAGGCCAAGCTCTTGTGTTTTTGCGAGATTGTTAATTTTCAAAATGTATTTGCCAAGCATCCGTTCTTACTTTTTGGCAGGGTACCCTCGATCGCGCCGTTTTCAAGGAGATGTCAGCAAAATTCTTCTTTTCATCTTCGATGACAACGTGGACAAGAAGCAGCTGCACGAGGCTGTAGATCTTTTTAAATCTTTCGATTAAGGAGAAAAGCTCAGCACAGTTATCCGATCGAATGATTAACGAATACGAATTTTACTCTCCTTTTTAGAATGTAACTACATTCTACTTTTACGTTCGAATTCGGAGTGAAAGAATAAATTAATTTTGTTGAGCACCGATAACACGTATTGTTCATCGTATCGTCTACGATTATCTTCCGTTTTATATCGCTATATTTTTCCGATGATAAAGAATCTAAAGAGTATGATTAGAAAAATATTGAATATCAATTTATATTTGTATTATTCTTAAATAGAAATCCGTAGTTTTGCCGAACGCAGATATTCGCATTTTTCTGTTGATATGGTACTGTTACACGTATTATACATATACTGCGATAAATAACTGAATTATTTTTGTAGAAGTTTTAAAAGTACATAAAATACGCGAACCATACTTTCATTATTCATTGTAAATTATACAATTTATAAATACAGTGCTCATAGAAAGTATTTCGATTTTTGGTTAATCTTGGCGATGGTTAAATTTGAATGTTCGCGCGCTGATGCGCGCAATCCGACGGGGAATTTGTTACTCCAATCAATTCCTCTCCCGCGTTTTCGTATAACAAGGCGGCTAAAGGAGTATGGTTGATTGCTTTCATTGAATTTTCACTCGTGCTGCAAAGTTTTTATTTTAATGTATTTCAAAGAACGTGTTTGAAAACAATCATCCAATGATTTTTGGATATTAAAAGTGATTATAATATTTGTAAGTAATAAAAGGTAAGTCATATGTTTTCATTTGAGTATTAATTTTAAAGTGTGACACTTGTTAAATTGTATATTTTATTTTCTTTCCTCGTTGCGTATTTTTTATTGACATTTTTTTACTTAAAATTTGTTATAGACTTTCCACTTTTTGTACGAAAACAGAATAGTTGGATAATAAGAAATTTATGTCTATCGTTCCTGTATTCGATCCGATTTCATATTTTAAATAGTGATTATCCAATTATTTAATACAATATTAAATCTGTTATTTAGTACATTACATTTAGCTCACTGTAAGGCACATGTAATCAATAAAACATTTATGTTACTATATATCGTTTGATTATAATTCAAATATTTGTCACATGCGCAGCTAAAATAAAAAATTATATTCATATCTTGTATGGATTTATTTGGTTACAGTAGATATAGATTAAAATGCTATCAGATCTTCAAATATCTGGTGCACTTTTTGCTGAATTAACGGCAACCTGTGATGCACTAGGCTACAATGATGGAAATAAAGTTCATTTGGATAAAAACAGTATAGGTAAAATTTTTTACTTCAGATTTCACGTATAATTTGAATAATAATTTTTAATAATTCAAATATTGAACTTATTAATATAATGATTTTTACAGTGGTCATCAAGGATTTAATCAGGTACCTTCGAAGAGACGATGATACTCATTCTGTCCGTCGTTATCTTGGGCAATCAGAATTATTGCAAAAAGATTTATTAAAAATTTTTGTTGAGTATTCGGATAAAACTGAATTTTGGAATGTTCTTTTGAGGTAATAAAAAATAATAATATTAAGCTCAGTCGATGGGAATTTATTTATTATAATGTAATCTTTTTTTAGATTATTAATAAACTTAACCAGTCCAGTATTAATGGTTTACAATGAAAAACTTCCAGCTGAAAAAATTACTAGAAGCTATTATCTTCAATTACTGTCACACTTACAACAGTATAAAAAGGCAATGGCTAATGATGCTGTATGGATTGTTGTACACGAGAAACTAAAAAATATTTTAAGCATTGTAAGTTATTACTAATGAGACTAAGTGAATGATTAACTCTGTTGTAAAATTTGTTATAATTTTTAGGAAAGTTCTGAACGAGGAGAAGAAAATGAAATTATAATAGAACGAATACTTACTTTGATAAGGAATGTTTTGAGAGTACCAGCTAGTGATTATGATAAAAGGATGGATAACGATACAACTGTTCACGATGAGGTAAATTAGGCAATTAAATTGATGTTAATTGACGTAGTTGTGCAAAAGTAAATGTAGGAACTTTGCGAAAAAGTCAAAAGTATACCTAAAAGTTATTCAGTTGTACGTTTATTCTAAAATATAAAAAAGATAATTGTTTATCAAAGTACTACATTATTTCATTAAATAGGAACTATTCATAATCCGATTCCTAATCGATAAATTAGAATCCTGTTTTATCGACATTTTAACTTCCAACAACCCTTAAAGGATTCGAAAGCATCTGAAAATTTATACATTATTTAAAAGTTTTGAAGTAATTTTTCGTAAAGTCCAATGGCTGAAGTCACTTTTGAAATTTATGCAAAGTCTATTTGTATGATTTCTAAGGGTATAAAAAGAGATTATTCTTTAAACTTTATTCAAATTTTATGTCTAGTTACGGATTTTCAGGACTACTTTAAATTGTTTTAATTTATATTTAAATAAAGAAGAAAAGTAGAATGAATTTAAATATCTCCTTTATTTGTTATTATTATAATTTAATTAAAATCGCCTAGATTCATTTACAAAGTTTTAATAAATAAAAGTTGTTAAAATTTTACCTTAAGTTTTTAAATTTAAATTAAATTCTATCTGCACATTTTAAATTAAACTGAATATTGTTGATATTATCTTATTATCTTAGGTTTTATTCGCCCTCCATACATCTGGAATTTCTGACCTACTTGTTTATATTGCAAGTACCAGTATAGAACAACAATATCACATGCAGATATTAGAAGTAATATTTATTATTTAAAATTACTGTCTTCATTATGTTCTACATGATATTAACTTATTCTCCTTTTTTCAGATAATTTCATTTTTTTTGCAAGGCCAAAATCCTGCTAAACTTGCTGGTGCGGATATGAAACGCAGCAATGTTGAAAAGGAATTTGATGAAGCTAAACTAATGATTATGCGAGATAAAGAAAGAACTGAAAAAATGTTAAAAATGAAAAAATATTCTGGATCAAGGTAAACTTAATGTAATAAATATTCATGACAAACATTAAATGACATTCAAAGATTTTGATTAATGCTAAGTTCATAAAATCGTTAACTAATTTGAAATTTATTAGTCGTATTAATCGTATTTATATATAGATATATATTATATATATTTTATCATATTAATATTAATCGTATTTATAAGTGTAAATGGTAAATTGAAATAAAAATTTTTTTTCCTATTGTAAGTACTGATTAACTTTTATTATAGATTATAGGTTATTGCTGTTTCTTTTTTAGAAATTTATCCTTATTTATTAGAATGACAAATCTGCAATACTAGAATGGTATTATATATTTAACACAATTCGAACATTCATTTTATGAACGTAAAGAAGCAGTTGTCACCTTTTGATTAGTTTATATTTGGATATGTACTTTAGTTATGATTAATCCATTAGATATATTGATAGAATACTCAAAAAGGTTAATATTCATTGTTGTTCTTTTTTTACTTATATACTGGAAATAATCTGAGATAGTTTAATTTTGATAATGAAATATAAGTAAACCATTCAATTAAGTAACCAAAATCATGATCACTTTTGTAATATTTATCCGATGGAAATAAGTACTCATTAGTTTTTAAAAAAGAGTTATTACTTGAATTTTAAGAGGCAGATTAAATTCTACCTTTTTCAATATGATGTAGATATAAATGGGTTGAAATACATAATTTGAGAACTGTAGAAAGAAAAACGCAAACAGCATTATTAAGAATTTCACAAGTTCTACATTAAAATTGTTAATCCAGAGGGTAGTATCTTGCGTTATAACATTTTCTATAAAACGCAAATTCTGAAGCGCCATCAAAAAGCCACACACGTATACAGACAATTCTCTGTACCTGGGCGCGTGAAGCATACGGTGCTGGATAATTTGCAATTCGACTCTCGCGCTCTGCAACTTCCGAGACTGGGACAGATGTGATTTTCGCTCTGCAGCGTATATACAGTGAGCGCGTACTAAAAAGGTGAAGCGAGAGAGAAGCTCAAGAAGTCTTTTCCTTCGCCTGCGGTGGCGTCGCGGAAATGTAATGAATATGACCCAGTTTTTTTAGGATAATGAAAACTCGCAGAAATACTGCTGTAGGTGCTTCAATAGATGCATTTAACCACTTGTGCGACACAAGAGGGTTGGTCTTGCGATTGGCAATTTTCTTTGTTTTCAAAATAAAATACTATTTTATCATGTCCACTGAATACATCCACTGCTCTTCCTGTGAATTTTAATGATAATAGATACAAATGAATATTTTATTGTTTTTGTTAATTTTACTTGGTAGTTTGGTTGAAAAAGGTGCTTCATCTTTTTAATAATGGTGCAATATCTGCTTCATTTTTTAAATTATTGTTAAAAGCTATTATTCAGCTTTTGGTTGTAGTATTTATTTAAATTTTTAAGAAAATACATTTTTTTATTAGTTTTATGTACATGTAATTTATATTCTCACGGTTTTCTGACTTTATTCTGTATAAACTGGTTGAGAAATTCATCTCCGATTTCATGGATATAAAACGACTAATTAATAATTAATGAAATAAAATTTTTAATTTTAAAACTAATTAATCTATTATGTTTTTATTTTTTAATTGAAGTATAGCTGAAAAAGCTCTGTTCTTAAGATGTTATTAAGGAACATGATATTTGCTACTAGATGCAAGCAAATTTAATGAGGTTTATGGAAATAAATACGAAACAAGTTTTTTTTTTTTATCGATATCAAACAATTGTTAAATTTATTTACACATAAATTGTTGAAAATATCAAAAGTGTTCATATACGTGCTTGTAGGTTGTAAGCTTTAAATTTACTGATATCATTATGGTTAATGGTGTAGATCTTTTTATCTTTTATTTTTTGTCGTTTGTTTAAAAACGCATCTTTTGTTTTAATAGTCTTAATGTCTTTCATTATCCTCTTTGCTATTATCGTTTGTTCATTTTGTGAGACGGTCTAAATTTAATTGCAGTAATTTTATTGCGACTCATTTCCGCTTTATTCGCATTGTTTAGGCACTGAAAGCTTAATTACGTACAATATATACAATAATGAAAATGAAAACACAATAATTTTAAGTATCACGTTGTGAACTTACTCTTTCTTTTCAAATAATTAACATAAAGGAAATAATAAAAATTTTATTGTTTTAGACATTCCAGATTTGGTGGCACTTATGTTGTTCAAAATATGAAAGCCATTGGAGATAACGAAATGCTTTGTCATAAGCCTTACCAAAAAATTGAAGATCTAGATTTTAGTGTAACTAAGGTAATGTATAATACTTTAAGTTTTCAATTTAAAAGTATTTTATGTATACGTTACAGATGTTTTGTTAAATTAATTTTTACAATTTTAATTTGAAAGGCTTATATTTTAGCCTATTTATTATATTTATTATTGAGAGTATAAAAAGAAGGAACTATTCGATTTTATAATTATTGTTTGCTTTTATTGTGATATTAAAAAAATATAAAAACAAATAACCCTATGTAAATGTAACTAAGTTTCTTATATCATAAATATCACGTTATTAACTGAGAAAATCTCATTTCATCAGCGTAAGAATAGCAGCCTTCTTTATTCAACAACAAAGTATTTAGAATCTCAAGCTAGATAACCTGCTGAGTTCAAATTAATATTATCCAAGTTTTCAAGTTTCAATTTATAATGTGAAAATATATTAAAAGCATTAAATTACGAAAATAAAAGTAATGTTTTGCTAAAGGTAGGTCGTCGATAATTTGAGTTTTTATTCATTTAATTAACAGAAATATTAGGACATTTATCTTATTAATTTGAGAAAAGGTTGTGAAACATTGCGTCATAATTTTTTATAAATGACAAATATTCACGAATGACATTGGCACACAATTTTGCGAACATTTATAAACAAATTACATAACTGATATAAAAAGCAACATGAGAAAAAAGTTATAAGAGAAAAAGAGTTATAAGAAGAGTTTTATAGTGACATGTAAGAATGAATTATTATTAATTTTTATTTTTAAAAATTGGCAAAATAATACGTACATAAAAAAAGGCCATAAGATTGATTTAAATGTTATGACTTTAATTCTTTATTAGCATGAATACTTAAAATAAAGGTGATTACGTTTGAAAATAAGTACAATTTAATACAACGATACTAAAAATGTTATTAACCGTAATTAAGCACTGAGACGCAATTAATGTTTTATTGCATAATAAGTAAGTTTGAAATGAAAATTATCGATAATTGTATATGAGCTTTACTAATTTTTATCCAATCATTATTTATAAATTTAATTAATCGCGAATACATAATAGTATTCTATAAATTTCTGTTTTTATCTTATTTTCAAATTTCAAAATACTTACATTATATGAATCCTAGTTAAAAATTGAATTTAAGACAATTGTTCGTAAATTATTTACGTACGATTCTCTCAAATTTCTGATGTACTCTGTATTCTTTAATAGCACTACCAATGATAAAAGTCCGAATAAAAGTATCGCATAAATACGAAAATCAAACAACGCGACAGGAAACGTAAACATAATCATAGCCAAAGAATATTATCTCTTATCGAAGAGCAGACGCCGAAAACTAAGTTGTGGAACATCGAATATCGGAGATTCGTGATATTCCCTTCTTCTCGCTTCCCTACTTCTACCCGCTCTCTAGCTACTACAGCGTTTCTCCTTCGAAACTGCTTAAAAGCTCGTCATCAACTCTTGAACTCGCTGCTTAAAGGGAAAAAATCAATTAGCTGTGGCTACGAGCCAGCCGCGCGAATCCTAACGAATATACGGCTGTTAATTAGCGCTATCTCAGTGTAATTAGTGCTCGCTATATTGCCCTCCGATATTCGTTACCACCGAAGTCCGCTAACACTGTCTCCGGAAGTAGGTCAAACACCCTTCCGCTGCCCTTTTTCTCGCTCCGAAGCCGTGGGCAAACGGACTTTTCCCTCCGCCTGGACATTACTGTTTTATTATACTCTTTTTCAGGGATGCGGATATTTGCGCTTGCAGGTGTGTGCTTGTGAAACTGGAGGGGCTAGAGGGGCGCGCTCGCGAGATTGAAATCAAATCGGAGAAAATTTTAGTCAGCGGCTGAATCGCGCGGGTAACCTTTTGTCTCTTTACCGTTTTTTTCTTTTTGCTTAAGATTCGGCAAGCAGTTTATGCGGTTTTTATATTTGGCACATTACATATTATCTTAAAGTATTGGCCTTTTGACACTTCCCATTTTCCATTTCCCTAACACTGAACGGTAAGAGATTGGTAATGTTGCAATTGCAGCAGTTGATTGTGGGCAAGTGTAAAATGTGAACAAGTTTCTTACAATATTCTTTATTATTTCGACGATTACTGATTTTAATTCGATTCTAGAAAATCTAAAAATAATAGCGAGAAAATACAGAAATCAAGCAAAGAATATCTAGAATTTCTCATTTTTGAAAATTTTATTAGCATTTTTTTTCATATACTTGCGAAAAATTTTATTTGAATTTTGAGAAAACGAAACGAAATGGAAATTAAAAACTAAATAAAAAGCTATAAACACTTGTTTCAGAAATCGAGAATTTTGGAAATATAATCCATTAAAATTTCTCAGAAAAATATATTATACAATATGTACTCAAATTTCAACTTTGTGCAACTTGAGGCGTATCTGTGATTAATAGATTACTGAAAATTGCAACTTTTAATAAGGGTATTAGACGAGGACGAAAAATGAATAAAAACGCAATTGTCATAATGTATGTGAGTTTGACTTTTATAAAAGTTAGAATAATTCTATATAGTTGAATTTTATAGCATTTATAGCAAAACGCGCGCGCGCGCGCGCTTTAAAATTTATGATAACGCAGACGAGCGATTAATGCGTATTAATTCTTAAGGCTGCTCTCATTTGCAATGAGTTCATGATCAAGGTGTACTTAAATAGAAACACAAGTTAGAGTATTTAAGTTAATTTTATTCGAAAATGCGCTAATGTCAGAACCAAATTCACTATAAACGATTCGAATAATCGGAATCTGCTCGAAGCAAAGCGAAATGCACGGAAAATAATTCTGAATAGCAAAAGAGTAAAGACTCGTACCAAAGGGAATGGAGCAATTACGAGTGCATTTACGAAACAAAACGATTTTTCCGCCCACAGCAAAAGCTGAGGAAGCGCAGGAACAAGAACGGCATCGTGAATCTAAGCGACGAGCGCGTGTCCGCCCTGAGCGTCAGACTCTTCCTCAAGGAATTCTGCGTGGAATTCTTGAATGGCGCTTACAATCCGGTGATGAGGTATGCGCGATCCTGCATCAACGGCAGCAGCGGTGCGACCGTCGACGCGAGCTACTACCTTTGGGCCCTGCGCTTCTTTATGAACTTCAACCGCCATTACAAGTTCCGCGTGAAATACGTGAGGTAAGTGCCCGGGCCTTATCCCTACCTCTTTGGCTATTCCGATTTTGCTCTGCATTCTCTCTCCCTCTGGAGCGAGCGCTTTCGAGGAGTCACGCCCCGAGCGCGATTTAGTTTCCAAACTCGTTTTACGCATCGCCGACGTTTTTGCCCGATGCCCCATGAAACGCTTTTATTGGCTTGCGCGACTTCTCTCTTTTATTGTTCGCTAAATAAATAGCACTACGAGCCTGCCTTTTAGTTTTTCCACTTTTTATTCCGAATGCATGCCCTCGTTATATTCTATTCTGATTATAGAGCGATTTACTTTTATTTATTTTTATCTTCGTGTTTCGATAAATTCGTATTATCTCGATTGAATTATCCCTTATCAAGTGTTTTTTTTAATCCCCGAGCTTCAGCAATGCTTCTTGTTTTTGTTTTCCTTATCCCCGGTTCTTGTCACTTCAATAATCTTATATACTTGCTCTGAAAAGTTAAGTATTGCCAAAAGAAAATATTCTTGCATCAGTTAGAAAATAACTCTTTATTGTTGATTTTTTTTTTAATTACTAACAACTTTGGCAGTCACTAAACATTCGTAGCTTTAAATTTTATTCCTTTACTTTCTTATACATCGTAATATCTTTTCGTAAATTGATAGAGAAATTTATAGTGATCTTGTACAAGTAATCTTTAATTCATCACGTAATATTCACAGTAACATTCACGTAAGAAAATTTTTCAGCGAAACAATATCAAAAGAAGTATTTCATATTGTTCAAACACAAATAGAATATAACTACGAAATGATCGTTGCCAATAAGAAGGAAGTGAAATTTTGGTCAACTAGACTACATTTGGCTCTAAGCGCTTATCAGGTTAATTTCTTTGTATTTTTTCTTTTATAATTATAATTAAAGATAATACTAATTTTATGATCATCTTAAAGTGCTTGAAAGAGCATTTCATAATAAAGATAAGATTACAAACATAATTGTTAATAAATTTATATTAGTAAATAAGCACATGATAAAGAAATTTCAAATAACAAATGAAGCAAGATTTATCACATCTTTTGGTGTACATAGATAGTGCAATTTTATTTAGTTTGTTTATAATTTTTTATAATTATGATATTATGAAATTATGATTGATGATCTAGTGGTTGTTCGTTTTAAAGTATTTAATGTTCTAAAATATTTAAATATTTAATGAAAAGCACATTAAATATACATCATGCACATTATTACCACATAATGGGTTTTAACATTCATTTTCATAATTTGTGATTTTATTTGTCAGGAATTATTATATACATTGATCGAAATGGATAAATGTGATGATGTAGGAGTTAAAAATTCAAGTCGAGTAATAATGGGCAACGTTTTCTACGTTCCAGAATATCGGGATACGATACTCTTCCAGCTACTTAATTTCAGTGAGCTGATAATGTCAAGGTAAATGCATAAGTTTCTAATACCTTGAAAAAACTTTTAAATTGTTATATTAAATCACTTATTTCTAAAAATAACTATCTAAGATGGTTGGTATTTCATGATATGAAAATTTCCGTTATAAATTTGAAAACCTCAATTTTCGATATTTTTGTATTTTAGATTTTCACGATTTGACGTTGTTCTAAAGCAAAATTGTACTATTACTATTTCGTAGAAATCGTTCACTTAGAAATACTCAAATATTAAAAGGTTCCCGTGTATATTTCATAATAATCCTTGTACATAATAATAATAATAATAATAATCCGCCTTGTATATAATCATATATCCTTGTATATAATCATATATCCTTGTATATAATCATATATCCTTGTATATAATCATATATCCTTGTATATAATCATATATCCTTGTATATAATCATATATCCTTGTATATAATCATATATCCTTGTATATAATCATATATCCTTGTATATAATCATATATCCTTGTATATAATCATATATCCTTGTATATAATCATATATCCTTGTATATAATCATATATCCTTGTATATAATCATATATCCTTGTATATAATCATATATCCTTGTATATAATCATATATCCTTGTATATAATCATATATCCTTGTATATAATCATATATCCTTGTATATAATCATATATCCTTGTATATAATCATAATAATCCGCCTTTCAATGACTTGTATAATTTGTCAATAACGGGATGAGAGAGAGAGAGAGAGAGAGAGAGAATGAGAGAGACGGAGGTGGTCTCTAACGATTGTTTGCTTAAAGGTTTATCTACTGCAAACACATTCGAGAGGCAACTTCGAAACTCAATCGTTCGTTTCTTTTTCCTTTTCCCATGTGTATAACATAACCGCTCACTTTTACATTTTTCCACTTCTCTTTTACTTTACTTTCCTTTCTCCTACATTTCGACTTTTTCTGCCGCTGCTCGACGGAATAAACAACTTCTATGTTGAGCTTCCGGTCGACATTGGAAAACATGCAACAAAATGTGAGAGAACTTTTATCTTTCTCTCTCTCCCTCTCTGTACTTTTCCTCATTGCATCGTTTTGTCTATCTTTCCTTTTTTGTAAGAGCTCTGTTTTTCTTGTGTTCGCGAGAGTGGATCTAATAAATAGATTTGTCTATGACGAATTTGTCAGGAGCTTCTGCGTAATTTATCTTTTATTGTTTCCTTTTTGTTGTTTTCTGATATGAAACTTTGTTTTATGGATTTCAGAGATTATTTGGCGGATTTGGTCACAACCGTGCACATTTTTTTGAAGATGTTAAAGAACTTTTGCGAGAAAGAACGTCATCTTATCGTGCAGAAAGTGAAACGCAAAAAATCAAAGAAAAGTTAGTAATCAATTATACTTTTCGTTATTTTTAGCATTTTTGTTCAATTTTTATAATGTATATTTTGATTATTCACTACTCTGGATTTGGAAATCAGTCCGAGCTACCAAGTAAAGTTGTATGAGTAAACGACTTGCTAGGATTGAGAGTTCCGTTTAGTTTTAATAAAATATATTTTATCTTATAATTAATTATGTAAATGTAATTTAAAATGTCAATTCATATTTTCAAAATGAAATATACGAAATACTTTTTTAAATTGATGTTTATTATGTTCAGAGCTTTTCCAAACTTTATAGAGTTTGCAAATTTATTTCAGCTTCTAGATTCATATAAATTAAGCTCGATCTTGTATGTATAATATTTTCATTGAAACATCTACTTCATTTGGATAAAAATAGCTTATTAAATTTACTTTTTGAATTTAAATTTATGGAAAAGATTAACAAATTTAATTGCTGCAATTAAGAAATATTGATGATTAAGTATACGATTTCTATAATATTAAATATTGAATCGACCTTTTAATTAATCAAAATCATGAATTAATAGGACCATTTCATATGATCTTAATTTTGTGAGCATAACATTTTATAAATTTGATGTACAATCCATTAAAACAAAACTAAATAAAATACACAATAAATACTCAAAATTTAATTTATATAATTACTATTTTTTATTCAGTATGAAAATTAGTACAAACTATTTTTTGTAGTAAGATTTAGAGAATTTTGTCCTAATTGTAGGGCACTATGTCGTCATACCTAATGTAATTAAATTTTTTAATTATAAGAATAAGCAACATCTAAAAATTTAAAAAGGAAAAGAAAAGTAATAAAATTGTTCATGTTTGCAGAAACAAAACCGATAATCAGCGCTCCGTCGACGGCAGTTGGACCACCGCCGAGTTGGGAAGATCAATGGGTTGACGTGGGACCGGAAGTGTCGGCCGTTATGCAGCAGAATGTGATACCGGAAGTAATCCCCTTCGACGCCACAATAGCCACCCCTATAAACGAACAGAAGTAAGTACTTCATCTCTTTCATTTTCAACTTTTTCTTTTATAGTAAATTTTCAGACTATTCAAATTCACAGTACGTTAATTTATTGTTCATACATTAAATATAAAAACAAATACTTTTAAATATATAAACAATAGTTAGTAAGAGAATAATTATTGTCTAACTGCTAGTAGCAGCAGTTCTATTTTTTGTCGGGTTCTTCATAAAAAATGATTAAATTTTTTCGAAAAGAATTAGTTTTTAATGTATTCCGAAATATTATAATATTAAAAGAATTTTTTTAATTTCTAACTTGTACTTTTAATGTTTTGTAATGCTTCAGCGTTATAATTTTCTACGTTTTTCGTAAAAGATTTTTTTAATCATTTCGAGTATCTCTATTTTTCAATTTCCGTTTAAAAATCTTTAAAATTAAAATTTAAAATCTTTAAAATCTTCAAAATCTTAAAATTCTTTTCGAGAGTAGAAAGAATATAAAAGTAAGTTAGTTATTATGAATAAACGATTGATTTCTTATTAATATTAAATTAATTATTCGAATAGAAAAATGACTAAATATTATGTTAAATTAGTTGGTTGATTTTTATGGATATATTTAATATATTAAATATCTTATCTTTTATTTCAACATTACACTCATTTTAACTTTTCTGAAAATATTTTTCTTTAAGATTTTTTGAAAGTGACGTTATTTATTAATATTGCTTAAAATATTCATGATTTTTATAGAATTTTGAATTTAATTTCATGTTAAAATGTTTACAAAGTCGTGCGTACGATTGTTTATTTAGTAAGCAGCATAAAATTTTATGAAACTTTATTTATCTATAGCAGAACGTTTTTTGACTTACAAAAATATTTTCTTGGCACATACAATATAGATTTGTCACACGTCCCAAGTTCTATATGCTCTTGCATTCAGATGAAGTAAATCCTCAATAATACTTGCCACTCTTCTATTCCTTCTATAATGGGACAATGATATACATATATATATATATATATATATATATAGAGAGAGAGAGAGAGAGAGAACGAGACAGAAATGTTCGCAGAAATGACCAAAGGTAGCACAATGAAAGAGTATCTAACTTACGTGCTTGAAATCATTAGAAAAAGAGAAACGTTGAGCTTTGCAAGTATGCGTGTTTACTCTCAATAATTGCTCGGTTTTCCTTTCCAAGTTGCCGTTCCAATGAGATTTTGTGGTTGCCAAAGGGCTTTTAACTCTCTTCGGTTTGTATATATATATATATATATATTTGTAAAGGTGCGACGATCGCCAAATTACACTGAGTATTAATGTCGTGTAGAGGAGTTTATTGATCGCTGATTAATTAAAGATTAAGAATATCATCGGTTGAAATAAGCTTTACATTTAATATATAATAATTAACTTTAACTTTTAACACTAATAATAAAGTATTTCATTGCATTTGAACTTTTTAACTACGCGAATTAGAGATAATATTTCTCTTCTACTTAAATTTACACCTTGTACACATTTAAATTCACACATCCATACATAAGTGTATTTGCTAACACTCATACATGTATACATACAAATTTATTTAACTATGTAAAGGGAGTGAAAAATTAAGAAAAATTGGAGAAGTTGAATAAAAACAGAATTATAGATTCAATAACACGAAACGAAATGTTAATAGTTTTATAGAATTCTACTTAACATCATTAATATATTTATATATTAATATAGTAGCTTTATTATTTAATTAACTTAAACGGTATACATTAATATTTTATAAGTAGTCCTTGGCTTAGATAATAGAAATTTTCCTAGGATTAGAATTTTTTTAGAATTTTTTCAAAGTTAATTTAGACTTCGAAGATCATCAATATATTAGAATTTTTCAAAAATTCAATTTATAAATGACAATGTTGAATATAAATTACAATTAACATCTAAAGTATATTTTACTTATTTTACGTCTTTATTCGTATTTAGTAATATTAAGTAATTTATTTTGTATTAAAATAATTATTCTTTCGTATTCTTTCTAAGTATTTTTCATTTTGAATGAGTTATTATAAACATTTTAAATAGTATTATCAGTGGCTTCATTTTATATTTAGAGAATGTATAATTGAATTACATTTAGTTATTATTTCATGTGAATTATTACTTTATCTGGTATAATATATTTCATATTGTTTTTAAATAATTTTAATGTGCAAAATTTGTTTGAAAAAAAATAAGAATTTGAATTTAATATAATAAAATCTTACATCAACATTAGATTTTTTAATTGTGTTATTTCAATTTTATTCCTTTAAATATAATTATTATAATAATAATATTGTTGAATAAATTTAAAACATTTTATATTTCAAGAAACTAAACGAAGAATAAATATTCTTCATACATCAGTTATAATATAATTATAATCGAATCTCCATGTAAAATATCTTTTACAAATTCATTTAAAGTTTCAAATAATATTATTGAAACATCGGTCTTAAATTCTAATTTAAACTTTACCGTAATTAATAGACTACTTTTAAATTAAATTTCATTTATAGTGTAACATAATTAATGGTTGATCTTACTGTGATTATTATTTTCATTCGTCCGTTTTTATCAGATAAAAATGATTTCATTAATTTATTTTTTTTATGTTCGAAGGTGCGACGCAATGAAGAGGATTCAGAAGCTGCTCCGAAACAAGGATTACGAACAAGCAATTGGACTTCTACACTCAGCAAGGTAATGATAAGCTTCTTTCTGAGATTTTTTAAATATCATAATAATCGATTTTTAAGAAATTTGCACAGTAGAATTTATAATATCTACGCATGGCTCTATGAAAACGATTTATGCATGAACAGCAACTCATATCAAGTAAATTTATTTCATTGAACGTTGAAATAAAATTGTTAGACATATAAAAGAGTTCGATAGTACCGTTACGAATTTTACAATTAAAAAACTAATTTTTATTTAATATCTAGTATTGTAAAAATATATTTTGTTTTATTTGAAAAGAATCTTTGAAATATGAAAGAAACAACCTTGTTCGTTAAACTATTTTCCTTGATCAACCTAACAAAATTAATTTATTATTTGTCGTTTGTCTACATTTACAGCTAATCGGAACAAAAAACTTTTCTCATAAATTCAATATCAAAGTTCAAATTTCTCACTCTTAAAAATAAAAAATTTGTCATAATTGTTGAAACTAAAGAATAAATATAAAAATTGTAATTTTCTAAAACCAAAATGACTTTGTTACACTCTAGAAATAAGTTCCATAAAGGTCTAATAAAATATAAAATTGTGTGTTTTAATAATATTTTAGAGCTTTAATAATTTAAAAATCACGCGTAAAATAAAATAGGACTAGAAATTTTATTACTTTACCTTTTTGAATATAGACTGCTATAAATTTTTGACTACTTCATCATTTGACTTGACTTCACTCATCCTTATAGAGCCTCCTGTAGTTTTATAATTAAATCATAGTTATTAGGATAGTAAACCACACACTAATATAGATTTTAATTTACTATAATTACTAATATATTCTGCTACAATCTAGATTGTAATTTTTTTGTTTGTAAAAATTTAGTATTTTTGTATTTATTACATATGTTAATAATTAAAGTAAAAAGTATTATAGTCAAAATTCATACATCATATACCGTCACGATTTTATTAATATATCGAAGTAAATATATATGTTTACAGATAAAACAGGTATTATTGTATAAAATCAGGTTTCTTTAAAAGGGTATATCTTTTAAGGTAAATACGAGTTGTAACATAGAATGCATAAAATTCACAAACTTGCACAGATTGCACTTTTTAATTTCTCTGGAGAGAAAAATTTTTGACAGATAGATACATAAGTACAGAGTACTTTCGTTTTTACTAATTTTGCTTCTTTCTTTGTCGACTATTCGTAAAATACAGTCTCTGAGATATTATATTTCGTCACTTTGAGGTGATCCGAAATGTCATCAAGTGCTTTCCGTTTGTCTCTTTCGTTGAATTTCTCTGAGCTTTGACGTTCTCTTTATATAAAATTATAATTTCACTTTTAAATTCGTTTACGATCCGATGTATAATTAGGTCATTATTAGGTTCACGTCGTCTATTATTATGTACCTATAAATCTCTTGCTTTTTATTAAACTGCTATCATGCGGTTGAAGTTCGACTACTTATATAAACGAGCCAAAGTTTTGTTAACATTATTAGAATGCATTCGTATTATGCGCAATTTTAAACTTTTAATATTTCTTATAAATATCCTATCCTTGGATTATTAATTAATTTTTGATAAATGAAATTCGACATTTATTGTAATAGAATATAAAGCAGGAAGTGAAAGATTTTTGGTAATGATAGTTTGCTTTATTAGAAGAAATTTCATAATCTGTAAATTTATAAGTACACAGTTTTAAAAACATTTTTAATATGAGTATTATTAAATCTCCATTTGCAAATTGAATATTTTATCGATACTCTACAAAATAATTAAAAGTTAGATTAAAAATAAAAAAATTTCAATTTAACTTTTAAGTTTTGTGCACTTCATTTAGGTAGCCTTTTTAATTATGGACTGCTAAAAATAACTTCATGGTTCAAGTCTACTTACTTCAAGTTTATTTAATCATTTACTATTTTTTCTAATGTCCTTTTTCTAGTCACCAATTTTCTTCGAAGTCATTTAGCGCTTTTGTGCAGAATAAACCAATGAAACAAGAAAGATATCAAAAGAGATAAGTAAAGAGTAAAAGTAAAGAGAACGTGGGGTATTTGAAACATCCTTATTTTATAAGAAAAAATGCTGTTTATACAATACGGTTTGGTAATTATTTCATGTATTTATGTATTCATGTATAATCTACAAGATTTTTTTTTCATATATATTTTGAATTCTGTGAGATTTTTAGAATAAGTTACTTGACTAACTATGTGACTTCATTCTGATAAATGATATGAGTAAATTATTCAAATTGGAATGTTTACAATATTTTAGTATAAAAAATATTGTATTCATTATGTGTCAACTTATGTTATGAATTAATTGAAAAATCATTTTAAAATGTTTAAATAGAGAATTTTAATAAAGAACGTTTAAATATATTTATAATTTGCTTAAAATAACACATGTTAATTCAAAATTAAATTGATTTTAAAAATTTTAAGAGCATTGAATAATTTCTAATGTACGTAAAATATTTTGGTTAGAAAGTTATCTAGCTTTTAAAAAGGAAAGCGAGTCTGAAAAATGCTTTTTTTGTGTTTTAATCAATAGTAAGTTATTTTCAGAATATATTTTTACATTTTTGAAATTTTTCATTATTTAAAAGATCCAATGGAAATTGTTCGCAGGATGACGATCGTTAGCGTAATACGTAAAAGTATAAGCGCATTTTTCTCGAAACCACTTTTTCAATATTGATGAGAACGAATAAGCAAAAGTTATTGTTATTATTATTAGTCCAAACATATTGTTTTTTTTTTCGTAAATAATTATATTCTTTTTAAATATATTACAAAAATTAAATTTATATAATTTTTTCAACTGATATTTGGAAAACTTACGTGTAACATATTTTATTTAAATTATTGAATTTTGTAAATTTAAAATTTTTAAATCAGATAGGCGTATTGCTAAAATAAATATTTTTACTAATAGAACTTTATTAATTATATGTAATAAGTTTATTATCTTCCAACTTAACTTGTATGTTAAGTATATTTTTGATTATAAATGTATTGAATTTTTTTATGACAGTCTTATTTATTTTTATTTCAGTTGACTTAAAATATATAAGAAAAAATGTTGTATGTATAATGGTTTTTTTCTTTAATTCTCTATTATTTTCGTATGATATTAGAATTTTTTATGTATTTGATAATAATGTTGATTTAAATAAATTTTCTAAACAAGTCATTAATAACAGTTAGTTTGAAATAAAGTTACTTAACAAACGTTTGCAATATCTTTTTTTTTTAATATTCATTATTTTAATCGAATAAAAAATGAAAATAAATGGGTTAACATTTCTCACTTTCAATCTAATGCAATAACTCAAGTATTATTTTTTAGTTAATTTATTGAAAATCCAAAATTTATATAACATGATTTGACCGTAAATATAAATTAGTTCTTAGAATAATAATCGTAACTGCAAGTGAAAATATAAGATAAATGGATTGCATATTTGTAGTAGTGTTTGAATTCGTAATATTAGTCAAGTTTAACTGCTAAAAATAACTTTCAGTGTGCGAGGATCAGAACTTGACGTACAAGCAATGAAATAATTACGTTAAACTATATTTCATTCTGAATTTAGAACTGTTTTCGTTTGAATTTATATATTTTATGAATTCAAAGAATTTCTTTTTTCTATTCATTACGATTTTTGTTAAGGTTAATAATAGAATAATGATAATAGTATACGTTTTGGATATTTGGATAGTGACAAGAATATTCCAAAAATGCATGAAACATTAAATATGAATGCTCTATGATCGGCTACCACTAGTTATACTTTTCATTTCATCGATCCAACCTCTACATATTTTGATATTTTCGACGTTTGTTTTGTAATCACTTTATTGACTAGGGTGAATTATGTTTTTTTATTCCGAGTTTATATTTTCCTATCAACACTAGCGTTCGAAATAGTTGTATGTTCAGAATAATTATTAATATATTTTTTGTAGCATGTATTTCTATTTTTTCTTAATATTTAGAATTTTCAATAAAAACGAAGTCCGTGGTCTCGACAGATAACTCTGTAATTGTCAAGGCTTCTGCTCTGTGTTGGCTAATAATTCAATTTAAGTTAAACATGCTACTAGCCCAGTAATATTATGTCAAACGTGAAAGTTCGTATCTAAAGTTGCACATTGCATTAAATAATCGAAATTCCCATCTAGTTAGCCTTGAAATACAAACTCGGTAACTTTACTAAAGAAAAACTTGACATAACGTTTCAAATTGAAGTTCTATTGGAGCACTGAAATAGTAAATCAATTTATAATCTATAGAGTGGGATATTCAGTCGAAATTATATAACACATTAAAGTGTTGGATATGGCCCTTTGAGTTTTGCTAATGACAAGTTCCATCGATCGTTGTTATTGCATTATTTTTCTGTCAGCCGATTTGAAATTTCTGTGGGTGTGCGTCAAATGGATGATTTATTTCACGAATATGTATGACTGTAAGGTTAGAAAAGCCGGAATAAGTATAAAAAGTTTAACGAATGAAGAATCGAGCATGAATCAAATCCCAGATCCAAGATTTTAAGATCATCCAGGTTCGTAAACTTTTCAATGCGCTTTAAAGCTTTTCTGAAAATATAACAAAAACTTATTCGATTGAATAATTAATTAAATTAACATTTAGATATAAGCTGATTCATTCCATTAAGCCGAACTTATTCTATTTGGCTTTTATTTTTCGTGAAAGCGAATTTAGCGAAGAATTGAGCCTGTCGTGTTGAACCTGCTGCGTAAATTTATATTACAAACCTAGTTCTGCTTTAACGATCATTTTATTATCAGGCAGTACTTAGCCCAAAAGAGATTGAACACATTCGCAGTAAAGATTCTTGTATAAATTCTACTACGAAACATTTTCTAACTCCATACCTTGCAAAAACTCGATTCAGCAATTCAGGACCTATCAAAAGGGGAAAGAAGAAACAAGCAGCACCTCCATAATCCGAGCACATTTCATCGTGCTTATGTTATACAAATCCTCTAGTACACAATGCGGTGCGTCTTGCAGCGATATGGAATTCCGCATCTCTGTCGTCCTCGAGAGAGGAAGAGCGAGTAATTCGAATGCGCCGACTCGGGCCTCTTTTGTCTTCGGGTAAAACAAAAGCTGCTTGGCTCGAACGGGTTAGACCAAGGAAAAGCTGGTCGGTGAAAAGCCACGCTTTTCGCCTTTCTCTACGACTACTGTTACCAGTAACGGGGTTAAAGAGGTCGGAAATTTGCGTACGAACATACGTCCGCTTATGTCGTATCGTTGTCATAATCCAGATATTTATAAGCGAACCGTGTAATGACTTTTTTCGTACTTCACAAGCGTCATCTACGTCATTTATTTGCACGTTTGATGCAAAAAATCTAATCGCTTTCGTTTCTGGCGTGCCTATAATGGACATGGCAGCTTTGGTTTACATTGTAATGACATAGCAAGCATTTTTATTTGTTACTTCGTTTTTTTTTCCCAGCGCTTTCACACAGGTACATTGGCACCCAGTATTCTTTTGACGTTCGAATTTTACAAAGCTTTCGCTACAGTATGATTTTGTTCATAAATCTGCTTGGGATTCTTAATTTGAGTATGATTAAGCAGCTAATGGTTTTTCTTTTTAGATTTCTCTTTCGTGAATTTTATAATTGGAGTAGCAAGTACGCTGCGTTGTACAATTTTTTTATTCGTTCTGTTAAAGCATTCAAATTGTGTTTTATTTTTATTTTTGATAGTAGTTCCAGTTTTTAATGTTTTATAGATTCTTTTCCAAGAGGTTTTAAAAAACTGATTGAAATTGAACTTTTCTCAATAAAAAATAAATACGATCAGGTTTTAAAGGAAATTAATTTGTTATTTTTAGCGAGTAATATATTTATATATACTTATATACGTGTGTCTGGTTTCTTGGAAAATCCTATTATACAATTAGAACAGGAAAATGCATTATTTATAAAATAAATTAAAACTGTTATTGTCCTTCGTTAATGTAAGTCAATCAAACAGGTTTATTACAACGCGTTTGTATTTTTATTATAGTATTAATTTATAATATTTGTCGAAAAAAAATATATTTAATATTTATCGTAGAAATAAAAAATTTAAATATAATTACGATGTCACGCATTTATATTAAATAATTATGTTACATCTTTAAAGCAGTACTCTAATGCATCGCTCCTTTTTTTCAAAAAGCAGAAAAGAAATATTATTTTTTTTTTCATAACTTTATTTCATTAATCTTGTACATTTAAGCCTAATATATATTAATGTATTCAATACTAAGAGTTTCTCTGCTAGACATATTATAATGAGAGCAGCTAATTGTAATATGTTTATAGATGGATATAGGGAGTGTACGATTGAAATTGTAAGGCAAAGATAGAAATTTACATGTTTTAAATGCAATATAACGTAGATATGAGTGACAGATGCAATGGCACTGAATTGTAAGATACTTCAGATATCGAACATCTCTCAAGTAACCTTGGGATTTTCTCATTTTGCAACACGCGATATTATTGCAGAATTAAGATTCTCTTTCTTGGACCTTTTAACCGATCGTTCAACTTTTCCTATTTTCGTAGTTTTTTGTTAATGAAAGATTTTAAATTGTCTTTGACGTTTATTGAAATGAAATACTTTGGCCGCCATAATATTTTGGTTCTGGTACTGGATACGAGAACTTGTATGTTTTTCCAATTTATACATATGAATAACTTAGTTTAAGGTCAATATTGACATCGTTTTCTTTTCCTTACACTGTGAGTTCACTCAGTACTTTTAGTATAAGGAATTTAAATACATTATTAAAGAGAAGATTATTTACTTAATTTCCAATTTGCATAATTTAAGAACATACATTTCTTTCATTTATAATCGATTAATTGTTTATATTCTGTATTAATGATTATTTAATTTGATATCAATCGTTTTTTTCATTAGAAATCAACTTTATATCCATTTCTATTGTAGTTTTAACAATGTTGCATTATACTTTATGTAATAAATGTGTGAGTTGATTTTTTGAATTTGAATAGGCTAAAAATGAAAATACTGAAACAATTTGAAGTGTATTTATTATTTGTATTGTAAATAACGAACCTAACTATCTATTATGAAACTGAATGTATTGATATAGTAAATATCTATAATTATTCTTTTTATTGGATGTTCATTTAAATGGCTTATAATAATGAATTAGACATCACTGTATTATTTCGAGGGTATTATATTTTACAATCGTATATCTAAGCACACAATTACGGAATACACATATTAATATACATGAACCGCCAAATATTTTACATTTTCATATAAATTGCCTTTAAAACTTGTACATTTTGATTATGTATTTATATCATAAAACATCTTGAATTATTCTTTTATTTTAATATTAATTTAATTAATTTAATTGGACCTATTTTTTAATTATTTTCTTAAAATAGATTATTAATTATTAAATTATAAATTACAGAGTAGTCAATTCGATAAAAATGTCTGTTTATTTAAAAAATATTTTGATTGAATTTTTTTATTTTTTTTTTCGATTATTTTTTACACTTTGTATTTTTATAGTGACACGTAATTTTGAAAGATTATTTTATTCATAAAACTGTTTTTCTCCAAATTGTTCGAATGTCATTAAGTAACGTTTTTATCAGCTATTAGTATAACTAGTTTCAAAGTATTCCTGAGTGATACCTGACGTATTAATAAATATTAAAGTTGGAACATCTAAAAGGTCTTCATAAAATGATATTTAAGGTTGAATTTTTCAGTATGTGATTTAAGATTTTCTGTTGCACATTATTATTTATATCATTTATTAATTAATAATTAATTTGTTATCTTTATAGAATTTGTAATTGGAATTCTCAGTAATCGAGAGATTTAATACGATTTCTTTGAATACTAACATTGTTGTCATTTAACTATTTACTGAAATTTAATTATTTATTCCATTATTCAACAATATTATTTAGGATAATTTCATAAAACAATGACAGTATCAGCGAAATGATAATTGTTATCTAAAGTTTATTTGAATATTTTTAATGTTCAGATTTGGAATATCAGGATTGTAATTATAGTTAAGAAATTTGTAGCCTATTAAAAGAGGATATTTATTTCTTAAATCAATTATAATATATTTTATAAGAAATTGTAGAGTAAGTAAACGGTATTTACAAGTATATAGTAATTATAAAAGAGAGTTTACAAAATAATGAAAATAGATATACTGTACATTTATTAGTGTTTTGATTGTTGTGCTTTTATTTTCAGTTTAATTTGTAAATTATAATAAACTAATAAATTATATTAAATGTTGTATCAATTAAAAGATAATTCGATTCTTATTATTCTCATTGTGTATCCGTATAAGTATTTACATTTTCTGATGTATATATATTTTCTATAATATGTAAGTACGGAATTTGTAAGTAATAATGTAATTCTTAATAATTAATTAAGTTAGCTTATTAACTTTTTATATTTTGAGATATTCATAAAACCTAAAGTTTTTAATGAAATTATTTGTTTTAAAAAAAGCTAGAAATAAGATAATACGAAAATGCCGCGAAAACTTGTAAATACACTCCCGCGAATACTCGAGTTAATTTCAATAAAATTCGTTATGCACCATAAATATAATCCATTTATTTAACACCAAGCAACTGCGATAAAACTTGAAGAGTTATCGAAATACCTTCAATATATATTTATATAAATTGTTAAATTTCATTTTAATTGCTTTGAATGATGTAGCGTTGGCGTTAAAAGTAGTGGCTCATAAATAAATAATATTTTTAATTGGTTAATGCCAATTATATAAAAACCTCAAAATTAAAAATTCTTTTTACCTTTGTTATAGATTTTGAAAAATATTTACATGTCTTTAATGTAAATTACCGATCTTTAAGAATTTGCTTATAAATATACCTGATAATTTAAATAAAAGTTTTTCTACTCCTCAAAATTTGAAAAAGTATTTGTTTGAATAATGTCACTCGTATTGAATTAAAAATCAAGATTTTACAGGGTTTCGTTTAAGAAACTTAAATAATTTTCATTTTAAAATTTTTGCCTTTGTCCATTAATGGTTCAATGAAGAATGAAGATTTCCTGAATAATTTCGATAAGTAAGAGTTATTTTCTTTTAATCTGAACTAGTTTTGATGGAATATTATATCCAGGGACATTGTATGTTTCTCAATTCGACCACAGTGAATATTTTTTATAGTTATAGAGAAAGAGAATTCTTTAGAATTTTCAAACAGACAAATAAAATATTTTTAAAAAATTAGCAATCTAGAACAGAATAATATTAAGAATATTTTTAAATACTCAGCTTAGAAACAAATATGTATAAAAATCAGAATGATTGCTTTTGAAAATATAAGTTGTTAACTACTGCCTCATTTTTTAAAACAGTGAAAATGAAATCGATCGCACAAGACTATAAATTGTAGAAACTATTTTATAGGACATTGCAAAGTGCTAACGAATCGAAAGTCCTTTTTTTTAAAGTCATTTTTTTGCATTTTGATATCTATTTAAGAAAAATGTGAACGATCAAGTGGGTTCTGCCTTTTATCCACATTATGGACTTAGTTGTGACCGCATCTACGATGTTGTTCGGTCATTTATTCTTACGTTATCTTTTCTCGCCAATAAAAGTATGTCGAGTACGCAAGATTTTACATTTGTATTTTTGTATTTTTGTACCGATTATGGGATCTTGTTCTTTTAATTTTATTTTTAGGTTCCCCGATATTTGTCTGTACTCGTAAATCAGTACACCTACATTCGTGTGTTTTTATTTGGAAAATAATAGAGATCATAAAAGTGTGAAATCTAAATTACTATCAAGATGGATTTAAATTTTTATTTTCATTTTTTCCCATACAAGTTTGCCATAAAGTTATTTCGAAAGAAACCTTGTTTCAACCTTCAGTCAATAAAGTTATTATAATTAAAGTTTTCAAAAAAGACAGAATTTTTGTGAATAATTTAAAGAATTTGTATGTTAATTCTTTATTAGATTGTTTTAAAAATTATTTTACGAATGTTTTGAATAGTCATAAGTGCTTAATATTTTATAGTGTAACTGACAAGTTGTACATAAGAAAAAGGTCAGATTTATCCGACACTTTAAATTTAAAAAAATTCTTACAATATTACTCTTATAAATACTAGAATAAACACGCTATTATTTTCCGGAAACAAATTAATACTTTTCAAACTTCAATATTACAAAAATACTACGAGTACAGTATTAACGAATAAAAATCGCTTGCAAAAATCACGTCTTCTACAAAAATTAAATATAATATTGGATATCGTATAATGTACTCTTGCGATGAAATTTCAACCGCAAAATGTAGAGTTGTGGAGTCGGATAATAATCAACAACTCTAGCGGAAGGTCCAGTCGTTGCAAAAAAAGCCCATCCACAGAACGAAAATATAGAAGAAAATGAATCGCACGGAAACCGATATACATTCCTCCACCCCGGAAACGTCTGGACTGTGCGGCGTGGAAAGACATCAGATCTCGTGGATTTTAATGAACGCTCGCTTTCCCACTCTCGGTAGTTAGTAACCCCTTTCACATATCTTTCTCGGCCCGGTATGGCACACCAGGTTTTCCGTCGGTCTCCTCTCATTTTCCTTGTTTGCTTTGCTCTCATTCCCTCGTCAAATTTTAGCTCTCGTACTCTCCGTCTCTAACTCTTTATCTCCTTCTCTCTCTCTCTCTCTCTCATTCGTCCAATTAGCCACGAAAAAAAGCTGCACGATGCGAGTTGTTTGCAGCCGCAGATGTTTACATTACATTAGATTCAAAAGCCTCGTGTTGCAAAAGTTGAGAATGGAGCGACAGAATTAAAGACGGAAAGATTGAGGGAGAGAGTGAGAGAGCTGACAAAGATTTGAACATGAAAACGGTGTTTGTATTTCTTTAAGAAAAAATCAAAATGAAATGAATATAAGAATAATATACTTAAGAATATTTCTTATCTATGTTTCATTATAAAGAATGTCTAACAAAATTTTAATCAATTTTAGAATACTCACTAGATTAAAAAGGAATTTAGAAGCCTTTGGTGACTTTTATTTTTAAAAAATGGAGAAAATGAATTATTATTGTTATTAACTCATGATTTTTAATCTTAAATAATTTCAAAATTTTTATTTAATATTATCAGTTTTTATAGAATAATAAATATTATACAATATAAACAATATCTGCTTAAAGAGATGATTTAAATCATCGGACGCAGTCAGGTTTCGTCAATATCAATAATAGATAATTAGTGGAGTATATACTATTTTTAAGTAAAATTAATTTTAAATTGAATTCATTTCATTTTGTACATTATTAATATTTAACTTTTTTTGTTAATATTTTTGTTAATTAATTATTCTGTTTCATCCATCGATAATCTGTTATTTTTTTTATACTTCCCGCAATTAGTATAATTGTTCTTTATTTATCTCTCTCTGATCTACCCTCATTTATATTATTTGCCGATTACTGTTTATTATTATCAATACTATTTGTTTTACGAAGATACCCTTTCGTCTTGAAATGAGTACATCATCCAATCTTTGGTTTTATCGAAGAAATTGACGCATATTGGAGACCTACACAAGCGAGGTGTCTTACGAATATTCGAATACGAAAAAAGAATAAAATACACGTGAAAAGCAGCCCAACTATGGTATAGCAGTTTTAAAAATAAAATTTTTAATTTTATTCTCTTTATTTTATTTTATTCGACGAATGTTGCAGATAAAAATCATTTCAACGAGGGCCTATTGTAAAGAAACAAGTGGCTTTTTTGCAAAAGATTGGTGTATAATTAGAATGCAAGTGGTTTTCAGTAAAATTTATATATTTTATTGAGTGACGATGTTTTCACTTTATTATTTCTCTGATACAGTCGAATTAAAATATTGTAATAAGTAATTTAAAATTTAGTGGAAAAAAGTATTATACTTCTGAATGGACTGTACATATTATTTAAAATAGTTTAACTCCTTAGAAATTGAAACATTAAATAAACAGATATGTATGTGAGTATACGTGAATAAATGTAAATATATGTAAAACTTATGTAAGAATTACTTAATTGATTCGGTATTTTAGTAAACTTTAATAATTTTAAGGTCTACTAAGGTCTGAAAAATTTAGTAAAAAAATTTAGTTTTACTTAAATTATGATCCGATATCTTAACAAAAGTAATAATTGTTTTAGTAATCAAGAATTTTTTTAACGAATAGAGCGTCTTTGAGCGCATCTTCTAGTCAGTACCACGATTTATTTTGCTTTTCAGGTTAATCGGTGTTTATAATATCTTTGGCTTAACTTGTACTTATTTTTATCGATTATCAAATTGTATCTCATGTTTTATGATAAGAAAAGATGGAAGTATTTCAAGGTGTAACTGAGAAAGGGTAAATTAAAGCTATGACAAGAAAATTGGTACCAAGCGAAGTAAAGTTCTGAGGACTTGAGTGATTTCACCAATAAATAAAAATGAACTACGTGAAAAATATGACGTAGAAGTAAAGAAGAACAATTGCTTAGCATTTTATTTCTTTTGCATTTAACACGAGTGCTGGAGGGACTTGTTTCTCTATTAGGCGGCGACTTCTTCGAATTGGTGCTGTTACGCATATCCCTCAAGTGACGAGATTTATTTACGATTAATGTCTACAGCGAATGCCTAATAAGGTGGGACAGGACTACAGAGCTTTATTGATGGTTCCAGTAGGCCGACCTAGAATGAAACATACCATTGGAGGAAACATCGCGTTCCCTAAAGTGCTATTTCTCAAGTAGTTCTGTGCAAAAAGCGTAGAACTAATGTTACTTTTTACGGAATTCATCAATCGTGACTCGGGATTTAAAATTATTACCACTTGCGGAAAATGGGATAAGATTGAAACACCTAATAGTCTATGTATTAAAAATGCATGTCTATGGGAATCGGTGATTTTTTGTTTACAATGCCTTGTATGCTTTGGTACGTTGCACATGATGGAAGGCTAAAACTTAATATATTCCACATTTATTTGCATAAAACGTGTTATCACGTCGAAGTTTTTAATGCTAAATGTATTTATGCAGATGCAATGAATAATGATCTATTCTAACATGGTTTAGAAGGTTACACTGATAATGTTAACGAAAGCTTCAAAGTATGTGTAGTACCCAAAAATCCTTTAAGCGACAAGTGGACACCAGATATCGCTATTGCCATTGTTATTTATGTTTTTCATGATAATTACGAATGTTGCGAGTGTCACTGTTATACTTTAGGTGTACAGAATGAATAGTTGTGAGTGGATCGAGTCAAGCGCTCTCTCACAGATTATATCGTAGACTAAAGTTGAAAATGTTGAGACGTTAAAATTTGTCACTTAAGAGTTGAAAAATCGGTTTTTAAATATTTAAACTTGTTTATAAATATATTGTATTTTTAGTGTACTCTATTAGGACCTCAGATAATTTTCGTTCAATATACGTGAAACTTTATTTAAAATAATATATCCAAAACGTGTTTTTTTTTTCTAAGTCTGTTAGTTATGTTTCGTCTTTCAGGTAAATTTCCAACTAAAAATTTTTAGCTTCAAATGCTTGTCGTTAATAAAAAAATAATGATATTTGAAAATTTATATTACAATTTAATTTAATTTAAGAACATCTTCTTTCTTTAACTTTGAATAAACCTTAGTATACTAATTTTTTTTATTGCATTCGGTAAAATATTCATAGCTAATAGACGGCTTACTTCACAGTACTTCGATATTATCATGACATGTTTAGATACTAATAAGAAAATGATCGATATCAAAATAATTAATAAATAATATAGCACTTTAATAATGTAAGCACAATATATTCGCAGTACAATTCAAGATTATATATATTATTTATATAATTAATTATTAAGGATAACAATTAATTTAATGTTGATTAAGTGCGTGGCACAATGAAAAGTATAGCTATATTTAATACCGATTATACAACTGAAATGATCGCGTGAACATTAAATGCTTTCTTTGCCTTTGTGCATACTAAAATACTACAATAGACCGCTGGCTACTTTATTTCTACATTTCTACATTGGAGATGTATATAGCTTTAGTTAATTATTAAACTTTGTTGTAGTGGCTATCACATTTACTGTTATCAAATTACAAGAAAGCAGTGTAGCACAGTAAGATAAGCTTAACCGTTCTAATTCTACTTTCACACGGATACCGCATTTAGGGATGGAATTGCGCGCGGAATTAGGGCAAAAGTTGCGAAGGAGTATCGGGGAAGATAAAGAGATTTGATCTGAGTTTTGTTTTTTCTATCACTGACGACCAATTGGGCATTTTAAAAAAAGAAAGCAAACAATAATAATAATAATGTATAACGACATAAGGATACGACTAAATTAAGAAAATATATGTTATAAATTAGAAGCACACTTGCACACCCATTGCAATAATTTGATTATTTTATCAATTATGAATTATTTAAACGTAATTTATGGATGTTATGCGTAAATTTATTTACTTATTTGCCGTTTGCAATTTTGTTTTTCAGATAATGTAACGGTAACCCCTTTTCATACATATCTTGATTTCAAATACAAGTTGCGTAAAACTTAAACATACATTTAACAGTGTCAATATTCAAAAGTGAATTGTTGACTTGTGTCTTTTAACGGTTACTTACGCGTATATACTGGTATTTATATAACGGCAAGGAAAAGCTCGAAGCACAGAATTTGTAGAAAAACGTTGAGTAAGTAAACGAAAATTGCTGATATTAGCGCTATCATCGCTTTGTATTACAGAATTTCTGAGTGTATGTGTTTCGGACTCTCTTTAATGCTGTATTTCGATGTTTTAACTCCGATGTTTTAATTAGAGTTTTTAGATCACTTTTCGGTGGTTAGTGAGAATATACAACTAAGTAACAATGAAGAAATACATGCCTCATTAAATTTCTTTCTCGTAAGAAAAAAGTGAAGTTTTATAAATTGATAAAATCATAAAGGATGTACGCAAAGCTACGGTAGAGTAGCAACAACAGAAATTTAACTTTATGAGTAAAGCAGCTTATATTTATTTAAATTTGTCATATTGCACTTTAAGATCGACATGGATATATTAATATTAAAGTGTAGTCGTAATACTCGTTTAATACGAATATTTTTATTAACATTTAAGTATATGTGAATGAAGCATTAATGCTATTCGCATATTCCAGATGAAAATATTGAATTCAGTGCTATATTTTCTCGAAGGAAATTCAAGCGAGCGATTAATTTCGTTTTTCTCTCTTTTTGTAAATTTGTTCATTTTTTTACTGCTTAACTCAAAGTATACGAACGAAAAAGCGAAGCTTTTATTTACATGCGCTTATTATATTTTATCCAAAGTAAATTGTAAGACATCGGAAAGAGAATGCTGAAAACGTTATCTTTATTTTATTTTAGTACATAAATAATCGATGTTCTATAAATATCTCATTTACTTAATATCTCAATTATTACTTTCATTGCTTACTTTCTTACTACACTCCGGAAGTAATCGACTTTAGACTGGTTACGAATCTTTCTTTTTGTTTTATAATCTTACTCTTTGCGATGGCATAAAATAATCTCTATTGATTTTCTATACAGTATCTCGTGCACTTGTCTTTGTCACTCTACTGATAAATTTCTATGTTTTTATTTCTGAAAACTAGGAGATATCTGTGTATTTTATATCAGACTTTTTGCTTACATTTAGAATAGCTAAATGTTATTTCTAAATTTTAGATTCCGAAGACAGAATTCGAGAGTTTTATATTTTACAGTAAAGTATCATATTTTTTTATTTGACGAAATTGCCTCATTGGTGATAAAAGTTACAGTGGCAAATTTATTCTTTTACAATCAAGATTAATAATTTTAATAATTGTTGGTAGTGGAAGAGCATTGATAAATCAATTAGTTGTAAGATGCTTTTTCAAAATGAGAGATAATTCTAATTGTTACCTATTGGTTAGCAAAAACGATAAATCGAATAGCCAGATTGGAACTAATAGTATTTGAGTGGTTCGAAATCGATGGCAAGTACTCGGCCAACTATTAAATTCAGAGGGATGGCATTGTTATTTTCCTTTCAGATATTTAAGCTCTTCAGTCCTTATCTTTTAGTTATAATTGTTTATCTAAATGAATTTTAATGATATTTTAATTCATTTCCTCGAGATACGTAGCGGGTCGAGCAAGTGGAATTTATGTTTTAATAAAATTTTTTAAACAATACGATAACAATTTTAAACAATAAGCCAAGAAGGGAAGAAGTCTCGACTCGGTTCGTTTGATTTTTCGGTACCTCTCGTATGACATCAAGCCCCGTATGACATTCGTTGTTGACTTTGTTGTTTCGAGTTTGAAAAGGAAAAGAAGAAATCTGTAGATCGACTAGACTGTTCATAATGTAAATTCACTGCGGATTCGAGTGGATTAAGGCAATTTTCGCTGGAGAAAAGATTAAGTAGTTGAAACGACTGAGGAAGAGTCTCGTCTTCGCTTTGCCTATGCGCGACGACGGCGGCTATTTGCATCGTTGTGCACATAATAGACCGTATTATACCAGCAGTGTATATATACAGAGCGTCGGAATAAAAGCCGGCGCCACGACTCAAGAGGCTAGGATGTTGCGATGGAATGAGAGAAACCGCGCGGAAACGAGGAGAGAAATGGGGAAAGAGAAGTTCGAGCTGAATAAAGAGAGAATCGCAAAGGGAACATTGAATGTTAAATATTTGTTTATTTCAGCGCTGATTTACTTTCTGAATTTCCGAGAGTGGAAATTACAAGAGGTTTTGTACGTTGCCTTGTATACTTAATAGATCCGGTACATTCTTAGCTCGTACGCCGGTAATGTTCTTAAAATTTTCGTCATTTCAATTCGTTGTATCATTTTTAACGAACAGTTCGAAGTAAAAGAGTCAATTACTTTTCGCGATGTAATTTGACCTTTTTCTATCTTCAAGCACAACAAGTAATTGCCAGGGTTAATGATTAGGATGTCAGGATGAATCCAACCATCGACTTTACTAAGCACATTAAATTTCTTTTTAAATGAACAAAGAAAAACGCAAAGATGTCATTTTGGATCATCCCGTTTAAGGATTTTTTTCAAAGACAATTTCGAGAATTTACAATGCATCGAAGCTTGCTTAACTTTCTAACGCAATAAAGTATTAGGGAGGTGCCAAAATAAGCTAAACATATGTTTATTAATTATGCACGAGCGTTAATGGGTACAGACTTATTAGATTTATTCAAAATGCATCTCTTATGAATGCTATTGCGTACCAAGAGCTCTACAAACGTGGTATAGTTGAGTTTATCGTATAATTCAATTAGAAATATGCTTAGATGGAAACCATAATTAGTTTGGAAACTTTTTAATAGCACTTTCCCGTGAAAGCGATACTATTGGACTGATGCGGATAAATTTAGAATAGATAGTTCATGAAAAATCGATGATTATATTTTAAGCATGTTCATTATATTCATTACATAAGATATCCAAGCTAAAATTTGGAAGAGATTTTCGGTTCAAAAGTTGGATATATTTCATTAATTACATTGAGATTAAAATAGAGATATGAATAGAGTAAAGGCACGACATAAATATTAATTTGTACCAGGGAATTCACTTCATTTTATAGAATATAAATTGAAAACAAATTTCTTTTATTACTTTGAATACTACTTATTTTATACATTTTGGTATCAATGTAGTCATTATAACCTAAACTACAATAAAGCTAGAAAACGAAATTTAATAAATAATTTATACTTGCTACCTTTTCAATTATTTAATTAAGTAAAATATGGCTCTTATACGATTTCATATTTATTCGATCCAACTAATATTTTTGAAAATGATCGAATATAATGGTCGTTATGAGAGTGGAATAGTTTCTATCTTAACTTTGCTATTGCATTATATTCTGTCAATATTGAAGCATATAAAAATTAAATGTTTTTTGTTATATATTGCATAATAATCATAATATTTAATAAGTTTATATATACATTTGTATAATTATTCTAATTAACATTTATTCTAGAGTGAGTATTCTAACGCGAATACTCTAAATTTCTCAAACAGAAGAAATAACATTAAAATCCGATTTTTATATAAAAATACACGGGTTTCTAATTTTCTACACGATAATAGACTCTTCAAAATGAGTTGTTGGTAAAGTGCCAGCAATTTGTATCGATACTCCCTTTTAAATTTAATTTTACGCAAATGCTGAAAACTATTCGTTGGCTTCTTGACGTTCATGAAGTACACAGTGTCGGAGATAAAACTAGATAACGTTGGAAAAGAATATTATCTAACCTTTAGAGACTGAAAAAGATAAATAGAGCAACTGCTAAAGATGGTAGAGTTAGTTGAAAATAGGCAATGAAATGAAAGCGCAGCTAAAGGAAAAAGTAAAAATGATAACAGAAACAGACAGTGATCACGATGCACGTACCACTTGTACATTACCAGGGTTGGTTGTACTGGTATTTGTAAACCACGGTCTTTAGCTCGGGAGGTTTCTTCATGGCAGCTCGAGTTAAGAGCAAGGAACAAAGATGTTGGAATAGGTTGATGTAAAGAGCAGAGCCATAGATTAGTCTAAAGCTTGAATAATATACGAGTTTTTTTTTCAGAATTAAAGTGAAACACGGTACCGGTAAACCAATTTACCTTTTTCGGTTTGTTCAATGAGTATGTTATTTAAAATTTAATTGTGTAATATAAGAATTTCATTCTAAGCAAGTGTTTTACATTTTAAGTTATTTTGGTAAATTCTGATAAATTGGTAGAGAAAATCACGACGTTCGCTTAATAGTTCTTGTAGCTCGGATAAAATTATTTTTATAGATGCGTTTGCCAACTCGAAATAACTCGAGAATGTAAAAAAGAAATATTAATTGATGAAGTAAATGAAAGTCGAGCGCAACATTATATGAAAATTTATATTTTTATTAAATACTTTCAAGGCACTAATTTTTTTTATTCAAAGTTTATTTTTGGTTTTCGAAATTTCGTAATATATTTAATAATTATTTAATGGCGTTTTAAACCTTTTTCTTTACACAAAATAAAATCGTAAATTCATGGGCTATCACTATTTTACACATACACACGTAGACGCTTATAACCTATTTGTTTTTTAATTTCGAAGTCGTCTTTTTGAGATCTTAATAAGTAACGTAATGAAATTGAATACAATCAAATTAATACCTATGAAATAATCAAATATTGAAAAATATGGAACAATTAGAATTCTTGGTAAGTTAATATACGTAAAATAAATAAGAATGAGAATTGACTGTGTGGAATGTGTTAGCAATTTTTTATTTTTTATTACAATAGAGGTTGACTTTATTGTTTCGGATTTAGGAAAATATTTAGGAAGGAAAGGAATGGATGAGATAGTCTCGATGTTCTCCAAATATATTCTTAGAATTCGTGTCTCCTTAAGTAGTTCTTTCATAGTTTCAAACCTTAAAGCTTTTTTGTGAATCAAAATGAAATCAAATAGAAAAGATATTTTGGTATTCCAATTGACAAAATGATTATTTTTCACGCGGAACCATAATTTCTATTCAATTCAAAATCACATTTGGCAAATTGTTTTTCTTTAATTTACAATTTCGTTCTTTGTCGCGATGAGTATTTGTAATTGAAATGTAATACAGTACCATTGGAAAAGTATACCCGGAGTTATTTTTTTCTTAGATGAAATGTATTACTGCAGTTATCTAATGTGTATTCACTTTCACAACTTGTTTATACATCACCGTTTATTTTTTCCTTTTCTAATAGTCTTACTCTTGTTCTCTGCGATCCCTCAGAGAGAACTTTTCGATTGTTCTTGTTGTTATTCTCTGAACAACTGCTGTCTTTTAAGTACCAGTAGGTATTCTAGAAGCCGTAAGATCACTAGTGCCGGTATGACACTTGTAGAGACCGTCGGGTATTCACCGACGAAAGTTTCTCTTTTTACAGAACTTCCTCGAGCTTAGTACTGTACTCTATCCTGTTCTGTATACATTCAACCAAAATAGTTTTGTATCAATTTTATAGCAACTCTCTTAGCTATTCCAAGAATTTTTTTCATGTTTTTATCGTTTCGTTCACTTGCCGTGTACTTAAGAAGTACTGTTATTTGCTAATATCTCAAATCTAATCATAAGGGATGCCAGTACTATTCCTACTACTAGTAGGAAATGTTTTAGGTACTTGCAGTCACTTTTTACTTTATGATAATTACAGCAGAAATACGATTCAATGTATTCAATAACCATCCTACTTACTATGCAAGTAAAAATATAACTAGAATATCGCTTAGTTTTATTCATCGTTTAGAATAAAGTATATTTCTTTATATTAAACGAGTACAGCACGTATGTTTGTTAGGCGTAACCCACTTTTTAATTTTGCATCGCATAATTCAGAACAATTATAATGCATTAGTAGATTGGCATAAGAGATTTGTTTGCAGGTAGCGGTTCAATGAATATTGAATCCTGAATTACTGTCATAATCCATAAAATCCAATGACCGCGTTACAATTTTTAGCTCAGAATAATAACAACTTTGTGGCTTAAGGCGAAAAGGAAAACGATAGCTTCTAGATATTTAAGAAAAAATAACGTAATTACCCCGAGCTATTCGTTAAGTAAGTAATTGGTTAAGTAAGCACAGAACTCGTTTACGTATTAATTTATATAATTGATTGTATAACGTAATAATTATGTATAACAAATACATTTAATTTCTAGACTTCTGATGATTAATTATCTGTTTGAGGCTCTTAGATATTACTATTATGACAGTCGGCTGTCACGTTGGAAGCAGCGTATTAGTGTGCCTTAACCTCGTAAGCGTATCTATATGTGATATATCGCAGTTATCCATGTATATTTGTATGAATTTACGAATCGAATATATTTATTGAATATATAGAAAAACCATTTAAAATCGTTTTTTTACTAATCTACTTATCTTACTCTACTCTGCGTGCACAATTTTGTACGCGACGATTTCAATTATTCCAAAGCAATGTTCTTTATTTACTCTTATCGAGATAATTATAAAAGAATTTTGTTTCCGAAAGAAACAGCTTACGATTATTTTGTATCAACTATTCTTAAATTAATTTTTTTTACTCGGATACAATTTTTAGCAACTAGAATAATTTTTTGTCTTAATAAATATTCTATAAATAAAACGTAAGGGAATTTTAGAAAATATATTGTAAAAGGAAGAAGAGACTATTATTATCGTATAATTCCATTTCGAAAGCATGTAATTTGAAAGTACACATTTTCTTTTACTAAATATTTAAATAATAATTTATAAATAATATGAAAGATAAGTACATGATTAATATGAAAATTGTTTCGTCGATTTTTTCTATTCTGGTTAAGAGTCTTGGGAGGGAAATTTTCTGAACAGCTTCAGGGATTCAAGTAATTAGCAAATGGCGATTCACTTTGATTTAATCCAAAATATTTATATCGTCTATCGATTCCAAATCACTAACTTATTAATCTTGACATATTTTGATATCTTGACGATAATTAGATAAGGTAGAAAATTTAAAACTATCGATGAAATAAATTTCGGAATTTTATTATTTTTGAATGTTGAGCAAGCGTTTTCAGTTTGAGTATCAAAGTTTTTACATAATTTTTACTAAAACAGGAAAAAATGAAAAGAGTCGAGGCGAAGCAGAGTAAATATAGATTGAAGTTTAGCTATTGATTTATGAATAGATTTCGTTGAAAATGACGGATAATTCGCAATTATAAAATTATAAAAGCCACCATAGCAAATGTTGTAATACGAAGAGAACGACGAACTTTCAACTAGAGCTAATAGGATTCGGAATCGACAAATGGTATGCGTGCTTCGAAGGACAATGTGTAGATGTTGACTGGAAGTTCCTCCAGAAGCCACTGAGAGCTTTCCTTTGCTCTGCCTCTTTTTATCCATGGCTTAAGCGCTTCTTCTCTTTTCCTCGCTCCTCACTTCGAAGTCTCCTCGAAATCCTTGTTCAAATAATATCCGCGCGCGTATATCTTATGAAAGTGCGTGGAGTACACGAGTTTGGGAAGGAAATGAAAAAGGCCAAGGGAGAAAGCAAGGAGTAAACAGGAAGAAGGCGCGCTTGCTTGGCTCCTGGAAGATAAATAAGGAAATGAAAGTATCGATATATTTCCGCGCGCGTCTCCTTGCACGCGGTTTTTTATTTGGCTATCGTGGGCTCGGCGGCCCACGTTTGCCTCAATGGCCAAAGAAGCGGGAGCATCTTTTAGATGCGAGTTAATTTTGAAGCGCTTTTTAAAATCTGTTTTGGAGAAAATCGATCGATGCAAGAGTAACTTTGAAATTTATTTGAAGTAACGACGGCGCTGCGATGTAAGCGGGTTCTTACATAATCATTTAGCTTTAAAACACTTACCAAATCAAAATAAGTTGACGCGACGGGAATAACGTGGTAAAATTATGCAAATTGTACTAAAACGACTAACCAGTAATTATGCAGTAATTAGTTTCTTATAAAATGTTCTAATTTGACTTCTCTGAGTCATGAAAGAATTAAAAGAACTAAGCATATGCGAATTGTTGAATGAGGAATAACAGAGTGTGATAATCTGATTCTGATAATCAAAGTCGAAAGAGGTTAGGCTTGTCTTTTAAATTTATTTATTATTATTTCGCCTACTTAATATTATTCACTTCAAAATAAAATTTATCGATAATGCTTAAATAATGTTTAAAAATAAAATGTCTTCTTTTTTAACGTAAAGATGTTCTTTTCACGGAAAAGAGAGAATCTTTTGTTCGAGAGAATTCTTTTTCTGCGTTCATTGGAGTGCATTTTTTAACATCAGTACTGTGATGTAACAAATTTATTGTAAATCAGTTTAGTATGTATAGTTTAGATTTGCATCAATACTATGACTTTGTACTTTAGAATATCGATTTTCGCTTTACGGTTTATTGAAATATACGTAAATCCATTTCTGGATTTTATGAAGTATGCGCATTTAATCGATGAGCGTACGTTGATAAAGAGAAGTTGGTTTCTTTTTGTAATAAATTTGTTCCGACATGAATTAAATTGAAATAGTATAATTAAATTCGAATTTAGTAACACGGTTATTTCTAAATAAATTCACTCGAATAACGTAAGTTTGAAATGTTATTCTTTTCAAAGAAGTGAGTTAGGATAAAATTAGTTGGCACTAAATGCATTTTAGTATTCTTTGACGGCGATGTAAAAGAAATTTTTGGTTTTCGGATGTACAGTCAAAGCAGTACATAATCACACTCAGCGATACGATACAAGTAACGAATGTTCTTAAAATTAATTACAAATATTCGAAGGATCAACAGATAATGAATTAATTACAAGAATGACACACGAAAAGAAATCAATTTTTCAAAGTACTATGTAATTTAGTTGAAAGTGAAAAATCCTTCGACGCTTTTCCTCGTCATCAACCGATAAATAACTTTGGTTGGGACCAATACTCAATAGTCATTGTTAAGAAAATTGCTATAGGAAAAGTCTTTTGTACATTTTGGATTCTTAGTTTTCTTAGGTTTCAGAGTTTTTAAATTCTTCACATTAAGATACAAATCATAAACTATTCGTATTCGAGCTTAGTACCTCAATATTACGCTGTAAATACTGTGCATTAATCATGACTGAAATTAAAATTATATATCACCATAAAATATGGCACAGGAGACACGAAGTATACACGATTAAAAAGCATATTATCGTGATAAGATATTATGGTACATTCGTAATATATTTGCCCAAGATAGGCAATATTATGACAAGAAATCACGACCACGGCAGAAATTTATTTAAATTTTGCTCAAAAATACATGTTCTATTCAATATTAGAACTAACGGTAGGAGCTTCATTCGCTGACGTATAAATTATAGATACCTATTTGCGGTAGCAACTCACCAAGTTCCATGAAAATTCGTCCACGCTAATTCATTTGGCTCGGGATAGGGGTTCTTTAAGACTACACACCAGCAATTTTACTAGTCAAGCCAATACCGTAATTCGTCGTAGAAAGCTTGTTCCTAAAGTCGCGCAATTCACGTATTCGGAATATCAGAACTTAAAGTCGGAACCTCGATTCTCTAATTTTATCCTCCATCTAATTACGGCGAAAGGAACAAAATAAAGGAGAAAGGAGAAAAACGAAGAAGGGAATCGATAAAAATCCGCATTAAGCTCCGTTTTACGCGCTCGCGTAATTGAAGATAACTGCGAGGAAAGCGCGCGGAACACTCACTGCGGACTCTTGAGCGGAAACGCCCTTGAGGCCGATTTCAATTAAAATTTCGCGCAATTCCCAACAATGGAACTCTCGCGACGCGATTTTAGCGTCACGCACGTTCCCCACGAATAAAGACGGAAAGCTCGCGCGCTCTAGCTCGTTCTCTCTCTCTCTCTCTCTCTCTCTCTCTCTCTCTCTTCAGAGGCCGTGAAAGATGTAGCATACAGCCGCGCAATCAACCGAAACCTCCAGCATTTTCGTTGAATTCAGCGGCGTCTGATCGGAGCCTCGCAGTCGTGTTGAATAACACGCACACGAGGACGCTGAGAAGCACATGCCATTGTCATCGGGTTCTCGCGGATTCGAAATCGAAGAATAATGGGAGAATTGTGTGGAGCTGGATTTCTATTCATCGGCGGAGTTCTCTCTCCCTCTTCCACTCGCTCTTTTTCACCGCTATGAAAATTTTAGACGTATATTTCGTCGCTTTGCACGCGGCTCGGAAATTTGAGTTCTTCTAATGGATATACATTGATCGAGAATGGACGCTTGACCAGCTTGTGGATTTATTGTTGATGCTTGCCTTCCAGTTTTTTCATTTATTTTTTTTAAATAATGCGGGATTTGAATTTGAATGTCAATGCCTAAGCTACGTTGTGGTCTCGCAATTTGAAAAAAGTGGGTTTTTCTTTACGTCTGTATTTCTTTCGTTCTTTTGTTAATTTGCTATATTCCGCAAGAATTTGCTACTAATGCTTTTTTCCAGTAGTATTTCCAACATTTTGCCCCTTTTGGTGATTTTTATTGTTTGCATTAAAGTTCGGTGATTACAATTTTTAAGGTTATCTTTAAAGTTTTGAATTGTTACTGTTCGATTTGAAATTCTATGAATATCTGATAAGTTTAGCTCGAAACATATTTTGCCGTCATGCATTTATATGAAGCAAACATCGTTTAGAATTTAAGTGTTAGGTGTTAAAACACATATTTGATTCGAGTCATTCAGTAGTTTAGGTAATTAAGTAACCTTACATGATTGTTTTGATAGTGAATACGTATTATTGCAGACTATATGTATTTTGTGGGCATATGCGGTGTATTTAAATGCAAATATTATATTTCGTAGGATTCAAAACAAGTATGTATTGCTGTAAATAATTGATGTGTACATTTTGTGAATCTAATGAACAGTTAGAAACGAATTCGGTATTAATGCAAACTATAGACACAGTTCATTTATTAAATTGGATTATAAGTAATATGGCACATGTTACTTTTATACGGTTAATAATTTTAATTTTAAGCAATAAACTTTATTTTTAATTTTTAAAATAAACTGAATTGTATAGAAACGATATATAATATAAAAGATGCACAGGTTGCCTATTACCAAAAGTCGGTAATTGTGCGATACGGATAATTTGTCAAGCTTGATTTTTGTATCGAAATAAGGGTACACGTCACGCATCAAAAACGGGAACACTTTAACTGTCAATGATACTGAATTACGCAGTAGCAATTAGTAAACTTATTAGTTATTTAAACTTAAGGGTGATGACGAAATATCTGTGGTTAATGAACAGCCATCCAAACTATAGAGAATGCAGGAGTCAATTATAATAATATTGACTGTTTCTTAAAATTTGCATAATATATACATTATTGTTAGTTAAATTTGAAAATCCAATAATTAATTATAAATACTTATAAAAATCTAGGTGAAAAAGGCATTTGTAAATAAGGTACTAGCTAGAATTTTGATTAGGATTAATGCAGTTGTAAGTTATTGAAATGCAGTTTTTATGCGCGTCCGATAATTTTAGCTATTTCAATAAAAATGTTTACGGTAAGCAATGAGAGATAAAAATAATCCCTAGGCATTTTTTTTTTTAATTATTTTTATTTGTATCCAAGTGATGGCAATTGGACATTGACCACGTAACTATTGTAGGTCTTCCAATATTTGATATTTCATTGGTGTTTTAATTAATTTAATATATTTACTCTTTGTAAGTCTGTTTAGAGATCAAATATGTAATATATGCTTTGAAAGGCAAATATTGATTCTTTATGATTATTAAAATAAATAAATTTATGGATTTAATTTTTTACCTCTAAATAATTCCATGGTCTTCCTTATCTTGAAAGCAATATACTGAATTTCGATAAAATGTTTAATTCAATAGTATAGAACAGTTTATAGTTTCAATCTATATGGAAGTGAAGGTATACAAAGAGATTAAAATGTAATTTATAGTTATACATTCAACATTGTCTTACCAGATGTAGAAAGTTTATATAAATATTTTGCAAAGACTAGAATATGTAAATATTCAAATGTGATAAATTTAATGCTACTGTAATAGTGTGTTATTAACAAATTATATACTGTTAGTATACAATTAAATTACAATACTCATTATTCCGTTTATAATTTATATCAATAAATTTACGTTCAATGATGTTTATAACATTCTACTCCAGTACTTGTAAAAGTAATTTAAGTACTTGCTCTTATCGGATTATCGCATAAATGAAATACTTATCTTTAAAACTTTAATGTTTTATTTGAAATTTGAAAAAAATACGAAGCTATTAATTTCGTAATTTTCGATAACGAAGTTAAAATGAGTAGTGAGTTAAGCTACATAAAACAAAAGTAAGTGTGCATAAAAACAAGTGGTATTGCATGTTATTTATGTCTTAAGTTAAGAAGAACAAAAGTAAAGTAAAGTTTAGTTGAGCATTCGAGTATTATTTCGAAATAATTATTTCGGAAAATATTATGCTAATTGGTATTTGAAGTTTTATTATTTAATCGGAGACGAGTGCTGTTCATAAATGAATCACTCGAGTGCGCATAACTTTATCTGATAATAATCGCGTGATTTACATGTCATTATTCACTGTTGTTATCGCACTTCTTAATCGAATCGAGTTCCCATCGAGGTTCTTTGGTTATTTCCCGCTTACTATTATCCCCCTATTATTTGAAAATAGATACGTTTTCATAATTCAACTTCTTTGGCAATATCGATTATTGTTTTAAACGAGAAATGCTGTTATAAATAGGATCTGATAATTATTTGAGAAATAACTAAATCCTTTTTTCCAGAACATGGAACACTGATCGAGTTAGCTACGTTTGCTTTCAACCATAAATACCTCTGACTTACTTTAATATTACGTTAATACTACTTTAATATGATTTTATAAAATTCCACCCACAGAAACAACCGCGACGCCAATTTCCGATCGAATTCAGAGCTCATTTTCGCGTGCCTTTCAGCTTCAGACCTGCATTCTCAGATTCTATTTTCAGTGCTGACTTCACTTACAAATGCCCCTTGAGTTTATGTTATGCCATTCTCGTCCGTACGAACGAACAACAAAAGCTCGGAGCAATTTTCATCAATGCAGTCCCCCCTCGCGAATCATTCTTGTTTCGTTCTTTCTTCCACTCATTCTGCTTTCTAGCTTTTTCAACCCTTTTATTTCCTTGCCTCCTATCCTCTTTTGCTCATCCATTCGTCGGCTGATCTGTTTCGTTTCTCTTCTTTCCGATCAAAAGAGCTCCACTACACACGCGAGGAGCCCCCTCAGCTTATTGGTTTTACGCGCCTCGAGCTTTCAGCAATTTAGCTGAGCCTTTGAAGTGCCCTTCAACGTTATCTCTGTCTCTGCCTATCATTCGCTCTTTTGTTATTTCTCTGTCTTTTTTCGCGCTCCCCGTCTAGATCCGTCTTGCCTCTCTCATCCCGTGTCCGAGTCGGCGATTTTGCTCGTTGATGGAAAAACAGCCGAGCCAATACGCTGATTTCGGGAACGCGCCGCAAAGTGCTTTTTTATTTTAGAGAAGGAGGAGGAGGAGGAGGAGAGAGCTTTTCAATCTCGTATCGACGTTGGCTAAGATACATCGCGTTATCCGGGAGGCGTTTCGTCTTTCTGGGAATGGCTCAATTAATTACGTTTTTCCGTTGAAAGATATTGAAGTGGCTTTTATTTAGTTCTTTTGCGTGGAAAGTAAAGTAGTGCCTTGAGCGCAACTCGCGTATGTTTTCTATACATTCGATACGCTCCTTGATGGCTGCTTCAGACATACTTAATCAAAGATCGTGTTTTGTTTTTGATTACGTTGCGTCTAACAAGTTGGCGTTTAATTAATAATTTCAAATGTTATAAATAAAATAGAGTTTTAGATGTTTTATTATATTTATCACCAATGGTGGTAAATACGTGGTTTTTTGTATGAAAAATCGATTGAAAAAGCAATTGTTTGTGTAGTTCTATATCTTTCTCGTTGCACGTATAATTAGAGTTCTCCGTTATTTTATCACCAACATAAGATTAACAAACATAAGCCAATTTATTACTTTTAATTAGTTCAAGACCAGTTTAATATTATCTTCTCGTTTTTCTCTTACTTGTCAAATCATCTTTTTATTGAAAACGCAATATGCCGTTCGTTTGTTTTTCATTCTGGTCTATTTTAATGTACGCCGTTAAAACCATTATCCAATAACGTTGTTTTCATATTATCTGCACATTACTTTTTGAACATTTTGAATTAGTTCACATTAAATTTCATAGGAATTTTAGTTCCGCATTTATGCAACACTAAAGATAATATTTAACTCGAACAAAATCTGTAATTTTAATTACCTTAGAAATTGCAAGATATTAATTATTTTGGTCGTGAGTTTGAATGTAACTCTCACCTATTTTTCTCTTTTGTCATTTTCGAGGTTTGTTATTGTAAGATGATATTCAATTTTGTGCAGCATAATCAATGTTTAATTTAGTTTACTCGAATATTTTTAGCGCACTTCCTTACTATCAATTATTAATGCCAACATATGTAATGTTCCCTATATTTACGAACCTCATTATTTTTTTACTTTCAATTCAATTCTAGATTTTTAATCAGCTTTCTATTCTTGTATGAATTTATTATTTATCTAATTCTTTAAATATTGAATTTTTCATTTCACATCCAAAGTCAAAGCATTATGAATTCTAAGCCAAATTTAATAATCATCAGATAATCCATCAGAGATCTGGAACTTTTTTGATAAATTATTTTCTTCTAGTATACAGCCGTGACGTTGATTGATCAATGTTTGTATTAATTTAAATAGTTTTTGATACTCTGTAGCGAAACTAGAAACTACATTTCAGCTCTGTTTCATTCATCGCATCACTTGCCTTTGTGTGTTTTTTTGCCAAATCGTATTTTTTAAAATAACTGTTTATAAACATTGTGATGTACACTTCTATTTGTTTCCATTTATTTTATCTGCTTTTGTAATGATGCAATGATAATACTCTTTTTAATAGGTATAATCGCGCCAGAAAAACCTCTGGATGAGTGATATTTTTTTTATTGGATAACATCAATAAGTATAAATTATAAAATAACTTACTCTATATATGAGTTTAGCAGTGTTCACTATTGCATACTCTATTGCAGATTCGTATTTCTAAACTTTCATATATTATGAAAATAGTTTTTCCTTGTTGTAACTAGACTATTGGTATTTACTACTAAGTTAATGTTCTTTTCTTCTCCTAGATTCAACGAAGCTCGAAAGCTTTTTGTTCAATCTGTTTTATAATGCAATGATATTTTTTTATATTAATATTTACCTGCTTTTCGTCTTGTTTCGTTCTTTGCTTCTTTCTATATATATATTTGATTGAACTCTGAATTTCTTTGAAAAACTTATAGGAGTTTTATTGTTATATATTTTTCTTCGGATTAATTGTATCTCTCCAACGTTTTTAAATATCACAGTTTTGTTAACAATTATAAATTTTATTATTATATATAAATCGAATTTGAGATCTGTACTTATAAATGATCTGATATTTATAATTTACATATTTCGTATTTATTGTCAAATAGTGATTTAATTACGTATTGTAGTTTAAGGCCATTATGTGTATAGCATAACGTTTTTTATACTATAAAATAATAAATGGTTTTAAATATTCAAATTTTTGATTCGAAATGCATTAAGTCACTAGCTTTAGTAATGAATTTCATAAAACTGTATAGCTGTTGACTTAATCACACGACATTAGTGGATTCGGTGTCTTATCGACGGAATGACGTGCGCAACTCTGCAAACTCTGCAAGGGTGCAGAATACGATGCATAGTTAGTCATCTCCATAGTTAGCCAAACCTTATTATTTTATGAGGGTTTAGCGGTCTATTACAACGGACGTTCTCAGATCTTTCGGCTGCTCGGACCCGGATTATTTTTAAATAATAGCGCAATAGAAGAGAAGAAATGTCTAGAAGGAAAAGAAGCAGGTAGAATGTACACATTATCGAGCTGCAGGTGTTGTACGCAAATCTACTGGTAATATAAGCAGAGAATGTTAGAGAGATATTTCTAAAAAAGGGTTGAACACTGATCATATTCTTGTCAAGTATGAGTAAAAGTTCGTGCGATCCCGTTCTTTTTTTATCCTACTTTCTTAATTCTGTTCTATTCATGTGTACAAATGCTAGGCTGCAAAATTAACTCTATTTTATAATTGCGCACGTTCGACGATCTCTCTCTCTCTCTCTCTCTCTCTCTCTCTCTCTCTCTCTCTCTCTCTCTTCTCGCTTAATATAATAAGTTCTGCTTCGTTTACTTTTTTTAAAAATCTATATGAATAGTAACGTATTATGTAGCATGAGTAGGTTCAAGTGATAGATATAGTCTACTTTTTCGAATGAATTATTGATATCGTTCGAATTATTTTAGTTTTGATGTTTCTGCATTTTTGGTAATTTTTATTGTAATAAAAATAAAAACAGTCATTGGGCCATAATAACTTTAATAATACATTTGACATTTGTATTTATTTCTCGACAAATTCTGCATCATAAATTCAGTCTGGTATTACTTGCACATTAGTTGATATGCTTTATCAATGTTCTACCTGAAGTACATAATCTTAAGTCGTTTACGTGTCACAATAGATCCAAAGTCTTAGAAGTGTATATAGTAATGATATGGGTGGGATTGCTTTCTTGTTGCTGGGGAATTATCGTGAAGGAAAGTCATTCTTAACATTGACAATCGATTCTACGGTCAATGTCTTGATGGACTCCAGCTCTGGCAAAGACGAATGAACACGATTAGCTTTTCTAGAAGAAAGGGCAGAAGAAAAGAACAAGCAATTCCTCGAAAGTTCCAGGACACCTTGTCGCAATCATTATCTTGAACGAGCACAGCTTAACGATACTTGACGATCTTTTTCTTTCTGATAGAAAGATTAATTATCTGCACTATTCTTTGCGCCAGAAGCACTTACATTTAGTGAGCTGATTGATAGCCGTACGTGTATATTTAAAAAAAGGTGTTCTTCTATAAAGTTTTATATACATGCCTCATTCAAAGTTTAATTGTTTATATTATTTGTTTACGTAAAATTAGACTTAAATTCCTAGTAAAATATATTGCAGGTAGTACATATAAATTGAGTTAGGGGCAAAAGTACAATTATGAACTTGTCGGAGAAAAACTGTAATTAACCCGGGCTTTTCTGAAAGGGAAATGTATAATATAATTATAAGATAGATATGCAAGTTAATATAAGAGTTAAGCCAAGAGCTCTGAAATCTGCCATTAAAGATGTTAATTTGTGTGAAATAAAGAATATTTGTGTCATAGTTTGATTAAATTGTTTTACTATTAAAAGCTTGTTTTTCTCTACTTATAAGTGTTACATTGAATATCGCACTGATTTCTTTTACAACAGTAACAATAGATTTATCAATTTTTTTTTATTATTTATACAAAGTATTTATGCTTGAATAATTAAGTCCTTTAAATAATTAAATTTAAATTTAAATTTAAATCGTTAAATTTAATTTTAACGATTAACTTTTTGTAATTTATGCATTTAAGTAATATATGAGCTTGAATATAATTCAAAAAGAATTTTCAAGGTTTTAGTTCACTCTTATACTACGGCGTTAAGTCACTAATCTTTAAATAACGTATTTACATTCTGACTAAATTTAACAATTTAGAGAATTTATATTAAACCAATATCGTTATTACAAGGCTGTCGAGAAATTACTTCTAAATAGTGGAAGTTTTATTAAATTTATTAAATTTTATTAAAGTTTTATTAACGAGATTCTTGGTAATTATACCGTCTAATTAAGTCATGTTAATGTTGGGATAGTTATGAAATATATTATAATACTTAAATGCATTTAGGTACTAGAGAATTGGAAAAAAAAGAGTTGTTCATTCTTATGTGCTCAATTAAAAATTTTGATTTCTTATTTTAATAAAGAATAGCTTCAGTTGGTTACTTTGATAATAAAATAGATCACGAGAAAAGAGAAACGAATGGATCAGGTTTCCAAATTTTGCAGATGCGTTTCATTTGGTTAATATGTAAATCCAAAAATGTAACTAAAAAAAGTCAAGTACGAACTGTCTTTTGAAAGTTATGCTATGATTTAGATAGTGCTATTTATTAAATAAAAGAAGATTTGATATTTTGGTTTAATTAAGGTTAATTAGTAGTTTTCTATTAGGAAGCACTAATTTCTACGCAAAAAATCTTTCTTGAATAAGAAAGAAAAATACATTTTTAAGATATCAAGTTAATTAATTCTCTGACTTTCAAGAAATCACGCCGTCAAATTTGAAAAATGCTGTTCCGAGATAAACTGACTTAACGCAGTTGTACAGTCCTAAACTTAAGGTGTTAAACCTTGACAATTCATTCTAAATTACATTGAAGTTGAGTAATTATATTTTTTAATTTAAAATAATATGACAATGAAAGAAAAATCTTAGTTAAGGTCCTAGGCCAGCTCATAAAATTTTAAATAAAATAAAATATAATCGAAGCTACTGGTAAATAAGAAATGAGAAAAGTCTATGAAATATTAAAATATTATCTTTGACGAATTCCCTATCATTTTTCACAAGCTCTTCTTATCTATTTCAAACATGTTGTCGTCATTATATTAACTTCAAATTTACGTTAACAATTCTTATATCATACGCTGTAATTTTAGTACGATTTTACGCATTCGAAACGATTTTCATAAAAATTCGTATGGGCTCTTATGTATTACAATAATTGAAATAATTTTTAATAAAAGTAAAGACCTATACGGTAATGACGCGTTATGTTAAAAAAACACTGTGTTTTTATAGATTATATAGAAAATATAAATGTATGAGCTTTTTGTATTATACGAATCTTAAACAAAAAAGGATAAATCTTGAAAATTTCTTTCAACCTCACGTTCAGGACATAAAACAATGGACGTATAGTCGACTCAGCACTCACACCACGATTAGCTCGTATATTTTATGTTTCTGTTCGGATATTTTCGAACTTGATATTCAATAAAATAAATAAATAAATAAATAAAAATAATGAAAAAAAAAAACGGTAGTATATTTGGGAAGAAAATTTTTACACAATTATATCGACGAGAATTTTTCTTGTATACATCATTATAATTATCTAATATTATTCCATCTGAGAGAAGAAGCATGGTAAAAAAATTGATATTTTATTTTTTTATTCGTAGATTTTTAATTAATTAATTAATTAATTTTGTTAAGATGCTATCGCTAATTATTAAAATATATAATTTATCTCGAATTTTAAAGCTTTATTAAGTCGATGTATTACTTGTGCAATTGCACAATTGTAGTAATATAAATTATTTATACAATTAACTGTCATATTACAATATTTTATTTTAATATATGCCTACGTCAAGAAAAGTAAGTACTAAAATAACATCAATATATTTTATACATTCAGAGGAAAAACGTTATGCACTGTTATTGTTGAATAACTATATTTGCTCGCATACAACGTAAAATCTATTTTTAAGCGAAACTTCATTCAATGGAAGTATATTCGGGTTGATTTTTTATAATAATCATGTTTAGCGTATTTCTGTTATTTAAAATTTGCGAAAATTATAAGAGAATTAAAGAAAATAGGTGCAGCTCTTTCCCATGCCTAAATATTCATTTGAAATTGTCATTTGTTTTTTAAAATGGTATTTCGATTTAACTGTACAAATACTATGTGGTTAAGAGTAAAAAGAACTTTAATAAAAATAAAATACTAAAATATTATAAAACGGAATACAATTATTTGAATGGTAAGTCTATGTTGTAAAGGAGGATATTTTTCGTCAGTTTGAAAACTTTATTCCAATTCTTTTGCCATCGATATATATTTCCATCGTTAAATTTTATTGATTTTGAAAAATCTTCGATTATTTGTCAAAAATGCTGAATAACGTCAAGTGCTTATTAAAATAATCTGCAGTTGAAATCAAGGTTTATCATATAGTTTATGAAGAAATATACGGAATATATTTTAGAAATATTTTCAATGTAACGTTCAGTAATTTCCAGAACAAGTGAAGTTTAGTTGCAAGTTTAGTCGCTGCTTCACGCGAAATCGAAAGTCGAGGAGTTATTCTAAATTTTTTGCCTATTAAAGATCGAATTCCCTTCTCTGGCACGATACGTGCAATCGATCTCCGAACCGAGCTCATATATACAGGCTTCCTTATCCTGAGGGACACCCTCAGGATATAATGTAGCACTACGTTAGGTCCACAATCTTCTGTAATGCAGTACAATTTTGACCCGTATAATTTGTATTTTTATACATTTATTTTGCATTAGCCAATATTTAAAAAATATGCGATATTTGGAAAGCTTTAGAGTGTTTCTTTATTTCATTGATAATAAGCAAATATTTGATTGAATCGAAAGTGCTTTTAGCTCGAGAATATTATTTTAGTCTCATTGGTCTCGAGAATTTAGTTTCACCAAAATAATTAGACTCAAATATTTTTCTGTATATAGAAAAATTGTGAAGAATCGGCATTTAAGAGATATCGTATTTACATAATTATTAAATTATAATTACATTGTAATTGCTTTCGCAATTATATTTTTTAAAAATTTTGTATGCTGTAATTTTTGTTTCGCATAGCGTCGTAAAAGAATTTTTTTCATTTATACATTTGTTCATTCAATTACTTCACGTATATTGTTGTATTACTACATATTATTGTATTACCTTATTCATGGTCGTATACAAAGTTATTTGTATCTTAAATTACTGAAATTGTACCTCGATCTGCTGTTTTTGAAGCTAAAATTTTATGTATGCGTAGCGTTTTGTAAAATGAAAGATTGTTAAAAAAAATTTCGATATATTATTTCTAAGCGCTAGTGTGAGTTTGATATCTTTGAACGTTGAAAATATTCAACAAGCCCTTTGATGTTACTCGTTTTGTTTTCATCTTTCATGTCGTACTTTATTTATAGTAAATGTATACTTACATTTGCATACCAATTTATCAATGGAATGCGAATGCGCATATTTGTTCCTCATGCACATAAGGCTGCATTTGTATTTGTCACGGATAAACTAGAGATCCACCTTCAGTGCCTTTACTGTGTTAAAACTTTTTCGATTTAGATTTTTGTACTTTTTGCCAAGCCAAGTTTTCCTACAGTTATATTTACAAATAGTTTGCGTTAAAACCATAAGAGGTAATAATATTTTCGACTTTTTCAATCATACAGCAGGCATATAATAAAGTGTAATGAGTCGAGGAATAATTTATACAAGAAGTAAAAGTAAACTGAGCACAAATGTTCCTATTATAAATTATCTAGATTGAAGATATTCTATTTTAGAAAATGTTGTCTTTCAATATGAAATAAATTATACATTTTGAGATTTATTAACAGTTATACAAGGTAAAGTTCGCTTATGCGCTTTTATTTCTATTAGATTTTACGAATTTATTTAGATTACAATTTACGAATAGAATTTCACCGATAGAAATCGATTATAAATACAACTACATTCAATATTTATTCGATCAATCATTTGTAAAATTATAATATTTTGGTTACAAGTGCAGATGGAAATTTCAGAAATGCATAAAGTTACTTTATTTTTTCACTTCTATCCAAATTTATTATCTAAATCTTGTAAATGTAGAGTTGTTAATTAAAAGTCGCTTAACATATTTCGAGCAATACAATGGAAAATCTTAAGTGCATGTCACACTAGGTATGGACTATCTTAATCTTATTTTATTGCAATTTTTTGCACATCTTCTAAGAGCTAATATTTTCATTTAATCTATTGACTTATTAATTTCACTTATTTCGTGCATAATTTATTTTATTTCAATATTAAAATTTTAAAATGAATCCACATAAAAAAGAGCAGACATTTTTGTTTACTTCAAAATGGGATATTAATGTGAGAATTTGAAGATAGAATTATTCTTGTAATATCAATGAAGTACATTATAAAATATAAAGTTGGGTGTTAATGTATAGTCGTGATAAATTTTTAATAATGTATGTTTCAATTTACAGTATTGAATGTAAGAGAGCTTGATAATTCGCAGACTTTTAGCTGTACTTTGTGGTACTGATATAGTGCTTTGAGTCTGTCTATAGAATTTCCTTAAAGAAGAATGAAAGTCATAGTTGTAACGCCATTCTGTTTTATGATCCGCATCTTGAGAAATGGGGTACAATAAAAAACGAACGTAGTTCTAATTTTATTTGAAGTACTCTCTTAGACAGAGTCAGAGTGTCATCTTGAAACGACACAACGTAGTATATTGTTAGGCGATCTTGTGAATTACGTGATTTGACACGTTATTTTAATAACGTTAATTACCATTTACTTACTATTCGATTCGCAAAATATCATTATTCAACTACTATATGATCTTTGAAGTAAGACTTTTTTCGTGCTTTCGCCCATACTTTAAAACTGCTGCAGGAATTTTCACGATCTACAATTGTAAACTGTTGAAATAGTACGTTATAATGTCTAGAATTTTTTTAAGCAATAACGTACATTTCTAATCGCAGTATGAACTGATTTCTTATTTCCTCTTATACGTGAGCTTTAAATTAGTGCTTTTATTGAACGAATAAATTAGCATTTTTCACCGTTACCGAACGTGAATTTCCCTTTTATTCGCGTCCTAGTAACGAAATATCTCCGCATCAATTTTATAAACGAGAATTGCCAACGTTTTAATTAAAAAAATATTTTTAACAATTTAATCAGTAATTTGTGATGATGCAGATTGACTAATATTTCTCTGTTTTCGGCGTGGACTACTTGCACACGAGTCGCTGGCATACGCAGCGTAAAAAACAAATTTGTAAATTAGATATCCGATTTAATCTTGTTCTCTAAAGTCTTCCTCACTTTTATTTTGCTCAGCAGTTGGCACTCTCCGAAAGTCGAGTACAAGTTGTAGCAGTGCAGTGGTGCACTCGTGACAGTTCCTCGGCAAAACGTACACGTTGCGTGCGCATGCACAGGTCTAGTTGTCGAGTTGTAAAGGCGTCGAAGTAGTAACAGCAGGAACGCCAGTACCAGCCGCTGCTGTCTATAGTTTTCGGTGTCGCCTAAGAGGAGGGAAGGAGAATGTAGAGGAGATAGAGGGAGACGGAGAAATGGATGGGACGTTGGGAGAAAGCACTTGAGACGCAAGGAGTCGAACGTTGGCGCAGATCCGGCGACGAAGTTGGTGCTCGCGAGCACGAGTTTGTGCTGCTCCTTGGAGACTCCTCCAACTTACTCTCTCCGACTCTTCGCCTTGCTCAGTCTCAATGTGTATTCTGTCTTTTTTCAGTTTGGCTCGTTCCTCTATTGTCACTTCGATTCCATTCTTCGGCGATATAAGAAGGACTGGGGAGCAGCGATCGAGGAATCACAATCCTGAGTGTCTTGTGATCTTCTTGGGTTTGTTCATTTTATAATAGTGCGAGAAACGACTTTTGTAGCTTTTAGCTGCCATTGTACATCGCTCTGTTTCTGTACTCTGTTTCTAGGAGCGCGAATGAGAGGCTTAAAAGTGGACTCAAATTTATTTAAAACTGTAATTCTTTACTAGAACTTGCTTCTCTTTCAATGAAATTGATATTTAATTACTTAACTGTTAATAAATTCTGCAAATATTGTAGTAACGTTCATTTTCATCACCAATATAATCTTCTTCTTTGGTATTCGATCGATTATCCTTGAACGGTCGAATGACGAATAATTACATAATATTTCATAAAGTTCGATACCAATTACATTATTTATACAGATATTACCTTATTGAGTAGATTTTTCGAACGTCATAAGGATCCGCGATAAACTGACTTCAGAAATTTGAATATATCTAATTGTTTATAAGTTTTAAATTAGTACTGTAAAGTTTGGTATATGTGATAGCGTAGCATTGTCACATCGGTTTGCTTGTGATGGTTAATGCGTTCAGTATTCGATCCCAGTTCATTGTTAATTTAAAATGGATATTTATGGGCCCTCGATCGTATTTATCAATCATTTGGTTTTGTTATTTCGAATCTAACAAATGTACACTGATTTATACATGAACGAGTATATTTAAGCGATAACAGTGTTTAAATTACGAACAGACTTGATACCTCTGTTAAAATATATCCCGCTCTACACCGAAAAATAATATATTTATCTTATATACAGGTAAAATAATATTATCTGCACTGAAGTTATTATTACAAAAATACAATCAAATGTCATATTCAGAAATTTGAGCTCAAACGAGAAATGTAATAAATTAGTAGCAGTTACTTTACAAATAAAGTTTTATTTCGATTGATATTATTAGCTAAGCAAGAGCAAAAGTATCGGTCAAAATTTGAATTTCTTGTTCGCCATCGAATGTAAATTAATAGTTAAAGTTAGCTATACGTGATGCACTGGTAACATCGTCACGTAGTCCAGATCGAACAAATTCCTGATATATAATTCAACGGCTACACGTCCAAGTTGTACTACATTTGTCATCAATAAATTGTTTATTTCTTATAAATATTTGTTGTAATTTTTTCCGTTATCTAAAATCACAGTTTTTTTAAATTGAAAATATTCAAAGGGATATTCTGCTTTTGCTTAAATTTAATTTAATTTAATTTAATTTTTATCTTTTGTTAAAACATCCAAAAATGAATCACGTATAAAACTGTTTGTATTTCTCGTAGAGACAAAAGGCTTGCGCAACATTTGACAATTTTACTGCTTAAGAGTATTAATGAGAGGTATCGTCACAGTTTCAAAGATAAGCTGAACTGCTCGAAATTTGCAATGTTGCGGGGAGAGTTTTTCACTCGTGTAAACTTGTTGACGATCAAAGCATTATCAGGGAATTAAAAATATACCAAGCTATGCACCTTCACTCAGAGGAATCGATTGTTTGGTGCATTCTTAATTAACCTTTGCCATCAAAGCAGACATATTTCCAAAACGGAGCTGACAATTGAACTCGAAAAACGAACTCTTGTAAACTTAACGTTTTATAATTTAATTTTAATTATCGTTATTATATTCATATATTAATTATATTCATTTACTTACGAAGCTGTAAAATAATTCTTACTCAGCACAGATTTTTGTAGTTAATTTAATATTTAAACGCGATTCATATAGAAAGTTGTACAGCCCATGGCTACGGCATATTTACTTTAGAAGTTGAGCTGCTTAGGATAAATACGATTATTCAATTAGAAGTATAGTAAATTTGTTAGATAAATACAATGCAAGGACCTGTAAATATTATTAATATATTTAAACGTAAAATAAAACTAGAAATGAAGCGTATACGCGTTAAAGCATTTTCAGTGCGATTATTACTTGAACGGTTATATTTAAAATTCTGTGAGCTTGAGGGCAGGTCAGTTTTATGAAAGTTGTTATATGTTACAACATATTACTTAATTCTAACTATACAAGTTATGCTGGCAAATATTTTTTGCGAGTTGTACCGATAAATCAGTTCCTCACGTGCAAAAAGAATAAAAATTATTATTTTACTATTTTTTATTGCTCCTGTACATATTTCATTTTATGTATTATAAGGATTAATAATAAATTATTATTCGTTAGCTTGTTTCGCAAATTATTATTTACGTCATTGTTTTCTGCTTAAATCTGAATTTAAGCAGAAAGTTTTCATCATTATATTATAAAATTATGTAAATGGCGTACATTAATAAATTATAATTTAGATAAGATTTAAAAGTAATTGTTTTAAAGTTGATGAACTATTTAGAGTAGAGTTTCACGTTATTTTATTAAAAAATTAATTTTACATGTCTATCAAAGTGCATTAATTTACATGGAACACAAGCAAATTAAACGGTATGAACTGTAATCAAGTCCTTTTTTCTTTTGAAACCGATAAAATCACGTTTTACGACCATTTACCGCGTGTTCGTCAAATTGTTTTAAACTTCCGAGTTGGTCAATATATGTAGCTTTTTATTGATTTGAATTATAAGTTGTACGAAAAGTGACTAAAATATTAGTAGAATTGAAGATCGACGTCTTCTTGATGTTTTTTCCTAACGCACTTCGAGACTTGTTCATTTTTCAATTTTTGTACGTGCCAAGTCTTAAAGAGCTATCGATACAAAGTATAGTAGTATATGTAATAGTTTTCTTTTCAGATATGCGAGTATTACAATATTACTTTGAACCGCTGTTATTTTCCTGTACGGTGTGCTCAATTTTAACCTATAGTTTGGTAAAATCTATATTAAAATTAAAAGTAATTTTATTCTAACGAAATTAAAGTATTTAACTTCTTGTTGCAACTATCCGTTTCTATCATTAATTATGTTATAACATTGTCGTCTTTCATCGTGACTACCAATGCACTCTCGAGACTATCTCTGCAACATTCAACTACATTCGCATTTAAGCCCCAAAGTATTCCCATGTTTGAGTGCTGTTCAAAAAATGAATTATTTTGTATTGATTAAAATACTCCCTCGTATTCCAAATAGACACGAACGAATGAAAATCAATACAGCTTAACAAGGAATTTAGCTTAAAGCTGAAAATAACATTATTACATTATTATATTAGACCATTTTCAATATTAAAAAGATCTCGAGCACATATTTTTTGAAAGATAAGGAAGACCACGGTAAAGATAAGTGGTTCGTAAAAGTAGACTTCAAGATGCGAACATAAAGTAGTGCGTTATCAAGCTCGCGGTCAATGTGGGAATGTCGCGAGCTACCATTATCCACAATTGTACAGACGTCGCGACGCCTGATAAGAAAGAGACGTAGAAGCAGAGTCGCTTGATACAGTTTTCCTTCAAGGACCATCAACTGTGCCGACTCTTGAATCTTCGTGGTAAAAAAATATAGAGACTCTAAAAAATTGTTCGAGTCATGTTGGGTCGTAACTGGGCCGTCGACGGCCACTACACTTGTAATAAAATTTATGCCGAAACCTTACTACTGTTAAACATTCGAACGAATGTTCATCCGAAAAAGTAATCAACAAGTAAGGCAATGCAAAACGTGCCTTCGATTAATCTATTGCTTGTAGCTCTTTCAAACTATTTCTTAAACTTATTCAGAAGTCCGCATTGAGGTAGATTTAAGTCGCTTTGATCGTAAAAGCATGCATTAAGTATTTCAATAAAGTGTGAAATACAATTCGAGTGATAAAAGTTTATCTCATAGATTAGAACCTTAGATTGGAACATTAGATATGCAAATATACCAGTCATGCAATGTGCAACCACTTTCAATTGAAACAAGTGAAAAATTATTCTCCCTCGGCCGAGAGACAGTAAATTTTTTAAAAGTGAAAATCTTACTCGAATCCAGAGAATCAATCATATAAATGTCAAAATGTTCGCTCACATTCGAGGTTTGTGTCTCATATCTAAATCCATTTCCCGACATTAATGCTAATGTCATTTCAATTCTGAAGAATTAGCCGTACAGGATATAACTGATATCGCACGATCTATTTGTCACCAATTCTTCTCAATACGATATTGAATATATCGTTTGATCTTATAAGTAAGAAGCAATTTAAGTGAGCAGCAACAACTAAACTTAAAGCATCAAAAGAGGAGGTACGAATGCGCACGATTAAGCATGAAAGATTTTCATTAATCTTCCTTCAGATCTGCGGAAGGGTAATGGATGAATCGCGTTTTCGTTATCGCTGTAGAAATGCCTGTCAATGCGTACGCACTCTGAAACCTCGGGATAAATCCTCGACAATTAAAGATAAATGTAGATTGAAAAGAATGTTCTCAGCTGTGGAGCATTGGCCCGTGCGCAGGCAAAAATGGCCGAGGGTTCGATAACGATGAAAATCCACTAAAACTTTAGCTTCCATAAAAAGGCGCGCTGCGTGAAATGCAATATAGACGAGAGGAAAACTCAAGCGCTCATCTTGCCAAGTGGGTGCACACACTAATTCCACTTTAATGGCTCGTTTCAGGGACGTTTGGCCGGAGAACGACAGTTTCGGCAAAGCCGGCATGGCCATCGAGGAGGAGTTCCTTGTTCTGCGCGAGATCTTTCTTGCCGATCTTGGTGGTAAGTATGCCATACATCAGATACACGTGTACACATGCGCCCGTAACGTTAAAAATTCATCGCATCAATCTCGTAGAAAGCTCGTACCGAAAAAGCTTCGTTCAACGCCGGCTATGCATATCGGGGCTTTCATGATAAGTGGGCACCAAAAACTTTGTCCGTACTAAGAGTTTCACGAATTCAGATAATTTGTCGAAATATGTAGACGAAACTAGTGTTTGGTTAGTATTCGAGCAAATCAAAATCTCAAACGAATGGCGTTCCATTTGGAAGATTTACTTTCATTTGACCAATATATTGGGTGAAAATTATGAATTTTTGAGGAAAGGTAGCTTGGAATGAAATTGGGGAAGAAGGCTAAAAGAAAGAAAAACGGAAATATATTTCGATTTAGTTTTAAGATAGAAAAACTCCATTTCAGGATAAATAATAAACTTATGGTTCCAACTCGACACATAACGTTGTTACAACAAGACAAAAAGTTCCCGTTCGTACATTGTTCGTGCATTACCGACGTACAGTATTTATTTTACTTTAAAGCAATTAAAACTTTGTATATTTCATCTGTTATGTAAATCACGCATAAATCTTGGAATTAGTATTAACCTGAAAAAGTATACGTAACATACCATTAGCAGAGATTTTTTGTCGAGTCAGCCAAGTAAACAAAAATCTAATAAAGAAGCAATGCATTATATCATATCTTAATTAAAAAATAGTATAAAATACATTATTCTTACCTAAATAACTTACTCTATTTTATTTAACGATACGTAGAATTCGAAAATGTAAATAAATATTACGAGAAGGTATTTATCAGCAAAAGAAATCACTTTTACGTAAGCAACAATTTTGCATAAATACTTTCGTTATTTAAGGAGATATTATTTTGATATTTTTCAAAAAAGTATTTGAATTCAAATATATTTGTAAGGCTGGCTATATATCCCTATTTCACTAATTTATTTGTAGCACAATTCTTCGAATCAGTTCAACATTAATTTGAAAACTAGAAAGAAGCGCTATTATTAGAGCCTGCATAATTTTAAATTATAGCTCAACTGAAGAAGTTATTTCGTAGTTGTTACGTTATACCGTGTATATAATATGGCACTTTATTATACTGCATCTGCGATATGTGGGGAGTCTGCCTACGAGGATTCATAAAGAATGTCAACTGGGCTTCGAATATTATTTTCTGCTTAAAGTGATTCCAGTAATTTCGTACTCCAATCCTTTTTAGAGATTATTAATTATTAACAGTTCTTTCTGGCATCGCGTGGCAATAAAAATTTGATCGTATCTTCGAATGAACGAAAGAGGCTCGACTGTCCTTAATTCAAGTTTTTCCCTCGTCCTTTTAAAATATAATTGCTCGAACGGGTGCGCGATCACCTAAAGTGCACAGGCGCATCGCGAGTATTCGTCCATGAGAACTCGAGGGCCACTGCAGAATTTTTCGACGCTTCCTAGCGATCGCAGCCGCCGCACACTCGTACCTCCATAAATCGCCTTCTTCTCCGACGCATCTGCTCAACTTAGAAATATAAATATGCACGAGCGCGGCTCTCCTTCCAGTCCGAGCGTCGCGGCTCCCATCCTCCTCCTTACGTACATAACTCTTTGGGATCCTTCTGTGCACGCGTCTCCCCGTTAATGCTGGCGGTTTCCTATATCCCCAATATAAATAAATAATGGAACGTGTAAAGTGCTTAACGGTTACACTCGCACGAGGCGCGAATTAAGTTTTGCAGCGAAACTGTTAGGCAGTATTGGGCAGTAGCCCAAGAAATCCAAGTATTTGCTCTTGCATCGCTTTCGTTCAACTTCTCAAATATCAATCGCTGTGGCCGAAGGACTTTGTGACTAAGGAAATAATCTTGTTAAGTGTTAACGCGCAATATTCTGCGTTTTTGCGTACGATGCATAAGTATTGGAAGTAGGTTGTAAAACATTTTTTACTGTTTAAAATACATTAGTAGTGAAATTCAAGGAATCTTATAGCTTTCACATTTTTTCGTTTTTATATGCTTCTTTTACACTCGGAGCCTTTTCTAGTACGTAGAGATAAAGTTTTCTCATTTTAATTTATTTAGAAGAAGAAAAAAACTAAAGCTAAACCGTTGCTAAAGCTCGTGAAATTTAACAAAAATTTTGTTATTTAAAAAAATAGCATTATTTCATTTAAATACAAATATTAGATTTTTTAAGGTCTTCTATGAATTCGTACATGTAAATGTGTGTGTTTTTCAAGTTATGAATGAGTAGAAAAATGAATTTTCTTGTAATGTACACTTTTTTAAACAGTGTAAATCTCAATTCTTCTGTATTGTTATTCTTTGATATTTAAAATTGAAAAAATAATATTGTTCAACCTGCAAAGGATTTCAGAATTTACATTTTATTTTGCGGTAGGCATCATAGCTCTATACTTTTTCATAATTCGTTTAAAAATACAGTAGAATTAGAAATTTGTACGTGTATTAAAGCAAGTTTTTACATAAATCTTTACAATTGTCACTCAATTTCTTGTTTAGTCTCGACGTTAATTAATTGATTGAAAAATATACTTACTTTATGCGTGCGCGCGGGCATATTAGCTTACAGATTACAAGTAGTTTTTATTTTATTCGTATTCAACTACAATTTCACCCTTGCTTTCGGTTTATTTAAATGATAAAACATAGATAAAGAACAAAGTTTACTGTAAAAAACGTTATAGTAAACTAAATTTTAGTTATCGCTACTAAATTTTGTTGCGTGAGTGGGTACTTTTTATAGCGAGATCCTATTTTCAGTCCTTATAAGAGTTGATTGTCCTATGTGATTTAGATTATATCATTTTCTCTTGACAAAAGAGAGATTAGAATTAGTAAAAACATCCTTTGAAAGTAAAAAATTTTATTTTTATCAAATGTTTATTTAATCAATACGCATTCGTTTACGGAAATAGGGTAAGTATAAATAATTAATTACAAAGTTATGATATGTATGCATTTATGTACATTTTTAATGATAGTGTTAAGTTCATTAAAATTAAAATGGAAATTACAATTCTAGCTAATTTAAAGAGTAAATTTACTTTTCATTTCAAAATAAACCGAGCCTTTTACTACGTAGTCATTATTAATGTGAAAAAGGTACGCAATAATCATGAATGCTATAAGCTGCCTGTACATTAATTTTTTATGCAGAATTTCAAGAGAGATTAACATGATCAAAATACAGAATATAAATGATTATTGTTTTTGATCATTAACACCATTATGGGATTATCATGTTTATTTTATTTATAATAAATAAGCTTTATCAAATGGTGAATATCGCGTTAAAGAATTCGTCATAAAGTTTCTACATAAGATTATACGTAGCTAATATTTTATTTTTCATACTTAGCTTTTTTGAAAAGTTAATTTAACTTTTAAAGAATCATGTATCGCATTGTAGGAAGCAAGTTAATTGTTTACATTCATTGAAAATTATTTTATTTATTCGTAAAATGCGATTCGTAACCACGTAAATAGTATAAAATAAGAATAAATAAATCTACACGTGGACATTTAATAATCAACGACTTCGTGTTCCTCTCTTCTGCTTTCTACGTGCGTTCCTTCACTTTTAAGTGGTTTTTATACAATTGACCCTTCTTCATAGGACTTTTTAATATTAAGAGTGCAATTTTACTAGTTCAGCACTTATGAAGCTTATTAAAATGTAGATGTTTTTTTACATTTTATCATGCATACACAATGTCTTTCAAATAATTTTTACATTTAAGTTTTAAACTTTCTGTTTACAAACACTTTTTTAGCTCAAATATATTACACCTAAAAACTCATTTTTAACGAAAATTCAGAAATTTTAGAACGTTATGTTCTATCGTAGAGTAATAGAAGCATAGAGAGGAAAATATCGAATAGATAAAGAAGAAGAAAGATAAATACAAAGATGGGGAAGAATGCAAGAGAAAAAATTTATACCGGTAAATATATATCAGAATGCGCGATAATTTAAAAAAAGGCACAAACTTGAAACTTAACTTTTATATTTAATAGCTTTTTATAATGTACAATTTCAAAGTTTTTTTCCGGGTAATATTTTAGATTTTTTATATTCTACAAGATTAAAGTAAAGAGAAAATTTACATTTTCTGATTATTACGTCATTATAAAAAGAATTTGAATTACGTCGAATGCAGATTTTCAAACTCTTCATTTTCTACATTCTGTTATTAATACTAATTTAATAATTTCTTTTGTAAATTAGAGTTTTTATTTTTTAATACACAGAGGAATTTATCGTCGATGCAAGTTTTTTCTACACAACCGACAATTTATTGTTTGGAATAATTCAGACTTTATTTTTATGTAAATCGGATATTTTGATTAGCAAAACAGGGAGCTCGATTAAAGTTATTGTGATAAACACTGAATAAAAAAAGAAAAAAAAAAGAAAAACAGTTAAAAATGGAAATTTCCTAACATTAAATCAGTGCTTGTAGGGTTACATTGCACTTTTCATAATGTATTAGACAATCAATGATATTATTCATCACGCGAGTTATAAGAATAGGTATTTAATTATATCTTAGCTTTATGGCATTCACCTACAAAGATCTATTAAAATTTATGTAAAAGAATACGTTTTAATAAGTCTTGATTTAATACAGACCTGTCTATTTTAATTAACAAACATTTTTGTTTCATTCGATGTAAGTGTCTGTACTCTAGGAGACAGAATATTTCCTTAGAATATTTTTTTCATACCGTTTGAATTTTTTATTGCAGTTGCGAAATTTTCGACAATTCTTTCTCAGCGTTTTAATATGCCACATCAACTGAAGTTTCTGATATTTCAGTTAAGTAACTTTTCCTGTGTATTAAATGTCAAAGTGTAACCATAACGACGAGAAATCTTAGCAAACTTTAATCTTACAACTCACAAAAAGTACTAAATGGATTTAAAATCCAAAGTAAAAGAAAACTCGCTGTTCCCTTGAATCGAGCCCGGAAAAATGTATCCGCCTTCACAGTCTTAAAGCAATCCTTGCGAAATCCGTGCAGACTCAGCAATAATAGCCAGAAGGAGTTTCCGAGACACCACCGGCGACCCTCGTGCCTTGACTTTTTTTTAACAATTTTTAATTAACGAGACCGCGTTGCGCATCCCGCTCCATCCCCGCCATCCGTAATTGCAATCAACGTACCGGACTGTCATGTTGCGTCTTCCCGTCCAGCCAATTAAATTAAATTCGCAGCCGTCCAGTGCGTCCGATGCGAGCGACGACGAGGAGTCTTCTTCCAGGAGGGAGACCGGGAGAAGCCGATCGCGCACAGCTGCCATAGAACGAGACCAGCGTGACGATGATGGGTGTCACTTTGTTGAAAGGATCGCGAAAAAATGCTGTGTATTATTGAATAATAATTGAGCTTCGAACTTAGTCGGGCAGCTCTTTTCTGCGCATTTTCCCGAAGCGGGAACAACTACGTTGCGCAACTTATGAGTGTAGAAAGTGTGAAAAGTTGATGGAAATGTCATTAAATTTAAATAGAAACAGATTGCAACTGAATACACATTCTGATCGAAAAATATCGTGGCATTGTTGTTGAAAGGCCGGAATGGACATTTCTCTTTCGCTATTTCACTCATCAGCTCGACCATTGTTCTACACCAATTAGTGCAGCTTTTTACTAATGAAGAAAATTTAATAAGAGTAGTCCACAAATTTTCCTATCCATAACAGCGTTTTTCATGATTTTGTAAATACTCTGTCAATGAAAAGTTTCTTTTTATCTTGATTTTTCTCGTTTTATGCGAATCTCGTTAAAAATTTGAGAAAAGGCATGGTGTATTGGTAGTATCGTATCTTTTCAAACTTTCAAATCATTTCAAACTTACGGAGAAACGAACCTCTTGTGCTTATTGCAGCTTTTTCCCTATTTTAGACTTGTGACTTTCCTCGGAAGTCAATTTCAGCCGACGTTCCTCATTATCGTCAATATTTGCGTGAAAGAGTCAAAGCGACGTTTTAATTACGGAATTGATTTTCGCCCTGCGAATTTTTTCTCTTTATTTTCTCTGCAGTATTAATCTCATTTTAATAAACAAAGTCGGCCAGCATCTTCCATTTTTGTTTACTCAAATATTTGACGAGGAGAAAGGAGGCGCTCGCAATCCACGGCAACGAAGGAAGCTTGTTCGATAATTTTGTCGAGCATAAGCAGTGAAAATGAACTCCTTTCTCTATCGAGGCCCCTCCAGTAAATTTCTTATTAAATTACGATTTACACAGCTTCGTCTCTTCGCAATTTCGTAAGCGAGAAGTGGGAGCTCGCTTAATTTGTCTCAGCTTTTCTCTCGTCGGAACGTGCGTGGAATATGTGACTAAATTCGCGGAACTTTTACGGTTTCCCTTATCATTATCATTATATTGAATATCGAATTCAGACCTTCGAATAGAAGCTTTTTGATACGTGGGCATTCTGGTTTGATTACTAATAATCTGCTTAAGAACATATCCAGCTGTTTTTGGACGTTCGTAAAGAATGTTTGCACGTTCCGTCCGTCGAGCTGAGCAAAAATTACTTATTTAGAGGTATTACCTTCCCATTAGCGATTAAATTCAGACTATCTTTTTTTAGTACATGTAAATTTGATTCAGTATCAAATACATCTTCTTCTAGTAAGTGTAAGCTACCGAAAGCCTATTTTTAATTTTCTTTTAAAATTCACCGATATCGTCTTATCTGGTTTATACGTAGCATTTCCATATTATTTTTGACAATTTTATCCATTCGTCATTAAATTACCGATCTGCAATATATAATATAATTGCTGATTTTGTACGAATTAATTTTATTAGCTTCTGTATTTTATGGAATTCTTAATACCCTTACACAGCTCTCATTATTTATCAGATAGTAAAGAACCTAATACTTCCATAATAACAGACGCGTAATCTTACGAGCTTCTAAGGTTAATATTATTTCACTGCTGTTGGGGCATATACGGATTTTCCTTTATGGACTGTATTTTATAGTTTCATACGCACGTTGGTACACCAACTATAGCTGGGATTATGAAATCGTGGTGCAAGCTCTTAGTTTAAAATCTATAGTTGAATGTTTGTATCAGAAATCGTCTACATTTTCAGAAACTTGAACGATTTTATTATTGTGATAATTCAGCGTGTAGTATTATAGTACTGAATTGCATTATTTTTTAATTAACACAGTTCGATACTGTCTAGCCTGAATTTCGAAGAGTTGAAGGGTCTGACAGGATAATACATTCAATAATATTGTATCGAAATGTTATATCGATCGCTTTAGAGATACTGAAATTAAAAAACTTTTAATAAACCATACGAATATCGAAACAAATTTTTATGATTACTAAACTTATTTGGGAAATAGCTTTAACAGTTTTTCAGTTATATTTCAATTGATGTTTCTGCACATAATGCACAAATATTGCAGAAAATTTCCAGTTCTTAGATTTAAAACGCCTTCACGTAAACTCCTTCAATAAAAAAATGACTTTCCACATTCTATACATTTTACTGCGTAGAAAGTAAAACTTATATATTCGGTACGGTTTTAATAGTACTGAAAGTGGTTTTTATAAAAGTTGAAACTACTAATTTTTATTTAAAGTTTAAATATTCAAAATCAAGTATGGACATTTCTTTATATACTGTAATCACGCATAAATTGTGAAAGTAATAATTCTAAAATTTATATGGACGTTATAATCTGGAAAAATTTCTGAACTTTGACTTCTGTGCACAAGTATAATTATGCCAAATGTAGTGTGGTGGATTATCCGCATATTGAATTTAAATTATCGTGGTTATTATGGAAAGTAATTTTGATTGCGCTTTTTTACAATAGCACACGCAAGTTTTTAATTATCTCGATGATTTCATTTTATACTATAAATTAGTTCAAGAACGTTAACCACACATGCTAAGTGTGTGTAATCTAGACGATGATTCCAGCTAAAAAAAATGAAAGAAAGAAATTCGTATAATTTACAATATTTTTTATTACTATTACAGAGTGATGTATTACTTTACTAATGATCTGAATATATTGAAAATTATGAGTGTAATTCAAGAGATAATTTTTATACTTGTAATAAAAACGTTACGGTACATTAAAACCTATAAATGTGTGCACTGAGAAGAATTTGCTGTCACAGGTAATTATATACTTTAAAAAATTACAGTAGCCATAATTTGAATAATCTTTTGTTCAATAATGACGATTAAAATTTCTTTAAATTTAAAACTTTCATCGACATAATAGATCTACGCAATTATCGACACTTTACCCGCGCCAAAGACTCTATTTCGTTTTCTGCCACGTATTTTTCTAGATAAAAAGAATATACTGTTTTTACTTATTTTAACTTTTATTTGAAAAAAGAAGATGTTTTTCAAGAGCTAGAACGAGTAAGATATTAGAAAATTTCCGGAATAATATTGATACCAAACAGACAAGAGCACTGAATTTCAAGTTTTTAATAAAACTAAATAAGCTTTTACGTCTCATTATTCTGAGAGATAAAGTTAGCATTTATTGTGGAAGAAAAGTCACGAGAATCAGTTTATTGTTTCAAATTATTGTGATTTCCAAAGCAGCTAAGAACTATAGCGGAAACATATTCATATCCCGGGGGGCTACTTTAATCATAAAATTATCATTAACGCTCGAAGCGAGAACCCATTTCGAACTTTGGGCACTACGCCTGCGACATAAGGGAGGTATTAGCGAGTGGCTTGTGCGGACGAAAAAGACAGAAGCGACGCAAAACTTATAAACAGCTCCGAGACCAACGCTTATCACGGCTGCGGAAGCCCGATCTCATTCGCCCACCCTGTGTGTAGCGCAAAGATGCTTCCTTAATAACCGCTCTGCATAGATCATCACGCGAATTTAATTAAACGCCGCGACGGTATTCGTACTTAAGGGTGGGCAACATCAGCTCACGGGGTGCAAGGTCTGACGCCTCGACAATTTACGAGCGCGCGATCAGCCGAGAAACCACAACGTCTTTGCTCTTTTGACGAGACTTTTTTCCTAGATGGATGTACATCGGCTTAGCCATCGAAATCGGAACGGCGAACCACGTGCGGAAACGAGGACACAGCGCTTTTCGCTCTTCGACGAAGCGTAGCTCAAGATTTTTACGATTAATCTTGAGATTAAGAGAGGAGGTCGAGACTTTCATGAAACGTTTTGTCGTCTCTCCTAGAAACACGATCGCAGCGTGATTCTCGGTTGTTTAACATTCGGTGCTACACCATTTTCAAAAGCGCACGTTCTTATAGCTTGACGCGCAAAGAACGTATCTTGATTTTGGAAATGATTTACAATTGTTAGGAACTTTGGCATCGATTTTCCAATATCTCAGTAAAATTGAAACTTCAACACGATCTGTAAAATATCTTTTTCAAACATGCTTTACCATTTACCTTTCACGCGTATTTTTTTGACGTTTTTAAAATATTTACTTATAAAACTACGTCTTATAAAAGATATGATCTTTTTTAATTTTTTATGAGCTAGGCACGATCGTTCCATTAAAGAATTAATTATTAACGCTACGCGCTACAGTAGAATTTGTTGTACGTTTTTGTAAACTAATTCGAAGAATGTACAAAAATTTACCAAGGAATTGGGAACAATTGCTAATCAAATTACTCGGGGGTATTTATTATCAACATCATGACTTATCGTACCCCGTGTAAATTACTTAATTAATGGACAAGCTATTTATAATTTAAATAGAGCTTTGATTAGAACCGCACTTTAACAGGTAATTAGAAAAGAGAATAAATAACTAGTAGTTAAATTTTCAGTAAATCTATCGGAACTCAATTTATGTTCATTAAGCGTGTTTTAAAGTTAAAAGAAAGTACGCGAAGGAGACGTCGATGTTGAGTTTTAAGACATCTAGCTTTTTAACGTATCCTGAGGAATTTCAAAGAGAATACGTAGTTGATCTGTTATGAGACCGTAACTTACAATTTACGTTTCGTCAGTTGTACGACTGTGCAGTAATTGCAAGGAGGGACAATGCAACCGAGAAAAAAGTATAAGAGAACAAAGCGAGGAGCAAATGCTTAAGCAACGGAAGAGTATCTTGAGAAGCAAGCCAGTCAAAAAGAAGGAACAAGGAGAGGAGAAGAGAAGGAAGTGAGCGCGCAGTCGCAGTGAGGATTTTTGCCGGGCATCGGGGGACTGGTTAAAAAAGCACACCCGACGTAATTTGCTGCGATGTTACGCGTAGAAAAATATCAGGGCGGAGAGAAACTAAGCAGCGAGACTTGTAACACTCGAAGTAGAAACGAGCGTCATTAGTCGGACACTTGGCGCTTCGAGTGGCGATGCGCGCGCAACCCTGTAGTCGTACAGTCGACGCCGGCTAAATTCCCCGAGAAGTCGAGGAGCTTTTACGATCCGGTTGCTGCTTTGCCTGCTCGAAGCATCTGTAGACGTTGCTTTATCTTTCGGGAAAGGTGGGCACCTGCTGAAAGAATTGCCATGCAATTGCGCATCGGTGTTTGGTTTCTTCTTAATTCAGAATTTTTCTTTCGTTGGCTTTGTGCAGGAGAGCAATGAGATGCCATTTGAAACTTCTTAAAAGCCTCGGAGAATGATTTTGTGCTATTTAATTTTCCAAGCATGATCCTATATGCGAATATAAAGATGAAGAAAGTTTGCGATGCGATTCCACTTTGTCTCCTGCAAACTTGTACCTAAGATTTATTTTTAATATACTTTTGCTTATAATTAACAAAGTATAATTAACATTATATTCTAGATAAATTACCATTAACTTAAATGTCATTTAAAAGTATGCAAGCGTAAATTTGTGCGTTGGTTATAGGTTATGTGGTTATATGTACATGTATATATTTCATGTAATTTTCATTTTCGTTCTTGCATTCGCAGTTAACTATTATTCGTGTCCAATTACTAATATTTATAACAAAAATCTAGTAATCGTATCTTAGAATATTGCGCAATATAAAATTATAACACGAGAAGCTAAAGAATGAAATACGCTGAATACGTAATCGTTGCACGCGTTTAATTTGCTTTTATTTAAAACGAAATAAGTCTGTCACGTAAGTTTAATTGAAGTATTGAGGGGGAGAGATGAAATTTCAAGTGGAAATTACTTTTTCATTTTAGAGCATGCGATTTACACCTTTTTAAATAAAATTTTACCTATTTGAGGTAAAATTTGTTTTTTACCGCTGCGAAAATTATTTTTCTCTTTTCGTGTGTTCCAGAATCGAACTTAAAAGGCCGCGTCGCCTAAAAAATCATAAAGACGTGTGTCAGATATTATTTTGGTTGTCCGTGATCTAGCGCGGATATTTTATATATTTTTATTTCAGAAACGAGCCACGCAGAAATGATTTTTCGAAATACGCGAAGGAATTACGTAATTACGATAAAGCAGAAGCTCCGTGATTCATCATATGAAATTACAATGGCGAAATTTCAAGTACAGCTGGGCTCAATTAAATCCACTTAAAGCCTTCACATTCAAATTTCAATTGTGTTGAACGTATGAGTTTGGAGAATTATTCAGGAAATTAATAGTTAATGCTATTCTAAAGTACTCTAAAAGCATTCCAATGTTAGAATGCGTGGTCTTAATTTTATTTTATACTTTCGTGTTCAATAGAAACTGAAAAAACTATAAATGTAATGCTGCTTAAAAGTAAGACTAGTGGTTCAGTGGACAAAGCTTTAATTTTTATAATTATCAAGAATGCATAATAATGCACTTGTACAAACCGAGGCTTATCTATTTCATTATTTTAACAAACGCGATTGGAATAATCGAATAAATATTATTTAAAAATGATACGCAATTGTAATATAGAGAAGACAAAATCAATCTGCTGTAAGCTGATATTAAATGTAAATTGATATTATCAAGTATGCTTCTAGCGTTTCAACATTTTCAATTTATGGATTATTTATATTAATATAATCTACAACAAACAGATTTAATTATATATTAAATAAAAACAAACAGTCGACCAGCGAGTGCTTTTTATAAATTCACCTTTCAAAATGTATCATTATAATAAATTTAAAAGGAAGGAGTACGGACGAAGAAAGTCGACTAAATTAAAGCGGAAAATCACAAAAGAAAGTAAGAAATGCTCGAAAATTACCTATACCGCTTGAGTGCTTGTGAATTCAAGAAAAATCTGCATCCTGCCTCAGGTGGCACGCATTTCTCTTTTCAAGCAACGTCTGCCTCTCTCCCTCTCGGTAATAATCACTTCCAAGCAACACACGTCGCCCAGCGTGTGTACGCATTAACCGGAATCTTATATTTCTTGCTCGGTTCTTTGAAAAGCTCGGTACAAGCGGAGCTTCCTCTCCCTAGAAAAAACGAATTACAAAAAGGGACACATGCAATGTCAAGGCAGAGTCGAGTGCACTCAGTTCCTCCTCTCAATTCTCTTCCTCGCGCGCGTTATCTGAAGTATTATTAAGTGTACAAATGACGAGGGACTAGCATCCAACGACTAGCCATGCACACGTATACAAATGCGCGTAACAGCGCATCTATACACGTTCGTGTACGTATGTATGAAACCATGGGGGGATAGGGTAGTGGCGTGGCGGCTTTACTGCTCGTTAATAAAGTTATGATTGAAGTCTAAATCCCATGAAATCGTGCCAGTTTAGCGCGCCCGAGCTACTCGCTTCGCTGGATCGTCGTCCCGTGAGGAGAGGGACTCTCTCTCCCTCTCTCTCTCTCTCTCTCTCTCTCTCTCTCTCTCTCTATTTCGCTGAGCTTGGGCTTCGCTGGGCCATGCTATCGATCTTAGTGTACGCGCTTGAGAGCGATAGTCAGAAAAAGGAAGAATAAGAGAAAGAGAGACAGATAAGCTAAGATAGATAGAGAGAGAAAAGTACAAGACCGACATTGTAATTACGGTGCATTAAGGTGAAAATTAGAAATCTATTCTCGTTCGCTCTCCTTCTGTCATTCTCGCTCACGTTACACTTTGTCTCACTTGCTCTCGTTCGCTTGAAATACTTTGGAGCTCTTTTGTCGTGATCGTTATAACATTGATTTTTCGTTAGCTGTAACATTTTGAAAATGTCGTAATATTAAGAGTATTTTATTTCTCCTTGTAATAAATATTGCTTCTTTTTTCGCGCCTATATTTGTAAAATAATATTATTTCAACACTGAGGAATCAAAATATGCAGCCTTGCAAGGTAAAACAATTTAAAGGTAAATAAAGGAGTTCTTCGTCAATTTAATGACAATACCAATTGTTGTTGATAAAAACTTGCCGTTGGTTATAGGTCTTGAATATTTCCTTTGTTTAGCCCTTTACGAGTAGGTGAATTTTAAACGGTATTTCGAAGTTATTACCAAACTTCTTAAAATTACAGTGTTACTTTAATCACTGTTTTTCTACAATTATTTCTTTGTTAAGTTAGTTTATGCTTAGCTGCGAGCTATTTTCTTCATTAAACGAACGTATTACTTTCGAAAAAAAAATGTTCATAGTGTCGAGGGTCTTTCACACATGGACGAAATATAAATAAACTGTAAGATGAAAACCTTAAACAATTAATTTATTTTATATTAATGTAATAATTGAGTCCGATTATGATTACATGAAATGTATACCACACAATCTCAAGAAGCACGTTTCAATTAAAAATTTTTCAAATATTATTTTAAGTTACGACTTTTTTTATCCCTTTAAAAGTTATAATACGTCGATTCTTTCTTTTTATTACTTTTCACAAATTAAATGTACCAATCTCTTGGGAATAACTGTTAACCAGTTAAAACTTAGCAGCACATTTCTTTGATATTTTATGATCTTTTACTAAACTTACGGTCACTCGATTATTTGGTTTGCATTTACTTTGTCGTTCATAAATAATTGTACAGAACCAGTAATGAGTACTTTCATGGATTAAATATTATTTCTTCGGAAACAGAAATTCGACGTCGTTATAGCTTCGTACGGAAGAAACTTACCTATGTTTTTCAACTAAGATACTCTAAGTTGAAGTTTTGGCAACATCCAATTAAAAGCATAAAACGAAAGGTCAAAGCCATAGCCAATAAAACTTTTCAAGTCGCTTCTCCATCTTAGCCATCTTTGAAGAGAGGAAAGTATCAAGACATAACGACAAGGAAAACGAAAAAAGAAAGTGGGCAGAAATCTCATTCGAGCACGGAAAGAAGCCGATCTTCGGGCGTCGAGAACATCGCTATCGTTGTCGTTAGTGCGTCACAGCGTGTGAGTGCGTACTTTTGTAAGGCAACGCAGTTTATTTAGTAGCTCCGAGTCAAGGCCACGCTGACGTTCTCTTATCCTCTCGCAGCTGCTTCTGCGGCGGCGGTGCCACGGGGTAAGTGAAATAACAAGGCATTTGCGGTTCGCTTGGAAATTGAATAACAGTCGTACCTGAATAATACAGATATGTAAATGTCACGAGTGTGTATCTTGCAGAACGAGAGAGGGGAAGAGCTCGCGAGCGCATACGGGCTCGTTCATATTGCATTAGACTGAAAACGCCGTTTTCTGCGTTATCTGAAGGTCTCACCCCCCCCCCTCTCACTCCTAATCTCTCTCGCTGTTTCGTTCGTTATAATCCAAATTCATCTCTAACGTTTATTCTAAATTGCTTAGTCTAGTTATATAGTCTAGAGTTATATGAACAAGAGTAAATCTATAATGATTTAGAAGAAAAGAGATGCTCTTAAGAATGTAAATATTTTTAATACTTTTATTTTCGAAAATTTAATTAAGTTAGGTTTCGAGATCGAAGAAATCATTTATGTGTGAAGATATTTTTGTGAATGATTGCAGTATTGCAGCGTTTACTTCTAAAACTCGATTATTTTATCGAATTTATGACTTTTGAAATTCTAAGGGAAATTTAATCTTACTTGACTAATTATTTCACCGTTGAAATTTAAATTTTATAATCTAATACTTATTTCTGGTTATTTTGAGAAGTTCTGACATGTGCAATTTTCATACGTTTACCTATTTTCTTCGTGCATACAATTTTAATCAACATTTTCTTCATTTATATTGTACCTATAAAAATAAGATCTTTCTGTTACTATATTAAACTGGAAAGATGATGCCACAACAATTTTTATAATACAACTAACCTTTTGAATCTTAGTAAGTAATTAATGCAGTTGAAATGGAAAATTTATGTCTTCAATTTTTTCAAAACAAACTGCACGTTAATTAGCATAAGTAGAAGGGTGATTAATAGATATATTAATCATTGTCAAATATCAGTTAAGATTTCAGATTTCGGTTCTACAAATTGAATTGGTAGGTAGTGAGCATACTCATAAATAATATCTTTGCATTGATGAGGGATTTGACTTCAATTGTCGCCGAAGGAGTTTACTAGCTCTTCTGGAACAAGCATATATTGAGATTGCGCCAATAAGAGTTAACAGCCGCATTGTGGTATTGGAAATGTTTCATGTCGTGGTAGCTGTTCGTTTGCTCTTTCCGAATTCTGACTGGTTAGGTAAGTATGTATTAAAATACAGGTGTCATCGTAAAATTGTCGATACTCCAATGACGATAATGTTCTAATTTATTTTCGAGATTGAAGCTAAAAAAATATGTATAAATATATTTCTATCCTAAAATAGACTGAATAATATTGATCTCGAAGGAAAGGGGAAATCTTAAATTTTTAAGAATAACGGATAAACTAAGTGTACGATAGTTATTTTAATTTATTTATTATTATTAAAAATATGTAAATATAATTTTGTCAGTATAATTTTGCTTAATGTATAAAATCTGTATCATTTTATTATATGATCGCTTCTTTCACATCTCATTATTGTTATTATTATTGCTATTATTATTCTTATTATGTATGTACAATTTTCGTATTCATCTGATTAATAAAAATCAGAATTATAATCATTGAATTATTTCAATTATAATTGATTAAAATATATTATTACGTAACTGTTAATTTTATAAATTGATGGTATTCACATCATATTGATGTTAAATTTAAAATAGTCCTTTGTATAATTCACGTTAATCATAGGTACAGTGATACCTAAATTCAAATGAATTTGTTATAAAGTAATATTTAGAATTTCATGAATTATAAAAGCTTTTAAAATTTATCAATTTTCACGTTAGAAATTTTAAATTCTATTATACATCATCAAATTTTAGTTGAATATAATTAATATAAACTTAATCTTTAATGCAAATTTTTGTTTCAGTATTCGAAATTTAATTTAATTGCTTTGTACTGAAAATATAAATACATACAGTTTTCTTAGTAAGTATTTAAAATACACGATAAAATATATTTGATAGCAAGAGATGAAAAAAAATATTACAAGTTCAAACTAATCTGAAAAAATTTTGTAAATGTTTATGATTCTCTTTTAAATATCAAAACTTTAATAAGAAGGTCTTACTTTCAGAGAAAATGCCTATAAGTAGGTTTTTAAATAGTTTAAATAGTTTTATAAATCACAATTTATAAAATCTTATTAAGTTGAATCGAAAATATTACTTGAGCATACATGAATATGCACATATACTTTAGTTTACATTACTAGCCTTAGACTTTGTCAGGCGCCATAACGATATGTTCTCTTACTCCATTTTACGTTCGCAATTACGTTGCAACCCGTTATGAGGAAAATTTTTCATAAGATTATTTGTGTTATTCTCCGTTAGCAATGAATACTAAATTAAAATATTTAAAAATTCCTTTAAAAGAAGTACTTTAATTTCTCAATTAAAAGCAATTAAATTTGTATTGAAGTGTAAGTAGATCTCTTTTTCCGAAAACTTTTGGTTCTTACTAATATTCTATGCAAATATTGAATTTATCAATTTCTTCATGATAAAATTAAATATGTATTAGATGCTAGGTAAAAGGGAATATTGATTGACAGATTTTATTAATATTAAAATTAATATTAGAAAATTTAAAGATTATTTTTAAATAAGTAGAAAGTAACAAGAATTTATTAGACCGAATAAGCTAAACTTAAAATGCAATAAAAACTGATTGATTTGATTAAATCTCCCGCGATATGCATCCTTGTACACGATTTACATACAAATATCAGTTTTGACGCACTTTTATTTTACTAATAACATCATAATGGTGGATCTTTATAAATCATAGCTTATCTTAATATATGTAAGTTCAGTGAACGAAACGTAGATAGTAAAAATTATTAGTAGTAAGTGCTATGAATAACAAAAAATTATTAGCGCACAAATTAACAAATTTATCAAAAGTATATACATTTTACATTAATAAAAATAATCATATTCATTAATTCAGTAATTTTTTTGACAACACACCACATTTTTTGAAAAATTTTTTTAATTACTTTCTTTAACTGTTTTACATAATACGCGCCAACTGATTGAATTTTCGAAATTTAAAAGTAAATTATATAAAAACCGATATTTGTTACCGAAAAATTGATGATTTATCATTGAACGGAATTTCGATTTTACGAGGCGCTTCTTCTCAATCACCCAATACTTGATACGCGTTAAAATGTTTCTCAATGCAACTGATTTCACGAAATACGATCATTTCGGAAAAAGTGGTCGAGGAAAGGGCAAGGGTGCGAGGGAAAAAATGTAGCATACGAAAAGGGAGTGAACGAGACTCCACGTTGAGTTTGATAACCAATTACCATTTTACACGACTAGGCTATACAGATATCTATGCTTACACATATATAAAGGTGCGAGGTAGAGGCAATGCACATTTTATCGTATCAGTCTACTGCTTTTTATGCAAATTGCAAAGGCGGAATTTTCCGCGTGAGAACGAAGCAGGGGCTTGGTTAACTGTAAAATTCGGTAGGAAATACGATTACTTTAACCGCGCCCGGGTGTATTCGGTGCTTTCTATTTCCACAATCTCCGAGCCAATAAGATCAAGGATCCCTGTGCGCACTGTTGATTGAATTCTCAGACGTCTGAGTAAAATTACATTTATTCTTATCTTACTCAATCTTGCTCTCTTTCTTTCTTATACTCTCGCACTTAATGGCACTGCGATGGAAATTAGAGATACTACAAGTTGTGTTAACGATGTGGCTTAACGGACAATGTGTTGGCAACATCATGCTTATGAATTGGTACGCCACTGAATTCTTGATTTTTTTCATTGAAATATAAGGGAATTTGTGTGCTTATATGAAATTTTTAATCAGTATTATTGTCCTTCGAATACGATTTCGTATATTAAACCAGTTGTACAAGATAATTATGTGTTGTATTTTAAAGGCCCTCCATACATTTTATAATAAATGTTCTGGTGGTACCCCTATAAACGGAAATAGCAAAACAAAGGACACTTTTATTGAAATTTTATATTATAAATTTTTATTAACATTTTTATTTTATTTACGTTACTTGTATTACTTAAGCCGTTTTAAACTGTTTCGAAATTTTAAGCGAAGAGTACTTCAATTGGATTAAAGAAATAACGTAATCATACTCTCTTGTTTACGCAATATTCTAATGTAGATGTTCGTTTTTTAATCTAACGATTTTAATGAGTCTAGTATAAAATTTCAAGTGGAGGTATCGCATTTCGACTTGAATTCCAGCTGAATATAAAATTATAATAACGTTAATCCTTATAATTATCCGAATGATTTTTAAATGGAAATTAGGAATAAAAAATAATTAATTATTTGCTTACCATTTTGAAAGTATGCTTTCATCTAATACACGAGTTAAATGCTATTATTCACTGAAATGGCTCTTCTACTCTTCTTTAGATCAAGGCTTTCGCACACTCACGGTAAACTCACTTTTTCAGTAGAATTTGTCATTCGGGTTATAAAATAAATCGTGCTTTGCATTGCTTTAATTATCGGTCCTCCGGTGGTTAGAATCCCTTGAGTTTGTTATTAAATTTATACTTTTCAATGCAGCCTAACACCTCTATCTTATGCGAAATTTAAATGCAATAGCTTATCGCAATGTATCTGCAGTCCATGGCATGCAATATTGGTAGAATTATATCTGTTGTAGTTTGAGGAAATGATCTCTCACTAATACTAGTATATTATTAGCATAGCTCAATATCGCGTATTTAATATTAGTCAGCTTAGTCGAAAGCACATCTGTCACTGGTTACTGTTGTACGGGATAGCTGACGTTAATAACATCAGCTATATATTTACAAATAACACAATATTCTAGTTTAACAACATAAAACAAATACAATTCACTTTATGTACTTTTTCAACAATCACTCTATGATTTTTACTGATGTATAAGTATTTGTACCGTATAACACAATAAGGAAACATCACTTTTGCCCTATAGACAGTATGCCCTAATCAGATGGGATAAGCTCATTTTATCTGACAAAATATATTGTTCATGTAACTGTCTCAATTATTCATTAGAGTATCAAGATTCTATATCGAAAATTTATCCAATTTAGCAAGTTCATGTTCTGTTACAATATTGCTACGGAAATACCTCTGTAAGTACCTTTTATTGGCTTTCTTTTACAGCTTTCTGATTCATTTAAAAATTTTACTAAGTTTTTGCTCTAGGTTTCGTAAAGTTGGTTGAAATTTTATGAAACCTAGTTTTAATTGTTTCTCCTTTAATATTCAAATGATCCTTATTTTCTGTGGATACAGATTATTAGGTAGATATAATTATTATTCTTGTTAGCAAACCAATAGTGTCCGTGCTAGAATTTTTTATTGATTTGATCATCACTATTTTGGGGAGTAATTAAGTTATAAGAAAATGGATATCATTGGATGTGGTAGATGTTACTCAAACGATTTGTATCCCTTCATTTTACTTTAAAAATTATTTGAGTAGTTTAAAGTTACTTACTTCTACTTATATCGCATTATGAAGGTTGAATGTTGATTCTGTTGTAAAGATATGAGGATTTAAAATTATCAAATATTCATTCGACTTCTTACTTTGTGTATTGATTTTAACCTGCACCACATAATATGAGTTCGCAGTGCCCCGCAATAAGAGAATAGTTATTCTGCCTAACAATATTTAGCAATTGTATTTTATTTGAGAATTTTCTCTCTTCATTACGTAAAAAATATACAGTGTTACCAATTTTAAATATTCTAAAATAAAATCTTTTCCCTAAATTTTTATATTACGTATTTAAGTAGTTATGGTTCTTGACTTTGTAAATATTTTTTTCACAACGACCATGTTTTTGTGTAAAAGAACTGATGCGTTTTACTGTCGCGTGGATTAATGAAAAATAGTTAGTTTGAAGATGGTTATTAAATGTATCTGTATTTCACTTGAGTATCTTCTGATGTTTCCAGTCGTGTACTCATCTGTTCATCGTAGAAGTGACATGAAATCAAATCTGTCTTCAAATTTGTTCAAAATTTTGGAAACTAAGGATATAGAATTCTGTACCAATCAAAAGATTTTAATTGTCTTTATTGCTATATTTTAATTTTTCCTCAGGATTATTGCTTGTATATCTAGGATCTGAGCGATTCATTACGATATTTTCTTCATCACTTCCTTTCCGCATCATCCAGTGAATAATTTTTCAATCAAGGGTTGATAATGCATTGTTGTTATAAATTTGTAAATTAATTCTAAACGATATTGTGAAAAAAGGTAAGAAACATGTCTGTAGTATATTAGCAGGTATGGATTGCATTATTATTTACAAGCGAAAAGCTATTATTTGATACTTTATTGAAGAAGACTAAAGACGTTCAAAAGTTTATCTAATATCTCGAAAAAATAAATAAGCTTATTGAGCTTAAGATTATCGTAAATTTTAAGTGTGTATTTCTACTACATGTTTTGAGTTGAAAACTATAGGTTTACGCTCAACTTTGGTAATTAATCATTGATCCTTATATTCAATACACTAGATTATAACCTTACTTATTTAATTAAAATTTTAGAACATTCAAAAGTATCTACCAAAACAATTCTTTAAATTATAAATTACACTTAACTGATATTTATTGTTAAAAGTTCGTATCGTTTAGTTTATGTTTTTTGAAGTTTATATAACAAATGTAAACTTTCTCGTATGTTAGAATTATAGCACAGAAGTTCATATAAAAGTTGAATATAATTGTATTAATGTTGCAAAATTTCTAAATTTAACATTTATCTTTTTCAAGCAAGAAAGGGTGTAGAAGATTATATACGTAGTATGCGATAACGCAGTTCCCATGTATACTGTTTTGAAAGTAAGTGTTGTCACGCGAATACGTGAATAGTCAATTTTTGTTATTTATATAAGTAAAGGTATTTAAGAATATCTTCTAAACGTGAACTATTCTTGAGGTACAAACTCATTTAGAAAAATAAATGATGAGCCAAAACATAAATAAAAGAACGAGATAGAGTGAGATTATTAAAAAATGTAAAGTAAACAAAAAGTCGAAACTTCGAGAAGAAGAAAAATTGGGAGTTAAATCAACAATCTTCAAGTAATGAAGAAATCGTTATCGATATTTTGCATTGTTGCCTTAAGTAAAGCATGACTATTTTAGAAACTGTGACAGTTGATCGGATTACAAGACAGTTGTGAGACAAGTTGCTTGATTTAGTATTGGTGAGCTTCACTTTGAATCATAGATTTCCATATTAATTAATATTTATGAAAATAAAGTATTTATTTTAAATGCATGCTATTCCATGACAATCGCGATTTATTGAGCATTAAAGATGTATATGTGTGAAATTTTACAAAATTCAATAGTACATGCAATTCTGAATAACGAATGTCTTACATTTTAGTAATGGTTAATTAAACATTAAAAGAGGTTGACTAAATTCGTTACTAAATTCGTAAAAGAACGTAATGCATTCAATTTTCATCGGCTTGTGTAAACCGATGATTGTTAAATAATTAGAACTTCATAAATGAACAGCTTTGATTTATATAATACATGAATAATACGGATATAGATGAATACGTAAATAACTTTTAAATATGACGTACACCGAATACACAATCATTTTAAGGATTCATAGGGATTAATTAATATAACAGTTTTATTCTTGCAATTAAATTTATTTTCAAAATAGTAAATATTCGTTTAACAAATATATTATATTCTGACATTCGTTAATAAGAGAATTAATGTTAAATAATACCAAATAATCAATAAGAATAAATATAGACTAAGTAAATATTTTATTAGTTGTAAAAAAAGCAAAATATGGATAAAGTCCTTATATCACATTATAACGACATGTATCTACAAGTATGGGAGGTTTTTTTTTTACAAAATCACGTACATTCTTACAATAAATAACAAATATTTAATTCATCAATAATTAAGATGTAATAATACTCAATTGTTTTCTTGCTTTGTACATTATTTATTATCGTAATGGTACTTTGACACTGGTTATCTTACGAAAGATAATATCTAGCTTTTTCATCTGATTTAGCTGTCTCTTTATTTCAAAGCTAGAAACATACGATTTCTGGTAATGAAAGGCAGTTCAAATTATGCTTGTGCATAAAAAAGAACTTTTTTATTCGTTCCTGAACCGTCTTATATTTTTTCTCACTCTCGTTATAATGTCAACTTTCTGTTTTATTTTTTACAAAATGTTTGTCACCACAGTTTATTTGAATTCAGTGTGTAAGTCCGCTCTTGATATTTTTCAATTTTGGGTTTCAATATCACTTTTCTATTTTTTCATCATTATTGTCACCGTCATTTGCGAAATTCTGTCAAATCAAGATACTCAGTTTAGTTTCGTAACTTTAGGAATGAAAATGCGAAGACAGGCAGTGCTGCATGACTTTGAATGTAACTTTCAAAATCCATATATTAACCATTTTTACAATTCTATTTGAGATTGCATTAATGTAATATTCATTGATTGCCAAATATTTTCATCTTTGAAAGTCATAGAGCAAGGTATAAAATAGTCAAAAATCTCAAGTTTTCTTATCTCTTTTTGATCACCACAATTCCGTTGTTGGAGTAAGTGCATGCACTTCAATGTTCTCATGCCGATGATATTGTCGGTCTCTTCTTTTTACTGTTGCGCGTCTTGAAAGAACAATTGTGAATGCAGCCACAGCACCGATTGCTGCTCCAAGAAGTACTAGCATTCCGGGATGTGCGCCATTACCTAGAGATTCAGACGTACGAGCTTCGGATTCCGTTGTTTGACTATTTAATTTTTCGGCAAAGCTATTGGACTCGTCATTTTTGCGAGACTCTTCACTTGCAATTAGCAATTTAGAGGGCGAAAATTCATAGATTGCGTTCGTTTGTTTCTTGTTGGCAATAGTCACGTTTTTCTTAACATCTTTGTATGTATTCATCATAGTTTCTTTAATTTTGACGAATGATTCTTTGGTGGTACTGGGAACTTTTATACTAGTACTTGTAGATAATGTCGTAAAAGGTACAATTGTTGTCATTACTTTATTTTCATCTGATACTGACGTAATCATGATAGCTTCGTTTGTTACCTGTTTGTTACCATTAGTAGATGAAAATAATTCTTCGGTATTTAATGTCGTTAAAACCGACTGATCATTTGTATCATTTTCCATTAAAGCAAATTGTGTAGTACTATCTGCAGATAATTCGGATGACTCATAATTAAAATTTTCTGAAAGATATACTTCATTAACCGTAGAAACTGTTGGTAATTTTTCTTCACTAGATGTAGTGAAATCTTCAACTTCGAATTTATTATCCTTGTTTATGTCTAGATTTTTTAAAGGAATGTGTGTAATAGCAGATTCGGATATTAAACTTGTATTAAGTATGTTTTGAACATCAGTTTTAGATAAGCTTTCTGTTGCATTGTAATTATTTGCTTCTACTTCTAGTATATTTGAAATCTCTATAAGATTTTTCAACTTCGGTTCATTAGTTTCAGATTCGTTTATATTTTTCGAAATGACAGTAGGGTAATTTATTTCAGATATTTTCAAGGTTCCTATATTTTGTGGAGCTTTGTTTATGTTTGTAGTTGATTCACTACTTGGTAAGTCTGGCATTTCTTCAAGAAGCTTACCTTCGATATTACTAGGTGTTATGCATCTTGTGGAGCAATTTATTGAACTCTTGTGTTGTCTTATCCATTGACCAAGCCAAAATTGATCTTTGCTACAATTCCATTCGTTTCCAATTAAATTCAACTTTTGCAATTGTGGTAACACATAAGTAAGATCAGATCTCATTGTGCTAATATTGGTATAAGACAAATCCAATTCTTGCAAACTTTTACATGCGGATAGTGCTGCATTATCTGCTAATAGTTGAGCAGATAATACCGGACTGCGTGAAATATCCAGCGTAACAAGTCTTTCTGGTGCTAAAACCGGGAAAGCTGTATCATGGTTTTGATTTTCTTCTGTTTCCAACCACATTAGACCGGACATACGAAGTCTGATTAAATTAGATGGACCACTCAAAGTATCAGAGGGTAGCTTTTTAATAGGATTGTCTGAAATGTCAAGTATTTGTAATGCAGGCAATTGGCGAAAAGAGCCTTCTTCAATTATACTGATAACGTTACCACTTAAATACAGTTCTTTCAACTGATAAATTCCTTGTAAATCATTAACTTTTAGTTTCGATATGGCATTTTGTCTTAGATCGAATTTTATCAAACCATTTGGGAGACTTTTCGGTATACTCATCAGGATATTACCGGATAAGATCAATTCCTCTAGACTGTCTAAGCGACCTAATGCATCTTCCTCAATGATCATCAGCCGATTGTCGGATAAATCCAGTATTCTCAAGAGCGGATAGCTGTCGAGATCACCACTGTAAATAGACGTTAATTGATTTCCAGCTAATTTTAGCGTTTTTACAGATCTTGTTAATGCCGCAGGTACCCTTACAAGTCCAAGTCTCGATGCATCAACTGTTTCCAAACGTCTTCCCGTACACAGTAACAGTGATAAGTCTCTTTCTATTAATGGATTTTCAGCTAACTTGAACACCGATAGACTGAAAAGTGGTCGTAAGGCATCAGCCGAGATGAAAGTCAATTTATTCCTTGATATATCCAGTTCGACGAGCTTACCAAGGTTCTGAAACCAATTGGCTTGTACGTGTTCCAACTTGTTACCTGCTAAATTTAGTCGCTGCAGAGATCTTAATGAATCAAATATTTTATCTAACGTTTGCAACCTATTGCCTGATACGTCTAAGTATTCCAGCGACGTAAGATACCTTAAGTTATTTGCGCTGATGTAGTACAAATTATTACTGGCTAAACTTAGCCAAGTTAATTGAAACATGTGTCTGCAATAGTTTAAAACCACATTATCTAGTTGATTGTGACCCGCGTCGAAGACACGTAACTGACTGCTTATATTTTCTTTAAAAAGTACGCAACGGTCTGGAATATTTTTCAGTTTGTTATGTGAAATATTGAGCGATCTAACATTCAATATGACAGGAAAATTCAAGTTTCCACCGCGAGGTACGTCCCACCTCAAATAGTGTTGATTAGTCAATGTCGAACAATTTGTCACCTCGATCGCTTGCAAACGCTGTAGAAATGTCGAGTTAGGCATGCTTCCGATGTAAGGACGGAACTCTTTTTGTTCAACACTGCGAATTTTTAGTTCGGTAAAGCTCGGTGGTAATTCGTCGAGCTGATTTAACTTGGGCGCGTGACCGCGACACTCGATCACCGGAGAACGACACTTGCAGAAATCTGGACACGCAGAGCCACTCGCCATAACGGCGAGCAAAAGCATTGGAAGCCACATTTCCTGCTCCTCGTCTATCTTCCGCGAGTACACAACCCTGTATATACACGTCCCGATGAATCACATTTTCGAAATTCAACTCACTTTCTGAGGAAGACAAGAAGTATTTGAACGTGGAAGATGGTTAACTTCGAGGGACTCGTGTCAGGTCATTGCGTCGAATGCAACATTTGAAAGTATATCGAATTTCTTTCGCTTCTTAGTCTCTTAGTTTTTTTTCTCTTTTTTTCGAAAATATAACGAATTTATAAATGAATGCTAGCTACGGCTCATCCGTACGGAAGATCGAGCGACACTGCACTACGCGCGGAAGGCTTCCGCTGTTCGCGTTCCACCTTGACGCCACCGCTGCCGCACCGTATTTGTGTGACCATGTGAGGGTATACGTGCACCCTTCGCTTCATTCGCTCACCGCGTATCTTCCTCTCTCTCTCTACGTGCTATGGTCCTGGGGATTCTCTCTCCGTCCTCTTTTCCTTTCTCCTTCTCTTCAGTGCTGTCTCGCTTTCGCTTGGGGTAACATGGAGGGGATAGACTATCACCCCACCACCAAATAGCGGGAGTCGACGCTTTTACTTGGTGTATGTGCGTGCGTGCATCCCTTCTTCTCTCATTCGAACTCGATAAGGGGCGCACGCGCTTCCAGGTCCTTCCGATATTCGTTCCACAGCGGCTTGTCCTTTGTACTAGCGTCTACGTTTTTTTCTTTGCTTTTTCGGGACTTTAAAGCACTAGCGTTTTTAGCTTTATCGTAGTAGGGTAGTTTTACACCTAGATTGACTTATTGGAGATTACTGGATCCGACAGTTACAAGAGTTACGAAGTAGAATGTTCTCCATGATTTTTATTGAAATGTAGTAAATAATACCATCTAAATTATAGCCAATTAATTTCGCATAGCGTATAAAAAGTTTTTTCCACTTTTTGGACTTTCTAACCAATGCAGTATACTTTTGTAATTTTATCCACTGAATTTATTATCCATATAATTTTTATTCGGATTTAAGAACATGGGATTTCTACTTAGTAATTTTAAAAACAAATTTTCTGGAAAAGTAAAGAATAACAGAAACTATGAAGCAGTCCATTGTAAGGATATATTTAATATCGACGTATTATTTTTTAAAACTCTTTTCAATAATGAATTGTGTATAAAATTGGAAGTTAAATATAGAGAATACCAAACTCACTTTACTGGAATTGCTTTCATATATATGCTAAAGTGCATTTAGAGTTTGAAGTATTCGGTCCACTGAATATTTTTGTAGTTTGTATAGTATCATTCAATAGAGATGAATTTATAATAAATATTTGCATATTTTATCTTACGGTATTTATCAAGTTTTAGTTACATAAAATATATATATCAATATGAATAATGTATTTAAATTTAGATCCAAAAGATGTTTTTTTATATTGAAAGAATGCGGAGCTCATGGCCTACTGTAATTTATTGTAATCTCGTTTTTTCGATACGTATTAACGAGATATAATGTGCAATCAATCGTATGAGCTATTTATAAAATTTACGTTGCCTAAGAACTGTAATGTTGCGGTAGTAATAATACATTGGTAACAATAATACATTGTTGATCCAATGCTGATGATGCTCATGCTGCGAAATAATTTTAAAAAGCATCTGTGTGTTTATTTCCCAACGATCTCTAAGCTATATTGCATAACAAAATAATATTGCAATAACAAAATGAATTCACATTCGTCAGTCTTATAACTTTTAATTTAATAACAAAAACGTTGAACAACATTTATTTATCAAAGCCAAAATATTGGATGATTGTTTTCAATATTAAATATTCAAACGTTAGGATTGTTGAGATTTCAAATTGAATATTTGTAAAATTTATATTATTGCAGAATTCAAGTTAGTCGAGCTTTTAAAACTCGACAAAAATGATATTATTACAATCGGTATTATAGTATTGATGAATTGCTATGAAATGCTAGCTTAACATAAGCAAATATGTACTTATATTAATACGTAATATATTAATAACTTATATTAATAGATTTTTCATTACGAATAGTTACTTAATAGTTCTTTCTGTCCTTACGTTAAATAAATAAAATACTTTTGCGCAATAATCGATAAAGCATTCTCATTATATAAAGTGGAATCCGAAAAATGTTATTAAAATATTACGGAAAAAAATAATAGTTATAATACAAATAACAATATAAAATAATTTAGAAGTATTAAATTTTTGTATTGCATAATTTAGAATTTGCATAAATTTTTAATGTAGAAAAGTTCCATAGAAATTTGGAAGATCTTATAATGCTTGTAAATAAACGCCAGATTTTTTTGCGCATTTCGTTCATTTGAACAGGCTTTATAATTAATTTCATAATTTTAATTTTCTATAATAATAAAAGAGAAACGTGTGAAGAAAATTATCGTTGATCTCTTTTCCAAACAGCAGAAGTTTATTATCATAAGTTAAAGCTGTAAGCATTTACCATTAAAAATTTTATCATGAAATTAGATAATATTTGCTCTAATACTTGAGCCCTGTGATGACCGATTTTTATATTAAAATCCATAATAAAATGAAGTTCCTGCAAAAATGAATGTTGCAAAAAGTGGAAAACTATTCTGTACGCAAAACTGTGTAGTTGTCTCTTATAAATCGCTCGAGAAACTTGCCAATACTTAAGTTTAGCGTGACTAGATTAATATGACTATCTGCTATTTCGTTACAGATGGTAGCTAATTTGCGAAAGCAGTTATTTCCATCGCTATTCTGCAGCTGATTTGAGTAGCATTCTCAAGATATATCACAGTTGAAAATACGCTCAATGAGCTTAACTTGTTTTGTTGAACAACAGACCTTCGAAACATTGTCCTCCATTTATGACTCATCGAATATCTTCGTTTACGATATTCTTCTTACACGAGCAATATTTTAAGAAAACTATACCTTACAGTTCGACAGCTTTGGCAGAATGTTAACGAACTAGCGAAGTTTTCATAAATTTTTCATAGCTACCGATGTTACTTAAATAACATCAGAAGCCCCATCGCTTAATTTTCGCGAATTAGTTGATGGTGGGGAAGGGAGGAGCCACGATAAGCTGGAGCATCTACACGCGAACTTTCGAGCGGGACAAAGCGCTATCACGAGAGCAGGATGAGATGCTGCTTCGAGATTGATTTGCTCCGCAGAGTGATTTGCAATCCGCTACGTAGGCTTTGGCTGCGTACGTCTTTTCCCGCGGATTTTCACTCGTAATTAAAGTACGTTTATCGATTCGACTGGGTGACCAACGACAGACTTCGATATTTCGCTGCCTCTTTTATCCTTTGAATCACAACAACCGGCCAAAGGCACCTCCAGCAGGTTGTCTGAAATGCATCTGAATAAATTACGTTTTTAAATAAAGAAAATTTCCAGCATTTGTTATATCGCAAATGGAGAAAGAGCTTTTACTTTTCTTCGATATCCGTATAATAAACTACAGAAAAGAAACTAAATTAAAGGATGAGAAATCTTTTGGGATAATGTAGAATTAATGGTTGAGCAGAAAAGTTCTCATACAATTGAAAAATTGAAAAATTATCTTTCTTACGAAATATGTATCTATAATTGAAATTTCGCGAGCTACAATATTAACCGACAGCGCTAAAGTCGTTACTCCAGTGAATATCGTTCTCGCTTTGAAAATTAGATTCTGCTAGTCATATCGCTCGGGGGTTCGTCACTTTCCAGCTTTGCGCAATTATACATCAACTCCATGTATTATGAAAGCAAACATAACTGTCTCTTCTTGGCCAAATTGATTTTTTCTCTCTTCAATGTCTTGCCTTTTGTTATCCTTCCTTTAGCTTTTGTCTTTCATTCGCTGAGAAAGTTCTTTTGTTTTATACGTTTGTACATTTATTTGAGTTCTGTTCACATTCATAGAACACAATTAAAATTGCTTATTTCTATAATTTGAATTTCTATAATTACCTTTATCCCGTAATTACAGTTTTTAGTTTTATAAGGCTTTCGGTTATTTTGTGTGTTGCTTACGCGCACACATAAAATGGTCGACCAAGATACAACTTTAAGGGATGCAATGTACAATAATACGGAATACTTATTTATTAATAAGGTAATTTCGTAAAAGGCAGACTCCTAAGAAATACGGATTTTAATAAGAATTAATATCTATTTCTTTATACCCAAGTAACCGAGCTCCCATTATAACTGAAAATAACTTGATTCCAGTCAGGTATTTTCTGCTTAGAGAAATGCTTTGTATTAAATGAACTCATAAGGATTCTGATGAAGATTAATCGTATTATAAGAAAGATGTTTATGTAAATATAATTCATTAAATATTCCATCGTTGCAAAATTAGAAGTAATAAATTGCTAAATCAAGTTATATATTCAATTAAAAATATATTAAAAAAAGTTCGTAATAGGAAAAGTTTATATTGGAATTTTTGAAATTATGTTCTAGTCTTCGCGTAAAATCATAGGTATCTTGCTATAATTCTGGCGACTAATTATTATTAATGAAATTTTCAAAGCTTAGAAGCTAGATATTTGATAAAGGGTTATTAGATTATTGAGTTTATTGAGTCTAGAGCTAGTTATTAAGGTTTTCACTGCGTAGATTATGTAAATATCCATCTATTAAAATAATAATAATAATTGAATGAAATTAAGCAAGGATATTCTAAATTTAAACTTACGTATAAAGATTTAAAAGACAAATAGTTTCAAAAAATGATAATATTGACAATTGATATCTGCGTGAGATTTGTTATGATAAAAATTTTTGCGGCATTTTTTATAAATGTATTTTTATAAACTTATAAATTACTGCAATAACGTGAAATCTCGCGCGTATAATATTTTTATTATTAGTCAGAGTTTACGAATAGATCATTGTAGTTTAAATGCACAGTTTTTTTATGCCTACAGGAATATCTTAATATTAAAAATATTATTAAGGATATAATAAACGGTTAAACGAATTTAAATGATAATATAATAAATCGATTGTAATCCATACAGTTATAAATCCATCGCTCATAATATAACATCGAAGGAATGTAATTCAGAAAAAATATAATTATGTAGAACAGATTTTGAATGTCATAACTCAAAAAGAAAAGTAGTTGAAATTTATAAAAAGTTTGTCGTTAGAAACTTTGATTGCTTGATATATTGCTATTTAGAATTTTCAAATTTTCGACGATATAAGTACGATACTTTTAGTAATTTTTATTACATTATTTAATCTAATGAATACTTTTTTTTTCAATATCCTTAACTTTCAGAATGTCATTTGCACGATATTTTTGTATCCTAAAATAGTGAAAAGACTTTGGTTGTTGAAGTAGGTTATATTTAAATTATTTTTAAATTATTTAAGTACGTTATTTTTAAAAGCAATCGTCTTAATTACCTCTTTCATATTTTATACACGAATGACGCAAATATATATTGTAAATGATAACATTTTGCATGAAAATAATGTTTTGTAAGTGACGACGGGAATTTATGTTACTAATCTTCGACAGTCATATTTTATGTATATAATTTGTTTCACGATCTATTCTAACCGATTTCTGACTAATTATTTTTTTCTTATAAGTTTATAATAATGTTCATTTCCTTTTAAAAATGTAATTAAACTCTTAAAATTTGTGCAATTAATAATAGAAATAGGTTGACTAAATATTGTCTGTTTATTTAAGGATTTTGAGAGGTGCTGTGCGTATTACATGCTTCTCAAAGGAAGCCCTCCAAAGTTTGCAAAGTCAAAGATTGAAGAGTTTCCTGCGAATACTGGAATTTCTGTAAAGTATTCGACGCAATATATTCAGAATTCTTTTTGGAAGGTGTTCAACTGCTTTTTGTGTAATGATAAAAAAGCAATATAGTAGAAAGTATTTAGGATTTGCATTTAACCCTAACTTCCTAAGTTCCAACTACATCTCGTTAACATTTTTGTACACGTATAGTAAAAGTCCGAATAAACAATTGCCTTGAATCGTATTTATTATTAAATAATATTACTTGTGACATCGGCTTTACAGAAATATGCTATGTATCTGTTCATTCATAAACTTCCATAAGTTAATTTATAAGCAATTCCTCAAAGTTAGTTTATTTTTGTATTTTTTCTAAAAGTTTTTTTTAAATGTTAGTCAGTTAATGTTTGGTACGTCAAGCAAGTTTTATAGTTTTAGGATAGGAACTTGAATTTCCATTTTACATCTTCGTTGCTGCAAACTTAGTACTTTCGATGAAGAACGCGGTTCTGACAGTAATTTTTCTAAAGATAGTTACCTATATTGAAAAGTAGTCATTTGGAGTAAAAGTTATAGAAACGTATTTCACATTTATTAAGAAAGTTATATTACAAATATATTTGAAATATTAATAATAAGATTGAATGATGACATCAATGTCGACGGAGCAAACCAATATTTAATGTTTACTAAAACTTATCGCAATTTCTTAATTGGTTCTTATATAGTTGATATATTTATAATAGATTGATTGCATTATTTAATGCTACTTTATTGTGAAGAGAGAATGCGAAAATCGGTTGTTCCTTAAGTTGAACATCCGCGACTATCATACTTCAATACGATAAATGATTTTACATGTTGCAGAGCAACGAAATTTTATCACATTACAATGTTGCAGTTATGGTGTATCTAAGACATTCATCGTACAGAGTAGCTTCCATAATTATGTTATTTAAGTCGATCAGAAATTCTATAACTGGGCACTCTGACTTTGTTTCGTAAATGCTCCAATACGTATAAGTATAATAGGCTCTATTTTACTTTGTACTTTTGTTTGAGCAGCTTTTAACTTTGTACGGCGGATTGAAGTAAATTGAATAAACGTTTTCTTTGTACTAATTATTTGAGCAATACTTTGTTATTGTTCTTTGTCATAATTCGGTGTTTTTTCCGTGCGAAGAGTCAATGCTTGTAATCATCATTTTACTTTCTTTATACATATAGACGATTTTTAATAACCACGGGAGTCAGTTTTATGTCAGGATAAACTCACACATTACGCGCATGAGATTTCTCAATACTCGCGAGACTGAACTTGATGCGATGATAGCGTTTTATCTTTCTTTTTTTTATTTCTCGATGTACACAATCGTTACAACGTAGTCTGAATGCCCTTTCTACCTTATGCGCAATACGAGTGCAGCCGTTGGACGTTCATTGCACAGTTTGTGTCGAGGTGTTTCGTGCTTTTGCTCAAAGCTCGTCGATGGCTGAGCTCCGCTTCTTAGCTCGATATTCATTGTCTCGCAAAGAAGGACAGAAGAACGGTAGAAGAGAGTGAGAGAAGTACGGCTTTTTCCTATATCAGATTTGATATATATTTTTTTGTCAACGACGATTTATTCGATAATTGGCTGTTCCTCGATGACGATAACAAAATGAAAACTTACGATTCCAACGTTATTGATCAATCAAATTGGTAAAAAGTAAATTTAATAATATGAAAGTTTCAGATCATATTAAAACTTCTTCTATGCCAATCGATAGTAGTAAAATACTAGTAAAATAGTTGAAATAACATCATGCAGCCGTTTAATTGGACTTACGAATAGTACAAGCAGCTATAGTTTTATTAAAAATGCAGTCCATTGAAATTCAATCGAATTATTAATAAATATGATAGATTGATTTTTGCATAACATCACGTACACGTTTAATAAAGGCGTAATACGAACATATAGTTTGCATCTTATAAACGGAATAATATTATGAGCAATGGTAAATTATGATATGTTTTAGAATTTTATATATTTTATCTTGAGGATTAAGCGATGATGTGGGAGCATAAAGCGAACACAAAAACTGAAGTTATTAGCTAGGAGTTAATACAACACTTTGGATCATAAAGAATATATAAATAAGTAAAGAATATCGAATACGTTAGTTACGGAAGAATTATTCCGTGGCTTTTGGTAAGAAATTTGAATAATGATAAAATGATCATTATTTTCTGCAAACATGTAACCATAAAACTATGGTTATTAAGGATAATTGCTCATTTAGACAGTTTATCAATGATTTCAATGCAGTTTCGACTTTGCTAAAATATCGGTACCAACGATGTACACGTAAATAAAAATATTATTCGGATATTTGATCAAGTTTTTAATTATTAATTCGTTAGAAAACAATACGAAAAGATGAAAAACGAAATTAACAACGCAATAAATGAAAAGGCTTTCTGTACGTGATAAAACATAAAAAATGTATTTCATTGAAAGAATGTTAATGTTGCAATTGGCTATTAGGCTACATTACGCTAAACTACAAAATTATTTCAACTTTGAATCATTAAAGTGAACACTATTTTAATTGTACACCTTGAAATTATCGAGTAATCATAAACAAAGTTAATTGTGACTGATAGTAAGGAATTTTAATTAAAGCTAGAAGGGTGAAAGACAGATCACTGTTCCAGGAATAGATAATTTTTTATCTAATAAGAATATCGGTGTAGAGGAAGATAAGGAAAAATAAAAAAGCACTATAGTGAGAGAGAATGAATTTAAAAGATAAGAAATAATGAAAAAGATGTGGAATAACAGATTGTAGAGCAGGAACAGAGAAACGGGCGTAAAAAGCAGTTCCATATGAAAGAAAACGAAGAAAATCCAGCAAAGAAAGATCAATTTCTGTGGCTGATATCGAATGTACGCTTCGTTGTGTCGCTTAAGCTTTCTCTCTCTTATTCTTTACTCTCCCGTACCTTCTACTAAAGCAGAAAAAGGGCATAAAGTGAAGAGGCAAGAAAGAAAGTGATATTGTTGACCCGACAGGTTATGCTTCTTTCTGGTTTCATCTCGAGAGAAAGAGAAAAATAGAGAGAAAGGATAAAAGCGGGCTAGAGAAGTAAGCAATAACACAGAGACAAAATGAGGATTCGCTTCAGAGTACACTGGAAGACTTGGAACAAAATATAGAGAATAGAAAAGAGAGTCGGAACAAGTAGGGTCGCATTTGCTATTGCCAGTACCCTGTTGAATCTCTCATCTATACATATTTTTGGAACTTTCTGAAAGAAGAAACTTCTCCACGATAACATTTATTTCTAACAAAATATATATTAGAAATGTTTTGAGATTACGTACTTGAAAATGTGTTTTTTACGTCACGAGAAAAATATCATCAATATGATTTTAAGGAAAATGTCACTTTGAGAATTGTTTCTTTCATCGAAAAGGTTTCTTTTTTTCAGCCACTTATCCAATCTTCGAACTCGTGAAAATATTAACGTATCAATAGTTCTGTCGTAATACCCAATTTTAGCATTACATTTTTAGTTCCTATTGAGATTCCTCGAAAGATGTTCTTCTAGATAAATCTAAACGCGAACTCTTTTTCGAATTCTGCGTATATATTCTACGTATACGAGGGAGAAGCATAAGGTAGACATTCTTTTCAAAATAAGCTAATTTATTTTGTTTTAATGATCATCTGTCATTCTTCGGAGCAACGTTTTTTAAGTGGCCAAGTTTCCTGGAATTACTCTTTTTAATTTATTTTAATGATAGCTCAACTTAAAAACTAGATGTGTATTAATGGAAATTTATGTGGATTGTGAGCAACGAAAACTTTTTTACAAAAATTATATGCAAATGTCCTCATTTATTTTGTATTTTGGAGTTACTATTGCGATATAATCTAATCCGAACTTATCGGTTATTATGCGGAAATTATTAGTTTTATCAGTTTCATCGGTTAAATAAGTGACGTAGTTTACAGTCATTTTTAATCTATGATTACATATTAAGATAACGGAAAAGAAATTCATGGATAAGTAATATGTGGAAATTAATGTGCTTTTAGTTTAAACTACTCCAGCTGTTAGTCCAGTTAAAAAAAATATTTATTTAAATTAAAGACTTATTGACGGTTAGAAATGCGTTTGAAATGAATTTTATTTCTATTTATTTCTATTTGGGCGAATAATTTTTATATTTTACTCGAGATTAAATGTTTTTATTTACTAGTTAGTTTACATTTATTAAATAGTTCTAGTATGCTAATTTAATACAGAGAATAAATGGTTCTTTTATAAACTTCTCAAAGTTAATGCTGTTATGTCGGGAGAAAGCTAAATACTAAAATTTTCCTCTGTTGCTTAATATACAAATAAAATAATTCAGAAGCAAAATAAATAGATAATTGAATAATATGCATTAACAATTATTTATTAATTTAAAAAATATATAGTAATACGAGAGGATCGGATAATATTAAATGGAACATTAAATTACGTTGATTTTATTGAAATTTTGTAGTAACAATATCCAAAAATAATAAAAAATACTGAAACATAAAAATGTTGTACGATGAAAATGATTACCCATACCTAAAATAATTGTGAAAATTGCGTGAATTGTGAATTTCTACAATTTTGCTCAACAGTAGGAATGAGAAGCTATGGGTTCCTATATAAGTAAACTAGTAAATGCAACCCTAGTGAGACATGAAGCAGAAGCATATAGAAGGAGAGCGCGAGAGAACAGTTCGTAAGTCCGAGTTCATTATATACCTTTGGCATGGGAAAAGCAGTAAACAAAGAGAGAGTAAGAGAGTTGACCTTTAATAAGGGGGAATCCTTTCTGATCCGCTCCTTCTGTTCACATGGAACCGTATACTTCTGTTGAGTACACATGCTGTCGGTGCATCGGCAATGAATACAAAGGTTTTGCGCGAGGACAGTAAGCTTTTTGCAGAATAAACTTTCACCCTTCGCCGCGTGTGCATATAAAGCCGTTTCTCTTTTCGCCTGGGGCTGACTTCTCTACTCGCTGTAAATGTTAATTGGAGATTTTCTCGGAAACTTTTACGCTGCGAGATTTCGCGGATCCTGATTTTCACGGCAAGAAAGAGTATTTTATTGAACGCCGAGATTTGACGCGCATTGCTTTATCATGGAAGTGTCGCTGTAATAAATTGGGACTCTTAGTAATAGTCGAAAACATACGTCTCATGTAAATTAGTATATGAGTTTGATATATGAAATTTTCCAACATTGTACTTTTGTACTTTAGATTTAATTTGAGAAAATATTGATTTGAATAACGCGATGTATAGTACACATGCTCGAGCTGTCTTACATGTATGACCTTCATTGGAATTATTCCTTTCAAATTTAAATTCGTTCACTCTGAAACATATTGTATAGATTTTACAGAACTGCATATTACAGTTTGAAAACTTACGTAATACATGTCACTGAAATGCATTTTGGAAGTGTACTTTGGTTAGACTTTATTAAAATATGACCAGGACTGATGTTTTATTGACTTGTTTTATTTGTGAATAAAGAGCTTTAACACATTTTTCACGAAGAGATTGAGTAAAAATTTTATTTTAAGCTTTTCTGTGCATGTAATATTATATAAGCTTTTTGCCTATAATCAATAATCCCTAATCCATGCATCAACTCATCTTCAGTTTCCTTGATCTGTGTCTTCTCGAATTTCTGCTTTTTGTTTGAATGTGAGTAACTTTTGACGTTGAGTGCTCATACGGGCGTCTTGTTTGAGTGCTCTTGATCCTCCTTTTCTACGTAAGGCAGTGGATAACAGGCAATGCTAATTCCTATAGAGTTCACAATCTTGGATTTGTGTTGCAGTTTCATTGAAAATGGAAGTTGGTTCTGAAAAGTTATTTCTGACAATTCCGTCGCAATAAATATGACGAGATGTTAAATACTAAAAATATAAGTGATCGAAGCCGTCATAATAATTTTAAGTTAGAGCATTAATGCTAAATGTTATCTTATCAGCATAATTTGGTGAATTTTTTTTCATTCGCAGTACCATTGAATAAATTCAGAATAAATTCAGATAGTATGATGTAACATCGATTAGTGTCAATTAAAAATAATTAAATGATAATGTTAGATAACATTAGTGAAGCCTTAAATTATTGGAATCGATAGTAACGTCGTCTTGTAGTTTTAATTGAAGTAATTGAAATTTCTTGCCACATTCTCGAGAATGATTATCGATAAACGAAGTGAAACTTGTAATACGCCAACTTGTCATCAAAGTACCTTTCAATTGCCTTTTCTTTTACTTTTAATTTTTTTCTTTTAATTTTCTACTCTTAATTTTAATCATAATTCTATTTTATCGTAAAAGTAAAATGCCTACATATTGTCTAGATATGCATGAAAGTTAAAATTCAGTATTTTTGTAAGCTAATGTACGAACTAATAAATTATACCACAATTGACTTAGACTCTCAACTTGATGAAGTAACACTTTTGGTTATATTTTGCAAGATGAATGATTATTTTTTCAATAATACGATTAATTACTATTATTATTCGTTCATTCTCTCTTTTTCCTCAATTATATATTTATTCATTCATTTATTTTATTATTCAAATGTATAATAAACAACATGAAATTAGATGTAATCATCGTTTTAACGAAATACAACGAAAGACACTGTTTAGCTCAATACTTTTTTAATAGCACTATAAAAGTTGTAAATTCCATGGAGTAATCGAATACCATGAGCTACGTAGAATTCTCTGTTACATCTAAAACTTTTCTAAAATTTTCTGTTATGGAATATAAGAACAATTTGTGCTTTAGATTTTGAGCGTTCGCTTGTCGCGTTCTTCTTTGTCGCGTTCAAAGCAGAAATTCGTTCCCTCTAGTTGCCGTTGCTTAGTGGAGATAGACCTAAATTTACTTTTCAATAACGATGGAAAGTCATTTGTCTTATCGTTTGAAGCCTACCTAGACTTTGAAATATATTTATATTAAATGACAAGTTATCTTTGAGTTCTGAACTCAGTAATAAAACGAGTATTATTATGATCTTCATCCTCAGCGGTTATAAAAATCTTGTTTTGAAATTCTTGTAACGTCGCGTCACTATATCCAAAATTAAAGTCTGTACTTTAAAATATGAAAAACAATGTTCTGAGCATTAACATTAATCAAATGCAACCTGATCGAATAACAGTAATCTTCTTTTCTTTTTTTAAGAACTCGGTTTTTATAACAAACACCTAAGTAGAAGCATTAAATGCTAATTAGTTACAGGTAGCCTGTTCATCAAGCTTACCAACTGGTAAAACTACTGAATAAAGCAAGACTGAAATAACTCTTAGCGACTTTGCGAATTAAGTAAGTGATAAAATACTCAGTGGACTAGGCTTGAGGTGCGTGCAGGTATTCCTCTTGTACATTAGACAGTGCGCGCTAACCAGTTTTCTCTTGAGAGTCGTTTCGTCCAGTACGTCTTCACTTCTGTGCGTGTACACATGCACGACATCTCGTCCCAAGTTGCTACATTTACCAGAAAAGGGCAAATAGCTGTGCAATACAAACGTGATATTTCGTCGGGGGGCTTTAGACCATCGCGCATATTCATTGCGTAGGCTTTTATTCGAGCACTTTTCCAAAAAGAGGGATTAGATGCGAGAAAACAAATTTTACGAAAACTCATACTCGACGAGTTTCGAGAGTTTCTCTTTCATGTCAAGTGCTCGTACGTCGTTTGCTGACTTCATAAAAATTCTATGTAAGTGTTGGTGTACGTAGAAATTAATTAATTTTGAAAATAGCGATTTAAATGGATGATTGTCCTGCAGAAGTCAGACATTATATATCTAATTGTTAAGGATAAAAATGATTTGTCTAAATTTATACAAAAATAAATATTATAAAAAAAAGTTAATACCGTAAGAAGATTTTGAATTCTAATGGAAAGCCTGAAATTAGCGCTATACTTTTATTTATGTAACACTGAATATTAGATAATATCGATATCGATTCAATAAATAAGAATACTTTTTATTATAATAGGAGAGACTTCACTATACTAGTTTACTTAATACCGTTTGTAACCTTTTCATATTTTGAGTTCCTTTGGCTCCTGAGAATATTATGAAGACAGGTTTGCATGATCTATAACTACGTGTCAATTATAGTGAACGTAATTTTCTTGATCGAAGCTTGTATTTGAATAATTTAGATTTTCGCTCCTGAAGCAGTTGCTTCGTCGTCTGTACGGCTGCAGATCAACCGCGTTTTCACCTTCGGAGACTAATAAACCGCAGCTAATTTGCGTCACGCCGATATCTGCACGATACCTCCCCAAATGTCAGGGAATATTTAAATACCCCTCAATCCAGTGATGCAAATGACGATCTTGTATTCTGAGAAGTGGATGTGTCGAAGCCACCGACGTAATACATCAGCGATACTTATTTCCTATCCGTGTTTGCATGCACTTCGTCCTTATCTACTTGTTCCGTTATGTGCAGCGTGATACGCTTTAGTGATTATACTTTACGTTGTTTTTTTAGACAATCTCTGAAGTTAAATACAATTGACTCTAATTAATTAATTGGAATTGTCAAAAAAAGGAAACCGAAAGACTTCAACATTTCTTATTCTTTATGTTACATATACATATGTTGTTGTTGATATAAAAACGTTGATTGTGTGTGTGTGTGTGTGTGTGTGTGTGTGATAAATCATTTGTTATAAGTCCAATTATCATAATTTGGTAGTAAGGAACAAGGAATAAATAAATGTTTTAGAAATATTTGTTGAATGAACGTGTTTTCAAGCAGAAGCAAAACACCCATTACAAGTGTACGAACATGATCGCATATGATCAATGGTTAAAACATTAAGCATTCACACAAATAGAAGAATTGATTATGTTTGAGGTGATAAAAAGAAGCTTGTAGATTTTATAAAAAGGAGCCAAACGATCAACATTTACGAGCTTAGCTCGGCAACATTCTTCAAGTTAGATACGCCAACGAATATTTCTCTTTCTGGTTTATTTCCTCTTTTATAAGTTCAGTTTTCGCATGCATTCTCGTTTTCATATTTTTTCATATCTCGACATTCATTTTATCTCTCCTTCTCGTTTTGCTACTTTTCTCTATTTTATCACGTGATTCACTGGGTTCATTGTCAAGCAGTTGCAGATGGAGAAAAGTAGATAAGAAAGTGTCGCTAAAAGTAAGAAAGTTGTAAAACGCCCGCCAGTCACGCCGTTCCTCACGTGTCTTTCCAGTATCGAATCGGACACTTTATTGCTCTCGTTGTCTGCTACATTACGTGTCTACGATGGTCGAGAAATTGTCCGTGTAATGTTTTATCCTACCATTTTTCATCTATGATTCCGTGTTCAAATATTAACAACTAAAAATATTAATAGATACAAACAACATTTAGAATTTCTAAATAGAACAGTTATTTCTATTTTTACGTCCTCCTAATCGTAATTAAATATTTCTTTATTCATTTGCGTTATTTTCATGTAGAAAGACGTGTATTTTCTACACGATTATTTATATTGTAAAAAATTGACTACGAGGTTTTAATCTTTTTCATCATTCCTTTGTTGACATTTCAGGTGTCCTTACTGCTAACAAGAAAAATGTTAAATAAATGTTACCTATAATGCATTTGAATGTATTTCTTAGAATTTAAAAAAATGATTGATATCATATCTTATACATGTATGTATTTAGTAATATCATGCATTCAAGTAGGAAGATTCAAAATCTCTTTTAACAAATATATTAACTTGATTTTAATATAATTAAGTATTATGTCTAACTTAATCTGTACTCTCGCTAAGATATTTGGTACACTAACTTATATATTATTTTATTTTATACATTGCATAGAACTATATCATTTGTTTGTATCAGTTTTTCTCTTTTGGACCACTATTACCTTGCAACCATGATATACTTTCAAGTTTTCGCATAAAATTTGATAAGCCGTCATTTAATATCAATTAGAAATATATATATAATCAGTTGTACCACAAAAATAGAATTATACTTCAACATTTTAATGCACAGTTCAACAAGTTATATTAAATTATTCGAATGACTCTGTATGTACTCGCGAAATTAAAGTATAGTAGCCTCATTCAAAATTTCTCACCAGGAAAAATTGTAAGTAGAGCTTTTTTAGGTAAGCGAAATTGCACCAAGAGGAAAGTACCGAGGAAAAATAAGCACGTGAAAGTCGACTCATTGCACCGCATTTTCGCAGTCACTCAATAAGAGAAATACTGCTCCAGAAGCCAGAAGGATTTTCCTTCTTTTCCTTGTTTTGTTTTCGTTTCTACTCTTTCTACGTTTTAACATTAAATTTTACTTGAGTAAAAGACGAAAAAGTGGGATCTAAATTTTTGAATTTTTATCGAATGTTCAACGTGAATGCACACGCATATAACAATTGTAATTACCGTTTTATTACAAACTCGCAGTTGTTTTCATTACGTTGCTTTAACTTGCATATTTTAAGCTTCAATATAAGACGTATTTTTTACTTAACTTACATAAGATTGATACTTAAGTTTATGAATAATAATTATGAATAATTATTAGTATTAAAGGCATAGATTTGGAGAGAAATAACAATATCGAAGGTGATTACTCTTCCGTAATATTTCTTACTAAAGAAATGAAAGCGAGAGCATGATTTTCATTGAATAATTAATGAACAGATTAATAACAAATACATATGTATGAATGATAGTTTTTCGTGAAATCCAAATCATTGAATAATAAAAATTAAATTCAAGAATATAAGGGAAATCTAAAATAAATGAAATAATGCTTATATCATTTGTTTATCCATAAAAGTACTAGTTAAAAAATTCATTATCTAACGGTGCAGAAATATTTTTCATGCTAGGCCACGCAATTTCTACGTTAACAAATGTTTTTAAAGAATTATTTAAAACTGTTCTATGATATTATTAACATAGTTTTTTTATTTTTTTTTTCTATTTTATTTAGAGGCTGAAATGCTCGCAGACGTATAAGTTTCTTGTCTTTAAAGGCAGTCGTAAATTACGTTTCTAAGTGAAAGAATTTCCGTAATTAATTTCGGAAACAGAGGAAATTATTCACTCGGTTGTTTAGTAGGATAGTGCGAATATTAATTCTCGAAAGAGTATAGAATTGAACAACAATGGTATTACAATGCTGCAGGAAAAAAAATGACTATTTGTTGAAACAATAATCATAATATTACGAATGAAATTTTAACGCAACGCTCGTAATATTTGTTTTTTTTTTTTTTTTAATTCAGAGTATAATTCAGAGTTTTTTTTAGTAAAAATAGTCGCAGAACTAGCATTTTTTAATTTTCATCCGAATTGGGTTAATTTCTTTGCATTTCTGTTGCATTTATCGTTTTCTATAAATTATCATTACTAAAGTTATATCGCTAACGTACCATTTATGTTGAACATGCTTCATTGGGCTTACGTGAAAAACTCAATACTCAATAATAAAAATGAAAATAAAACGACAATATTGTTTTAATTTCATTTAAATTTCACTTTATACTAAGTGTTAATTTCAGTCATAATAATATAAATATCCATTGTAATATATTTTATTTGCTACAAATTTTGCAAAATGTGAAGATAATTTAAAGAAAATATATTATTTCTCTGAACTAATCAAATCATATTGAAGTTTGAATATAATTGTGTTGGAGTTACATCGCCTACAATACGAAGAGTTAAACTGTCTCAGTCTGTCCTTGAGAATTGCCAAAAGTTTGAGGAGTTCCCGTCACTCCTTCGTCATGCGGACTCTTGTCGTCATCCAGGTTTCTTAATCATCCACCTTTTTCGTCGAGCTGGACTTGGTTTTCGCGCGTTATATCTAGTTAAGTTTTCCGACACGTAATTTCCGCGGAATGGTGCGCGAGAAAAGGAGAGTCTGAGCGTCTGTCGATTACAAAGTTTCTTTTACGAGGGAACTGGGCAAATGTAAATGGAGAAGTGCGAGGATATGAGAGTAAGAGCGAGAGAAAGAGAGGGACGGAAGTTTGTGGTAGTCGTCGTCGTCGTCGTCTCGTTCGGAGTGCCAAGCAACTGGATGGTGGAAGTCAGCATCATCTCCTGCTCTTTCTGCGTTTCTCTCTTTTCATTGGGCGAAGTAGCGGAGAGAGACTTTGTTGGCTAGGAAGCCAGAAGGAGATAGAAATGAACGAGTAGAAGGTTGAGAATAAGGAAAGGAGGCTTGAGACTAGCAGAGTTTGTAATTGCAGAGGCTTTAACGCGCCGCTGATGGCCAATGGCATTCGGGACTGGGGTAATGGCTTGTGCCAAATGTCTCTTCCTCCTTGCTTGGATTCGAAAAGATTGAGGAGAGTGAGAGAGGGATAAACTGTGCGTAGGAGTGGAGGTGAAAGGTGAAGGTTCAGGAGGTAGAGAGACAAAGAGAAAGAGGAAAGCTGAGAGAAGGGTCGAGCAGTAAGAATGATATGAAAATGTGTTACAGATAGCTCAATGTTGTTGGATAATTTTATATGGAAAAATTAATATTATTAAGTAATATTTTAAATAATGCGGCTCTACGGGTTCCCACTAATATAATGAAGCATTTGTATTATTATAATTATTTATAATGAAACCTCGTGCGGAATAGCGATATTACTTTTTGAAGGAACTACTCGAAATATATTTATTATGTTACAATGAAGTTGTAATAAATAAAGTAAAACAATATTAGGCACTATTTACTAACGGTATATCATCATCATTATGGTTATTGCTGTTATTGTTCTTATCGTTATGAATATTATTGTTTTTGAAACAATTGTCATTTCTTGATGAATAACGGTATCTTTGACTTGATGTTGTTAAAAGTCATTATCTATTATTGTTTCAAAAATTAATTAAGTTCATAATAAATCTTTTTTATCAAAGTCGCAATATCATTGTGTGTGTGCGTATTTATAAAAGATAAATTATAATGGTTTAAGTACGTGAAATACTTTGTTAATTTTACGTCTTAGCATTAAAAACTGTTCGATCAAGAAAAATCTTGCATGATGTAACACTTATATTAATCTAGAAATATGCATTTATTTCATTATTTGCAATTTTTAATAATGAATTCCGTTTCTTTTCAAATAAGTAATATAAAATGCTTTTATTGTTGTTAAGATAAAAACATTTCGATTCATTCGAATATTTTTTTTCGGTTTCATTATGTCGGTTTCACTAGTGTTGCACACGTACGTAAATTTAAATTTAAATATACCGAATTTAATGTGCTTTATCTTTCATTTTGATTATCATATAATTAAATATTTCACGAAAGAAATTAAAATTTATTATTAAAATATTAAAATTTCTTCCTTTTTGTAAATGTACTTGTGAAATTTTATTGTCGTTTTTTTAACTTCGCGTTTCGATATTCAAATCTATTTCAAACTTGTAGAATAATTAAAGAAATTTTATCAGCACAATTGGCAGTAAATTTTCTATTACCAATGCTAATATTTAATGTTGTCTCATTAAGCACTTTTTAAGGATTCACGATGTGAGTAAGAGCTTTGTAGAGTGCTACTATTATAGAAGAGAAATGAAAAAAGATCTTAAATAAAATTGGAAACAAGAGAAACTCGTCGAATAAAAGTAGACTGAGGAATGTAATTAAAATAAGAGAAACAGCAAGATAGTGGTAGTGTTGATGGTTCGCACAACTAAATAAATAAATGAAAAAAGCAACTAAAGTAATTACCAAGGAAAAAGCATAAATAGCAGAAAAATGGAATATGAGATAAGAAATTGAATTAGTAAAAGTACGAGAGATCATGGAAACAAGTCAAAGCCAAAGGTGAAGGGGAGAAATCGAAAAAAGATTAAGGGAAGGGTAAGAGAGGATATTAGAAGCATTAGAGGTAAAACAGTAAGAAAACCAAGAAGCAATGAACGAAGACAAAGGGCAGTGGATGTGCACAGAAAATGTGAGAAGTTGAGAAACAGAAAGGGAAAGTGAGTATAAAGGGCGGACGGGCTTTGCTGTCTTAGAATGGAATCGCACTCTGACGTAAAATTATTAATTGAATTAAGATGTCAGTACAGTCTAATACAGTTGTTTGAAAGTATTTGTAGTAAAATATATTTTCATAAAACATGAACAATACACATAAGAATATTCATTCGATTTTTAAAGAAACTTATAATCTATCATTGTCTAGAATTACCGAGGGATGCACGTAAGCATTCAAAAGCTTCGAAGAATTAATGAAACCCAGGCAAACTGAGAATAATTTTATCGGTACGTGACTAGCTGATTCTATATTTCGTCAATATAGATAAAAAAATTCATAAATAGATGAATAAATTGATAAACAGGTAGATGCTTTTAATATCAGTTTTAAAAGACATTAATTAGTGCATAAATGTAAGTAAGAATTGTACATTTTTAAAATCAATATAAAAGGATGCATGATGTTCCTATCTTTATAGTGTATTGATTTTAATTTTTTTTTTCATTTATACATACAAAATATTTTTTTTTTAATTTATAGTAAATTTCTTAATAGTTCTCGTTGAATGATTTTTTAAATTAATCTTTACGTTATGTGTTACCGATCTATTGTAAATTCTGCGACAAAATTGACGAAACTGTGTATGTCGTGTAAATAAACTTATCATAAAAAAATTGTAAAAAGCTTAAACTCGTTTCTAGCAATTGGAATGAGACAGTTTAATCTAATAGATAATAATTGAATAAGAAAGTCCAATGTATGTGAAATCTGAAGTGCTCCGCGTTTTATTCTTTTAATTTAGCTAATAATACGAAGACTACTAATATTATTGAACTAGTCTTAAAAGGTCAAAAGTTCATTACTTCATCGACACAAAAACGCTGCACATTCCTATTCTATACAAACTTTTTAAAGTACTGATTTTATTCTACTTTTCATAAATCTAATTTAATGTCACCTTTTTATTTCGTGTTGCTTTACATGAAAAATGTTAATATGCGCCTTTACTACTAAAACTGCGTTAATAATATAATTTCTTATCCTTGTAATATGCTTGTATCTTATGGTACAATTCCATACCTCGGTACGACTTCATTACCTTGACAATATTAGATAAAAAAGTAAAATTCTTTTATTTCGTGATTGCTTATACATTTATTGTTCATCTAAAAAAATACGAATTACATACATAGATCGGTATTTCCAAATTTATTATAAGTTCATTTTTGTGCAGGATTTTGAGCTGAAATGTGATGTTAATTATATATTCGAATTTTTATGACTTTGCAAACTTTTCTAACGATTAAATAGAAAAAAACGTATGAACACTTGAATAATTAGGTTGAAGTTTATCGATGTAGGCATTCGATAATATTTCAAAGGAGTGTTGTTGAATACGTTTGATTGATAAATCCAATTTAAATAAAATTTTTGGTTTTATGTATTTAAGCATTATTGTATTTTTATTCCAAAAATGATATTCCAAATATAAAATGTGAAGTAAATATTAAAAAATTGTTTCTTTATGAGAGGAGCACATAATGATATTTAACAATTATTGCACGTTATGTTCATGAAAGATAAGAACTATTCAAAGTAATTGAGAATATAAAGGATTTCAAAAAAAGAAAAGGATTTCAAAAACATTTAAATGAATAAAATTCATTTAAATGTTTTCCAAATTATTCGTGAAGATGGGGCAGTTAAGTTTAATAAAAAAATTTATAAATTTTTTATCCTATTGCGCGCGTACGTTACTATAAAAACTAGTACATATATTTTTAAATATCGTAAATTCATCTTAAATAAATGCATATATAAATAATTTCAATGTAATAAACGTAAAAACATTAAGATTTCGGCAGAAAAATATGTGCATTTCAATAAAAGCATTAATCAAATGTGATTTTACAAAATCAGATTTACAATGTTCAGAAATCCAATCAATTGGTTAATAAATGAAGGTTATACAAATTTTCAATATTTAAAATATTATGGAATTGTTTGTGTTATAAGATCTCAATTTATATGCTTCTGAACTATTCTGACATATATAATATCATTATTTTTTATCACTTACGAAATTTCAAATAGTTACAAATCTTGAATATTTATTAAATACTTCAGAGAAGAAAGGGATTAACTTGCACTTAAATTCAATGACATTAGCATAACTTAAGACGTCGATAGAAATAGAATATTCTCTATGTAGGTCAACCGTATATTCCCTTTTAAAGACAGTCCTTTATGAAGATGTAACCAAGCAAAGGATATGCGATAATGTGTGAAACGTATTATGCAAAATATTGTCAGGGATGATATGAATATTTTGTCGAACTTTTCAGATCTCATAAAAACTGAAATTATTCACGACAGTGAATTAAGTCGATAGTTCATAACTGTTTGGATAGTTGCATCGAACTACTTGTGTAGATAATAAACATAAGTTCATGCAACACAATCAAATGCAATTAAATGTGTACTTTGAAATCTATTATGTATTACAATTTGTACCGTAAAATTGGTCGTGGGTAAGGAAATAATTGATATAATAAGACGCTTACACGAATGTACATAATCGGGCAGCGGATCGTTAATCTTGAATACAAATTTGACATTAAAATGTGTAACTACCAAATGTTAATAATTTCATTAAAATTAACGAAATACTCTGGAAAAGGTCATTTTGAAAATGAAAAATGCAATGAGTACAAAAAAGCAAGATACATCTCGTGCAGAAGGAGGAGACTTCCCCCTCCTCTTAATTACCAATTTGATCTAAGCCAATAATTAATCTTGCCTTCACCCGGCGAATCGTTTTTAGCGCACAGCGTGTAACAACCGAGGCGGAAAATCCTCGAAAGCTCATCGGAGCTATTGAGCGCGTGACCGCAGCGGGAAACAACGTCCTGGAGCTTCGCCCTGGTTCTTTCGCGGCATTTGCATGACCAACGACACGGCGTTGAGCGTATTCATGATTTTCCTTGAAGCTCCGACGTTGTTTTGCGGCTGACGAGCGAGCGAATGTACTTCCGCAGGGGAAACGCGCCGCTCACGTTCGTTTTCAGCTCGCTTAATGAGGAGAATATTACGTAAACTGGGTTGAGCTTTGTGCACGGAGGCGTGTGTGGGTGGCAAAGAAAAGTAGAGAAAGGGCGCGGGATGCGCGTTGTTATGTGGAGCGCGAAGAAAACCTTTGCGCGTGCGCGCGTTCGCCTGCATAATTTTCAGCCAGATTCACCAGGCTCTTTTTCTGGCATTAAGCTCAGGGCTTCCGTTGGAATTGCTAATCGAGTCAATGGGAATTCGTGTTTCTGACAAGCAGAACTCCAATGTTTGGTTGATGCAATTGTAAGCCAAGTACAATAAAATTTGCGCATCAAGTTCATTATTCACAAATCCAGCTTGTTTAAATGCATGCAACAATTATATCTTATGAGTCGGGTGTACTTCATCTCTTTAGACAACTTACATTACAAGTGTAGATATAGGTATAGATAAAGACTTATAAAGACACGCAACTTTAAAAAAAAAATCGATGTTCCTGAGTTCAGTAAAGATTTCGACATCGATTCAGCATTCGATGATTCGTAATATGTTGCCGTTTAATAAATTAAGAAGAACCGTTTAATGAATTTAAGAATTGCAATGGAAATATTATTGAGCAGCACTGGTAAGATGTATGTATGTTAAATGCGTATAATCATGGCGAATTATGCGCCACTTTGAATCTCCGTATGTAATATCGCGATTGCGGGAAAAAACAGTTTTCATGTTCTCAAGTATATGATCGGCACTCATACGAATAGCATACATTTTAGTTTGAGTGCGTGTATAAGGTTAAGTAGTTGGTATTATGTAGATTCAATGCTTTACAGCACAATGCCTCAATTTTGGTTTACTCGTTTTGTATAGCTTATTGATAAGTATTCGAAAAGCAAAGTTTTTCTAACGATCCTTTAATCAGTAAGTTTTCGACAATTGAAGGCGAAATTATGTTCTTAGCCATTAAATCTATGAAATAAAACAGCTCGAAAGTAATCTTTTATCTGTGAATTCTTTTGCGAACAAAAAATATTATACCATTTGTAAGCTCTGTAAGAAGTAATGGAAATGTGATGTTATGAAGAAAATGAAATTTAGATCGGATCACTGCTATTCGATTCAGTGACTACAATGATTTATACTGAAAAGTTTTGTTGAAAATTTATGCAAATGATAAATTGTTCTTTATTTATGGAGACGATTTGAATGAAGACAATATTATAAATGTAAGGTTTATGTTTTTAAATATTTCGATGCGTTTTTTAGCAGTTTTTATATATAAAGAAAAATATGTCCGAAAAATATTCACGTGAAATTATAAAGTAATTTTGTATCTGTTTGATATTCGGAGTTAATATTAGTAGCTGTTGAAATTATAAATTTAGTTCCAATTCCTTTTATTAAATCTCGTGCGTGTATTATTTTATTTTTGCTATATTTATTTTCACGAATGTGAGTAAATGAAAAAATGATTTCTCTAAAAGCTAGAAAAAATAACAAGTTTAGCTAAATAAAAGAGAAATACTGAATAGCCGAATATTATTCGTAGGTAACAACGAAAGGTAAGAATCGATAGCAATTTGTGAATCGCAAAAGTGTCAAAATATTACGATAAATAAAGCCTTGTTCTTGTCAAGAGAATGTGGCTTTTAATGCGAAAACGATTAGATGTATTCGTCTGATTGCGTAAAGCACATAATTTTTCAGTTCGTTTCAAGTTCTTTTCATTATTTTTTCCAGTTCAGTATTATTGAACATGGCTACTATCTTAAGATCATAACAGAATTTACCTTTCAAGCGACGTATTGAATAGTAATCGAAATTTTTAAAACCATTTCCTTGTATTATTATTGAGCATGTGAAAATTCAGCAAAGTTCAGAGAAAAGTAAATTCTTAATTCCATAAGGAATTTTCTAGAATTAATATTGGGTAATTAATATTGTATTCTAATTTTACATTTATTATATTACTTTGCAGTGAAATATAAATGTTGATCAGCTGTCATTCGTTTATAATAAAATATTTTCGTGTCTTTTGAAATATTTCTTTTATATTTTTCAGCATCGAAAATATAATAAATTTAAAACTTCATAACGATAAAAAGATAGACAATAATTTTTCATACATAAATGCATCGTTGATGCAATTCATATCTTTAGCGATTGCAAATTACATAAACCTATGATATCATTTATCGATTTGTTTCATTATTATTTATTTTAGTAAACAAATAAATCTTAATGCAAAACTAAAATATTGGAACCTATAAATTATGCGAAACCATTGCAAACATATAACGAAATGTATTACATAAAAACATTATGTATGTTGTTACTGTAGCAAGTTTTAACAACCGTTACTAAAATCAAATATTTAGTTCACCATAAATTTATCACAACGTACCGTTGCAAGTGTTCATTTATATCTTCCTATTTATTTTTATTTAAAGCTAAGTGAATATTTTCATTTTTTTTTAGTATGATAAAAAATGTGAAATTTAGTCTTTATTTTTTCTGCGAAGAAAAATGAAGTCTTCCAAGAAATTCGCTCGTAAATTTGAATAGTTTTCAAATTGTAACTTGCGCGTGTATCGAATGCTCATGGAATATATGTATATGCCAATTTCGACACATTTATGATTTTCTGAAAACTTTTAATAATTTTGACTCGATCACCTACTGTGTGACATTCAAATGACTGCCCTACAAGATGCACTTAAAAGTGAACAACCAAACTCGTAGGATTGCGATTCCTCTGCCCGAGTTTCCAGATTTTCGCATAGTTTGCATTTTTATTGTAAACGGAAAAAGAAGAACTCCTATCGTTATTCATCCCGTCTGTACGTATGTACAAGATAATATAAAAAATGGGAAATTGGAAAATGCCTGCGGCCCCAAAGAAATACCGTTCATATAAATTCAATAGAAATAAATGCCTTATATGTTATTAATTTTTGAATATTAATTATTATTTTAACTTTATACAATTATCAAACGTATGATTTTAATATTTCATAATAATAACAGGCAGTATAATAGTGGTCGTGATAGAAAAGTAAAAGTCATCGATCGATTCGACTGGTCTTCGTTTCACTGTTTCAGTCTTGAATGTTTTTCAAAGCATCGTGACTTTTAAATTCTACAAATGATAATTTCATTACACATTCCGGTTGTACAAGTAAATTGTGCATTATTCTAAATGTAACACTGATCATTCGTATATCTAACCCAGTTTGTCATTATTTCAGCAAAATCTTTGTTTTACGTCGGTAATACCTCCGCAGTCGTTACGCATAAATTCAAGTATTGCAGGCACTGAAAGATGAAATGTCTGTGAAATCGGTAAATACAGATATTCGGTATATTTTGTAAATTAATATGGCTTGCACTTTATTTTGTAATGCAACTATTATGTATTTAATTGCTTATGATTGAAGTTGTCTTTAAATTGTATGTTAACGATTAATATTTAGTAATGTGTTCTGCTATGAAAAAACGAGAGAAAGCTAAGCTCATCGTTACGTACTATTAAAAAAGAATTTCTCAATGAAATTTGTACACATTCGATGTAGAAGACTATTAGAGTAACTCGAGTATCGAAAATTTTCTTTGCAAATGTGGAAAAAATTCTAATTTTGCTTATTAATTAAAAGTATAGTCTATTTTTTGCATATTTAAAAGGATCAGGATGCTCTACCTTGGCAAGATACCATTAATACAAAACATACATGTATACGTTGATTAAAGTATGAATCAATTATTCGAATGATATTAATACAATGAAGAATTAATATTTGAATAAAATAATAAATTTTTTAATGCATTTGAGGATACCTCATCTACTTACAAATCGGAACACATTTATAACAAAATAGTGTACAGATCAGTAAGATAAATCGTTACCAATTATTTTATGATTTGCCTATAGTTATCAGTAAACAACTTCATCTCTATGTACTTTATATATTTTATTTCTTGTTTGAGAAAAGACTTAGCCGCTATCTCTTTTGGTACAGAGTACTGCCGTTTTTGAATGACAGTTTGATCGTTGAGCGAAGAATAATGAAAAGTCACGGCAGAGGAGAGAAAGCAGGAGAAAATGAGAAAGTAAACAGCGTAAGACTGACGACGACAGAGGGTCCGAAAAAAAGTTGAAAGTCCTTTTATTAAGTTAATTTTTCATTTAGGAAATCTTTCGTTTTTGCATTTTTTTATCAAGTCAGTCGGTAGCTCTCGCGTGGTAGTAATAAATTTATTGGATAGCTGAAAATGTAAATCATTTGTAAATTATGAAATGTAAATTTAATTACTCGAGTTGCGTTAGATTATAAACTACGTATTTCTGTACTGACAATAATTTTTCAATGAAATTAATTTCTAAAGTGTTATTTAATTTACGAGACATCAAAAATATAGAAGGATGTGCCGGAGTACATATTACAATGTTTTTATTCAATTTACGATAACGTGTACTGAAATTCGAGTATATTAATTCATTTACTAATGTTTGCACTTCAAACCTACCTAAACGATTTGATGAAATATAAATGATACTCACAAAATAGTTTATTCAAATAAATCGAAATAAAAAAATGCTTTATACAAAAGCACTTTTACACAAAATATATGGTTTTAGAATTAATATTTAAAATAATATATTGTCTTGTATGTACTATAGTGCAGAAATAGGAAAACAATTTATGTACAAATCTATTATAATCCGCACCTTTTTTGAATTTATTTCTGATTTATCCCGTATAATCAGTTTTTCTTTCGCATAATTTTTCTGTCGCTTAAATTCGTTTCGCTTTTAGGTAATTATGCCTACTAATTATAAATAATCGTATTATCATTCTCCGAAACAAAATTGTTCTTTATAATTTTTGTAGACATTTATGTGTGCATTTCATATTAACAATAGTTATCTTACGTATAACTTTAATAATTCGCAAATATTGATTTATACCTTTTTATACATTTAAGTAAGTTAATATATCACATAGCTACATGAAGCTTTATCTATCTGGAATTTGAAGTATTATAAATTTATTGCAATTTTCAAAAGCAGCCAGTGCGAACATTTTCATCAAAATATTTCTATTTACAAAATGACCATTAAAGTAACTTAAAAAAGTTGACTCAAAATAACAAAAGTATTATGATTTATTGATTATCTGTATAAATGGAAGCAGATCATTGGTAAACTTAAACGTAATTAAAACCATTATTAATATAAGTTTATTATAAAAACTTTGAATAAGTTTCACAGATACAACAATTAACGGAACAGTGAGTCAATGATGTTACCGTTAACATTATTTATAAATATGAAATAACATTTTATTAATATTTTTTTAATTAACCGTTGAAAAGTATTTCCTTGAATATATCGAAAGTTAAAACAAAATCTTTGATTGAAGTATTTTTGTACTATTATGATTTATATACGTATTTCTAAATGCAAATTTCTTTCTTTTAATGTAAATCTTTATAGTATAAGAGAATATTTCATTCTTGTCCTTTGACTTGTTTTAATACGTTGAAGCGCTTTAAATGGAATTGTATGAATTTTTGTTTCTGCATAACTTGTACTACATATAAAATTAATATTTCCTCTGGAGCTTTTGAAAATTATTTATAAATATGTGCACGTACGTATTATTTTATGCTTTAAGCAGCATTTTCATTAGCGTCTTGGACTTGCAACCTTTCCCTGTAACTTTGGTTATGCACACATTCATCATACACTAACAGTTTGAAAATATTGTAAAATACGTTTTTCATTAAAATTAAAAAATGTATTACTAGTAGTACGGGGATTCAAAAAGACTTACGTACTTGGCTACTTTGCTGAAAGCACAGTTGATTCCATAATTTGATTCCTTTTTTTGAATAACGACAAATGCCATTCATATGAAGAATTAAATCATTTTTCCTTTTTTAAATATACAAAACGGATGTCTTCAAGAGGTACATCAGACGTAGTGCATATTTCTTGATTAAGATATAATTCTAGCATCATGCACAGTGAATCCTTCAACGAAATAGCGAACAATACTTTTATGTCATAAGTCTATTCTATAATACACCCTGTTTGTGAAACTGTTGCAGCTCTCCTAGTGGATGAAGATGAGTTATCTTAAAAGTCCCTATAATTAGAAATTCTAGTTAATTACGTACATAAATTCTCTCATAAGACATATTGTACTATTGTAATATTTTTGGAATTTACGCTTGAATATAAGAGTACGTTTCGCTTCTAACATTTTGAACTTTTAGCCGTTCACTGGCCAGTCATTGATTTCTAATTGATAAACCATGCGTTATATCTACCGATATAACTATGCCTCACCGATTCGTAGCTCATTTATTACTAATTCAGCAGATTTTGCTTATACATGTTCACACCAACACAAATGTAGATTTTGTGAATATTTTACGTTATCGATAATCTATTATCTCAAATAAAGATTCGACATCGTAAAGAAAAATAACAATTCTCTCAGAAGAATACCTTCTTTCGACTAGAAAATAAATAATGACTAAATAATGAAATTGGGATGTCGTCTAGCGTTGCCTTTCATTCTTCCTGCAGTGTTCACTTGCAGCAGCAGAGAGGCGAGACCAGTCATTTGACAGATGGAAACGAGCCGAGGCAGGTCACAGACATACGTCCGATGGTCATTTGATATCTTGTTGCACGGAGCGCCCCATTCGCTTCTTTCGTTAAATTGGATAGAAAGGGATAGAAAATGTATACGAATCTGGATATGTTGCGATGGATATCCTATATTGGACGAAATCATAGGTGCTTCTGCCATTGTATTACAATGGCAGTTTCTTCAAGTAAAGCGAGAAAGATTTTTAGTTTAATAGACTGTTCCGAAACTTTATTATATGTTTCTTTGTTTTCTTTTGTCCAATACGTTTCGGGTCAAATAGTGCGATAATGCAATAAAAATGTATTTCTCACTTTCGAGACACTTTGGAATTAGGTTAGTCATTAGGATGAAACTGAATTTTGAATTCATGCAAGAGAATTAATTTAATGTTACTTTTAATTCACGTAAGACTTAGCGAAGCTAAGTTTTAGTTAATAATAATATTGGTCGTATAAAATAATTTTATAACTTATCGATATGACAGCCATTCACCATTATTATTGAAAATTAAATTTTTTTAGGATTTTTTATTGTTTTCGATATCGTTCGAAGCAACATTATGATTCGCTTAAATTCGAAATAACGAAAAGGAAAAAAAAACTTTGTATTTTGATTTTTTAAATTTTCAGATGCAACCGTGAGTATTTTTGAGAATCAGCAGTCGAAATGATTTATATGTTGTAATACGATTGTTACGTGTTCATTTATTTTTAATCAACGATTCCTGAAGCATAAAGTCAGTATTCGGTAACAGAAGCTGTTTCTTGAAAAGAATGTTTTCATAAATACCTAATAACTTTAGCTGTCTTGGTGTGTTCGAATATTCCTTTTGTAGGCCAGAGAGCAGCATTCGGTCTTTCGCCATTATTACACAGGCTTTGAGAATATTATGCTATTTATAATGGTCAATATTTTCATATTTCAACAGTGAACATCGTAATAAAAGTAGTAAGCAGAAATTTAATCATTATAAGAATCATTTTTATCGATGGTGTATTGCAAAAAAAAAACGCGTTTAAGCCGATGTTGCTGTTATACCTTGAAGAAATAATGCTATTCTACATCATCCACGTATACACATTAGTTTATAGTTGCGTATATTATATTACGATTTTATGCATTTATTCATCTAACTATTATAAAGGTACATAAATTCTAAGGAGGTTGGTTAGACCCATGAATAAAGCTATCGAGCAAAGGTAGTATGCAGCAATAACCACGTAAAACTCGGGGTCAATTCGCTGAGCTATTTAGATCATTATATTCAAAATTATATATAACTTCCTTAATCTTTGGAAATATCAATTCTTAAAATAGAACTTTCTTTAAAACATTTTCTAATGTTATATAATTTACACTATTAGATTTGAAATAGGTTTAATAACGATTATGCAAGATATTTATCAAAGTATGCGAACGCTACTCCGACAGATAACTTAGACTCTTTTTGAAAATAGTTGAAATACGGTTTTTCATAATAATAGTGCATTAGATTTAATTGAACATGCGTTAATCTTACATCAAGTATTAATGTGAAACTCTTATGGTATATTTAGCTCGTGTTATAATGTACATTGCTCATAAAACTTGAATTACAAATTCATTTTATTCATTGAGCTTCGTCTGGGTGAACGGATGTACAGCGAAGCCCATGATTTTAGATCATTTGATTCATAGTAATAATGCAACAGTATATTTGTATCTGACAAATAAGACTAACGATCAACGGGAGACATCGATAATTCGTTATTAGTATTTTGATAAACAACGCTTATTTAAAGCCATACATAGAAAAGAATAATTTTAGTCGCGCGTCCTTTCGCATTTTTCACGGAAATATATATTTCCTTAGTTGTTTTCCATCTCTTTTTCTCTGTCTTATGGTCTTTCTTTCATTCTCAAGTACATGCGTTTTCTCGCGTGCAGAGTATAAATTTTTGTACGCTCGACCATTTTTCACAAGTACAAGGCCGAGCTGTAGTAGTACCTCCTTTGAAATTACTTTTTTGCATTTTTCAAGAGCCGTGGATGCTAGTCTAAAGTTCATTCGTTCTTCTTGAGTTTTAGGATAGAAAGTTCTCTTTTTTCTCTTCATTTTTTTTTGCCGGATGTATTTTAATGTAAAGTAATTGAATACGGAATTTGCACCTATTTCACGCTGTCGTTCAAGGTAAGTCGGATATATTTTACCTCTAATATTATGAGTTTTGACGTTCTTGTTGTATGTTTGACCGAGTGTAAAATTTTTATTCTGTAATAAAGTGGAAAAGGTTAAAATTAAACAAATTTTTAAAGTCGTTTTAGAAAACTTAAACGAAATGCAAATAATGAGCGGCAAGTCCCTCAAACAATCGATTCACAAAGGGATTTTCAAATCCAATGAATCTTGTACACACTATATACGTATGACCCAATGTGCTTAAATGTAAAAAAATTATAATGCGAAGAGGTGGGCGAGGAGGGGGGAAATGGATGAAGCGGAGGAAAGTACACAAAGAGAAAGCAGGAGACAGACTGACTGACGAAAAAGAAATTCTGAAATATATAAATTAGCTATTTTAAAAGTAAGAAATCAATGAATTGCAAGAATTTTTATTACCCTGGAGAGATTAGACAGATAACCATTAAATGAAATACATAGTCGAAAAAACAAAACGCATTTTTAGGAATATAAAACTGTCAAAACCTAAATGCAATAATAAAGACGAAAGAAATGCAAAGTTATTTTTTAAGAAACGTTCACAGATACTGTAGCATAATGTTAACCCTTTTTGCAGAAGCCGGAAAGTTATTTAATTTTTAATTCGTTTATATTAGAGTAGTAGAGTACTTGAGTAAGAAACAAAACAAAACAAAGTAGTTTGAGTTTCGAAAACAATATAATACGAATATTGTCTTAATGTGCGGTTGAAAAGCATACATATATTTGATTATAATACACATCTATGATAATTTTACATGGTTTAAGACCTTGAATTTAATATACGTTAATATATTATGTTTAATAATGAATATAATTTTTAATTATCCTTATTCATTATGATTATATTCATTATTCGTTACGATCAATCGCATTATTTCACTTATTTGCCCAAGAGAAGAAGCATTGTTAAATTTTTTAAATCAGCTTTTCTTTACGACAATTACGCTAATTAACGGGCAACAAAGATTGAAAATTCATTTTAATTTCGTAATGTATTTTTCCAATGAATCTCGTTGTATGTTAATATTAAAAGCACAGTTTCTACGGTTTATTGATGAAGTTTTTGGATATTGTAAATTTTATCTTTACTTTCAAGTCAGTAGAGTTGCAATAACGAATATTCGTTTCTTGTTAAAATATAGTACGAAACTACTCTGATTTATTATTTTCGATCGTTCGCTGCCAGTGACAGTAGCGATTCTCCAATTCACGGATTGCGATAACATACAAAATTAACTCAGTTCGGTCCACCTGAATAACCCGTTAATTTCTCTTACCTCGCTTTTATTCTCATATGGAATCCATCTTCGTCTCTTATCAAGCATTCCCGAGATAATGGCAGCCAATAAGAATAAGCCTTGCTATTTATAACCATTTTCCTCTTTATCCCCAACGTGGGTCGTTTCGCGCGTTCCATCTCTATTCTCTTGCGCTCTTTACAGTTTTCCACAGCTTTCCGACCAAAATATCGCTGATAATAAATAAGCCTAAATAAATAGACCCTGCTTCCACTGTTTTACCTAGTCTAGGTTTAATGAGAATGTTCATACGAATGCTGCGCTTTCTCATTGGCTCCGCTTCTTTGGCTTGCACTTTTATTCTTTTAAATTGCTCTGTACGCTAAGGGGCTTATTATATGAGGCCGTGAATGGAAGAGAATATACATTTCAATCCTGGCTCTTTGCCGTTAGGCAAATATCCGAGAATCGTCAATGTTGGATTTTCTCGAGTACTGCGCCCTCGCCCATTCACGCCCTCTATTAAACACATACTTTATTTTCTTTCTACTTTTTCTTGCTTTTTTTATAAATTTGCATGTATATCAAAGTTGGGCCGCCTCTTGAGATTCCGAAGCGAACGACCGGATGCGAGATTTTTCTCCTTTCATATATCGCGCGTATTTTTTCCAATGCAGTACCGTGTACGCTCGAATGAAATTTCACATTGGTGAAATATTTGTTTGCCTTTTATATCCTAGAAAGCTTAGCTTGACAGAACTGTAACCAAAACCATTTTCTATACACGGAATGTAAAATATTTTTTATTTGCGACATTTTATGTCAAGTAGTTATGTTATTTATAGAGCATAAATTATTATTCCATTTAAAATTTTCGAGCACTTCCTAATATATTGTACTTATTATTAAGCATCGGCCACTGCATTTTAAAATTAGCCTACGGAATTTTAATGAAATATTTGCACGAAATTATATTCATAGTTTCCATTCTTCGATTTAATGCGAATAGTTCTGCATTGAAAGTTTAATTTTTTTCATGGTACTTTCGAAGATGGCAGATGTTGCATTTTATTCTGCCAAACGCGTACATACGTTTTTCTCTAAAGATTTTCTGTGTTCTTACAGTGTTTGGTTAAATTCTCTCTTTATCGTGGTCGAGAGTAATAATAACATTGCTGTTTGCTTTGAAATAACGTAGAGAAGAATGCTATCCAAACTATTTAATAAAGAAACTAATTCATATATTATTTTTATATGAAAAAGGCAGCCGTAGCACATTATTCTGTTACTGAAATTTAATTAATGAATGATCCATCAAAATCATATTAAGCCGTAGTTTCACTCAACTTTAACCGAAGGATGAAAAAACCTTGCCCTTCGCTGTATTAATAGACGTAGTAATAAATAAATATGAAAAAATTCCATAAAATTCCATTGTAAAATGTATTTTAAACTACATCGTGAAACGAGTGATTTGTGTCGATTAGAACAAAGTCTTGTGGAAATATTTTCGTATCAACGTAATATCTTGATTTTTCTTTAAGCCGATCGAGGGTCGACAATTTCTTCGCACTAACTTTATCGAAATAAAAACTTGGATTCGCGAATCTTTGCAAGATTTTCTCCTTTGGTCACGATCATCGATTCCTTAGTGTTACCGCGCAGCCCTCCTTCCCCTACTTTTTGCTTCGCCAATAGACCTCGGATTTTCGCCGCCTAGCTGCCGACTTGATTATCCGGGCAATAATAGCGGAAACGGGAGATTTATCGTGCGCGTATCTGACCTTTCGACGACGCGTGGGCGTGTCCCTTCCCTCTAGACTTACGGCGCACATCCTCTTGGCTACGACTACGGAGTTGAGCTTTTCGCAGACTCATCGAGGTTCGCGCGATCACTTTCCCCGGCACATTTTTCAATGCGAGCCCGGAGCGTTGCTGTTCTATCGTTACGCTGTGCCAACGTACTTTTCATGTTGGTTATCGCCTTTCATCGCGGACGCCGCTGCAAGACTCTTGTTTTCAGGGCCGCCAACGATGCGAGTAAACTCTCCTCTGCGATCACCGAAATTTGAGACATAACCTTTTCTTCTTCGCTTATGGATGCTGCGACATTTTGTGGTTGCTACTCGCATTACTCTGAGCATCGTTTATGGTTCGACAATGTTTATGGTTTTCGTTTTTGGCTCGATGTCGTGATATACGTATACTAAATGTAGGATCAAGAGTAGCGGAGAAAATTCCTTGTACTCCGGTTTATTAATCTGCACTGCCAATAGATTTTCAGATAAACTTAATTTCTATGGAAATTATGAAACTGATTTTCGTTTTTTAATTTTCTTGTTAATTGGTATATAATTTTAACCAAATATGGTTAGTGATGAATTTTCATAATTTGCGTTTAAAATCTTCGTATTTTATGAAATAAAATGAAATAGAGGATGCACAAGAATGTATTAAATATTCAGGTTATAGGTTACGTATGGAATATGGTAAAATTAAAGGATAGTAAATAGTACGACTGCTTGTTTCCGTACTTGTTAGTTAAGTCGGCTTACCATCGACATATGAATAATTTCACACGAAATTTGAAAATCACCAGTGAGCAAACAAACACGTAGCCAGCACTATACTTTGATTGTGCTTGGTATCGTAAATTAATTCTTAAAGCACCCTCTTTGCCATATATGTGCGTGTACTGGAGGATAAGAGACCAGACGAATAATAGTCCGAGTACACAGGACTATTAACTAATTTGGCACATGATTTACGGAAGTCGACCTTATCGCGAGGTCCTCAAACAACTGTAAGAATCACTGCTTGCTAAGCTCTGTTGTATTGTATTTCAACCAGTGAAATCAGAGTAGATTAGAAGCGATTGGAGAAAGTTCTTGAACAGCGATGTCCACTACTCATCGTGGGTGCTTGAAATTTTTAAAGCCAGTGCATAAGATGTTTTCAAAGTACTACTTGACCGTTCGTTTGCTTCGTGAAAAAATTAACAGATACGCGCCTTTGTCGGACTTTCGCGTTAATTGACAAAACTCGTTAAATTTTCAATGTGCGCTCTTTGAAAGCACTCGCGAAATACAAAATAGATCGAAAAGAGGCAACTACATTTGGTGGAGGGACGAAAGGAACTTGGAGAGTCTGGTAATTTTTCATAGATCTGTAGCTCATCTGACCGGCGGATTGCTGGCCGAAAGCCAATTCCTCGGATCCTTTTCGATGCACAACTAATGCTGACCTTTCACGAAACTTCTTTTAAGGGTACGTATTCGTGTATATAAATTCTGGAGACCTACAAAAAGCCGAATGAACTGAATGAAGGAGAGAAAGAGAGAAAATTCGGGGTCCGCGTCCCTTTGAAGTACAAACAGGACTTTGGTCTTTCCGCTAATCTCGGTGAGAGTATCCCTCTGTGAAAGGCCGCGCAGTTGCAGTCGGTAACACTACCGCCTCCGTCGACGTCAACAGTCGAATGAAAAGAGACGATGAACGATAACGAATTTCACTTTCTTCGTCACTGGGAATAAAAAAAAGCGTTCCCTTTCCGTCGACCACTAAAGCTTTTGCGCGCTTTATCCTGGCGGTACTTCATTACGAGTCGTAATGGGATGTCTGGTCCTTTTAACGAAGATGGAATATACGCGGGGGTAATGTTTTGTGTTTATATATTGATTTTATGGAGAATTAATTTCACAATCACGAATCATCTTGGGACGTTGCACAAACCTTTGTTGTTAAAAGTAAGAGAAGAATAGCAGCCTTATGTGTAGTCTTTCTCGTTTAAATATTTTTATTTTCATACGAAGTTCAGAGTTGATTGACCAAATGTTTTTAAGTACAAATTACCGATGTTCGTTCTTCATGAAATTTTTAATACCTTATCCTTACAATAGAGTTTTCATTGTAGACGTTATTGCGCCAATCGTAATTGTAAAATTATATTTACCATGATTGCCATAAATAAATTTTCATTCGCATAAATATTTACCAATGATTTGAAGCTACAAAGTTCCTCTAAATATTAGATTATAAAGAACTACTTACATTTCCTTAGATGTAGCTTCAACATTAGGTTACTATTTATATTCTAACAGACTATAAGTAAATTTTCACACATGTAATTATACGAATTAAAATTGATATCGAGCGGATATCCAGCACCTCTTAATAAATATTGTTTTTTATTTGTTTTTGAAATTCAAATAACATCATTTGAGCATATTAACGATATCCCTTTCATCTATCAGTGCTAAATCCCTAAATATAGTTTATTGATAAATCTACGTTGATCTTAGTCTAGGAAAAAACTACAAATATGATATTTAAAGACGAAAATAATAGTATTGCAGATGAGAAAAATTCCAGTTAATACTAGCAATTCCACTTAGAGTTGCTAAATTATTCAAAACCTAACAAGTCGCGTCGTTTCGTAATTTTTTCGCATTTTGTATGCTCTTCCCAACGTCGTTTAAAATAAGTGAATAATGAAAAAGGTGTTAGATACTAGCGGACAGTACAATATAGTTGCATAGAACGCCTAGAAGAGGAGCTTCCCGCTGTGAAAACTGCATCCACAGCACGTATCTCTTTTATAATTAATTAATGCATTCCTCGGGTCCCACCGTTCGAAATACTTCTCTCTCGCTCTCTCTTTCTGGATCTCTAGTTAAATAGTAGGAAGAGAGAAAAGGAAAGACGATCTCGTGCGGAGAAGTAAGCCCTTCTAAGTAGCTGCAATGTTACATAATACGCAACTCTCTTGTACTCCATGTGGTGAAAGCAAAGGTATGAAAAGAGTGAGAGAGAGAGAGAGAGAGTGAGAGAGAGAGAAAGTGCGCACGACCGCTTTACCTGCTAAGGGGCGATAGCGAACGGGCTTAAAATGAATATGGATGGCCAGCAAACGAGCGCGTGTAGCCGCCGACGCCGCATCCACGGGGAGAAATGAATTAATTTTAAGTTTTCCAGCCGTCTGCTGGTCACAAATTACTTATTAAAGAGGGACAAGACTAAGCGAGCGCGAGCGAGAGAGGGAGTGTGTGTGTGTGTGTGTGTGTGTGTGTGTTGATGCAGTACCAGTGATTACGTTAGATACATTTATATTTACTGAACTTTTACTTCATCATTTTTGCCTTTACTTCTCATGTTTATTTTCTATTTTGATCGAGAAATCGTTTTGCTTAGCAGAGCACGTGGGTTTTCAAGTCTATATCGTGAAATTTTCTTGTGCGTCTGTAGTGGTTTCATTTTTTATCAATTTAGTATACCGAGTAATCAAGTTCTAAATAATTAAATTAGGAATTTGGATTATTTAATGTGTTTCACTTAATTCAACAGGTAACAATGCTCTAATTATTAAATAGATTATTTGATCTTGATAAATTAATACATTTACTATCAAGAATTTTGCAGCTATTTTATTTTCAAATATTTTTCCTAATCAAATTTGTAATGAATTTTGCTCAAATTATCAGAAATCAATATTTGCACATATCGCGAGTTATCATCGTTTTTCCTACAGTGTCGACTTGCCTGGATTCATCCGGTATTTAATGCAATTATATATTATATAGAATTTCAATTCTGAGTAATTTTCACGGAGTTATTGTTTTATTCGTTTTCTTTTATTTTTTATTGAATTTTGAGAGTGTAATTTTGATTTATATTCATTTATTTTCATTTATATACATGTCTGGTTACTTCATTATATAGGTTTTCGATTTTTTACAATTTTAATTAAATATCGATATATATTTATAATCAACCTAAATGAATGAAGTAGATAAATGTTACAAGCTTAAATTCACGCGCTCCCGAATAATATTCTTAATATCTTTTAAAATAATCTCATTTTCCTAGAGAAACGTGTATCCAATAGTTCATTATATCTTTTCTTATTTTTCATTCATGTTCGCGACACAACTTTTAATCTGATGAATTTTTTAATCATCGGATAATGAAATAAAAAATTTGAATAAGAATTTAAATTTGATAGAATAAAACTGAAGTTTTTTTGTACGTCTAATCTAGAAATAAAAGTAGCCAACCGAATGTTTGCATAAGTGCCTGCTTTTTGATCATCTGTGCAATAGTATATGTGTATTAGACTGGAAAATATTTAAGTTATTATTCAACTAAAGCGTTTAATAATAGCTCAATTTCTTTTTCTCCCTCTGTCTACTCTTTCTGACGCCTCCTTTCCTTCACCTTTCGTCTCTTACTCCATGTCTCTCTCTCTCTCTCTCTCTCTCTCTCTCTCTCTCTCGTCTATGTATTTATCCCTCTTTTTACAAAGGTTCTGTTTATGAAGGTTTAGTTACTCGATTCACCTTGACTTGAGTTGTCGAAAGGGTGATAATATCAGTGAGTGAAAATCAGAGAAAGATCGAAATTTGAGGATGAATTCGCCCTTTTGCTTATTACGAGAAGCTATTGCATCGGTACCTAATAACACCAACAACAAGGTTAGGTAACTAAAATATACATTATCTCAAGTTAGCTAACAGTTGATTACATTAATTGGATAAATTGCACATTACATCAATAAATTAATGCGATTACCCAACAGATGCCACGTTTATTTTTGTATTTATTCATTTTATACTTCACATTAAAAAATTATTATAAACATAAATATGGAACGAAAAATATAAGCTCTTATGTGCACATTTTTATTTTCACCTTCAATAATTCAACGTACAAAGAAATATCGTAATCATTTGACGTGGTGTTCATGTAAAAATGTAACAGTTTTATCACGTAATATTCTCATGAAAAACGAAACTATCGCGAGATTTTAGATCTTTAGCAAACTTTTGGAATACTTATGTGTATGCATTTTATATTTTTCTATGAATATTCATGAGCTTTATTATCGCTTAATATCATTGATAAATTATTCGAATAAATTGAAAAGCGACGTACTTTTCATTATACGGTACTTCTATAAAAAAATTTATTAAAATTTATATATTACTTGTAATTGTATTTAAATCAAAAAATTTTAAATTACGTATACTTTATGATTATGTTCTGGAAAATAATTAATTTTAATATATTTAGTAAAGATGGTAATAACTAGCAGCTTATGAAAAAGCTTAATTAAATGCAACTAAAGTTGATGTTTTTAAACTACATATAGTATTAAAATTTCAATTTTTCTTACATTTTTAACGTATTAAGAAATAAGAAAAAGAAATATATAACTATGGGTATATTATAACGAAAGGTAGTTATATTTTCAATTTTTAAACTAAGATTCTCTATATATATACATACATATATAATTGTAAATTAAAAATCAATTGTATTTTAGTATCTTTTTAGAATTTTTTTATATTTATATTGTTGGATAAGACAAAACTGGATAACTTTGTGTTCCATTTTTTGTTATTAGTTTTATGCGTATAAATATTCACGTGGTTAATTTTGAACTGTTTTGTTTTCATATTTAAACTTTTTTTTTTTTTTTTTTTATAGAAAACATCAACTACTTATAAGATTCGAATTATTAACATAATTAATTTTTAATAATAATTAACAACATTTTTATTTTTATAAGCTTGTTTTATCGTTCGCCATTTATAAGAATAAATTTTTTGTCACTTAGTTGATATTAATTCGAGTTGCCAGTGTAAATGTTTGAAAATAGCATTAGAGTCCGTTAATGTAAAATTTTAATAGAAAGTAAAATATTAAATTATATCGAATATCCCTTAAAAGAGAAAAGTATATTTTTTTTCGTTTTATTGCCAAATAATAAGTGCAGTAGTTTTATCGTTTTGGCTACTAGTGTGAGCATCGCGATCAGCTTTTATTTCACTATAGTTTGCCATGAATTGATTTTAGAAGAAAAATAAACGAAAAATTTTCCCTCGTTCTTAGCTTTAGTTTCCGTTTACAGTGTAATTCAGTCTTAGATGCAAAATCACATCAGGATCACGGTGTCAGCGAAATAAGAATCTTATCTTATCCAGAGTAAGGAAGTTTGCGCGGTCGACGCTCTGAGAAAGTGAAACATTCCGGGTCATCAGCAGAAAATGACGGAATCTGCTTTAGGTTATTTACGCGTGTTGCGATTACTGGTTGTATGATGCACGCGAGCTTCAAGTTGTTCACATCCATCGGCTGAGCTCAATGATGATATTTTCTCAAAGGTGTTTCAAAGCTGATACGTGACTTTACGTAGTCGGTTTGCTTTCTCTGGAAACTTCTCTCCTTTTTCTGATTTTACATTTCCATTTTAAATGAATAAATATACGTGTATTTGCTAATTATAAGCAAAGTATAATGTATGAAAGTCAAGTCTTTCGAGTTTTACGAGTTTTCAAGTTTTTTTAATACATATTATACCATTGTGATTTAAATAAGAATAATAGACATCACGATGCTTAACAAACTTATAATGTTAAATTAAAAAGTAAATACATTTTAATAGAAATGTGTTGGTCGGCATTAGGATACACGCGTGACACGGAAAAATGTTTGTTAGTACTTTTATGTACATAATGTAAGAATCCATATCCTTTCTTCTGTAAACTTACGTTTCTCCCCTTTCTGTGTAAATGTCCTTTAAATGTAAATTACACTTAAAAATAAAAAAAGTCATTGTAACAGTAACAGTAGCATCCATTGAAATATTTTTATTATTGTATGATTTATTTAAATTAACCATCAATTTTTAATTGTTCCTTATGTGATTTAATAATTTAGAATATAATTCATACTCATTTATCGTCGTCATTAAGCTCCCGAATAATTACATTTTTATTTTTAAAAAGATTGACTAGTTATAGAATAAGGTTTATACAGTTGTTCGTTGCACGTGTGCCATTAATCACGGCTTTGTGTCAGGAAAATACACGAATAAGCAGGTTTTATTACTCAGCAGTGTAACATTATAAAATCACTAACTTTTTGAAATTCAAATTATAATAGCAAAAGAAAATTAAACTGAAAATCATGGAGCATTTAGCAATACAATTTTATATTCTGAAAAGGAAAATTTTATTACAATGGTTTGTTTTTATTAAAAAATGCGTTATTGATCTCCTTCGCTATTAATATTGATAAAATCTACTACAAGTATTATCTTTCAAATAGGACATAAAGAATATTATCGCAAAAGTAGTTCATGAATAATATATGCATCATCAACATATTTTAAAAATACATTTTAATACTGCTTATCAGAGCATGTAAGAAGGATCGATTTAAAAAATTCAAACTCGTATTATATTACGTGTTTAATATTAAATGAAGTTAATGCAAGTAAATACTTTTCTCATTATAAAAGGATAATGCTCTCTTGAGCTCTATGTATCCCATTAATTTCATTTCATCGCCATTATTCATTCCATTTATTCCGGAAGAAGTTCCATTTATTCGAAATAAGTTTCGTGGTCAATGGAGTTCGTTTGTTGCCGTTTTCAGTCTCGTTACTCCTCACAGGAGGTACGCCATATAACGCCGAGCACTATAACAACCTACTTAACGACATCGATAACAGATATACAATGTGTACATGGAGCAGCTTTAAATCCGAAAGAAGTAAAAGCTGAGGTTTCTCCATTCGTGGACTGAAGCAGCGGCTGCGTAAAGAAACAAGTAACGACGCGGTTATCATGCGCATCGTTTCTCTAAGTACATAAAGGTGCCAGTCTACTTGCACTTTGATACCTCGATGAGGCACTATGTGATGTCCTCAGGGGAGAAACAACCACGCGGTCGTATGGCAGGAAGTATATCACCAGCTGATTCAGCTTCTTGGTGTATTTGACGAAACGCGTACGTTGTCGCGGAAAGGTAAATCGCGGTCTCTTCGATTAATGCATTATAATGTTAATCAATGCTTCGTATTAATTTTAGGTATAATACCTTGCCATTTAGAAAGTTTAATTGAAAAATGAATAGTAATTTATATATGTGAAAGAATTAGTGTCGAATCGAAAAGTCTGAGCGATACTATTATTATAATCAATTGATAAAACAAATTAGGAATTATTTATTTTTACCAAAAAATTTTATGTTTTCAGAAGAGCTGCTTCAGCAATCCTAAGATTCATTCAATACTTGTCGATTATTGAATAAATGCAACAATGTTCAAGCGCGAGTTTTATATATTTGTTCAAACACTAATTAAACTCGCCCGTTTCTACACCGAACATCAGCAAGTCTAATCTTATAGGAAACGCCCCCGTGAATTGTATAAAAATCTTTAGATACAAGAAGATAATATTTCGTGTTACGTTTTTTATCGGCTTCTACAATATTTTAATAACAATTCTAGTGACATAGAAAAAAGGAAATGATTTATTAAAATTGGATCCACAATTGAAATAAGGTGACATTGTATAAAGTATCTTATTCAATACAGTTTATCAGATTCTGGTTAGATAAGGATCTTCTTTGAATGCAGTTCTATGCAAGTGATCTAGATTTAGCAGTAGATAGTAAAGAAATCATGATTGAAAAATATATGGAGCAAAACGGGATGAAGACAGCAGAATATAGGATATTATATAATCGTGAGATAAGGGTGATCTGCGCTGCACTCAAGATTCTAAGCATAATTAAATCTCGCAATTTAAACGAGGTAGGGTATATAGATCAAATGCGAAATAAAAGAGCAGTATAAATGGTTTTAGTATCAAAATTAGAAAGCAAATGCTATTTCAATAGTCTATGATGAAAAAGTCTAGAAAAATCATTAAATTCTACTCAACCAAGGTAGGATATAATCATAAATCCTGAATAAATCTAAAGTAAGAAATACTTTCCTACAGAAAGAAACTCATATTTTCGTATTGATGAGATAATGATGAATTTTCAGTTCTTAATAACAGCTAAATAATTACATTTGATTAGATTGATTATTACTTCAATGTGCTTATAACTGAAGCTTCAAATCATACAAGTTAAAATGATAAAAAGTGAGTATTAAACTCAAATGAAAGTTTCATTTAATATTTACGAAAAAATTACTAATTTTTTATTTTACATATTTATACTATATTTCTACAATTTAGTTTCATTTTCAATTGCATATTTATTTGTCATATTTACAAACTGTCAAATTTGTTTCGTGTTACATATGTACGAATCTACATTTCAATATAAATAAAAGTTACAGTTCAGCTAAGTCTCATAATATTCCAGTTCAATATTATTCACAACAAAACTCCTCCGTTCCTTCGCAGCGAGTGAACCACCAGGAAGTGATTTTTCATTTATTTCTATATCAACTAAAGTTGTTTGTATAAATATCTCGCTTCTATAAATATATCCCACATTTTTACGGGGATATATTAATATTATAAGGAACTGTATAGACAAATAATGTGCTTAAGTCATTTAATTTTTCACAAAATGAATTTGAAGTAACTTCATTTACTCGCACTGTGAATGCACAGATATTTAAATGCTCATAATTATGCGCAAAACTGAGCTCTTTCAGGCTAAACATCATTAAATGTCTTTCCAAAATAGACACACGAATCGAGAGACAGAATGAACTGATTCAACTTAGAAAATTACTTAGTATAAATGTGCAATGCTTCCTGAAGTGCAAACTAGTTACACCTTCATAAATGTCCTTATGTATTTATACGCGTTATTTCTGTAGCTTCATTTGTGTGCGTGTGCTTATGGGCGTGTATTTGGAGATAGCGAAAATTAGTGGTAAAACTAGAAAATGTTAATTTCCTGAGAGAAATAAGACTACTGGATTTGCTTGACGATAACAAATAAACGATGTAATGCCTGTAATCTCAGATCATTGGTGCGTTGCTGTTTGCTCAGGGTATTAATATCGCAATTAATGCGTGGCATAACATTAAAAAAGCATGGTTAACGATACAATCAGATATTTTCATTTCAGAGTATAATTTAATACTATATATTTCTTGGAGCATTTTATTCGAGTATAAGAAATCGGAATTTAATAACTTTTCAAGTAATATGAAAGCAATTGTCCGATTTGTAATGCTTCTAAAAATAAATTACGTGTAATGACATGTACGTACAGTGGATTTCAACAATTCGCGGTCCCGCTTAAAATAGTACGCTGTTTATTCAAGCATTAAAAATGAATGTTTTAATTTCTTGCTGTGAATAGACGAAATAGATATTAATTAATTCTTTAGAAACGGACTACGCGAAATAAAAATCTTTAAGTAAATAAAAGTCTTTAAGCTAATTTTATATTTTTCCATCTTCAAAAAGATTTTGCATACAAATTTATTTCCTTTCTGTTGAAATTGCAATAAAATTAAGAACAAAATTTAAGAATAAGTTTTTGCTAGAACGAAAGTTATGAAGTATAAATTTCGATCGGAAAAGGATAGTTTAATATATTTCTACAATAAAATATTTCTATCACGATCCTTTTAATGGAATAAGTCGAGACCCAGATACCGCAAAAATTGTCGACCAATTTTGTATTATATGACAAGCTGAGTGGGTTATTCTATTTAAAACGTTGAACTGCTCGTTACTCTCATAATTGCTAATATCAAGAGTTATGTCGTTTTTGTTCTCGAGTATGCTTGAAGGATTTTTCGTTATTGACGTCGTCTTTGTACAGATAATAATCGAGTTCGGCATCATAAAACAGTACAATGCACTTTGCTCGAAGTTGAAGTTGCGACATTACGGGAGATGACTTTGAAGGAATCACTTCCACTTTAAGAATATTTGAAGCATATATAAACGAATATGAATAATTCGACATATGAATTTATTAGTGTGCCTTGGCTTATGATGGCTTAAATGAAACAGAAAATGTCAATCTGCCAATTTTAGAAAAACCGAAAGCCTTTATGCTTGTTATTAATAGGTACTGTCAAGAGAGGAAAGTACAATTTATGGAATTATTAAAATATAACATTGTATTATAATGGCCTACGTTCTTTATCGTAGCGACGATTTTGTTCGTCGCGAGTATTAAATTATATTAGAAAATTAATATTAAATCAACCAATATTGAATTACGTATAGGAATTGTAAGTTCACAAGCACTGTCTGTAGGAGAGACTGGATTATGAAATATCTGGATTATAAAGTACACGACGTATATGTATATATATATATATATATATATATATATATATATATATATATATATATATATATGGGAAACTTGCCGTTTCTTATTAAACTTTAAAGTTTATGTGCATATTTATACGTTGCTTATGAGAAATAAAAGATCAAACGTACGTTTAAAATAAAAAATATTTCAAATAAGTTGATAAAATTTTTACATCATCAGTCTCACTCGGACGCGCGCAAATGTGTCTCTTTAATTCAAGGAGGGATATGAAAAAGGTTTTTTACCACAAATGAGCTATTCAGGTTGAAAAGTTTAAAGACGCACGGGTGTTGGTCTAGTTTAGAGTAAATCCACACTTCGTTGAATCCTCTATAACAAGGGGAAAGAATAGAGCTGATATCCTACTTTTATCCTAGTCTACATCATACATCCAACCCGAGCTGCATCTTGGATATCCGTAATGCTTCTACATCTCTTTCAGCTGCCTAGGAATCATTGAAAACTCATTCGTTCCCCTCGAAACACGCGGCATAATCTACCCAACTCGCCTCGTATTCTTCTCCCCGGGTGCCGAAATCTACGATTCGCTATCACCGTCACCGCACATCCACTGCAATAAGCAACAATCCTCCCAACGCGATCGCTGAAACGAGAAGGAGTCGAAAATCGCTCTTCGAAGTTGGCGTAAAAGCGCGAGTCCGTGTGACGGGGTGCGAATGCAAACGAAAAAGGGAAATGCGACCAGCCTAGGAGATTGAGACGTTTCGGAGCGCCTCGACCCAGTTAAGATGAGCCGAGGGTGGAACGGCGGGTGCGAGGTGGAGTAAGGAGGACAGAGACGCGCCTGTTCTGCGGAGATTGCAAATCGTAACTTCCGCTCGGGTGTGTTTCCGCTGGCAGGGAAAAATGGCGGCGATCGAACTCCTTATGCGGGGTCTCGAGCGACCGATAGACGCAAATCTCCCTGTTCTTTTGCCCTCGCAATGCTCACGAGTAAAATCCCCCAAAAGAATGCCACCACTGTCGTCATCCATCAAGGTCGCTTTAGAGAGTGAAAACGAGCGTTGAATCGTGGCTGGATTCGCTTCGTTGGCAGAAAGCAAGTTTCCTGAAGCTTCGGATTCTAATTGCTTTCCATCGCGCGCCTCTTTTCGTCGGAAGAAATACCTTCTGCACGCACGCGTCGTAAAGGCTTGACGCGTGAGCTTGAGCTCGGCTTTTTTCTTGTTTGCAGTTCGATTCTTTCAGCTTTATCTGGGTGTACTTAAGTTAAATCCGCGACGTCAATGCATTGGACTGCGTTGTTTTTTGCCTTTTACCTTACCAACTTCAAGAGCAAACATTTTGCTCGAATATTATTGAAAGGGATTTAGTTAAAGTGCATAATATTGACGTGACTAAAACGTGGTTTGAGAATATTCTTTCAGCCTAAAATTATATATGTGCAGTAAGATAATATTAAGATTTTTAAGGTATTTCAATTGTTATCACGTTGTTTTTCTCCGCGATTTACCACTAGAAATTTATCAGCAATACTTTGCAAATTTATTTACGTTTCAATGTGAAATATTTAATAGATATGATTTATGTAGATTTTTATTTTGAGATTTTGTTAATTTTTCCAATCGACGGGAATGTTTTCATTATCATTCTGATGTCAGAAAATGTTTGCTGAATTTTAAAGGTGAGAGATTAACGTGAAAAGTCGAGCTCGAAAAATAAAACATCGAATTGCAAAGCAATTGTGCAAGAGAAAATCAGAGTTTATGTTGCGTGTACACGCATTTACAAATCAAGCTATAAAAACGATAAGTTGTAGAAGATAGAAGCAGTACGCGTTCAAATAAAGGTGATGTTTACAATCTATTACTTGAAATTTATAGGTTTCACGGTGCAATTGTTTAATTATTACATTTTCTTAAAATTTGATGCTTCAATTACACCTTGCCCAACTGTGTAAATTAACGTAAATTAAAATTTTGGTTTGTATTATATGTATTTAATTTTTTATAACTGCTGTCAGGTACTACAAAATTCGTATTCTAAATAAATGCAACACAATAAAGTTGAAATTAATGATATGTACTTATTTCATAAGTTATTTACAATTAAAAAGTATCATCATTTTAAACGTATACGTAAGCATATTATGTTTGGAATAGTGTGAATAAAACATCGTTGAATTTTGTGAATTGAATTATAATTGAATTGTAAGTTTAATATTGCAGTTTAAGATTTCTTTTAAAGTGTAATAATTTTCAATTGCTTTTGATAATATTTCCTTTTATCGCGGAGTTCGGGCTTCTTCTTATTTACCGTAACGTTTCTACGCTTCCTTGGGCCAGCCGATGTTCCTGGCTTGAGGCCTGATGGACGACCTCCACGGTGCCTCGTTAGTCGCTCTCCGTGCCCGTTGTTATTGCCGGGATGACTCGCCGGACAGGGTTCGTTGGGGTGGAAAAAGGAAGGCGTATTTTAAAGCGGATTGACTAAATAAGTACAACTACGGTAAACTAATGAACAAAAAAAGCTTCTTTTATTTGCCTCTCGGGGCATGACTGCATAATTATTAATACATAACGTTAAGAACGCGTTCGGCGCACAAAACTCGCAACCAATTAACGCATACTATATTTCACGTATATTATATACACGTACGCACGCGCACATGCACTGAAATCGCTCCGACCGTTGGCGCTTCTACGCGTCCGCTCGAGGTCGGCGGGTGCACGAATCGCGTCACCCAGGAGGAGAGGGCGTGAATCACGCTTTTCCCCGGTGATGATCAGGATGGACACAGCGAATCGCGTCATTCCTTGGACCAACAGGAACAGCAGCGTAAATCACGGCTACTGCTGTTGGGACCTAGGCTGGAAGGGTGTTTCCAGGAGGTTTGGCGGTTGCTGGAAGGCAACTGACCACGAACGCGGCGTGCACGGCAATGTATTGTCGGTTATTTCGCTCATTTTGCACGGATCGATGCTCGATGGATTATTCGCGATGATCGATCTGCGCGAGTCGTTCGATTATCGCGGGGTCCGATCATGCATCTCCGGTACGCGCCGTAGTCACCGATGGCGCTTGGTCAGTTGGTAAAGTGTCTGTGTGTTCGTTCTTGCTTTCCCTCTCACTCCCACACATACGGCTACGTGTAGGCCTCGACGTTTCCCGGTGTGGATATTCGAAGGATAAAAAAGAGTTTTCCAGACATTTTATTTAGAATAACAAAAAAAAAGGATAACATTTTATGGATATTAAATAGACAATTTAAAAGAATGTTTTCATTGTAAAATTTTTTAAAATAGTAGATTTATTAACTAATTATTGAAGCTACAAAGTAAAAAACTTAAAAATACTGATACATGTAAAATTTATCTTAAATAAAAATATTTAAAATATTTTTAACTGACATAAATTTTTATCGTCCATAAATTATAATAATCCAAAAACAATGTATATAGTTCTAATGGAAACTATATTATCCTTCTTCGTGTAATACGTTTCAAGAACTTTTTTATTTTTTTTTATAGTAAAAATGCAATAATTATCAATGTCTAGAAAAAATTTTTATCCGTAAGTCAAATTGACTTCCTGTCGTCAATTCGAACAATTTCGAGAAATTATAAAAATTAAATTTCGAATAACGTACTTCTAAAGTTCTGGAAAAATATCAATTATGGGCAAATCACAGAGATTCGGTAGCATTCATCTGTGACCAATATAAACAATAACGCGTGCAGATTTTACAGAAAAACTCACGTTATTGCATCGGGTCTAATCTACGAATGTTACGAGCTTCCTTAATTGCGTTTCTTCTGTACTTATTCTCTCTAATCATTCAACACGCGTCGCTTAAATCAGCGAACATATTCTATTACTGACCAATACGCAATTCTAATAAATCCATTATCCGTGAAACTGCCGAATGGACTTCGTTAAATATACTCGTACTAACGTAGGCGCCATTTACAATAATTTACGTACCCTAATCGAAGTACTTTTGTGGAATATAATTTTAGAGAAATTGTTTATTTAACTATTTTTAGTTACTACAGTACTCGATAGTTTTACAATTTTTAAGACTGTTCCTGAATTTCGAGAGTATTAAGTGTTTTGATGATAAAATTAATTATCGGAATTTTCCGTTCATAGAACAAAGTTAACCATTTTTTATTTATTCTTCTTTTATATTAGGATATAATTAGCGAAAAAGTATATATCGAATAAGAAAATATTCAATTGATTATTTTAATACATAGTTGTGAAATAGAATAGTAATAATAAATATTTTATTGTACAATATATTTATAAAATATATTATAATCATATGTAATCGTGTACAGTCCATTATAATGATAACTTGATGAAGGAAGAAAAATTTTTTTTAAAGTCTGTACTTTACAAAACACTTTTAATAGTTCGATTACAGATTAACGCAAGAAATTTCGATCTATTGAAGCTTCTAAGTCAGGTTCATTAATTAGTAAAAATTTGATCGGTCAGCATGATAATGAATGTTGTAGTGAACCACTAAAAACAATTAAACGCAACGTTTCTGAACGGGTATTTAACTAAATTCTTAATAGATTTAAAATACGCACATTAAACGTTAGTAAATCCAAATATTTTCAAAGAATATAATAGCAAACATAGAATAAATATAAATCACAACTAATGAAAACATACCAATATGAATTTCTATACTTTTTATGGGAATTTTTATTTTCAAACTTTCTCACAATGTAGCAGAAGGTACTTGTTGAAAAAATCAACAAGTTTCATACCGAGAACATAACGGTGAAGTGGCATACATGTTAAAAGAGAGAAAAGGGGGAAGGTTGGCGAAACAAAGGGTCTCCTAGTCTAGTCTTCATTACTTAAAGTAACACAGCAACAGAATAAGCCCGGTAAATAGTAGTTCGCTGGGTTGTTGTTACGAGATTGTTACGAGGATTCCCACGCGCTCCCGCATCTAATCTTAAACTCGGCACCCGCGCGACCGTCATTAAGATCGACTTACGGTGATTACAGTTCCAAGGGTAGGAAACGACACGTTGGCAACTGTTACGCGTGCCACTGCCGATGCGCGTTTTCTCATTTCTCATCTGGATACGACGCTCGTTACTTAATCGCACGTGAGTTTACAGTGTGCAAGCGCTCGTAAATAGCGAAAACGGACGATTCGCGAAATTCAATTATTACATTTTATTAGAATCAAGGTGCGTACTAGTCGAAATCCACGGAGGGAGGCTGCTACTGTGAGCTGTCACGAAGTCTCGGTAAGGGTGGTAGGATGCGCGACCTACGAAAGCAATTTATTCTTAATACAAGGTTATTACTTTTCTTCGAGAGCGATCTATTTGATGAAATTTATTATTGCAAGAATTGCTACGAATAAAGAACAATTGAGTCAAATTGAAAGTAACAAATTTTATTAAAGGAAAAAACGTAAACTGCTGACACGTATCACTTCGCTGTATCGAATTCGCTGAAACTGATACTTAATACAAACAATTGAAAAGATTTAAAATGTCCTGACCTTTTAGTAATCTTTTAGCAATAGAGAAACTTTAGTTAACCATATAAATACATATGTGTGTGTGTGTGTGTATATATATATACATATACATTTAATTATTCTATCTACAAATTATTGGGTACGTCGTAAGTCAGAGAATTACTTTTTAATACACACATAAAAATTTAGATACGTATTAAGTGTATATGCACAAGTATATTTAGATATAAAATAGGTACGTAGCAATCGTAATCGCAGCTCTTATTCTTGAAATCAGACACAATGCATTTATCAGTATGGGGTTGTACAACCCATAAGGCGATTGATCTTCCGATGCACTCGAATCGCCGAAAAAAAAACTTAGAAATATGATCGAAAAGAAAGGACAATATATTTTTTGATTTTTAAAAAGAAAGCATTAGATATCGATTGACAAGCGCTCAATCGCTTTGTATGGGGGATTTTTCAAGTCACTAGATATTTTAGCCCGTCCACACATTTAGTCTACATATTAAGTAAAATGCATGTACATTTATATAAGAATACAATGAATACGAAATATTCAGCTACAATAATACCGTCTAAATTTATGTAAAGTAATCTCAACAATTTTTTACGTTGCTAAATATACGCCTTTATTAAAAAGAATTTGTGAATAACATGAAACATAATTATGCAGATAATACACATAAAAATTAGAAATATAACAATAATTTATATTTTTCCTCGGTATATTTATTTCCAGACTAAAATATGTTTTTCATCTTTGCGATTCAGTTTAACAATTTAATACATTCACTTTCAATAAATCATTCATTTTTTATTTTAATTTATTTTCTATCTTACCTGAAAAATGTTACAAAAATGCCTAAGCTCTTGTAAAATTTTAATAAAAAGAGGGTGCAATCTTAAAATACACAGTAGAGATCATGCAAAGCTAAGGCACTCGCCTACCTTACAGGCTCAAAATGTCCATTTTCTGTTTGTCCAAGTGGGTAATTAAATATTAAATAATAAATCCTCAAAGTTCTACAAACCACTTAGAAGTACCTCGTGTAATACAGAATTAAGAATAGGAAAGCATTAAGCAGATACAGAATCATTCGCTCTTTCTTGAATCTCGGGTTAACGTCAATTTAAATTTTTTGTGCATATTTCTACTTTCAGATTTTTCTACCGACGAAAATCAATTTTACTCGTGTGCTTCCTTCTTTTAAATTTACTTAGTTAAATTAAATTTCTTTTAGTCAACGATCAGTTTCTTTTCCATTCTTAACGTTTACGAATTGCATATTCTATATTAGGAATCTGCAAAGTCCAATATGGAAGCGGCATAAATGGTAATTAATTCTTATTGCTTTATTGTTATGTAAATGGTTTGCCGAGTGGCGCAAACTTCAAATCACCGATCAATTATCACACGCTTTTATACCTCCTCCTCGTGTTACTTAACGGAACACTTAAAAATAATTTGCACCCTCTTTCAAAATCTTCTCAATGATAATCTTTTTAAAAGTTTTAGCTAACGAATATAAAATTCAAACTACAATTTGCTTTAGAGTATTAGTGCAAAACATTTCTATTCGAAAGCCTAACTTATGTAACTTATGTAAGTACGGGAACATTTGACGAAGTCATTCGGCAGTTTCACGGATAATGGATTTATTAGAATTGCGTATTGGTCAGTAATAGAATATGTTCGCTGATTTAAGCGACGCGTGTTGAATGATTAGAGAGAATAAGTACAGAAGAAACGCAATTAAGGAAGCTCGTAACATTCGTAGATTAGACCCGATGCAATAACGTGAGTTTTTCTGTAAAATCTGCACGCGTTATTGTTTATATTGGTCACAGATGACTGCTATTTTTATCTATTGACTTAAGTTAAATTTCTTTTATAAATGATTAACAATAATTCTAGAACTAAGAAATTTTATAACAATGGTAATTAATAATTTGGCACATAGAAGGCCACTTTTGATTTTAACACGTTATTTTTTCTTATTTCGTCTAGACAAAGTTTATATAGTTCCACATTTTCTTTATATTTTCCTGATTCATGCTATTCTGAAACAATTTTAGAAAAGAAAATGCAGTTGCGATACGTTTTAACGTTTAATTGAATATCTGCCAGTTTTTAAGAACTTTACAGTAAATCATGTTTTTATGCAATTTCAAACAACATACTGTGCCAACATACAGCCAACAGTTTACAGAGCCTTATTATTTCTTTTTCTTGACAAGAAACTATTTTTTGTAGTACAAGTACGTAGAGCTTAATAAAACAACCATCAAATTTACGTTACTTCGTCATAAATAAAAAGATCTTAAACTTTTTCTTTCTAAGCTGTCAGCGAATGACATGTATCCACATAATTTGTATACGAAACAATTGATTACCTTTATTACATTTTACTAGAGATGCTTAATTTGTATATCTACAAGTAATTAATGCACAATCTAATTTGTTTAACCATGTTTTGTTATTATACATTATTTAAGCATTTATATCTTTATCTGTTTTTTTATTAGTGCATAATAGAGTTATATTAATAGGCAAAGGTCATTATGTTTACTATTGTTTATTAATCAAATATACAGTGTACCAAACGCTGAAAGCGAATTCTGCAGTTTAGCAAATATTGATTTCATAATCTCAAACTTGTGTTTCTCAATATCGCCACTGATATTAATTTTACTGTCTGATCTTTAAGTAATATTCAAGGCTTACACTTTTAAATATACCTATAATTTTCAGAATTGTGAAATAAGCGAACCATTGCTGAATGAAGAAATAATCTCTGACAATGAATATACTTTCTGTGAATAAGATAATTTCCGAATACTTCGAAATGTATTTAATAACGTTCGTTAAAATTTCTTTAATGAACTTTTTTGCCGTAATTGGTCGCATAACGGTATCTCAAAATAATAAAGCTAATTTATTTTCATAAGAATATGGTAAGATTCCAAAAGTTGCACCAAGAGGGTCGAATGTCTGTTATTGAGAACCTCCTCGAAAACCACCAGATGTCTTTATCCGAAGTACGAGATGCTGTGTCGGCTGCAAGCTGGCAGTGTCAGGATGTTGAATATTGCAATGTAGCCATTGAAATTGTGAAAGAATCTATCGGCACTGTAGAAGCCGGTGCTACACGAGGCAATGTCGACAATATTTCTTGAACTTATATCTACTGTATTTTTATATTCTTAATGATAATAATGTAGAATAATTATCTTTACTCGTATCCTTTTTAATCGTGCAAGGGAAAAGCTCCAAATGCTACAGAATGTGCACGACCATTACAGACTCACTGTTTTTATGCGCCTTCCAATTTTTATTAAATAAAAGAACCCAATAAGTTCATCTGTATACTCTCTGTAGACACAATAGCACTTACTATACGTAAAATAGAACTTAATTTTAGCCTAAATTTGTATCGCCAATTTTAATCTAATCGTCATCGGTGTTTCGATAGTGAAAATGATTTCTTTTTAAGTAAACAGATATTATATATAGATTCAAGTTGATAGATTTTTATTTTCATTCAGAAGTTCGAGAAGCTGGATTTCAATATTTTATTTAAGACTGAAATCTTTAGACAATTTCGGAAACTTGTAGGAAATTTTTGATTTATTGAATATTTAGAGTGCACTCTGTGCACTGCAACCTTCCGAAATTTCACACTGCAAACTAACCGATACCAAGCATTTATATATTGATTTATTTTAGTAACGAGTAATATCGTGAGTACGCGAGCGATACATTATTTATAAAGCTGATTTTCTGCATTTATCGTCAGTTGCAGTGACTGCCAGCGGATACTAGCAAGACGAATTGGTTCACCTTGGCTTTTGTACTTAAGTTACAACTTACCGCTTTAGCCACGTATTGCCCACTTACTCTGAGAAAAGGTAAACTTACGAAGGGTGGAGGCGAAAAGAGATAAAGGGTGACCGTTCTTAACCGCGTATTAGATTGCTAGGACGCGAGCTGGTGTGCGGGTACGTGCCAATAAATTTTTATTGCTACTTTATGGTGATAAGGCTAAGGACGTTGGCGTTGCTCGCTAACGGCAACGAGCCGTTTTAATGTAATGGGACATCATGAATCATATTTCATCGGTGCAGCGACTCGATCCCTCAGATAGCTCGATCAGTTCTAGCTTTATGCGCGCGGTATTTTCCCCAATTTTTCCCCTTTTTTCTCACATTTGCGCTGCGCGTATGTATATGAGGTGCAACGATCGCTTTCGTTGCGTGTGCTTTTTCTTCTTTTTTCAAAAATCCGATTTATTGTAGAGCTTATATGCCATCGTATTATGAGTCAACCTTCATTTGTTCTAGTAAGTCAAAAATACTTCTATAGAGCTACTCGTAAACGTCAGTTAAATGATTAGTATAAAAAATTATAAATACTGTAAAATTACTTTCAACTACGGGCTTCTTTCAATTGACTACAAATGAAACAAAAACATGGCATTAGAATTTTATGGTATTATTATTAAATTGCAGCTCAGCAGAGGCTAGTTTAATTGTGGTGAAGTTGAAAAATGGAGTTGATAATGTAAATTTTGATAGGCTATTATAATGCAAATATTGTGTGAGAAGGTCTTGAAGTTCCATAAAAATAAGAAAGAAAACAGAATACACTAAGAATAAAATCAATTAAATACGCGGTCCATTTGGATTGATAATATTTTTTTTTCAATCGAAAAATTTATCCTGCTGCACATACTCACGTAAAGGTTTACACGTAGATGATCAAATTTGTAGATGTAATTTTGAGAACAAGAACGAAAGTTGTAATTTACGAGAAAAGAATGATTATATCTCGTGGTATTGCATGTTTTGTATATTAACAGTTGGTAAATTAGGTGGTTTTAATTAAATTTCTCATCTATAATATGATCGCAGGATAATTATTAATATCTTTATAATTAATATTCTCAAGCCAATGAAATATTTTTTTCCATTACTTTTAGCGTATTTCTGAATTAATTTTGAGTTGAAAATTTGTTTTTTCCGATTAAGCGTGCAGACATCGAAAATGCACTCGCTAAGTAGTTACCTAAGTAATTTAAAGCCACGGCAACATGTTAAAATTCAGCTCGCACTCCGTACATAGTTTTGTTTTTCCTGTTCCGTACAAACTCGGAACAAATACACATGGGGAAAATTTCATGCATAATTTAAAAAAATCAGGTTTTATATTTACTAGAAGTTATTATGGGAGACTATAAGTTGAAATTAGCAGTCATGTTTTAAAATCTATAATTATTATTTCTAATTATACGGGGATCCAAACAATGTTCTCAGAATTAAGTGCAGTAATTTCCATTGAAATAGTATTTTAATATATTTTTGAAAATGTTTGAAATTTGTTGAACAATTTCCATTTGATTTTTTTTTTCATATTATATGTTCGATGATAAATTATACGAAAATTATACATTACTCGTATTGCTGGAAAACCTATCGAAACTTTTATAAGACCTTTTTAAGAGTTGTTAAATTGATTTTGAACAATTTATTTAGTTGTGCCGAATTTATGCTGAAATTAATTGTACAAGATGTAATTTCATGACTGTGCGTTCGGTAACGAAAAATTGTTTCGAGAAAAAATACAAATACGTGATTTTTCTTATCTGACATCTACGGAAACTAATTTTTAATATTCACACGATTAATTCCAAAGAATGATAACTATCACATTGAAAAGTAATTATATGAGAATTTCTTTACGTATTATAAAAGTTTGAATTAAAAAATAAAAAGTAAAGGTAGTGTTATTATTTGTGTAAATAATACTCGAGATATTTCATAATAAGAAATTAAATAAATCATTCGGGCAAATTTCGGTGCAGTTTTGATATCATTTCATTATAAATGAAGAACAATTTTATCTCCAGCATTTAAATGTTATAAATTTCAATAGAGAAAAGTTTGTTCAAAGTTTTGTCAATTAAGAACTTATACTTTCTCTTTTTGTAGATGAACGCAAAAAGACTTGTAAATCTATTAGAATATGCAGATTTATCTTTAAGTTCCGTATTTGTAGCTTTGTAGCTTTGTCATTTTTACCATTATTATAGCATCTGGCCAGTTTTAAAAAGTATTATAATTCCCTATACCAATTTGAAATTCCACACATAAATCATGTGTCACCTATACCGCGTATGCACCATTAACATATAAAAATTGTTAATTTTCACAAACGAGAAATAACGCATTGAAGCCACGTTTTCCCCGTATAATTTTCTCACCAAGAGAGTATTGCGTATACACAAACACACGCACAACGGCGATCTCCATTAAAAAAAGACTTTTACGCCGCTTTCCAATTTCCCATCACCATGGATTTCCTCTCCGGAGCATTTCCTCCCCCCAGCTCGCGCCGCGCCGTAAAAACATCGCTCGACTTTTGTCTCTCCTTTTCTCACGCGCACACGCACATTCGGACAGCTTCCTTTGATCCATATTTCTATTTCGCTCTTTCGAGGTCGGCTCGAGGCCGCGAAATTGCCATATTCTATTGTCGATTCTCGGGTTGCCATCGGAACAAAGCAACTGCCTTACGCAAAATGCGTAAGGGCTGTGGGTGGCGCTCGACGTGTAGTTTAACCATTTGTGACGTCCACAGCATTCGGTTATTGTGATGCGAAGTGCTGCAGATCCTCGGGTCGTTCACTATTAATATGCAGAGGAGATCGATGATGGGGTGGCCTGCGGAGAAGTTCGGTATGCCACGCGCCCCCCTTCCCCCAGGATAGCGTGATTTTCTGGGCATTCGGCGAGCGGCAGCTATAAGGTCCACGTTATCCCTGTTCTCCATATTGGATGCTTTCGTTGATGTCAGTCGCAATGGTATTATTTCGAAACAGTTTTCAGACCAGATTTCCACTTAATGCATGTTGGATATTCGAATTCGATTTCAGCTTCCAGTGAAAAGAAAATGAACGACACGTTTTATTGCTTTGACTCAGTTACGAACAAGATACTAGTACAATGTATGTACTTTTGCTCTTGTAATAAAAAACCAAAACAGTAAGTGAGCAAGCATTCGAAATAGTTTTTCATTGACAATATAAAAGGTCAAAATAATTTTTAGTTACATTACTTATATCGTAATCTCGTATAAAAAGTGAATTTTATTTGAATATAATTGAAATTTAGTTGCTCCTGCTTGATGTAAGAGTTAATATAATATTATTGAAAATACATTTGGCGTAAAAGATATTCTGTAGTGAAGCAGAGAACTCTTATATACCCGAAGAGCAATTTATTTTAATGTTTTATGCAGCAAATGAAACAAGCTCTGATAGAAAGCTGCATTTACGCGAGCGTGTGCGAGCCCGTGTTCTATGTACTTATAAGTATAATGACACATATATGACACGGATAACGCGGTAATTGTGCAATAAAACAACTGTGAAACCCGGTGTGCACAAGTGTCTACGGGCAATATGTTGCTACTTGGAAAAGTACTTGGACATATGGTAGTCTTAAATATCGTCTAATTATATCAAAGTATACAATGCACCGTAAGAGAGACATTTCAATGCATTTCAGGAACTTGCAACTTTGAATATAATCCGGAAAAATTTTAGTCGTGCTCAACTCTTCTTCACCTTTAGGAAATAAAGTGTGGCTTGCACTCGTATTAGTCGTATTTTCGTAATAGTCAATTACGGTCTGATTATTGTGCCTTGGTACACATATTTTGCTAAATTTTGTCAGCAGTTTTGTCAAAACTCTATAACGGATATAAGTTGAGATAGCTAAAATTTGAATAAAAGAAATGTTAGATTTACAATTACTAATCAAGGCTTTTCGTTTTCATTCATATCCATCGTTTAACTTTAAGCTTGTTAACATCAAAAATATTGATACAAGTTTTTGAAACTCATCGGTGGAAAGTTGTACGGAAAATTTGAAATTAGCATGAAAGTAGACATTATTCATTTAATGTTTAGAAATAGATTTTTAGATAAAAAACACAGACTATACCAATTTTAAAATCCACGTGTCTTTATATAGCGTGCGAAAAGCCTCTTTTAACCAAATCTTAACCTAATAGAAAACAGATAAAAAAGTGTATTTGATTCATCTGAAAGCTTATTGAAGCAATGAAAGTGTTTAGCTTTTCTGAGTTTAATATCGAAATCATACATTATTTATAAGAAATTTGTAATATTAAGCCAAAAGCAGAACTTATTTGAATATAGCAAGATAATATTTTTTACGCGACACGATGGCGATTCAATACTGTTAAACCCATTTTCAATGTGTTAATCAACATATTCTCGAGAATATTCCATCCCAATAATAAAATTTATATATTTGTACTAAAATTTGTCACATTATTTTTGTCAAAAGAATACCGAATTCTAAAATATCATTTATAACTCGACATTAAGCGTTGGTTGAAAGGCGTAAAATTTAATGCGTAAAAAGCAACATTAGATATAGGTTTCCCGAGCGCAAAGACCACCGCCAATAAATTGGAAATTTCGGTAAAAATCAAGAACTTAGTCGAAATGCCTCTGATCTCAAACGTTGTATCGACAGCGCTTGATTCCCTTTAAAGCAGGTATGCAGTTGAAATTTTTGAAATAGGCGAGTTATAAACAATGGCGTAGAGCTTGAGGAAACGTTGAGCAGGTACGGCGCAATTCCCTAGAAATGAAAACGCGAAAAAGAGCAGGTGCGTAACTACATAAGCAGCAGCTTTTACGTGACCGCTAATGAAAAATGGCTCTGTACACCCAGTGCATTAAAACTGCAGCGTTTGTAAATCGACGGAGACCGAGTGGAAATAATCTGCGCAATGTTTTGTGCATAATGGATGATTAATAAACAAGTTGAGCTCACTCGGTACATATAGTAGCAGAGTTTAATTTATCGGCATTATCTCTCTCATAGCTAATTTCTACAGTAAGTGATAATCGACGTGGAAGCGTGATTATATGGTACTGAGTTGAATAATTTTTTCTTATTTTTTGATGGAAATATTAATTTAAAAAGTGAAGCATTATTAATGTATGAGGGAGTTAGGCCGATGAAGAAAATTTGTTTTACGTAATGATAAATATAGTTCGATAAATAGAGTTGATTGTTTATGCAATTGTATCCGAGTAATAAGATTTTAACATGAAAAGTAAATGCTTTTAAGAAATTTGATAAGAGTTGAATAAAAGTTACATATGTATATCAATTAGTGTAATAATTAATTCAATAATGTCGGAATTGAACTTGAAAATTGCGTAACTAACAAAATAAATCGAGAATCAATTGACTCATTTTACTTTAAAATTCATATTTTTTTCAACAAGCACAACTGCTGCGAGTCCATTCATTATAGAGCTTAAACAGTAGCGTAATTAGCATGCGAATTGTGTTCTGCTATTCAATTTCATTTGGTTATTATTGTATATTTGTTATTGGATCTCAGGTCAACTCAATCGTTAAAATATTTTCTCAGTCCGCAGCTTTCACTCGTGAATAAATGCTTTCGCTCATACTTTATACTCTGATGAGCCATTCGCGTATATTCAATGCACTCACTTCTTTATGTACATGTTTTAGGTCATCAACCCTTTGCGAATATTAATTTTCTTGGCTGTACATTTGGATTACGTTTATTTATATTTATATATTTTATGTAGGCTGAGATCTTTATAAATGTATTATTTCTCTCAAGAAATCCAACAAAACGATTGTGCTTAAATAATAACTTTACGTTATTACGATTTACAATTTAAATGATAAAATAATAAATAATATTAATATATGTACAAGTGCTGAACACGTGAGACAATTGAAACTAGACTTAAATAGTCTTTAGACAGTTGCAGCACTTAATTTTCTGATTAGAACGTTCAATTATTCTTTCAATAGTTATATATTTCTTACGTCATTGGTAAAAATTTCTTAATATCACCAAACAATGATAAAGTACTTTATAAATATCGATATTGACTGCAATTATTTTCATTCTAGTAATCTACAATATATATTAGTTATTAGCCAAATAACTTATACTTATTGCGTTTGAGATGTGGATTTGTAATTGAGTAGTTGGTAATTTCATAAATAAAATTCGTTTAGCGAGTAAATTAAAAAAATTGCGTAGTAAAAAGTGAATTTCAGCTGCAGCATCTGCGGCGAACGAAAAAGACACGCATTCGAGTTCACAACCGCAAAAGCAAACTCACGCGTAATATAAGCTTTTTACTTACGAAAATTTGATCTCTTCAAAGGGAGAACTTTACAATTTTACGCATAGCGGCTTTAATTTGCGAATTTCATTAGTACTTCAGTTAGCCCATTGCCCAGTATTAGTAATAGTTAACCAAATAATGATGATCACTGACGGCTGACGTAACACTGCAACGTAACGTACCCTAAATGAAGCAAGAGTACATTTTCGTTCGTCGATCCGTGAATTTCGGGAAACATCTCGCGGCCTCATGTGTCACCCCTGCCACTCATGAGTGTATGACTGCCATACTCTCCTACCTAATACTTTTTTTGCCCACGCGAGTAAACGTGATATACGTATTTGGTTTGAGGCTATTTTTACTTTATTATGGTTTTTTTATTTTATTTTATTTAACCATTCGATTTTATACTTTTTTTGGTCGATTTTTCTAATAACGTTGGAAAGTTATTGATGAATCCGTGTGCGTATAATTCATACCGCATTTAATGTTGGATATAGCAGAATGGATTTATGTTGTTTACAAATTTATTTTTAAATTGTAATTAATTATTATAGACAGTTTTCATTTAATTCTATATTATTTTATTAAACCTTTCTAAATACGATTTACATGTTCCTATCAATTTAGAGATACATTTTATTGACTAGTCAAAATATCTCTACTGGAAATATTTATTTCAAACGTATCCTAAATCTAGCAGTACATTGCATACTGGAATAAAAATTTCTAAAATATTTTATTGATTTTTTGGAAATTTCCTTGACCTCTCCGGAGTAGTATACGTATTATATTATTGATTCTTATATTTACTTATTCCTTACTTATTCTTACAGTTTATCAAACCAACATCTAGGCTTTCCTACACATCTTTTTTACATATAATACGAGTAAAAATGTTTCTGGAAATTTTGGGTGAAATACATTCGAAATTTTTGGTCCTACTTTGACAAATGTAGTTTAGTTTTAGTAGTCTTTATTTATATGCAAACTAATTAATAGAGCTTTTGATTCAAAAATAATAACAACTTACTAGAATTATATCCAATTTTCATTTTATCAACCCCTTATTTTTGGTCAATTGTGGTTTCGTTACAAAAACTTCTATGCTTTTATTATTATTGTTATCGTTAAGAGAAAAACTTCGTGAAACCCAATTTTGACATTTAGATACAAATTTTGTTTGAAAAACTCAAGAGATTCTCGAAATGGACTACAAATGAAAGTGGTACGCAAAAAATGTTTCGTTTTATTCATTCAAGACAACAGGAAGTAAGTTACTAGTGAAGCGAGGCAAGCTCAGCTCGATTTGCATGTATTTCCCTACTCGTGCCATAAAAGAAAATTGATTTGAACTCGGCAAGTTGAAAGAGCAAGAGAGTTAGACCGACAGAGAGCGATGAATGGGGATAACGGAATGCCAAGGTACAATAGAAAAATGTACTGCAAGAGGTGAGAAGAGGAGTATTGGAAGATCGTAGAGTTTATAGCGCGTCGTTGAAAGTACGAGAATAAGCAAATGCATCTGCGACGAAAATTAAAATTTCTTCCGTAGGCGTATTCGACTCGTTACATTAACGGATCGTGTATGAACTTGTCAAGAGCTGTCTTCCCCTTCTCTTACCAATCTTACATCTTATGCGATTTACTTACCGAAGAGTGCAATTTACGGAGCTTATAGATATTACTCTTTTCCCTGGAATTTTTGTCGGAGAAAACAGTCCTTTTGCATGAGAAATAATTTTGAGAAACGAGCGTCTTCGAGCATACCAAAATTTTTTTTAGCGGACGTAAATGTAAATGTAAATCGGAAGAGAATTTTAATCTTTTTTAATTATAAATAACTTTCGTTACACGCATTACAATACTTCGAATCAATACTTACATGTACAGGTTAAAAATATAAACATTCATAATAAGGCTTTGCAAACATAAGAATTAGATCTTTTTTTGTATCACAAGGTAAATATCGCGTACAATATTCATTAATAATTCGCGTTCACATGTTGATTTATGCTAAGCTTACTCGACAATTTTTTAATCGTATTGAGAGGTAAATAAGCCATTTTTTCTTCCGTAACGTTAAATCGACCCAAATTATGCAACGAAAGTTCATGAAAATAGAATTTACTGTAATCAAATTACGACAGAGAAAGAGCTGTTATTGCACCGTAAACAGGTGCGTAAAATGCGAAGGTTATCAGGTTCTGTGCAAGGCGACTGAAATCAAACCGAAATATAGTCTAAATAAAAGATTCGTGCACTTATCTAGGAAGTGTCGAATGTCGCCCCATTCGAGTCGGACATTCGGTTAAATTGGAAAATGGAATTTTATAGCCTCTCTCTGCGTCGCTTGTTCGCTCTCACTTGCCTGCGTATGCCGGTAGCAAAGCCATTTCGGAGCTTATGACCTTGTGTATCGAGCCGACGGTGCGCGCGTCGCGAGGTGAGAAAAGCGCAATGAGGCGGTCTCGGGCTCTATGCTACAGTTCGAAAGTAGAGCTGCCAATGTGGAGGATGAGAAAGCCGAAGATCCAAGGCTACCAACTGATATGAAGACTTAAGTACGTGCAGCTTTCTAGCTTGGGAATACCGAAGATGCTTGGCATTCTCGTTGTATTCTCGTTGTATTCTCGGGGCGTCGATAAGGTTCGCAAAAAGGTCATTCTTTGACACTGTGGACTGTCTGTCTCTCTTTCTCTCGATTTTCCCTTGTCTTCTCTTTTTCCTTTTCGATTGGTGTCAGGGGAGAAGGGTTCTTGGTAATGGGTGCCCTCGGAATTTGCGAGGGTGGCATCATAGGTTCGTCCGAGATTTCGGAGTAAATTTTCATTTTAGAGTTTGGCGGTATTTGAAAATTCTCTTCTCACTGATCGAAAATTCACTATTTCTACATCGAGGATTTCTTAAAAGCATTATCTCGTATAAAGTCTGTTTTTCAGCACGAGCAAAAGAAAAACAATTTTTTCACATTGATATTAAGATTATACAAATGGGTTTATATATTAAATATATTTTTTTCTTAATAATAAGTATATTAGGCGCGATAATTTAGGTCGAAAAAACAATTTCATTACAATTCGATTGCACGAAAAGTAAAGCAACTACAGATGCAACCTGCTTATTACTAACATATAAATTCAAAACAAATTTCGATGCATATGTCGCAGTTGCGCACACGTGCAAGTCTTTCTTGTAAAGAAAAGATGCAAGGTTGCATGGCAAAACGCGAAATAAAATGTTGTTTCTTTTTTTTTCGATTTTTTTTTTCAAATCGATCTGATCCTCCATTAAAAAATTACGATATGAAAATGAAGAAAACAAAATAAATTTATTGTCAAACAAACCGCGTTTCCAGGGTTGGTAATCACTTCACTCTTTTATCAACAAAGTGAACAAGTTTGGAAATTTTTATATAACTCGATAGTATGATATTTTAAAAGAATTTTACTTTGAAAAAATATAATAAAATATTGATCTCTCAACTGCCCAGTCGAAGCGAAAGCATTATTATTACGATAGGCAGTGAATAAATAAGCAGCTGAACGTATGTTATTTCACAGCAATAAGTTTAAAATTACCCTTTTTTAATATTAGATACAAAGAGCTTCTGAGATATCTAGCGAGTAATAGTATTTTTGTTCTCTTATAAAGGATATTTCTTAATAGATATAAAAGCTTTTAAGGATAATAGTATCCCAATATTTTTGATATAAAAACAATTCAAATGAACTGCTTTTATCACAATCGTCTGTATTTATGTGCTTACAAAACTTTGTTACAAATATAATATTCATTGACAGAAGAATATCGATAAATGTTACGCAATATCATTGAACCTATCTTTTTAATGTAAGTTAAAATGTAAAATTTTAACTTTTTCATTTTTATTTATTGCTTAATTGAAATATTTTCTTAATTGTAATTATATTCTGTTATCTTACAGGTGAGTAATGGAAGCTTTCATTCGATTCAATCATTTTTGACACGTAAGTTTTAATGTATTCAATGTATTTCAATTTATACGATTATGTTGCAAAGTAATCGTGTTGGCTTAGATGTTAAGATACGTTAATGAACAAAAATGAGTTCGTAAAGTATGCAGTCTCGTGTACTTTAAACAATCTTAGAATCCTTTCGACTGTATCAGTCTCGGAACAATTACTCTCAGGATATACCAATTTTATTAGAATTTAGCCTATAATCCAACTTTCATCAGCCACATGAAATCAGAAAATAGATGTATTTAATTTTTTTTTTTTTAATTTCTAGTATTTCCATTTTCTAATAAGAAACAAGGATGTATAATGTGAATGTTTTTATTAATAAATTACTAAAGTAATAGCGTTAATATAATAAAATATCAAAGCTTTTATAAATTTCATTCTCAAAATAAATTTTTCATATCGTAATTTGGTAAAAATAATGATTATGAAATACTGAAATAAACATTAAGTATTATTTGAGTTTTAAAAGGTCGTTAGTCCATTATTTATATTACGATGATATTTTCAAGTGTAAACAGAGCCGAACTATTTTAATATCCATTACAATGAATTTTACCAGAATTAACAAATTAAATATAACAAATTGCTATTATTGTCCACAAATGTATTTGTAGACACATCAAAGTACACAAAATTCTTTTATTATCAACAAACATGTCGCTTTTTTTACTTTCGATATGTACATGATCTCATTTATTGATTCTCGTTTGCTTTCATTTTCTTAATTTATTCAACATAAGTTTTGTAAATTCCATTAAACAGAAATAGGATGGACGATTGATAAATAATTGTTCGTAAATTATACAATTTTACAGAGTCTGCTACATCTCTTAAAAAAGCATGCAATGATAATTTTCTTGGATTTTCTCACGTTTTTTCAGCGACCAGACGATTTAATTCGAACATTTTTCGAATACCGAGGTACTCATGACAAAACCCTCATAAAGTCGAATTGTTTTCGATGCATTTAATATTATTGCTTTATACTTGCGGCGTTGTCTTATTAAGGTCACGTAATCAATGAAGCATAGCCTCCCTGTGCATTTCTATGATACGGTTTTTGTCACTCGTCAGGAAGGCGAGAGAAACTCTTTTGCTCGATTGACCTTGCAAATGAAAATTCGAAACCCTCGAACGAGTTTGCCAGAGTACAAAACGTTAAGAGCGTCTCCTGGTTTGATTTTATTTGCTTTTTATCATTATCCGCGTTTTTTTAATACGTAAGATGCTTCGGCACGGGAAACGATTCGAAATCGATTATTCAAGCTATGCCGTTAATATGCATTCCTTCGAAATTACTTGTGCGTAATCGTAATTTGAAAGGCAAATACTTGAAGGAGTATTTGAGGTTCAGATAAACGATTTTTACAAAAAGTAATGAACTAAATTGTAGGGAGAGTGTGTTTGAATCGTCAAATCAAGAGAACGTATTATTTGTTGTAATTTTATCAGGCGTTTTAACGAATGTACAATTTGGTTTGAATAACTAACTCGGTTCTAAACATTAAAAGTGATTTAGCTTTCAAATATTTCATAACGGTGTTTAAATATTGTCAAATGAAAGCCTTTGAACGTGCGTTCTGTCAAAACATATAAGCTTTGTTACATTATTCAAATACTGAAAATCTAAGTATTTTTTTTAATTTTCTATTTATAAACGTTGCAATTGTTTCCACAGGAGTTTCATTTGTTATATTACTATAATTCAACTCTTGAAATGATAAATTGAATAAAGTAGCAACTTCCTTATACTTGAATTGTTCTTTTAAAATAGCCAACATTACTTTTACAAGTAATGAAAAACCCTGTTTCAAAACTATCAAGGAACTCGATAGTGTATTTCTAAAATCACTCTCGTTGTGATAAAATTCGAAATTACGGAACTAAACGAAATAAGCGAGTTTATATTCCCGTATAACTTGTAAGGTGAAAAGTTCCATCGAATACATTGGAATGCATGTATTTGGAAATCTAATAAAAACCTACTTCATGGGCGTATAGCATTGTTAGTTGAACTTTCAACAAGAAACTTCGTAGGTAAAGGAAGACAAGGCTCTCTGTGAATAATTATTCTCGCACGAGCAACAAATTCGCGCTTTCGCGAATGACTCGCATACCAACGAAAAAGAAGCCAGAGAAAGGGTACGAAACTTGTTACTTATTTCATCGTCATCAGCCTCGAGTTCTCTTAAGAAAAAAGTCTGTCTTTCAAGAGGCAACAAGCCATAAAGATGCGAGGGAGTACAAATACCACTGGGGTCGCTCCTTCGAGTTCGCTTAGATAGGCACCACCGCGTGTCAATATTCCTGGGGAAATAGCGGCAGACTGAAAGACGTCGCCCTGGCCAATAACGATAAGTTCGAGGAAGTGGAGAATGAGAGATATAAAGCGTTATACTTTCAAGGAGCAGCCAACGAAAGAAAAAATGCGAGACCGCGTAAAATATGTCTCGAGGAGGGACGAATGTTGTGCTGCAAAGAGGGAGGAGGGCGCATCAGTGACGCTTCTTCTTTGACGGATGTAACATCTGTTGGCGAAAAAAATATCGACTGACACGTCGATGACACTCGTGATATTGGTGTTTGATGAGAAGGGACGGGAAGACAGTGGGAGGCTTTTATTTCATTTTACCGACTCTTGCGAGTGGGAACTTCTATTCTTTTTATTTTAACGTCGAATTCTAAGTAATTTGCTTCAAACGAAAAACTGAATTTCATTGGTATCAAGGAGTACGTTTCCAGTGAATATAAATTGATTTATCTTCGTCATAAAACTTCGTCATACTTGCCGTGGGACGCATCAAGTGTACCCACTAACGAAAGCTTTTCGTGACATTTGATAACTTAAGCACAAACGTGTATTTATAATAATTACAAAAACAAATATATTTCCAAGTGTCGTTATTTGGTTAAAGTATTTGTCACTGATCAAGATCTATGCAATGTACAAAAATTTAGTCTATAAAAACAAATAGCATACAAAATTGTACCTAATGAGTTCGATGAATAAATTGTAGGAGACAAAAAAGAATTTTAATTAATAATGAACTTTAATGGCTTTTAATATATATATATATATATATAATAGAAATATGTATTATATCGAAGATTGCATAGAAATTGTATTTAAAATTTATCATGAGATATTTATGCTTGAATAATTTTAAAAAAGAGACCATGTTCTTTAAAAAGAAAGCGATTGCCGTATCAACAGAGCAAAGCTCTTTTTATCCGGTAATTTTTTCGGATTTAAGGGAGAAGCAGTAACTATTATTCATACCACAAAATTTTTTGCTCGCTTTAAATTTCACCCTCATCTTACGAAAGGTTGGTACTTACCACAAGTAAAAGCCGAAATGACCATGAGGGCAAAATCGATTGTGAGTTATTGCGTGTCCGAGAAAGAATGCACCCTCTTACGTGGGGAAGAAAGAGAGAGAGAGAGAGAGAGAGAGGGAGAGAGAGAATCGATTAATTTAGATGTTTCTTTCAAGAATATGTTATACTCATTGATGTCGATTATTTATTTATTTTTAAAGCATCGTTTTTTTACTTAAACTGTTGGTAATGACTTATATACTAATGTTTTAGTTTAATGGATTAATTTATTAAACATGCGAATTCTTTATTTGAGTCTAAGAATTATTAATATTCTTTGTATTTCTCATTATTGCTAATGTTAGAAAGTAATCATACAACAATACTTCGAGGTAATAAAATGGATTTTTTAAAACTTTTTAACGGACCAACCTTACCCAACATTTATATCAAATCCAATGTTTGTATTAAGATCAATATCGGTTTAAAGGTTCGACATAAGGCCTTGTGACTTTATCCTAAAGTCCAAAATCTACAATATATACATATATATATATATATGTGTAATAAAAAATTTCTTGTAAAATGTAAAGTACAGTACAATAAAAATCGAGTTAACTAATGTCAAAGTCATAGTAAATTTTACGTCTGCATCATTATTTCAATATTATTACTTCATACCTCAGGATATCTGAGATTGAATGGAACTATAATAACAGATTACGTATTTTGAATTTCTTACTTAAAAATTCTGAGAAGATTTTGATAAAAAAGAATCGTCAAAATTGTTTCTTGATCAGAATTAATATTATCTAGTTAAGCAAATATATTGAGATTTCGTAATAAAATATTCTAGCGACTTATCGAAATTAATGAATGAATATAATCAAAATTTGAAATTTTAAAATTACTAGGCTATATCAAGATTCAGCAAAATTTTAAAAACATTTTCCTTTGATTAAAAAAATTATTATAATACATTTGAAGAAGAAATCATATAATACCTTGCGATCTATGCTGATCTTTCATAACGACTTTTGTCATCATACTACGGTACGTCATAAAATGCTGAAAGTTTCTTCTTTATGACTTCTCAATAAAAATTCTGAATTTTTTTGTAAAGGAATATAAATTCAATATCAGATTGAACGCTAAAAAATATTTAAGGAATCAATTTCTTCTTATCTGATCTATTTATTTTTAAGCTAGTGTAATTTTTTTTTTTTTTTTTAAAGAATTCCTATAACGAATGTCTGTATATCCATTAAATCCAAAATGCATTCACTATGAAATAACTGTATATAATGTAGTGAAATAAATCATCGATGCTTTAATCCTTCCGAAATAACCAGTTTCAAAGTATACGCATTGAAAGTTCACGGCACGGAGTTTCTGGAGAATCCCTAGCGCTCGTCAAACTCCAGCAAAGCCCACATAAATCATCGATAATTAGGGCCGTGCATCGCTCTCTTGTTCATCGTAGAAAAGTAGCTCCTTACTTATCTCTTAAGATCTCTGTCTTATTCCTCCTTGATGAAAAAAAGTCTCTGTGGAGAGGCTAGAATGGCTTTGAATTTGAATTGGGGTAATTCTTACAAATTTCGCTTTCTAAATAAAAGGAGAGCAAGATGGAAATTCACCACTGTGAAAGAGACAGTACGAAGCATACCGTTTTACGAAAGCGGGACGAAAGATGGGGGAGTAAGGCGAAGTGCTGCACATCGATTTTCGATTCTATCGAGCGAGATAATTTGACGGAATCCTCTCCCCATCTCGCGGGACCGAATGAGGCACTTTCGACACCGAGAGGATCCTTCGTATTAGAGCCACCATGGCTTCCACCTTTTCCACTTGTCTTATAAGCGTGGTTCAACTTCGCGGAAGATGAAACGTTTCCAGAGAAAGGTATTCTCTCTCTTCCCCTCCTCCTCACTCTCTCACTCTTTCTCTATATTTCTGTCTTTCGACCGCTCGTCTGCTCGTTCTCGATTTTAGTGGACGATTGATGATCCTCATTGTTCAGGAGGGGATCTGAAGGAATTTGAATCGATGTTCCTTCATTCTCTCAGTCTTTCCTATATATTTATATGGCTTTAAGGCTTGTTGATTGGTCTCTTCTTCATCCCTTTCGCGAGTTTTGGTTGCCCTGATGAAATAATCGCGAATCCTTTGTGATGTCCAAGACAAGATTGTTTCAAGGGTGCTTTTATGGCTTCCATGTGTTTGTGTACTTGCGTCGAGCCTCAAAGCAACGAAGAGTATCAGCCGCTAAAACGTCGAACGGTATATTCCATTTTATTAATTACGTATACTTTACTCAGAATAAAACGTATACTGCTACTTAATTGTTTACGTTTTCAAATGTCCCTCCTCTTTTGAAAAAAGTTTCACCGTCTAGACAAGAATATTTTCATGTCAAATAAAATAACGTGCCACTTCATTTTTCTCTTAAAATATGAAATTATCAATATTTCTAGACTTACAGACGATGAAAGTGATTAGTTTCTGACGATCAGTTGATTATTAACGTTCGAGTTAATTTCACGTACGAAAATTATGAATTGAATTAGTCGTGAAATTCTATTAGGCAAAAGTATCTTTGAGCTTGATAAATACGTTTGAAGGAAAGGAACCGCATGAATTTTGTAAACAATCTCCTGTGATGGGCGCACGATTATGTTCGCACTTATCAGATTTGCCTTACGCAAAGTGGAATAGAGAAGAATTTAGAAAAGGACACAATCAAGCAATCAAGTCTAGCCTCTTTCTTCCCTGCCTATTCCAAAAATCTCGCTCCTTTTCGTTTCTTTTTATACTCTTCTGCCAGCCGGAAGAAGTTTCTTTCTACTTCGAACCGGCGACAATAAGAGCATTTATCAGGATAGTATCTGCGAGATAGATAGTTCTTTTTTTCGTTAATATCGCATAGTCGGACCCTTCTGCTTACTTTCGGGAAGCAATATGTGCGGAATTTCATCGTAGTCCGGAAGGGAGAGTAAAATTTATCAATCCGCTTATATGCGAGAATCGTGGACTCTAGCTTTCCAATCTTTGAGTGGATCGAATTGAAGTGAGTTATCATAATTCGTAAACAGAATACAATTATGTTCTTTTGTTCATATGCAGTTATTGGATGATAAAATCTTTGTTATTTTTTTCGCTCTACCAATGAATTTTCCTCTTTTATTGGCTTCATTATTAGCTATCTTTAAAATATAATTATAATGTAATAAAAAATTAAATGTATGCTATAGACGAAAGATAATTTAAACTTGAATAAATACCGCTGTTTTATAAATATATTATATCTTAAACAATTTCTTGAATGCATATTGAATTGCTTCTTTTCATTTAGCCTTCAAAAATGTGAAAGATTAGAATAAACAATTTAACATCACCTCTAATATTCTGTCTCATTTTGTTAAAAAACATCATCCATTTTTTTTAAATAAGAAATAATAAACAATTACACTAATTTCAAAATTAACGTTTTTATCGACTCTTACTCTCACTCTGCCAATATATATTTCCCTCTCTTTGTCATGTACATTTACTTGATAATCAAATTTTTTCTAGATGCGACTTTGAATTTGTAACTTAAAATACATGTCAGTTGACAATAAAAATTATAATAAAAATAAATATTCTAAAAATTAATCAAACAAATTATTAAAAGATAAAATGTTTAAACGATAAGTATTGCAATATACGAGTTCTAATTACAGCGGACCAAATTAATTACAAAAGATATTTTTAATTAATTAATTAATTAACAATAATCTGACGTGTTATAGGGTATACATATGCCGTATGTACGTAGTGAGCTAATTTCAACGGTTATTTAAACAATGGCGAGATTCTCAGATTTTTTTGCTATTTGGGGCATTTGTTGCTTTTCATATGTCTAACAATAATCAGTAATAAAAAGTTGTTAAATGCCTCGGGAACATATATTAATTAACAATAATCTGGCGCGGCGTAACAATACACGTATTGCGTAAATATAGAAGGTGGAATTGTTTAACTTTGTTGAAAACTATGACGAGATTCTCTGATTTTGTTGCTATTCGAATTGTTAGTTCATTTTGCTATGATGAACAATATTCTTTAATAAAAAGTTTTTGAATGCCTCTGGAACGCATTTTGATTAATAATAAACTGCTGGGTTACACGGTATACATATACGTACGGAGTCGTTTAAACAATGTTTCAACTATGACGAAATTCTGATTTTTTCTTGAAAATCTGTTTATTTGTTGATTGTTATATCGGTAACGTAATGCATAGATAAAAACTTGTTGAATCCTAATATCATGATTTTCTTAAACAATTATGTGGTAGACGCATACGCTTATCGGTAGCGTATTGGACGTGTTTCTTCGCGGATGTTTTTGTCAATATTTGTAAATATTTTTTGGTGATTTTTTTTTGTGATTCCAATCTTTGGTTCTTGTGCACTAGAATTATGCATTTCTTTTGTTAAGATATTAATAACTTTTGTATTTATAGCCTATTGTGGAGGCGGTCTTCTGCGAGTACTCTTACGCGGTGCAAATTCTATTTATGTATAATAAGTTTTTATGCGCAATGAAGAAAAATTTTTTTTTTTGGAGTTTGACAATGATTGTTGTTTATGATAGTTAGTAAAACTTTGAAATTTATCAATTTTTCGTCTCCTAATAAGGGTCATTTTTCGGAGTGTTTTTAGGGTTAAATCGTTCTTCTGTTAATATTGTATCATAGTTATGTGGTCTACGAAGGTTTTTTGAAGAAATTTCAAGTTTGAAAAATTTCATTTTTTTTTGCAGTTCCAACGTTGGGAACTTCAGACTCATATTTTTAGTCGTTGTTAGCCGTAGAGTGAACTTTATGAGTTCAAAAAAAACTGAAGAGTATTTTATGAATAATAGCGCTATTTTACAATAATATTTAATAAATTTATAGTGTATGTATAATTTATTTGTTACAGTCATAATTCGTTAAAATTACTACAATATTTGTAATAAACTACATTTTCTGTTTTTTCTTTGTAAGATTATTAAGTATTATATATCGTATTATGACGTTATAGTATTATATAAAATGCTAATACAAATAAATGCCATAACTGAAATTGAAAAAAAAAGAAGAAGTAACATCGGTCGATCTTTGGTTCAATGCAACATTAAAATACGACAGTAAAATTCTAATTGCAAATGCTCATAAATATTGTTGAGGAAGAATCAGGATAAAATAAAAATTATAAAACTGTATCCACACGTTTACCTTTAAATGCTTTCTATTATTTACGATGATACTCCTTTCCGTGTATTTTTTCTGACAATTATGACTAGCATCGAAAATCTTCTAGTCTACAAATCTTGGCTCAATCCGTATAAGCGTTAATTCACTAAAATTACTTACACATCTACGAGAAAGACTATCTGAAACCTTATTAATGAAGCCACATTAGATGATATACTGGCATAGCGCCCGCTAAAGCTAGAGTAAAGCGTTTAAATAAAGCTTTCACATGTTCATGCGCAATAATGTATTTTACATAACATACCATTATATTAAATGTATACGTGTTTAAATTATTAAAGTATATATTTATATTGAACTATATTTAATTCAATATATTGTACTATATTTAGACCAATAATAATCTTTTTTAATCATATTGCAATATTTTTACGTCTTTGTACGTTTACGATTGTCTTATTCGGTCATCTAATTTCATAATAGGAGGAAATGAACAAAACTCAATATAGGAGAGTGTAAGAAAACAAGAAATAAAAAAAATAATAGTTACATCCTTACTATCTCTTAAATGCTTAATTACTTAGCTGAAATATAAACTATGAATATTTTCGAAGACAATACATTAAGCAATGTTTAAGTAAGTCATCATAATGTTTGAAATGTTGTATAATTAAAAAATTATGGTGAATTTTTATTTCTGTAAAAAAAATACTAATGGTATATGCAAAATTTCAATACCTTTATTTATTTCTCTTTATTACCTCCTTAAATTTTAGCTCTTTAAATCTTCGGAATATGATATGTCAGTGATTTCGAGTATTTATTCTTAAAGTTATACATCGGTAAGTTAACACGACGTTTATATTTCGAAATAATCAACAAAGTTGGCTTTTTAAGAGTTCAGTTTGAATATTCGTAATCATCTGTACTAAGCTTGTAGGTTAAAGTAATTTAATGTTAGACTTAAGTATGAGCATTATAAATGTACATCAAATAGAACTTATTTGATGAGTGAGTACGGCATATTTAGCATTAAACATCGATTGATCATATAAACCGGCTTCCATTGCTTGCGACCGTATAAGGTGCTCGCAACATCATCTTGTACCAACCACTTCTCGAAAACTCGGTTAACCAGTGACGCTACCATTCTCACTAGGATGAAGAATGCCTGAATCCTCCACAAGCTTGAACATTTTTTTAATGGTGCTACTATCGTGTCCTTACCGTAACTATCTTTAAAGATCAATGAACCAACTTAATTTCTTTTCTAGATGGAATCTTATTCAGTTGATGAGAAAATACTTTTGGAAGTGTTCTGAGAGCAACTAAGAGCTAATTGATTATAACGAAATCTAAAGCTCACGGATATATTAATACAGTGGTGTTTCATTGCACGCGATTGGCCAATCGCTCTAGGGAATTATTTCTGATTATTTCAATTACTACCGAATTTTACGTCGTACGTCCATCTAGATAAGTTGCGACAACAAGAGGGTAAGAGTTGTATGAAATCCTGAGTCTAGGACGTATTAATCGCAGTGTGTGTGTGTTAATAAATAAATAAATTATATGTGAATCGCCTAGCATACGTGTTACTGTTTGTGTATCATTTTCATCTCCTTTTTACACAATCGTCTCTCAAGTCTTCATCTATCTGGAGATTTTCTGCAAGGTGTCCGATGGATTGACTGCACGTGAATAAATAACTATATTATAGTCTTTTAATGAGTCGTGCATACTTGTGATTAACGTTATTAGAAATCAGTTCATTCAAAGAAACGTGCGTATTATCAGAAACATGTTGAATTCTGTGGCTTAATATCGGAGAACGTTAACTTTATTCGGTAGATGAATTTTAGTTTTTTACGCGACACAAATTTGATTGTGGTTAACTGTTGATGAATCCTCTTCCAACAATTTTTCAATTTTATATCTGAGAAAATGTAATAATTTTGTTATTCAAAAAATAAATTAATAAGATTAAACATGTCGTTTGAATATATTATATTTATTAATGATAAGCAGTGTTACATAATTGTTGATGTTTGATTGATCCGTGTTGGTAAATTTTGGTCGTAGATTTTAATTTATTTTTACACATTCATTATTATTATTAATTCAGTTAAGCTTAAGAACTCAAGATCATATTAAAAATTGCCTTTACAAAATAATAATATTTATTTAACATAATTTATAAAAAATACATTATAAATCCAAATATACTATTTCGAAAAGTATATTTGATGTACAGAGAGTTAAAGCAGTGATAATATTTTGCATTTTTAAATCTGGAAAATTTATGTTTAAAAATTTTATCAAATAAATGTGTTGATATAATGATGTAAAAGATTGAAAAATATCAGTATTTCATGCAATATTACAATAAAAGTTTAATATGTCTTTTACAGTTAAAGAAACAAAATTCTTTTTATTAATAATTCTAAAATAAAGTTCTAAACTATACATATTGGCAATAAAAATATCGATTTTGAGAAGACTTAAACTTTCAATTAAATTCTCTTTGACCGTTATTTATTTTACATGTACGTAACTCCACTGCTTCCACGAATTTCAAATTTATTAAAATTAGTTGAAAGTTCATAATAAAGATAAATTTACTTTCATATATCAATATTATGAGTAATTTTATACATTTTGAATAAAATTATAAATAAAAAATATATGCTATGCTTTGTTCAAATCTTATATAATTCATACACAGGAAAATGTTATACTTCCTATGTCAGCTATTTGAAAATTCTGAAATTTTTAGAATATTATTATGTTCCTTTTTTTTTGAAAAAATAACTCAGTGATAATGTGCAGATTGAAGGACCTAACGAGTTGAACTTCGTTAAAACCGTATTTAACTTAAATATCAATCAAAATGTAAATGATGCTTATTTACATTAGATTCGAAGTATATAATTTTTTTTTATCTTCTCAATTGTAAAAGAGGTTCGTTTTGGAAGTTTAAATGAAAAATCGTTTTGAAAATTTGCTTTCTCAAGGGTTTCGTAATTATTTTTCGATTGATCTTGCATAAAGTTGGCCCAACTGTAATCGATGTACTTCTACGTAAATCTTCTATTCTTGCAAAAGTATAGAAATAATTTCGTAAGACTGAAAATACAGAAATAATATTAAATTTAATAATTAACATGTTATTATTTTTTATACATTATTGTTCTATGAAACGTATGCTGTGAACTTAATTTTCAGCAAGATATTTATATAGAAACATTTATCATATTTGAACCTACTTAATCAACTTTCTAAGATATTAAATCTTAATTTCCGATTTGAATTATTGTAATAAAAAGGGTTTATTTAGATATGTATACATACATAATATATTAAGAAGAAAATAAATGAAGTATGATTTACTAAGTGTCGGGTAACGTATCATCTATCCTTGAGATTTGATTTCGTTTTTATCTTCCTAATAAGTTCTTTTAAAAGTCAAATATCTATTTCGTGTTCATTTGTGATTGGAATTGCATGTTTTAAAAATAACAAATTATTTGCAATGCTGTCTCATTTGTTGATTTGTCTGTAATACCTGGATTCCGAGCTTTTTCTCTGCTTTAAATATAAATTAAGAAGTAACTGTAATGTTTTTAATATCCGTTTCATATCCGTATAAACTTATATTTTTGCTATTACGTCGTATTTATTTGTAGAATAAAAATATCAGTTTAGTATTGGTCACATATTCTGAATTTCAAAAGAAGAATTCATATTTACATAAATAAGGCTTTGAGACTCGAGGTACAATATGATGAAATTAAAAAAGAAATTTTTAAATTCCAAATATCCTCAAATATACGTAACTATTATATATATCATGGAAGAAGTTTTAACGGTTAATGGTCATAAGTATAAACAATCAATATTTCAGTAAAGAAACCTATTATTTTTGTACGATGACGTAAAGAGAATTAATTGTAATAAAATTCATCAATAATTTGAAAGTAGCCAACAAATTTATACTTATACCAAATCCATGAATGTTCGTAAATAAATTTTTTACAAAAATACGAAACTGGAAGTAAAAGTAGAAATACAAACAAACCACCCAACATTTTAAAACAAAAAAGAAAACTCTCAAAATCAAGTTTCTTAAGCTCAGTACTATAAACAAAGTAGTAACCAGCTCTGAGACAAGCTTGAAATTTAATATAGAAAGTTAAGTACCTGTAAAAGTTCAATAAAACAGGATATAATGCACATAAATGAAAACAAAAATCAACAGCGATAGTTGATCAAAATGTATTACAAAAGAAACAAGAATGAAAGTATATAATGAACATTTGCAATTGAGGCGACTATATTTAATTGCCCAATATTTTATTTTTCAATGCAACATAATACTTAAACGTCAAGTATTATGTTTAATGAAACTTTTTAAAAATAATCTTTGAATAAATTGAAAACTATCTAATTAACCAAAAACGTGTATTAGAAAGTACGCGTATATCTCTATATATTCTGTGAATTGCGACGGAAATGCAGCAGAACATATCAGTACGTGTGACTGTTGTCATGACTGCCAGTTGGTTTTCCTTAGTGTGAGTGTCGGATCACGTCCTCGTTGAAGGAAGTAGCGCGCGCAGCTGCGAACTCGCGGTACGAACTACGTCTGCGCGAATTATCCCAGGACGATATGTAAAAAGGTTTATACCGCGAGCCTAGGTCGATCTATTTCGATCGTCCATCGGGGAAGACCCATCCGGACTCGCTACTGGATATACGCTATTTTACGCCTCATATGGAATATTAAATCCCTACTGAGTAGTATAAGTTGGCAAAACGCGCTAGATCTATATCGAATACAGTATAGTTTTGCATAAATTATATGTTTCAGTGTGGTTATTAATATTAGATTATGTAATCGATATGCATGGACTTTGGGAAAGGGAAATGCTCAAATCGGCTCATTATCCTGAACCTCATTTAAGAGATCAATGGTATATACCGTAATTATAAGAGATATTCGTACAACTACATATTAACGGTAAACGATACACAACCTTGGTGGAAAATTAAGATATTTTCACGTTCATGCCTGATGTAGATGTTTTTCTTTTGAGAACCAAACAAGCCTAATTATTCTCTACAATAATTAATTTTTCGTTTGCGTGTATTTTAAAAATAGCCGAAACTCACCGTTTCAAGGAAATACATTTAAATGTATTTGTCACTAAATGCACAAGTGAATTTGCTTTTGTTTTTTTAATTATTCGTTTTACTAAAACTATTTACTTCACAACAGAGTGCATAACGCCAAATGCAACTTACGATGCTTTATCTATTTTACTTGTGGCGCTGCAATGCAAACAGTTCTGTGACGTACACCGATAAAAAATAAAGGAATTTGATGTAGTCATTTCAATGAATCTCAAACATTTATGTTCAAAATTAGAGGAATAAATATCAATTTTATTATACATATTTTCGTATTAAACATAATACGTCTAAGTTTTGGTTAATGTTTATTTAATCGAATTAAATAGTGATTTCTAACGATGTAGTCTTGCGAATGCGACATTTTTTGGAAATAGCAATAAATGGTTTAAAAATGTACACTTTCAGTTGCCAATTGTTTATATCTTAATGCATTCACTATTTGTCGTTGTGAAAGAAAGAAAAATGTCTAGCAGGGTTTATAAGATTTTCTTTAAAAACTTCTTAAATAAAGTAATAATATTGGATTTCGATTAACTTATAGCATCGAGAGACGTGTAAGTAAAGAAACAAAATTTGAAACTTTTGCTTGAAAATATGATATGATATTCTAATACAACCTTGTAAAATATTATATCATTTAACAATATGGAAAAATTCGAAAAATCCAAATCAGTAACATAGAGTTATAATCTAGTGATAAAATAGCTTATCAAAAGAGTGATATAAGATTACTTACCAATTTAAATTCACGTATTTCTTAAAAAGAGCGTATTAAAAATATATCTAAATGATTACTCTTAATTTATGCGTCTGATATATGATTTTATGAAAACATCCAAAAGGAAGAATTCGTTATGGCTGACAAGTGAAAAGGAAAAGAAATCACACACATATATTAGATAGTGGCAACAGAAGAAAAGAAGTGAAGCGCATGAATGGACTGTGATGGAAAGCAAAAGCGAACAAACTGATTTCTTATGCTCCGACGATGTTTTCCATTTCGTTCGAGAACGTACAAACTCTCCCTCGCGGATACTCGTCTTGGCCCTCATACGACCACAAAACCAATCCAGTTCTTTTTGGCTCACGCATCTTCTTCCGGCCGTAAGATCCTTGGCAACTACAATCTGCTCAGATATTTATTGCTCTTGGTTAAGGCAAGTTCGTCTCGGCTTCGTATTCAGAAAAAAGATTAATGTTCGTCACATATCACTATTGCAACTATCGAAAGTTGTACTTCGCTGTGACTTCTGCCTTGGTCATCATCGTTATACGTACAAAGTCTTTTTACATGTGTATGTAAATATTGAATTAAATAATCCCTTTAAATTTTCGTTTAAACCTCGAAAATATTTGAAATATTAAATGATATTTAAATTAATATTCAATACGAAATTATATTGTTTCTGTTTTACAATTTTTCACTTGAATTATACAACGGAAGGTTTAGGTTCATATTTCAAATTGTCTACTGATTTCTAATGATTTTTAATGATAATTGTATTTTTTTATAAATTCGGACAGTTTCGTTTTAAAATCAATCTAATAGAAAAGGATACTACTAACGCCACATGTAATGTAGAATTCTACATTATGAAATGGTCTTATTACGAAATTTTCAAAAATTCATAATAGGGTAAATATTACATAAATGTTACATAAATATTACACTCGGAAAAAAGTTTTTTCAAAAAAAATCGACGCTAAACATTGATTTTAGCGCATTTATATTCCATGCATATGCATCCTTATGCATATACCGACATACCGGCATGTATAATACTTAATAAAAACTTTTAAATTACAAAAAAATTGCACTAAATCCGTTTTCGGATTCCGGCATCTCAAACGCAAACGCAATCCTTCCAATGGACAAAAAAAATACATATGGATTCATTCAAATAATTTTAATTAGTAAATCGCAACTAATGATAACATTAAATTTTCAGTTAAGGAATAATAGAATTAGTTTTGACTGATAATCAAAATTTCTCTGCATACACTATTTATCTATAAATCAAGTGGAAAAATATTTTGTGCAATGTTATTGTGAATATTGTTATTAAATATTATACGTCTTGCTTATGCTTATACGTGTAAGAGTGCACAAGCATTCAAGTGCAACGAGCACATAGTTTCGCACTGATTTTCGAAATGAAACTTTGTATGTCTGTTTGGTATGTAAAAAGACAGCAGAAAGTGAAGTTGTTATTAACAAATATATACGCCCTTCTGTACCCATAAGTATAGGACAGCATATGCATATAAATGCCTTAAAATTCAAGTTCATCTTCGAATTTCACAATGAAAATTTATGGGTTTATTTGGTATATAATGATGCATCATAATCTGAAAACGGATTTTGTGAAATGTTCTTGTAAAAGTTTTTATTAAATATGATACACGCCGGTACGTGGGTGTATGCATAGCGGCGAATATGCATGATATATAAATGCAGTAAAATCGAAGTTCCGCGTGGATTTTTTCTATGAAAATTTTTTTCCGAGTATCTTTTAATATATTTACGATTTCATAAAAAGAAATTTTGTGCAATATTAATATTTACTCTTATATGAATTTTTGAAAATTTCAACCCTTAATAAGGGTGGCTTATAAGGGTAGAGTTTTGGTGAAACTCATTATTTTGTCGTTTTGTGACACAATTAAGCGGTTTTTGATAGTTTTTTAAAAGAAATCATTTGATTTTTTAATTTTTAAATTTTCGTTGCGACAACAACGTTGCAAATTTCAAACTCATGTTTTATTCGTGTACATGCTTTTAGTGTAATAAGTAAAGAAAAAAATAAGTGCTGATTTTCTTGAAAATTATTTTAATTATTCAAACGAATGTTCTACATTTACTGTGCTTTAAAATTTGGTTACATTTACATTACTGTCTTTGAAACATGTTGAACGATTTATTGATTTATACAAATTTGTGTAGCTCTTTGGATAGTTTTCGTAAAGAGTTCACATTATTTTATCGTATACAAAGTCAAATTATTTATTTAAATGACAGTTAATACATATTAAATTTTATTCTTCAAAAGAAATGGTAGATTGATCCGAAGATGATATGCTGAAAGAGCATTACATTCGATTATAATATGTAATTATAGTAAATGGGTTAGCTGCAACCATTACGAATCCTTTAAAAATGGACTTTGCGAAAATCCATTACACACTGCAAGTCGTTACGTTAATATGTACTACCGTTCGATATATTTATTTTGGAGTGCTACATATAATCATATTTTGTATACAATTTTTACAATTTCATACTGTATGTGCTATTTTTAAAAACGTTGACCACGATATTGTTCATTACCCCTATTATAGAATTATTCTGCTAAAGGATTCAACGTAACTTTTAATGAAACAGAATTATTTAAATTCTCATTTTATCTCGGATTTTCGACGAAGCAAATTAACTGGAAAACATATATGCACTGCACCTGTGAAATATACGGTATAAGGTAAAAGCCATTTGACTCTAATATTAGGGAAGCCCTCGTCTCATTATAAAGGCAGTATCCCACCCTCGCAAGCGATGCATCCGACAAGACGACAACGACGCGGACTACGATACAATCGGGGAATCAAGTCGATGCTCTGCCCTACTGTGAGTACGTACTACGAGTCCCATTAGCGCTTCTGTGCAGGTATTAAGCCTTGAGGGCGAGAGCCGATAATTCTGAATACAACTCGCACAAACATCCATGGGATCACTCTTGTCTACTTGCGCATGTGTGCGCGTACGCCTCTGTGTAGCAGTTTGAATATTGGCGCCCTCGTGGATTAAGCCCTAATTTTCGACTAATTGGGCAGGATGACAATCTTCCGAGGTTGGGGAAATGTAAATTTTAAAGCCGTGATCAGGAGCAATACTGTGCACTTGAATGTCAGTGCGAGAATCATTATTGCGACTCTATTTTATGAGAGACTTGCTGAGGTATTTCGTATCTCAATAAGTAAAAAGGTCTGGCTTCGTGGATATTTTGTCGTTAATACCTTGAACTTCAGCTGTGGCAACGCAAAGAACATAATTTTATGCAGGTTTCAGTTTTTTTAAACTTTCGCATTTGAGAAATACGACTTTTTCGACATTCCTTTTTTTTTCATTTTTTCACATGAGAGAAGATAAGAATATTGAAGAAAAGTCTTAATTAGTTCAAAGTACTCCATGATATCTACCGTGTTTTTGGTACATTTTATCCATTATATTCACTATCTTTATCATGTCTGGCGTAATACAAAACTCCTCTAAGTTACATTTTTTTCATTCTGTTTTACCTCCCTACTATTTCTCCAAGTGATGCATTCTTGTCAATTGTACATTTTTTCCTTTATATTTGTGAATACATCCGTTTTTTCGTTCATGCAGAATAGCTAATAATGTTATTGTTTTATTAGTGGTGATCTTCAAATTGACTGTAATCAATGTTATAATAGCTTACGAGTGAGAGTTTGGCTAATAAAAATAGCAGAAAATCTTATTAGCAATTCTTTAAACAGTGCTCTTGTGAAGTAGTTCTAATTAATTGGTAATTACAAATGCAGTTTTTCAACTTTGAGATGAACTTTTCATTGTCTTTGAAAATTTTCTATTTCTCCATTTTCAATTGTGCTTTAGTTACTTTTTTCGTTAAAAGACGATTATCTGCCAATTACTACGATTTATCTTCTTGCATTGACGCATTCTGAAACTTAATTGTCTTAGGGATGTAATCGCGGTTTGTCTTACTTTAATATTTCGCAAATCAGTTTTGCTCTTCTATTTTATGTTGATAATTATTCCAATAATTGTATTCTTTTGATTAATCCTTACATTATCTCTCGCTCGACAAGAATTCCATCTACCTTATTTATTTATAAATCGTCTCTCATGCCTTTGTAAAATCTTAATCTAAACACAGTTCGTCTACCATCGCGGAAAATTCCAAGTTTTATACACCAACGTCTAATTCTAAATATTTAACGACCTTTCAATACACCACATCAGAGTGAATATTCATATTTAAAGACTTACCATTCGAAAACGAATTTATTAATCACATTTTAACTGAAAGCCTTTAAAAAAGTAAAATTGAAAAAATATTTTTATGAAAATTCGAGAACATGATAAATTATTGAATTTATGCGTTTTTAAATAGTTTTTTCAAAAATGAATACGTAAAACTGATAAAAAAAATGTAATTCGAAATTCGGTGAAAAACTATCGTTTGGCCTACAATATCTCATCTTGTTGCGTTTGAAATTTTGCATTCTCCAAAATGTCAGAAATTTTGTTATCTTTTAATTTTCTATTACAATAATAAAGTCATAGTCTTACGGTATACATTACTGAAAATTACATGGAATTGGTTCTCCATCGAAGCAAATAATCAGTATTTTATCAGGAATGTGCTTCAAGTACCAAATATGTTCAGATTCGCATTATTTTAAATAAAGTACAATTATATTGGCGCAACGAATTGCGTATCCTTCATAAATCCAGCATTTTTAATGTAAAATCAGCCTCGATTATCTTGCGCGTAAAACAGAAGCTAATCAAAGACATGTTGTAGTGGTCCGATGAAATTACAAATCAATTTCTAATTTTATCCAGTTGCTGACAAGATATTTATGAAAATAAGGGAATGTTTACTCTCAAATACAAATTTATCGCACGTTGATCGTCATTCTGTATCTTCTCATTTTCTTCTCTCTCGAGCTTTCGCCATCCGTTTATTTTGCTGTACGTGCCCAAGAATCTTTGCACCAGCGTGAACTCGTGAAATGCGTAGCTAAAGGTCGAAAAAAGAAATCGGTTTATTTAAAGGAGACACGCGAGCACTCGCCTTCTTTCTTCTATCTTTTTCATGGCCCTTGTAATACTATTTCACAGGAGAGTACCAATAATGACTGTTTCTCTTATTTTCCATATCTTAGAGAGTTTCTATAAACAAGTTCAAGCATACCGTAATTTTTCATTGCATTGGCTAATTGTACGGCCTCTACAGAATTACTGTCTTGTTCATTTGAATGTTCGATAAAACCTTTTATACATTTTTAGCATCTTACACTCTGTGATTTTTTGTAGTAAATTGGTTAAACATCCAAATAAAATTTATCACTCGCATTCGTATAAAGCAGTACGTACTGTTGTAGTAAATAATTGCAAAATATTGCTAATTTACCTTTTCATTAATATTATTAATTTTGTATAAAAACTCATGAGAGGTGAAACCAATATTTCAGTTTATTGTCAGTTTAAAATTTGAGTTTTCCTTGAATATCCACTTGAATTTTCTTTGATTGTTGTAATAATACGAATGAATTTAAAGTTTCGATTGGCCTGAATTATTCAATTCAATCGAATTTCTTTCTTATTACTTAAATTTACGGTTTTATGATATACTTATAAAGATGGGTATATGTAGATTCCGCATAAATTTTTACCTTAGTCAAACATGTTCGTAAAAATATGAACTGACTCTACATTTATCTTTTATTTGCTTCTCTTGCATTGCACACGCTTAGCGCAGTACCATAAAAACTCAAAATTGCAAACTTTTATTTTTTACAAAATGTTACGATGAAGTTTTATGATTTCGATATAAAAGTACCAATATAAAATTTATTATTTAGATTTCATTTGCAAATAGTATTTAACTTTTAAAAGTAAATCAGAGCATAGAATTCATTACTTCGTGTAGATTCTGCAAGATGTTCCGAAATGTTTAATGACGATTTTTTTATAAATGCAGTTCGTACGAGTTATCTTAATGTCTAACTGAAATTAGGTATATTTTTTTTTGGTTTCTTTCTGTGAATTATCTACGTTTTTGTATTTATAGATTAATCATTTACTAAATACATATAAATTTGTTAAAAATTATGCAAGTTTGTAGAAATTTTTACCACTGATTATACGAAAATCAGGTTTCTCACAAATATGACAAAATAAATTACCAAGATATCACTTTAAATGTATATTGAGCTTCTCAATAAAAATCTATCTCTAACCATTCTTTAAAAGTGGACATCACTCCCATAAAAATAAATCGTTTTTCTTCAAAATTTTCTACCGTACACGAGCAAATTACCCATGGATTTCTTTACGTGTACTTTTTCTTTAATTCCGCCAACCTTCTTTATTTCTTTCTCTGGCATCTCTCCTGCTCTCCTTCGAATAAGAATTCGATGCGCCGTCGTTGTCAACATCCTTTCTACATATACATGTATAATAGCAGGAGGTAGAGGTCTTTTAAAGAGCCAAGGACCGTGGCCTGAAAGCTTTGCGGAATTGAGTACCGAGTTTACGAGACTTTTCACTTTCGGAACTACAATATACAAGAATGTCGCTAGAACGCACCACTAAGGACCTTCTATCTATACCTTGTCCATCCCATTTTCCCATCCCCTCAAATTCATTTGTAATGGACGTATTTGCCCGGTATAATCACTTTATACATATACGAATACACGAAAACATTTTGAAATGTAAAGGTAAATGGCTTATAGTTATTACAGTTATCAACGATGACTTATTTTCGAAAGGAAATTCGATTGGATGTAGGAGAAATTTCATGTTGTGTTAAATTTTTTAAATAATGGAACACTTTCCATTAACTGGCACACGAGTATTTAAAAAACCTAGAAGAGTTATACCATTTGTTTGTATTCCGGCGTTCGAATGTAGTTGCTTCGTGTTAGATATATTCACTACTTTAAGATTTCTTATAACTGATAATTTCCGAAAATCAATTTTTAATATAACTGATTGAGCAATTACAAATATCGTTAAAGAAATACAATTGAAATATGTTTTATATTTACGTGTTTGTACAGATTAATTTTAAATATATATTTCTAGATAAAATAGTTACTGTCGCTAATCTATGATAATCATAGTTATAAATAGCAATTTTAGACTTGTGCAGTTTCAATTGAATGTACGTAACAATGTTAAATGACGTAATGAATACCAATCATTATATTTTAGTGTTGGTTTTTCTTACGTTTTAAATTCCATTTAAGCACTAATAATTTTATCGAAGAATGGAACGGTGCTATTATACATTTTATATTCTTATTTAAATTAAAATACAAAAATCTTTTCATTAATGAGTTATTTAATTTAAAAAAATTTCCGTCATCACCGGTATAGTCACAGCGTAATGTTGCTTTATGAATTATTATAAACGCGTATCAATTGCACAATTAATATCAAAATTAATGCTCTTAACTTAAAGCTTATACGTTATTTTAACTTTTTAAAACATATTTTCAACAATAATATCTAGTCCAAAAGCATCAGTCTGTAATACTGAAATTATCGATTAAGAAAACATAAATAAAAATACAAAGTAATCAAATGATATGGTAGCCTTGAAAAATGATAATCAGAAATCCGATAAAATAAAGGTTGTAATTCTGTATCGAGACTATATACATTTATTTGGAAAATTATAATTCTAGTTAGCGCTATTCTTTTTCTAATATTTACTATTCAACATTTTGTGATTCAACGAACAGAAAACCTATCGCGAGCCAACAAAACTATCGTTAAGTTTTTCAACAATCAATTTATACATAAATAAATAGACAGATAAACTTGGAAAAAGTAAAAAATATATTATTCTTATACAAATGCATGTAGATAATGATTAATCAGTTTCAATTTAGTGCTAAGATACATAAAAGAATTTTCAAGAGCTTATGTATTTGATTCGCAATAAAATATTTCAAAGGCTTAATAATCGGCCTTTCAAAGAGTATGCAGATTATGCAGTACGTAATCTCGCTTACTCGGTTCAAGTCATACGTATGTGAATCTCAAAATGTACTTTGCTAATGTGTACAATATTAAGGAGAAGAGTAAAAAGTCGACGAGGGTACGATGAGTATCCGGCGTGACTATTTAATGACTCGTTCGTGGCTTCAAGCGGACTTCAAACGTGATAAGAGTAATCGACGCGTCGCATCAGTTTACTTTATGACTTTGGAATGCTTTCCATTTTACAACATTTTCCAACGGAGTTTTAAATTAGGGCTTAAATAGAAAATTGTAAATGTATTTGATATATTACTCCGATGCCCAATCGTCAAGTTCAAGCCAAATTGAAATTTATGTCTTTCTAAGAAGTCTCGATTTACAATGATTACTTAAGGATAAGTTTGCGTCTTATTACAGGTGATTAGTCGATGAGATTACATGCATTTTCTAATATAGGAATAAACAAAAACTAAGTGTAAGTTAGAAGACTAACGTACACCGCACGGTAATAGGATAATTTTTGAGTATTTTTATGAGCATTTCAAATAGTATTCAAAACTTGAATTTATTTAAAGCATCGCCGAAAAATAAAAAAACATAAATTTAACTTCGAATTAATACAAAAAACTTGCAGTGAATTTTTGTAATATATAAAATATAATTGTAACTCGAACTGAAGTAATTAGTACATATATGAAATAATAAGAAAATGTTATTTTACGTATATTAAAATATATACTAATAAATATAACTAAAGTCTCAACTATCGTGTTTTAATAAAAATATCATTTTTTTATACTCACAGTTTGTCACTTATTGTTATAGACAGACAGTATAGAAATCTTTCATTCGCAAAAGTATTTTAGAATTTCGATGAGCAATGTGGACATCTACGACGCTGCAGTATATTCTTTCTTGATCCTGATTAGTTATTAACTGTCGCTAATATTGATGAGGAATTGTTCGTTTGAAAAAGTAAAGATTAATATTGTCATCCTTTCGTGTACTTTTCAAATAGTCCAGACACTTGTCTTGAAGTCGTTGTGTATACTTACTTATAGTTGTCGAAAATTTGGACAGTATAATAATGACTATGATATTACATAAATATATTTCATAAATTCAAACCGCTCGGTTCAATGTTAATTTTTCAGCAATGCATTAGCAACAGTTTTTGTATGTCCAAAGGACTACTACTCATAAAATTTCACTTTTTTACCATAATAAATAAACTTTCCGGCATTTGTAACCTTTATCGTAAGGCATTTTTAATTAGTTCATACTTACTGTGCTTGAAAGTTTATAATGTACCGTTCAATTTTATATCGTATTTCTTTAATCATGTAGTTTCATAAATTCAGATACCAATAACATACGTTTTATCCACACTTTTGATCGTCGAATACTTATTTACTTCTCGTAAAATCTTCTCGGGCTTCTTAAGATATAATAATGTGATTTTATTTTATGATAATACAAGTTTTTAAATATTTTATTCATTAATATTGGAATACTTGAAAATGCATTATACGTTTATAACAAACGCTCGAATCATTTTAGAAAGAATTTTTGGTTGTAAAATGCCTTCCCTACGTATGAAATGTAAATTATTTGAAAATTGCATGTCAAGAAAAGGGCCATAAAATATAAAATGTGTTCTTCGCACACTTGGAAGGTCAAGAACTTTCATCGTGTTTAAATGTAATTTTCAGAAGGGAAAACGTACGAAGCTTGATCTCGTTGGCTGAAAATACAATTTTCTTCGGATAAACTCGTTGTATCTGGAGAAGCATCACTAGATCAGTAGAAGGAGGAAAAATTCGGCAGATCTGAGCTCGGCAATTTTTGACGCGAATCAGGATAAAAATTCAATTGTCCTTTTCTTCCTTATTCTTTACTTCTAGTTTCGTTTTTGCTTCATCTTTTTACGTTAGAATGGGATCCCTTTAAAATTTCTCGATGTGTACATAGAACTTTTCCTTTTCTACTTACATTTAGCTTAATTGTATTATTTATTAATTTATTGTACGTACAATTAAAAAGAATAGAATCCTATAACTCCTGTATAAAATCCGATTATAGAAGAGTTAAAAATGCTCTTACGTGTTTTATTACATTTAATATTTGCAATTATTATATTAAATGATTACCTCGTATTTTGCTCATTTCTTACTCGTTTTTCACAAATAACAAGAGTTAGATTAACAAATTTTTCTATACCAAAATACGACTCTATTGTAAAGAGCCAATTTGTCAATACAATAGCTGATAAGCAACACGTCTAATACATTTGTTTCTAATTATTTAATTAGTTATTTAAATAATTAACAAATTTCAACAAAGTTCGTCGAAAATTTTGGGTGTAAATTGAATTATGGAATCTCCAATAATGGAAAATTTGTTTCTCTTAATAAAAATGACGAATTATTAACAAGTAAAACTTTGACTCGTGTCACTTGAGCTTCGGTCGAAAAATCGATGTCACAAATCAATTAACTTCTCTCAACATTCTATAAACTTTAATTTCGTGATTATTGATTATTTGCATTTTCGTGTATGGTACACATATAAAAGTACTACTACGAAGTTACAAAGTAATTGACATCGTTGATCATCGCACCTTTTACTCCTCGGACTCTTGTCTCGTTACCTCGTATCGCTATCGCAATTAAAATCTTTATTGCCTCACATGGTACTCAGACAATATTCTAATACTTGCATAAAGATTATAAACAAAAGCGCTAACGGCGGTATAGGCCACCCTCTCATCAATTTTCCCGAGACCGCGTGGTTACGCGGCGCCGTTAACTTGTTCCTTTTTTTGTTTATCGTTAGGATTACCCGTCAGCAGTGATGCATTCCCTTTTAACTCGACCGGGCGATAACTCAAGCACAGCTCGCATTATTTATGAAGCTACGACGAGCGTTTCCTTGAAAACTCGGCCCGAGGAAAAACGGAAGAACGAGCCAATTGGAGGCAAGTGAGAGAGCAGATCCTCTTTGTCACGGATCTCGAGTGTACATGTATTTTTCAATTGAATACGTTGCGCGAACTTTGTGGTTCACTCGTGCACATGTGCGCGAGGTATTATTGACGAGAATTGATTGAACATGCATTTCGGTCTTTTTGTGTGCTTTCGCTACATTACTCTCTAGTATTTCCGATCGCTCTTTCGCATTCGTATTTTTTGTAATTGTTTATGATGTTCTGATTGAGAGTTTGTTTATTTATTTATATGAATTATACAGTAAAATGTTTTAACATATTGCTTATTTCTTTATTAATCACATCAACAAACTGTTTACTTCATTTGTTCATAAAATATATAAAGATATACTATTTTATATTTTATTCCGAACATTTTTGTGAATTATCAATAATAATACTTTTAAATTTTATTATTGGATTAACAAAATTACATTTATATGCACGCAAGTGTCGAATGATGTTTCCTATATTTTCTCTCGAAAACACTTGTATCAATTTATACTGAATATATATTTCGAACACTTTATTATTCTCTATCTGAAATATGGATGCCCGTGTTGCACTGATGAGTTCAATAGACATTTCTAAATGAAATATTCTTAAATTAATCTCAGTCTTCTTCAATCAGCATAACATTTATATTGACTTGTTTTATCCGTCAACACTATATTTCGCTAAATTATTGATCTCCCGTGAGCCGTAATCCGTAGAATGGAAATAAATAAAAACTGACCACTAAGAGAGAACTAGAGATTAAAATGAGTATAAAAAGTTATACTGAACTCGTAAAGTTAATTTAAGTACGAATATTAAAAGAATTTAATACTTTATTTGTAAACAATTTGTTGTGGCATATATAAAATATAATTTGTATTAATAGTGTCTCCATTAGGCTGATACGCGGATTTAGTACAATTTTTTTTGTTTAGAATATATATATACACATATTAACTCTTGGTATCAATGATATTTTCTGTTCATAATTTAAAACAAAGATTATACTTAAATTGTTTATACAATTATAATATTAAATTGGCATAATAAAATCTCTATAGACACAATAAAATTACCTGTTTTATGATCAAATGTGGGTAAATAAAGTGTATGGATTTTTTATTTTTACCCTCAGAAGTCAATACAAAGAGCTTTTTATATCCTCATGAAATGGAGATTTACTTGTACGTTATTGAATTATGTATTATATCAGACTATATAGTATATCACACTTTTCGTATGAAATCATGAGATAAAATAACAAAAAATTATTTTCAAATAAATTTAATTTTAAATGTCAACATAGCAAAGTTGAATATGAGTCTCATTTAGTCTGATTTAATTTATCCCTAAATTTATACTATAAAGAAGCTAATTTTTATATCGTTGTGAGCTATTGCACGTTATTATATATTATGATACATATAAAATCTAGTTTATTTTGCAGCTCTTGGATAAATAGCAGGATTCGTGTATTTATTACTGGGAGAAAAAATTAATGTATTGTCAAAATAAGTGAACTTTCATGTTAATCTTATTTAAGTATTTCATTATTTAGAAAAAAAATCCAACTTCTGCTCATTGCGTAATGAAATATTTGACTTGTGCATATCGATTACATTTTTTCAATTTAATAGTAATTATTGTTTAAAAATGGATTGATAGTATTTTTAGTCCAAATATTTAAATTAAAGTTAAAGAAATAATAGTTTTTTTTCTTTAATTACTTTATAATGGTATAATAATCGATAACATAATAGAGTGAGCGATGGGGGGTGGGGGGCATTTACTATCCTGAGTTTCGGTGAGTATTTTGATACGTGACATAAGCGCCACATGATCTATTATGTCGGTGTCTGGCCGAAGAGAAGATAAACTGTATATCGCGAAAAAAGTAAAGTATATACGAAAAAGACACTGGAGATAGCGTTAATGAAAAACTAGAGAGAGAAATGAAATGATGTATACTCGCGTACACGTCCACGGCAGGTCCGAGAAAAATAAATTGTTGCCTACTGTCATTGTGACAAAATGTAAGGGAGCGAAAAAATTGTGATCGTATTACTCTTTTAGTCGCGAAATTTTTTTTCTAATTATTTGTCTTCATTTCATAATGCTCTGGAATTTCGTTTTTCTAGAAAATAACAACGTAAGCGAGAGTATTTTTATCCTATCGAAAACTTATACGTAATACCATTTAAAAGAGGTAGTTTTCTAAAAAGTATTGAAAAAGTCCTACAGTTGGATACTGTTGCTTTCTGCAACGATAATTATATCTTTATTATATTAAGATCAGAATTTTGCTAATATCGTCAATAATATGGGAAAATATAGAAATAATCGAAGGCTTTATTTAAAAAATTGATTTTTGGAATATTTTTTCTTTATTCGCTTTATTTTATTTTACTATTTCTTTTATTTCACATTATTTTCACATATGCAAGTACTAATTTTAATTTTTGCGCAACGGGTTACACCTGGCACAAATCGGACTAGCAAAACAATTTTTTGTGGAGCTACATTTATATCTTAACATATCTTCATTACTAATCTGGCATGTTTTCAAATTCGAAGTCATATACTTTCATTAGTAAGTTTGAATTTTTAAAAATTTAAAGCCATCTACTTTCATTAGTAATCTGGAATTTTTGAAAATTCAAAGTAGTACACGGTGAAAGTCAATAAATAAAAAGTTACCGCATTGGGTAAAGGCTTCACATTTTAGAAAATGCCAGAATGTGCAATAATTAAGCACGCATAAAAGGTAGACTTTAGAAATTTACTTTGCTCGCATACGGGTATGTGACTTACACACGTGCACTTATATACCTGCGTCACCCGGTACGCTTGCTTTATATTCAGAAAAAAGAAATGATTAGGAAAAGGAATTTAATCAAAGACTGCTATGTGAAGTAATTAATATTGTAGGACAATTCTAATAGAACAATTTTACAACTTTGCATTTCGGAGGAAATCATGTTTCCTTTTCACAACGCAGATTTCCGCGGTTGCATAGTTCGTTTCATATTCTTCATTTCTTTCTGTTTATTTCATTCTTAATTTTTTCTAATTTTTGTAAGTAAAAATTTTTTTTATTAATTTGATTTTTATCGAACTATTTAATACAAACTAAGACTATAACATCATATATTTTAATTTGAATATTTTTTTAGCTCTTATTCTTACTTAATGCAAATAGGGCATAATGAGTAGAAATGTTGTTCAAAGTGTAAGAACATATGAAATTATACTTCAAATGTGGAAAATATAATTGATTTCAGAAGCTTCGTGTATACAATAAGAATCTGCATCATTAAGAATTGACAATTTTTTCACAATTTACGAAATATTTTAAAATAAGCATTCTAACTTTTTAAGTTCTCTAAAATTGCGTTCTAAATATTTAGCGAAACCATACATTGCACGTGTACTTTAATACGTAATTGACTATTCAGGAAGAAAGAAAAGACAAATACTACCGCATTCGTAGATGAAAAAGTTTTTGAAAATATTGAATGCGAAAATTCAATTTCCGCAAAACGTAAAGTCAGGTTACCGCTCGCGTTACAATGATTCGATTTTTAGTTTATCTCCCTCTCTTAAAACTCTTAACTATTACTAGCTGCTCTACAAATGCTCGAATCGCTTCAAAGTTTTTCAAATTATAATTTAGACATTTATAAATCTCGACGCGAAGAAGTGTACTTTTAAGTGTACTTTTAAGTGTACTTTTATCGGTAACATTTAAGCATATTAAAGCATTCATTCGGACTATTCACTTAATATTAAAAATGTTGGAAATTTACGCTCATAACTAAAAAATCTGACTTCATAGTAAAAAACAAAATAAATATATCAACAATTCCATAGATGGGAATCTATCTACTGCTGAGCTACTAACTCTATCTAAGCTAAATTGTACTCGATTATAAACGCAATTGTTAGTTTTATTAGTTGATTATTGCATAATTCATAGTGAACGATAAACTCGTGAAACGACCTAGAGAACAAGGCAAGGCAAACGTTTCTAGGCGAATTTAAAAGAACGGAAAGTGCAGTTGAAAGCCAGAAAAGCTCAATGACCGGAAATTTTCACGAGAATCATCGCCCAAGAAATAGATGGAAGAAATAGATCTGGCAAAGTAAAAGTCCGTCCTCGGCTTTTCTAAAATGCACGAACGTTGACGGATGTTCGCGTGGCGAGGATAAAAGAGATCGAGGTTGTTGCCGAAGACTCCCAACGTCGTCAAGTCACGGATCGCGGCCACGGAGGGGACGGGAGCAACGAGAGAGACGAGAGCGTCTCCGAGCAATGAAAAACGCACGGCGAATATCGCGTCTCTCTGGCAGACGTTACTGTAAATGGACTCTCGGGTTTTACGAGCGTCGGCCGCTTTAGGTCCAATAAAAGCCCTGGCAGACGAACGTTAACGGCATGGTCAGCTTCTCTCGCTTCTGGATGGGGTTTACGCGAGCGTCGCGGGAGTCAAACGAACACATGCTGACGCTGCCGCTCGATTTACGAAATAGGATGCGATGACGGGGATGCGGAGCCTCAGCACCTCGATCGGATAGATTAACGCGGCGATATTTTTGTTTTTTGCAAGCTGGAGCATTTACAACTATCAGGTGGATTTTCAGGTTCCTGGCTTTATGAGCTTGGGGGCGTGTTTTTTCTTTAAAATTTTTCCCTAAATTCACCAGCCTCGGCATTTACTGACATTTCGAAAAAATACAACTTCATTCGCTTTTTAATCGCGTCGGTCTATGGATGAAAATTTTTGCGGTTCGTTAAACTAGAAATAACCTTTGGATGTAATGCCTAGTAAGAAGAATTCCTTGGGTTTCTTTTTATGAAAGATGAGGATATTTAATAATATAAGGCTTGAGTATTGAAAAACATTCGTACGTATCGTTTAGTACGCAGTGCAGGATGCCTACGATATATTCGTTTGGAGAATACTCATACGGTCCACATTATATTTTAAAGTTAAAAATAATTCTGATGAAGAAAAAGTCGAACTATTTTCATAAATATTTTCATCATTCTGAACGTGTTTATAGAAATAAAGAATGGAACGTATCCATGAAAGTAATTTAATGCAACATTTGATAATCGAGTATTGGTATTTTAATTATCGAATGTACTATTATGCTTTAGGTACAAAGTACGTATACAAGCAAGTTACTAATTTATTAGAAATAGAATTGTGTCTGTCATAAAACTATGTATTACTTAAGAAAATTGGTACTAGATAAATTGTATTTTATGGCAATTATAACTTGAAAAGACGATTAAAGATGATCCGATAGAATCTTAATTACTCGCATTATTCGTATTTGTTAAATACGAAGATTGGTTTCAAAAGTTTTGAATAGCTAATCGTAATACACGTTTAATTTACTACATTTGCATAGATTAATTATGAATTCAATGAAAAATTGAATTTCTCCTAATGTCGTTGATACTGATAGGTGATATTGATAAATGTAGTTTATTGTATGTGTACGTGGAATAATAAAATTTTGAAAAGTAAGATTCTTATATATACATATTCTTATATATAATTATTTATTTATAAAGTGCTTCTTTATAATAAATTTTAGCTGAATTTCTTAATGTTTGAAAAGGTCTTTTTATTTCTTTGAGTTTTTCTGAATTTCATAGTAAAAAAGATTTTCTATTTGGTATGTATTTACATAAATTTTGATAAATATCAGCAATTCCATTATAAAGATTTTAAATTAATTTTAATTAACGTAAATCAAAATGAAACGTTTTTAAAACGATAGAAATCGCGTACATTGTATTAAAGTTGAAATTTTTATATCCCGCGTACATTCTACATTTAATCCCACAACTTACGTGAGTTCATCCATTTAAATAAACCCTCCTTCATGTAATTGAATTATTCAAGCTAAAACGTGTTCTTATGAATTATAAATTTTCAATTATTATAGGACTTATTGAATAATTAAGAAAATAATATAAGATATTACAATTTTCAGAATTTTGAAGTTTAATCCAAAAATTCGTAACATTTGGTGCTTGAATAAATCGGAAAAAGCATTGTTTTAATAAGTACAATTCTAAAATCGGCAACGAAAAGAATCGTTTATAAGGTTGTTTCTTTTCCTCGAATGTCTATCAGTTGTCCATGGCGTCATGTGCAAATCTATATTTTTGAAATTTCTGTTGATACGTTCTTTTCGAAAAAATATATATTAAAAGCATGGATTTAATAACTTGCATTCAAATATTGATTAGAGATGTACCACGTTAAGTTGAATGCGCAATATGGTTTTATTCGCGATTAACGAATTAACTCCAAGTTCACCGATGCACGATCCATCACAAAGTTTACAAAGGGAACTGTCCGATCCACTTCAAGATTTATGATGTAAATTAACAAGTTGGACCTTCCTATCGATTTTACTTTTCTTAAACAACACATGTAAAATTATTCATGGTTAAGAGATTTTCATTTAATTGTGAAGCACACAGGTGCAATTAATTTTACATTTAATTTATTAAGAATATCTTTCGGTTGGTTCAGTTTTTATAACAACTCATTAGAAAGCAAATTTGATTCATATTTTAGCAAAAATTGCCCCGTGTAGCGAAGTTAAGATAATTTGTACGATTATTATTGTCACTGTAATCTTGAAACATAATAAATAATCAAACGGGAAATTGTCCTTTTATCTCGCTTTCTTTTATTCGTATACCAGTGTGCGGAACTATTCCAAAAATTCCATATCAGTCGCGCATAATACTGTAATCGAGTTTTGTCGGCATTGTGAAAACTTGGAAAGGCTCGGGCTTCTTCGATTTTGTCTCTTTTTTCTTTTCAATTAGAGAAGGAAGACATCGCAAAAAGGGATTACACAGGATGCCTCTATCGCTTTCGCCTTGTCTCTCTCCCGCACGAGGCATAAAAGGCGCGCGGGACAACCTCCACACTCGCTTTTCGCAGGTTAAGCTGCCGTCGACAGCGAAACTTCGGAATTTACGAGGAAAACATATTGCCGTCATAAAGTGTGTGTGTATATACCAGCCTCATAAATGGGGAATAACTCGCAACAGCGAATGTGCCAGCTTGTCGACGAGGCTAAGCGCACTTTGGCGCAGAGTTCGTGGCTCTAGGTGGTGCGTACGATACCAAAGGGAAATTGATACTGCCAGATACGTTTGCGGTCCTTATTGATTAGCTCTTGTTGAGGTGACTGATAATGATCACCATTAGCATAGACCTAACATGGACTTAAAGTCAAAAGACAACGATGACCCTTTCTACAAACGAATTTTTTTTTTTCATCGATAATTTCCAAAGGTTGAAAGCTTCCTATTTCAAGTTGGCCATGTAGATTATCTTTGGCTTATCTCTCGAGTAATCTCTTTCAAATCTGAAATTTATGTACTTCCGATTGAAATTATTAAAGGCTCCATTAATCAGAAATTGCAATCATTAATCAGAAATACATATCGATATTTATCGGTGAGTAATTACGTACTGGTAAGCAGTAGCTTCAAGGAAAGTTTGTTTCTTCAAGGAACGTTTCATTTGCGGGGCACGTACTGATTCTTGTGAGCTTATATCGGAACAATATCGAAAGTCTTAGGCTTGTAAGTATCCTGTCGATCAGAATTAAATTATGTTCGTACGAAACTCTTTAATGCGTATTACAAATGACTTTAATGGTGGCTGCTTATTAATCGAAAGTAAATTGCAATGATTAATCACCAAGCAGTAAATTTTTTTTTTTACAGTTATTTTTCCAATTTTTTCCACAGTTTTGGTTTATCGCCGATATTATTGATGGACGGGTAGACACTAATTTTTCCATTTACTAACGTAACATAAATAAATTTCTTTTTTGTACACGTCTTCCTTCCTAAAATTGATAGAGCAGTCCCTACCCACGACAGAATGAAAGATAACGGTATTAAAAGCTTATTATAGAGGCTAAATTAATATTTATGCGAAAGTGCGTCTCGATATTTCTCAACATTGAAGGTGAGAGCGAATGCTGTGTTAAACGAAACGCCGGTGTAAAAGAAAAATTGCACAGCCTGGCGGAGTCGAGTTAGATATTACAAGGGCTTATCCGCTGCAAGAGTGGCTCAAGAGGATTAGAAAGGGCGTTTTAAAAAAGACTGCGGTCGCTGCATGAAAACTCGACAGGGGGTGAATTGAGCTCTACTAGGCTGTAAAAGAATGAAATCGAAAAGCGCGGTTATTCTAACTTTGGTTAGAGTACAACGCGTCGTTCGTGGTTTTCCTCTTCGACTCTTCGTTTACGAAAGATTCGTTTACGAAAAGTATTCTGGAAATCGCAGTTGACTTGTACGGGAAAACGGTCGATTACAAATTCTTTTCATTGCATTTGTAAAAATTACACGTATAACAACTAATCTTCTATAAAGAACTTAAATTTTACAATTGCTGATGAAAAAAACTTTTTTTGTAACTTGAAATTCAAGAGACAATGATGCTATTTCGAAAGAAAATTTGCCTGGAATCTTACGTTTAAATTGTCGATTATAATTACTCGAAGTTTTTGTGATAATGTGTAAAAATTGTTGTTGAAGTATATGTTTAACATCGGAATAAAGCAAATACTTGTACGGTGATTATATGTGGGTTTTGGGTTCGTATCGACCAATTCTTTTTTTTTATTGGTATTATAGTATTTAAATTTTATTTTTAATCTATGAGTTCAATTAGGATTGAAAAAATTTATTGCAATTTTCAAGCTTAAATAATTTATTTTTCTTCGGAAATTACGTTTGCATCACTGACGATAGAATTATTGATTATTTTGATATTCATATATGAAACAAATATAAATATAAATTCAAACAAATTTTTGTTATTACTTGCAATTTTTATTATGAATTTTATTATGAAGATATACAGTTTAGAAAATATTAATAGGTTGCAGCGGTTCTTTTGCACTTTTCGTGTAATAGCCATTATGTATCCTTACTTCTAATTAATATCGAGTCTTTTGTTACTCATTTTACCAATTTTGTTTTCAAAAATAAATTTAAATTTCCAAGTAAATTGTAAATTAATTTTTTTTAATTCTAATCAATCTTATTTTGTGTGTACCATTTCATAGGATCACTCTGTTGTTCTTTTATACAAGAAAGTAATGGCAATATCTGAATTTCATAAAATAACACGTACTTAAATTTGTAAATACTTCGTTACAGAAACATTTGGGAAATATTTGGAAGTCAAATGAAAATGGAGGTAAAAAAAAATAAATATCTGAAAATTTTCTTTTAATATTCAATATATTTGAGTTTACATATTTTCAGGTCGTTTTCAACAATTTTGGATATTCATATGTGTATTCATTTTTAAGTTGTGGGAAGGTATTTAAGAAATTTTCTTCTTTTTAAACAGTTATTTGTGAAATTATGAAAATACTTAGGGAAATCTGGTATTACTTTTTGATACGCAGTATATATTGATATAGTACTGTGTGATACGCTGCGTGGATTAAAATATATGATATCGTATACATTGTAAATGAATATTTTAAGTTAAAAATATAAAAAGGCAGGTAAAATATTCGAACTTTCAATTATGTATTCTTGATTCAAAGAAAATTTTAATAAATAAATTTTAAATAAATTAATTTTGTAAGTTAATTAAAATTGATTCCTATTTGTAACTATGAAGTTTTGATATATTTTAATAAATTAACAAAATTAAAAGTGTATCAAATTAATACAATTTTTAAAGTTAATTAGTTTATTGAAGTACCTAAATATACAATGTATGTTTTCACATGTTTACATTGTAAACGTTTTAAATGATATGTTACAAACACAAAACAAATATTATTTAGATCTAATACATTGTAATATTCACAATAAATGAGTGGAAAATAATTAAATATATTTCTATATTTTAATTAAGTTATTATTTTGTTAATTCTTATTATCTAATACAAAGTATGTTATAATGTTACATACGTTAAAATAATCAGAATTTCGATGATTCGTAATTAATATTTGAATTTTATTTATTACAAGAAAATTCCGAATAACATACTCGTTTAAAAAAATAAATAAAGTTTGCAGAAGATAAGTGTTCATGTTTTACTAGCAGTTTATATTCATATACGGTTCGAAAACTTCTTATTTTTTTGAACACACGTTTTGTATTCGTAAAGGTGAATAAAAGAGTATGAGCCTAATTTTTCTTAAGGAAAGTTTAAAGGTTATCTTAAGAAATTAATGATTTATCTATCTATTAAAATATTTTTGGAATCAATAACCCTTTTTTATAAACTACACTCCACTACATAATCCACTGAATTATTACACATATTTGGAAGCTCCAATGTTCTCCAATTTCATATTTTTTAATGAAAAAACATGTAAATAGCACTTTTAAACTTAGATTAATACCGAAACATGAAATTATAGTTTTATAACTATGATAAGTAATCCTCTTTGCTCTGTCTGAAATATTTTATCAATTCCCACATTAGTATCAACGAGAATCTCATCAATAAAAACAATTTTGCTGATCTTGGTTTTAATATACAGTTCACTTCGAACTCACCAAATCCCGTTGACGATACTCTTAACGAATCAAACTCAATAAAACTCCATCTGTTCGAATTAAATTTGACATTTTTGTTTCGCACCGGATGTCGTGCCTGATTTGCCGGGCGTGCACTCATTCGACGGGAAAAAATGAGCCGGATAGTGAGAGACACCATAAAAGTCATCAGTCAAAGAGAAATGAGGTTATGTCGCAAAAGGGCAACGAGTCGATGGTCGATTAGGTTTGTCTGTCTCTTCAAAGTTCCTCTTTCTTCTCTCTCTTTCTCTCTCTCTTCTCTCCCTGCCTTCCTCCCTCACTTTCTGTCCCATCTGAACCCGTCATCATTTCCACTCGAATAACGAATAGCAGATGTACGAATCTCTCCCGCTTTGATCAATTTCTGCAAGCATATCCTGACCACAGATAATAGCCCTACCGCTCAGGAAAATTGATTTTGATCTTTTGGATATATACGCACTGAGAGTGCGGGCATCATGTTGCTAACTAATAGAAAAATATTTAACTTTATTTTTTCAAAAGAAGCGATGTAAACCGCACACTAAGGTCCTTGATGTAATTTTAAATTTTGTGATACTTAATTGCTGCGGTCAGATTAATTTCGAAGGTTTTCTTTACGTACGTTATAGAATGTACAATTTTAAAAATAGTATGGAACCCATTTTGAGAAAATTGTAGATTTAGCATGAAAGAACTTTAATAAACAACAATTATTTCAAGACTTAGCTATTTGCGAAAACTGTGAAATTTATTTAGATAAGAAATTTAAATTTAGATGGTATCTATGTTAATCGTCTCATATCAAGATGAAATTGTAACACGTTATACTTACAAAATGTTTGTTAATGTTTTTCTTTTCAAATACGCTGTTTTCAAAAAACTGCACACGCAAAAAATATCTAATGCGTAGAATAATTTCAACTTAAGCTTGATCTACGGTTAGCAGACGCAGTATATTGGGACAGGCTGATTATTATATAAAACTATAAAGTTATTTTTTCATACGTTATTGCAAGTTTAAATTTAACGTTACTCAAGAAAAAAGACGCGCTTCAAATGGACGCTAATGGTATAAAGTATTTGAAAACGCTGTCCGTCTAAAAAACGTCGTAACATCTTAGTATTTCATGGCCTATAATTAAACGCTTTTTACGCTATTTTTATTTCTCACTGTTATTTACTTATTTTCATCTAATTATAGAATAGGAAGTTCATCAAGATTGTTCATATTGTTAGTTTGGATGTGTTCTCGCGTAACATAGCAAGAGAAACATTTTGATTAAAGTGCAAAAATCAAATATACCGTGGAATTTTTATTAATATATTTCAAAATTAGATGAAAATCTTAGGTTTTTAAGATTAGAGCTCAACTATGAAATAATTGAGAATGAAATAAGGAATGTAGTAAATTTGAAAATATCTCAACAAATACAACGTCTCCTTTAATAAAGCTGCTTAAAAATGCTCACTCGCAAATTTTAACGTAGCCTTGACTATTCTTTTGTTTTGTTGGATTAATCAAGAACAAAAGTCCGTGAATTGAATTTGCGAACCAGTTTAAAACGAGCGGAAGGGCTTTGATAAAATTGTTTTTATTTAGCGAGACACGTTCACCTGCTCGTTAGTCTCACTCTGTATAATTTCGTCCTTGTCAAAAATCACGTAATCTCCTTTACTTTCACTGATATAACAATCAGTGGTGTGACTCCTGGCTGGAATTTCCATGTTTCTGAGATGGTGGTTGTGCTTTTACTGGACTTTCCATAAACCTCGATGATGCGTTACAAATAAATCACAGATGCAAGAGTTTTTACAATAAGAAAAAAAAATCAGTTACATTTTATAAAAAAGAAATTGACTTTTGTAAAGTCATCCATACATTTTTAAGGGATTTTAAACATTTTCTTTTAATTTTTGCAAAAACTGAAATTTTTCTTCATAATTTCCTCCTTACCATTACTTAAATGTATACATAATAAAAATTATGTAATTGTAGTTGCATTCCACATAATTACTTTCTTGGTTTATTCTTTCATAATTACATACATTGTGATATAATAGATTATATGACGTAATATAATCATCTTTTGAGCTAGAAAGCTTTTTAAATTTTTTAAATATTTGAAGAATAAGTAGGTATTGTTGATTATTTTGGTATTCTACAGTATTACTATTTTTTAGTATAAGAATTTAAGGGAAGTACTTTTAAAGTATAAGTGGAGATAAAGTATACTCTCAAGGTTTATACGTAACTTACATACGACGATAACATCGATTCTATTGTAGTAAAATAGAAACGTAAGTACGTAAGTGATCATTGCAGCATGTACACAGGCATATACACGTCGATAGTAAAAGAAAACAAAATAAGTTAATGTCACTGCAGGCGTGATTAAGTGAGATAGTCCTAAACGATAAGCGTAAAACTGTTCGATCTTACGCTTGGACGAGCTTGAGCAAGTCCGAATGCCTCGTTAAATGTCTTCCACGCAAGTTTCGAGCGAAAATGAAAGTGAATCGATTCATTTCTCTTGGCCGAAGAAAAAGCGAGTGCCGAAAAGAATGTAGCATACCGCTCCATCCTGGCCCAGATAATCCTCGGTGACTTACCCTCGAATACGTTAATAGCTCGCTTGATTGAAGCAAAGCTCGCACTTCGTTAGGCAGACTTTACTCTTATGGCTTTATGAGCAAGGACTTTGCGATAGGATCTAAGGAATATACTTTACGGTGATAAAAATCCGAGTAATCTTTAGCTTCTAATGCGAAAATAAGCTCTATGATAACCACCTACACATTTTACGCAAGGACTAACTGTGGATCATTTCAGAAGCTCAATTTTAAATATCTAAAATAACAGCTACTTTTTTAATTTTGGTTTTTAGTCTGTAAATATATAAGTTTGATCAAATTAGGCCTTGTAAATAATTTTCTTTAGCTTAATAGGGAAGAAAATATTGTTATAAATTTTTGAAATACTGAAAACAATTTTACCTTATTTCGTAGCTGTATAATTCAGATTTTCATTTCGAAAACAATAATGAGATAAAATCATGCTTTCTTGTCTTAAAATATGAAATTAAAATAACGTGTAAATCAACATCAATTCTTGATCTTAAAAGAAAATAAATATATAAATAAATATTTTGCTTGGAGAGATAAAGATACTGTTTTTTACAGAATCGCAGTGAATATATCTGGATGTTCCATGTTCTTTATTAACTTTCATCTAACTCTCACTAACTTGCATCATGATTTGTAATCGATATAAATTTTAATAATGAATTATTGAATGTTACCGTTTCCGGTTATATATATACATTAAACGCGAAATGATAGCGTAAGAACAAGTATTATACTTTTATAGACATTGAACTTGTTGTTTATGTTCATTTAGACTAATATAATTGGCTGTTTAATATTTAATTTAGCTTTTTATAAAAAATAACATTTATTTAGTTGTTACGATAACGTGGAGTTGCTAATATCAAATTTCAGATATGTTCAACTAAATTTCAAGCCAGTAATGTATCATTAAGCAAAGATCTAAAATTTGAATTTAAATTTTCAACTTCGAGTTCTACCATACGGTTTAATATTGGTATTCATATTAATAAATTTTTTTTGTAAAATACTTGAATTTATAACACAACTAAAAGACGTTATGTTGTATAGAGCATTGATCAACACAGACCATATAAATCAAGTCTTTGTATACGTATCTGAAGAGCTTTGAAGTACTTGCAAAAATACATTACTTCTCTAAAGGTGTATTTTCTTTTTAAATAAAATTTCGATTCAACGTTGGAATAATGTGATCTTTCTCCATTAATTACTAATAATTCTCTATAAATAAAATAACTTGAAATATTTTGAATATCTATATTTTCAAAGGAAACATGTCGCTTATATTAACTTATGTCAATCTCCTAAAATATGAAAAATAATATCTTTTCTCACAATTATAGATTAAAATATATGAGTTAAAATATCGTTAATTAAAAGGCTAATGATTTTTATAAAATTTCACGTTTAGAGATTTAAATACATTCGTTACGAACGGTTAATGTGATTCAGCCATATTTACGACATATTAACGCTAACAAATAAAGCGACAGAAAATATAGATTTTCCATCTAGATTAGTTAATTGTTAGGTTGTCTACAAATATTTCCTTAAGCTAATGGTGTATATAATTAGATTAGTACTATATTAGCACGATAAAACATCGCGTCTATCCCGCAATTATGTACTAAAAATATCAGAATAGAAACTCCATAGCGCAACCTAGACGTTTCGTCTAGTCCGTAAATGTGGATAAAAATATTAGTATTACATAAGGAAGGATCTTAGAATAAGGAAATAGGAAAAGGGTAGGGGTCGATTCTCCTTTAAAGAATGACTACACATTGAAATTTAAAAAGAAAATTTTTTATTACTCACTTCTTAATACAAGTCAGTAGGTCAACTACTAGGTACAAGATTTTTAGATGAACTCTCTGTTTTTGTATGAAGAAATGCGCCCTTTTATACAAAATTTAAAGTACAGGCGGTATAAGCAAAGAGGGAGGGGTTTTATGGCTTTTCCCGAAATAGTCTATGCAGCCTGTATACTTGTATACTTATATTATGGGTTAGTATTACTAATATCATAATAATTATTATTATTTTATTTGTTTACTATTATATTCCTTTAATCGTATAGAAAACGTTATTAATATTTATTTTTTTTTTGTTAATATTTATTTATTTTTATTTAGATTTTTATTTTACTCCCCTTTTTCTTATCTATTTCCCTTTTTTATAAATTTATATAAATATACGAAAAACAATTAATCAGAATAATGATAATGATTGCGGCGTTTAATTTAGCCTTATATTACTTATGTAAAAATTAGAAAAATTCCATGTTATTAACTATATTAGGTTTGTTTCACAATTATATTATAATAATTTATTATAATTATTTTTTATTTTCTACAATTTTATTTTGTTTTTTTCTCTTTTGATAATTTAAATTTTTCTTTAATTAGTTATTATGCGCAGTTGCAGAATGTAGCTGTATATATGTATGCATGTGTGGCCGTGCAGCTGCGAAGGTTACCAGTACGCAATTAAAGCTGCCGTTGTGTATATGTACGTGTATGGCGTTCAGCCGCTTACGGGTGCATGCGCGCAATTCAAGGTATCGATGTACGCGCGCACGTGTGTGTAGGCCTCCGGCTGCTCAAAAATGCTGGCGTAGTCATAAACATGTTGTGGTAATGACCTCTTACGCTGACATTCCAGGCCAAGGTGTCGATTTTAGATCCCTTAAAATTTTTCTTATTGGAGAGAGAGAGAGAGAGAGAGAGAGAGAGAGAGAGAGAGAGAGAGAGAGAAGAGAAAAAGAATTTCCTTTACGAAAAAAAAATTTTGCATTTCTTATTTTCAATGGTTTTAGTGAGACGTAGTCGTAACTAACGTAAATTTGCAAGATTCGCAAGGCCATTAAGGTGGTGTTGTTAATCTTTCAATATTATTAATGTTATTTATTTATATTTTTTGGTTTCTAGCAGGTTATAATTTCGTTCGTGTAAGACTATAATGATGAGTTGGGCATGAAAATATTTTCAACTGAACTAACAGATTCCAATACTACATATTGATATAATCAAATTTTTGTATGCATTGATATTTGCTAATATCAAATACAAAACAAAATTTTCTAGTAAGTTCGAGAAGCTCTTTTGAATTGCAATTCCTTCTTTTGTAAATACATGTAGATCACTTGTTAAACTAAAATACTCTAACAGGTGGTATAATCATGTTCAAATTCATGGAATAAGTGACGTAAAGCTATAGAATCTCCGTAAAGAAAAATAAGTGATATATAAATCTAGGCAGTAGATATTTTTATAATTGTACATTTGATGCAGAACTTTCATTAAAAATACAATTAACTTATGAAAGTAAAAGAAAGGCTTATTCATATTATTCATTTAAAGTAATTTATTAGCATAATTAATAAAATTATTTTTTCATATACTTAAATAGTTTTGTTTTCATTATCAAAATATGTGCTCTTTTATAGAGTAAGTGAATGTAACATTGACGAATTATAACAAATTATATTTAAAAATTATCTAAAATATGTTTGGTGCTAAATTGAATAAATTTAATTAAATTTTTATAGAAAATTGGAAAAATATACCACGTATCTTAAATAGTTATAATTCTACCAAAATTATAAAAGATAAGTACTATTGTTAAAGAAGTACTGAAAGGAATATTTTCATTTTTTAAGAAAATGTATCAATGATAAAGCAATATCAATAATTTGCATAAAAATATATGCAAAATATATTTCATTTGTATAAAAATATCATATTCAATTTCATGGGCACAATTATTTGATTAAAAAATCATTGTGAAAGTTAATAAAATTTTTATTGCCATGTATATTTGCAATAGATTAGTTTAGATTAAGTTATACTATAATTAATTGAATATTTTTTCATTTACTTTTTTTAAATGCCTTAAGACAAAGTTAGAGTATGCGATGAAAACATATAATAAGTGCGTTTTTGAGTAATTTTTCAGTGTAAAAAATGACAAGCTGCATATAATTGTTTCTGCAGTGCTATATTTTGAAAAGAATTTGAAGTCTTGCGTAAACCTGAATTATTTTCACAGAATCTCCAATGACGCCTTTCAGCGAAGTTTTATATTTAGATTTATTCAAATATATTGTATACATTCCGATTTATACAGCAATATGCAGTGCAAATGAGATAGTTCTCACACGATAAAACTTGTTTTATCGACGATGTACTATAAAAGTATTGGAATAAATTTAAATTTAAGCTTATCTATTAATAATTGTAACAAGCATATAAATTTCATACATTTATTGTAACAGAAGTTACTTTGGTACTTTTAATCAAGAGAATGTTGTATCACGTATAATATAAAATTCATTTTATAAAGCTAGATAAAAATAAATGGTAATTTTTTTAACGATGAATACGAAATAAAATGATAATGTTACTGTATAACCAGTTTTTTATTCCTTAAGCTGACGTTTCATTTAATTGGTTCACTTTTATCTTATCTCACGATAGAAATACATTAAAACATTTTTGACAATGTATTTAATAATAAAAATTGCTTCCCAATATAAGAAATTGAAGAAAACTTATTATTATTATTGTCACTTAAGCTTACAACGTTACAATATCAAATAATCAATTCAAATTTTTGCCCTTAATTAGATATTTTAAAATAAATAATTAAATACTAATTCCTATGAAAATGTATTTCAAATCTAATAATTCAAGTAGTATGAACTACTCTATTTTATTAAAAGTCTAATTGGCCTACGAGAGCTCTTTCGGATTCACGCATGAAGCACGGACCTTTAGGTTTCACAGCTTTACGTTTTCTTTCTCGCTCTACCTATTCATCCATCTCCTGCTCTTCTATCTCGTTCTATCTCTCGGGTGTTGATGGATAGCAAAGTGGCCTCGATGATGTCGATATATCCACTTGATAGATGTGGATTGATCGGCGCGTAAAGAAGTGCTGACCACGTCGAGTGACTTCGTCAGAGAACGAAGCGCTATTAAAAAAAAAAAAATCCATTCAACCACTTAGTAATAATGTTTCTTTGATAAGGTAAATATTAATGTATTTAAATTGTAATTAATGTTTTAGAAAACTTATTGTTTCAGGCTTATTCAATATTTTATTAAATCCATGGTGCAAATTATAAGATAATATTTAAAAAATAACTTGTTAATATTTTATATTTTAAAAAATATAAATAAATACAGGTAAAATATGAATGGAAATATAAAAAAGCGTATCATGTAATTTCTTGTTATCAATGTACGAAACCGTCATAAAAATGATAAACAAAGTTCAAAAATTCTCCTTACGACAATGAAAATAACTTAAATTAAGAATTTCAAGTCATACATATTTACACTTAATGTTTCATGTACGGTGTATGGTACTTTAACTTTTTACGTTTTATAGGAAAATATTTTTAATAAGCTACTCTTAAACTCTTATTAAGCAATATAAATAAACAGCTCCGTAAATTGTCGATGATTACTTTGCTATTAATACGTTTACATTTTTACGAGATATAAAACGTTTATTAAGTTTTCTAAGCCATCGATTTTAAAAATTAGAAATAATAGAACAAAATATAATTTTAGCAATTGAAAGCAAAGCAATTGATGTTGAAATACTATCGTAAACGTCTTTTCTTAGGAGTGTGTTACGCTATTTTATACATGTTTTTTGTGAAGCAAATGTTCGTTGTGTTCGAACAAATATACAACAATTTTTTTTAAAATACTTTAAAATTGGAAAAATATTTTGTGAATCTGATAAATCTATACTAGAATTATGACCTACTTCCGGCTTCTTGAGGATAAAAATACTCTACTCGGGATATTTTGCTGATATAATAAAACGTTGAGCATCTGTTAAATACCATTATACCATAAAGAGCAGGTTATTTTTCAAGAATACTAAATAAATATAATGTATCTAATTATTTTCACTCAATACTGATGTACACGAATATTCAATTATAAATTATAGGGGTAAATATTAAATCGAGTGCGTTATAATAATTTTCGACGAATATCATATTATCAAGTGTTAACATTGTTGGATAATAAGAATTTGAGCAAAATAATAAGCAAATTGCAAGCCTAGTATTTAGAATAACATTTTAAAATAAAAATAAGCATAATAGCTTACGAACTCGCAAATACTGCATTCGAAACTCATTCACAAAAGAACAAATTCAACGGATAATCATACTTGTGTCTTTTCGTAGAATCAGGGGTTTATTCAGTTGGTTGCAACTGCGTGCACGTATCAGCGCAATAGTTGGTCTTAGTTGTACCCACTGAGCCTCATCAACGACGTAAAAGGAAAGTGGAATGTACCGGTGCTGTAGTATGGGGGTAGGTGGGTTGAAATTGACCAGTCTCTGCCACTTGAGAACCAGCCGTACAATTACCTGACCATCCTCGTGGTCCATTGCCGCTGCAGATCACCGCTCTCGGCTTGGGAACATTAAACCTCTCCTCCTCCGCTAAATCCCTTATCCTCGTTCTGCTTCATTCCGCTTTCCCCATTGCGATGCCATGCAATGTGTCTCCCATCCCTTCGTTTCCTATCGTTTCGACCCGTTTGTTTGTTCTCTTCATTTCTGTCTATTTATCTTCGTCTTGCTTTCTCCTCTTCTCTCACTCTCTCTTTCTCTGTATATATATATATATATATATATATATATATATATATATATATATATATCTTGCTTACGTATTCTCTCAATGTTTTTCTATTGATTTCTATTTCACTGATTTTTCCGATATACTCGAGTACAAAATATAATGATAAGAAATGAAAAGAAAAGTTGCAAAGTTATTTTTGTAAAAGTTACATCTTCAGGAAAAATGTTTATTTAAAAGCAATAATTATTAACAAGATATTAATCAAATGAGTATATTCACAGCATAAACACATCCTCGAGTAAAAAGAACAAAATCTGATTCAAATATCACTTTTTTCTATGTCAATGTTTGCTTATTTGTTTTTGTCCCCGTAAGATCTAATAATGGATCTTCATTATTTTTTATCATGTTTCCAGCGAATATTATTATTAAAATTACTTTGGCATTCTTAAAAATAGTATTTATTATCTTTTTCTTGGACAAGATTACTATTGCTTTTTTACGAATTATTGTTTACTACTTTAATTGTTGCTTTAACTCAGATAAATAGTTACAGATCCAAATTTTACATACGATTATGATTTGATCTTAATACTTATTTTTAACATGGAAATTTATTTTCTTCGAATTTCTCGTTACAAGTTATCGTTCGCAACAAGTATGTACAAACCATTTGTATAAGTAATTTTGCACGCATGATACAGTATAATTATTCAGTTAAGATGTCTACTATATTAGCAGTTACGCACACTTTCATTTGATGATCATCCATGAAGGCAGTATGGAATTTATGAATGATGTCCAATGTAGTGAACTGAACTGAAAACCTGGAGTATATTTCATTTTTAGTACATGTTGGGTAATGTTGAAGTTCACCTATTTCCAAGCAAATGGTCCTTAATTACGTTGTTGGGATTCCCATGAACTTTATGATTTTCATCAAACTTTCTGTTCAACTCTTAAGGAAGTGGAGTTTTATTTAAATAAAGTTTTTTATCGTACGAAACCTTACGGGATTTACTTCAATGTTAACCTTAGAGACTTATGAAACTTAGAAAATGCATCGATTTTCATTCACTGGCACATAACATTTTAAATGATTATTCTCAATAGTGGTGCAAAATATTACTTCATTAAATTTGATCAAATTTAACTAGAGACTCATATACGTACTATCTAAGAAGAGATCTCAGGAAATCTATATGCAATTGTCAAATATTTTAACCTCATTAGGAAATTAATTATGATTTGTAAAAAATTTAAATTTAAATCTAAAAATCTCTTAAATTTAAAAAACACATTTAAGATATATATATTAATTGCATATTTTGCTTTACTTTTTTTAATATACGAAAAATTTTATAACGATCATAAAAATGTACATTAAATTATTAAATATGCGTCTCTTTTCTTTATTACAGTCCTGATTTTTTTGAGTAAAGTATTACTATATTAACTTTAAAGAAGACGTATTTATTTCTAAGAGAAAGACTTCGTAACTTTCTTTAAACCTAAAATATTATATGCCACTGTTAGTGTAAGATTTTATTGTAAGCCAGATAAATGAAAGATGAAATTATGAATATTTAGTACTAATGTGCTCTTTTTTTGTGCCGTTTCTTCAAAGGAGAAACATCAAAGATACGCCTGAAATTCGTGAATATTTGCTTATCTAGCAAATTCGAACTTAATGTGTTTCTTTAGATGTAATATATACTGTTGATAAATGTAATGTGCAGTTTACGTTTGTCGGTAAGGTGCATTGACCGGAATTCATTAATTACACCTTGACCCTTTGATATAGATGATCATGACAGTGGAAATGGAACACGGATTGCTTCGTTCATCAAAGGAATCACTTAATGCTAATCAAATGCACACTTGATGAAGCAACTGGTTTAATTAGCAAAATAGTTAACTATATCAACTGTTTATCGACTTGAATAAAATCAATTGTTTCATTGCTTACGTTGAATTAATTTGTTGAGCTAATCTGCTGATTAGACTTACCCGTGTATACCGTTATTCATTTGAATTTTAAGGGCACACGGCTTTTTGTCGAAAAAAAAAAAACTGTAGATGCGATTCTTGACCCAAAGACATACTTATGTTTGTCACATATAATGAAAATAATTTCAAAGTGTATAAAATCATGTTAAATATTATAGTATCGTTTTTAGCTTTCCAATTTTATGAAATTAAAACAATGATGTATTGTGTCTTTTTATGTCATATTCTCGTTTAAAATGTATGAATTAGTAGGTCGAAACCTAGAAGAAGCAAAAATGAAATTTATACAATTGGCATCTAAAAATCGTCGATTCTTTTGTTAAGAAGAATATTTCGAGAAAGTGTAATTGGAAGAGCTTCATTCAGCTAAAAATGGCATGTTTTACACATTTTCAAATTTTTTCATGTCTAACTAAGCCTTCGTTTAAAAGTTAGAGTGTAAAAATTGAAGAAAAAAAGTTTTGAGGAAAATGTGTTTAAAGTTTTTTAAGTGCTTTATAAATTTCGATAGCCGCTTCACCTTTGCGGTTAGAAAATCAACAATTTTAAGAATGACTGTATAAAATTAACGACAGCGTACTCGAGAAGAATTATTCTTTCTCAAAGGATTTAGATAATATTTATTTTTGCGTATAACAAGTATATAGTTTATTTAGTTTCTGTTTACGCTTTAAAAACTATTTGCGATAATTAGTGCGAGTTAATCGCTCTAATTTTTTCCATTCATCTGATATTTACAGCAATACACATCATTAATGAAAATTTTTTCTTTCTTTCTTTCATTCGCGTTTTGTAACTATGAGTTGTACATATATTGTCACTACACTCGTACAGAAATTTGAAACTATTTTGTTGTCATATTATGATTTGACTGCTCATTCAATTTGTTACTGCAACTTTTATAAACAACGATAGGTAATAATTTTAATAATAATTTTGGTAATAATGAATCTTTAGAGCTATTAATTTCACAAACGATGAGCGCAAAAGTTCGCTTTGCCATACAATCATATAATGCTGTTGAATGTTGTTGTACATGTAAATTTCTTACTTTTTCTTAGTAGCTAAAAGGACTTAGTAGTAAAGCACGGTGATAGTACAGTACATCTCTAATGATCGAGTTTTTGTCTGAAAACTGGCCTTTCGGAATTTCAAGTATTTAAATTACACTGGAAATTCTATAGATATTGTCCCGTTCTTCTCGAATTTTTGTGCGCTTGAACGGAAACGGAAATTAATGAAACTAATATAAACGAAATTTGTATGTGCTATTGTAAATCTTGCTCATACATAAAGTTCTTTATTTTTTAATCCTTATAAGAATGTAATCCTTATCAGCTTCGTTGTATATATAATTATCTCTCGCTCTTTTAAACTTCGTCCCCGGCATCCGATCAACGCATCTCCTCTTGAAAAATTCGAGTTCTCCTCCTGCAAACACTACCGACCCTCGTCTCTCTTCGCATCTCTCTTCCTCACGCCTCTCCTTATATCGCCAAAGGCGTTCGCGCCTATCGTCCTCGTCCCCCCGCTCGAATTGGCCGGCCATGCTTATACTCCCTTATAACTACATCCAGACACGAATAAGGTGCCTCGGACTAAGCTCATTGTTCGGTAAAGCTCCCGGGGAATGCGAGCGCGTTCACGTTCTAAATCACGGGGGCTATCTCGCCCGGGCCAGCTCAACTAACAATGAGCCCGCGGCCCGCGAAAGCACCGCTTATTATCTTTCGACTAGCTTTATCTTGCTGCCGCTCGCCACTTAGCTCCTTTCTCGCTCTCTGGCTCCGGCGCTCGCTTTGCGTTTTACGCTTTGCTTATTTCTTATGGGAGAGTCGTTGTGTTGCTCGGTTTGTTGCCCGTTAGCCTCGGTGCTGGATTCACCTTTTTACCTTTCGTTTGCCCTCGAACGCTTCTGCTCGCTGGCTTTTATCTACTCTAACTTTTCGCATCATTCACAATTCCGAGGAAAATGGACCATTTGTAAGATGCGTAGAGGAAAAACGCGGTGGACGTTTATTAATTTTTATGCGGATAGTTATGTTATATGGTTCTCGTGTATAACTAGCGACAGAATAAGCTTTTTAGATGAGTGTGCTCACTTGACGCTAGGTTATGCAATCCATCGATCTTCTGTTATACCAAGGTAATCTTGTAATACGGTGCCATTATAAGGTCGTCAACGCAATGATTGGTACTCTTATCTACAATGTTCTCGATTAATAAATTCGATGCTTCTTGTATATAGAGCTTGAATTACTATTAAATTCAAAGAGGATGTAACAATATGTAACCGAGAAGATTATAAATTTCGGTATTGATATACGAAAAGTAAGCTTATCGATTTAAAGCTTCAGATAATTTTGATGCATCGTTTGGCGACTATTCGTAACGAATAGTTGCGATTCCATACTAGTAAAATGCAAAAATAATTATAGAGAATATTTGTTGCGTTGGACGAAAATTGTAAGCGTGATGAAAAAATTATTTCGATTCAACGATACTAAATTCACGTATTAGTATGTTATAAATGCAAAATTCTGAGAAATTCCAAGAAAATATATCAGTAGCACGTATTTATCGAAAAATTATGAACTATTAAAATATTCTATTGAAATGTTATATTTGTATGAAAATACTTGTATAAAATCCTTTATTGGTCTATAGGTGCATGGAACATTTAAACTTTTATTAAAGCAAAATATTCTTTTAATTACTGCTGGTTAATAATATCGGTAGATGAAAATTCATAAACAATATGAAAATACAAAACTAAATTTCGGTTTGCTTTATTATTCTATTTTATCATCGATCAAGTATCTAAATTGCAATATACAGCCGCGTTATATTATTATGAAATATATCATTAATATTGTCGATCGAAAGTACAAAATACTTCAACAATATAATTTGGCATTCGTGTTAAGCTTTCGAACCAATAAAAAATTTTTGTTAAAAATATCCATTGCATGCGATACTGTAATGTTCATTGTTTCTATGTTTTAACATTTATACAGTTTATTTTAGGTATCATTTTGCTTTCAACCTCTAACATTAATCGCAAATTTATTTTTACAAACGATTCAACCATTTTGTAATGTATATCAAATTTTGATAATGAACGATACGTAATTGATAGTTCATATCAAGTGTACATTTTTATTTGGATCATTTACTTCTTTGAAAGTATGCATGTCAGCAGCACAAAGTAAAAATGATAACTTATCGAATGTCATAATATCTTGTAGAATTTTTTTGTAATAAATAAATTAAATATTTAATGTTGGTTGTCGTCTGATTGTAATATAAAGTGAAATTTCAATTAGTTAATTTAATTTAGAATAAATATTTAAATGTATTGGCCTCTTACTATATGAATCTATAATCAACGTAAATAATTTTGTATTTGGTAGCTAATATAACTTTTTTACATAGTTATTGCTAAGCGTTTTTAGTTATTGTCCTATTTTCATAAAAATACGACATTTAAATATAATCGCAGGTAAACATTGTCTTAGAAAAGACTCTACAATTCGTCAATACTACTTAGTAATTATAAAATTTATACAATTTAGCTTTTCTCATCCCTTGTAAATTATCTAAATAGGTTTAACTGTTTTCTGTAATATTTTCTATCAGATTCGACTGAAGAGAAGAAAAAGAGCCATTATTCAAGTAACAACTTAGAGAAGGCAATATTGTCGCCAAGACAGCACTAATTTTCCCTAGTTTTGGAGTTGTTCCAAAGAAAAAGAGTCTTGATATTATCTTTGGAATAGTATAAAATGCTGGCTATTATCCTTCGAAGTGGATTAGAAAGAGACTAATATCTACGTGTCATGCAACAAAATATAGACAAGTAAAGTAGGGGTGTCATAAGGAAGATAAAGAATTTAATAAAGATTTTCTGGCTCTAAATTGATCGTGATAAATATGAATGTCAAATAAAATCGTACAGTTGTTTTAGTTCTTTTAACGTAACTAGAAAATTTATATTTTTAATAGCTACGTGAGCTACTTGCAATTTAAGAAGAACTGTGTCATTAAAGTTTATATACGGATTTTTTACATTAATAAAAGTTTATATGAGAAAAATTTTACGTAACTTTGGAAAACTAGTACATATCGTATACGCTATTTCAAATAATAGACAAGATTCTTACGGAATTTCAAGACATTACAGAAATGCGAAATTAAAATACCGAAAATATAGTGAAACTTAAGCTGCGTAATACTTTTATTTTTTTCTTTTTAATAATTTAAGTATTTACGTACGGCCTAATAATTTATCAGCATTTCGCACGGAACTTCTTTCCAAAAAGAATAAAAAATAATTTTGTATTTGCATAATTTGAATTTAATACAGTAATAGTACACATTTATTAATGTATGTAAGAAAATTTATCGATGATTCCTCTATATTGTATTAAGTTGCTTCAACTCGGAACGATCATGAAAAATGCAATCCTTAAAATAAATCGAAATGCAGATTTTAATCTTCAAGTCTAATCAAATTGATTATTTGTGCTTCAGGAATTTAGAACAAACACATATACCTCTAAGCTATACCGAAATCAATATGCCCGACATCGACGTATCGTGTGCATTCAGAGCAACGTCAATGTTTACGTTTTGTAAACATTATTTTTTAATTCTTAGATTTCAACGGAATGAAACTTTCATGTAGCTCTTACTCGAGTAAAAAACTTTTCTTCGGTCTCATATCCCACGAAACGATCTTTAAAAACTTCGTTTGTTAAATAAGCAAAAACTGATTTATGCTTTCAATTTAATTTTATAAGTGTCGAAAATCGCTCGATTTCTGTCACATTTTTATTGCACAATTAAAAAAGTAGTATTTCATTCAAATATTTATCGTCTATACATCATAATACAAACTTTCTTATTACTCTATAGAAAACCTTTAAAAACTATATTACTCTGCATTGTTTTTACAATAAAATAAGCCATTCTCTTTTCAAATAGTATTTATTTTGTTTGTGGTGTAAGATTATCAGATTAAGGTTTTAATTCAAATCAATATTTATGGAATTATAATAAATCATATATTCAGAAGTTGTAGTAAGAAGAAAAGTATTGAAATAGAAATTAATATTTCTACTGAAACTTTTTCCAATAATATTTACTAAACAATAAATAAAATATTTTAGAATATTCTTCAATTTAAAATAAAATGCAATAAATAATTTTCGAATAATTATAATTCATATAGAGTTATTTTTTTATGAATAAATACAGTATTCAGTAAGCTGAGGCTTCAGTGAGCTAAGTCAATATAAACAGATCATTATTTTATAAAAATAAAAAGAATAATAATACTGAACATCGCTTATATGAAACTTATCGTTTAAGTTTTGGGTTAATTGGTCCACAAACTTCAAGATTCTGATTCAACTGTATGTTTATTTTACATGAAAAAGTATTACGAGTAATAACAAGAATTATTAAGTGTTTTTACAATAAAATACAAGGTATTATACTGTATATTATTATATTCTAAAGTAACTAGGCATTAAAAAGTCGAGTGACTTATACTTTCAATGTATCAAATACAAATTACTTCTGTTATCGTTCAAAGTATACAAATTGATGAAAATTCTTTATGCCTACATGCATTCTTTTAACAAAAGAATCTGTAATAGGTTAAATTATTTGTAATATTTATTAGCTTATGTTTAAAACATTTCTGTCGTAAAAACATTTTTTTTCAATGCTATTTGACCTTTTTCTTCTAAATATATGTTCAATACAATTTTAGAATATTTTTATATTTATATATCAAATTAGTCAATTCTACTTCTGTCCTTTTCATTTTATGAAATTTATATGTATCGATGTTAAAACATTCTAATAAGATAATATTTTACATTTAATTAAATATTTGTAATTTTATTATTCCAAGAATAAATGCACTATTAATTATATTTGATGCGTTTGAATGCGTTATTGAATTTCTATCTATTTATTTGAAATTACCTTCCTGAGTAGATAATATTTTTAAGGATATTCATGTAAATATCAAATATTATGTTTTTGCGAATGTTCATGTTATTTGGAATGTGTTTAAGTTTATCAGTTTCGAGTTACAATACAAGTATTAAACACACGGCAACAGTGTAATGGCAATAATATACAATAAAAAAAAATTTACCATAAATTTACTATGTATACTTTCTACTTGCCTTTTTTCCCTTCTTAGGTTCAATATCTTCTATTCTCTTAAATTTAGATTCCTACCACAATTTTTATTCCTTTTGATTTCAAGAGATTACAAGTTTCCAAAAAGTGGGTAGGGAATAAAAAACTGCTGACTGGAATCTGTGAGAGCATGTTCAGATTGAAAAATAAGTGTTCTTTGAGCACCAATTTTCTTATTTACTCAATTTTACTTTTATGAAATATTCTGCTTTATCTAAATTTCTAAACTTTCGTTTATTTATTAAATTTCTTTTTTAACCAAATGAATTAAAATTAGAATTTTAGAAGCGTTTCAAAGTAATAATAATAAAATACTCGAATGTATTTTATTTAATATTAATAAAACATGAATAAACGTAATTGTAAAAGTTAATTAGGTTTTGTAAATAATAGTAAAACGAATGCGAAGACTTCTAATGACAAGTTTTATAATCGTATATATTTCTCTAGTATATAAGTGATAAGTAAAATCAGCGATGTACTTCTAAATATTCTAAAGTTTCATATTTATATTCAGCGAAAATATTTTTCGTGCAAATTATATAATATCTGAGATTAAAAAACTTTTTTCATAATATACTTGTGCTACCCATTGAGCTTCCACTAATAGAAGCTCTAAATATCATTACTATTTTATTTAGAAAATATTTTTCTTAATTTTAAAAACATATAAATATAATTTAAAAAGAATGCTTTGCTGTAAATTTACTTATTATATTAATCGTTTAAATAATATAAATAAGATACTTAAAACAGAGGTTTTTGAATTTTGAAAGGATAGTTATTTATTTAAAAATATTACGCAGAAGAATAACATCAATGAATTCCGAATAATTTGGTGCAACGGTTGACTAGGATTTCTCAGGATACTTTATCGATACTCCTAAAGATCTTTATATCGTAACAACTTCACTCGCAGTAGCTTAATTTACGATATTTCACAGTATTTTAATTGTATTATATCTTTTATATTCTTAGGTTCCAGCAGACCCTTTCTCCTTATCATCAGATATTTTTATTAGGTTTTTATTTTCATAATGCTCTGCTTATAAATTTTTTACTTTTTATTTTACTACTAAAATGCTGACTGACGCTTTGTATTTTCCCATTTCAACTATCTTTTGATTACATTGTTTTCTATATTGTAAGCTTTTGTGCTCTGTCTTTTTCTAAATATTTTCAAAACATTTGGAAATATCATTCCTAGCAACACCATTGTCAGAATAATTATAACACTAATTCCAAGAGTAGCGTTTTTTAATTGCGTTGGTAATGTTCCCGAAACTAGCTATTATTACGTTGAAATATTTACAAGCATTTGCAATTATTGGTGGTCTTCGATATCAATTCACAATTTACTTACTATACAATCTAAAATCCTACGATGTTAGACACTCTCTATTCAGTTTTATTTCTCAAAACTCTGTTATAATCCTTTTATTATCGTGATAATATTTCAGCTATTTGTTCCCGATTTTGTATGATGTAGCCCTAATAATAAAGACCATCTGAGAGTGCATTCTGAAAAAGATTTTACGAAATGCTTTTCAAAACGTAATGCTTCAAATGAACGATGTTGCAGATAGTAAATAAACGTTGCAGCTACTCGGAAAAACTCACCGCCAGTTAATCCGCATTACTTGCGTGGATTCATGGAAAATCTATTTGGCCTGAAACGCTCGCTTTCTCTGCATTCGCTTCTCTGTCCGACGCCTGCAGGCAGATCGACGTCCTCGGTGTCATCGAAAGTGCTTAAAATCTAGCACTAGTAAGATGCGCTGCCAGGACAAGGTGGGAGTGAACCTATTACCCCTAAGCCCTAACATTTACCCAATGGAGAAGCTTTGCTCGCAAGGTGTACGTACGTATGCACTCGTATACACTTATGAAGCTTTGTATTGCCTGTGTAGGTGACGGTACTTTCCGCCTCCTGAAAATCATGAATAATTTAGGCTTGGGTCACAACATATATATTCTCAAGGCCTTCCCCAAGTTCGCTGTCCACCGTAGCACCAACTTCTCTGATTCCCTGTTCTTTGTCCACTCGCTGTTGGCTCATTCACGAGGTTTAATTTAAAGCTTTGGCCGTCGCTTCTGCCTATCCTTATACATCCCCTATATCCGTATTTTTTCTCAAAATATCTAATGAACGCGCGCCGACTTTCCGTTCTCTATTTAACATATTTTTATTATTTTCAATTCTTTCATTTCCTTGTTTACTTCATTGTTGTTATTTTTAGTATAGTTTTCATCGTTATCATGATCGTTAGTATTATCCAAAAATGAGGGGAATAATTCAAAAATTGTCGATAATAATACCTTCAGTGGTTAAATAACTTAAAATTTATTATAACGTTAATAAATACAATATAAAAAATAGGATATTATATATGTGAAACGCATGTTTCTTTTCTGTCAACAAAGAATGTAAATCTCATTCATTATGAGATAATTTAGATGTAAAGATTTATACAGACAGTCATATTATGTGCTAATATCATGTAATTTTACGAGTTTTAAACCTGAGCTCTCGAAGATTTGTAAAAGAGAACAACTTTTTAGTGTTAAAAAATAAAAACTTTTGTTTTTATTTTCATAGTTGGATATGTAAAAAAGTACAAACATAACAACTTAAATAATTTCTATGATTTAGTCAATACTTTTAGTATTTATAAGTCATATATTGAGATTGGTTGGGAATCTAGCTGTACTGATGATAAAAGGGTATATATGTAGTTTTAGTAAGGAAATAAGAGAATACATTATGTCGAAATATACGAATGAAAGATGAGAAGATAATATGGAATTCGATATAAAATAAACATGATACAATGTAGTATCTTGGACAGATTAACTGCAAAATAAGAAGGATGACGATGATTTGGTTGACGATGTAATTAATTCTTAAGTTTCTTACAATAGTTTTGTAATAATAATAATAATAATAATCACCATCATAATAATAGCAATAGTAGTAACACCTATTTATATAAGTTTGAAACTTAACTTCTATTCATACTCTCGGTTAGTATTAACTTTATAAGGGATTATTAAATTATCAAAATTGCGTTTATATTTTTATATGTGTACTTTTTTTTTCCGATTTTTTATATTCACATTAAAAAGCAGTAAAGTAAAAAATATTAGTTTTTTTAACTAATTTAAAGTTTTGTAAAAGTATTTCATCTTTAATATATAATCTTATTTGCTTTCTATTTAATGGAGTCCGTTGCACATGTTAGTTAATTTTTATTTCGTTTCTGTAAACTTTTTGCATCTTTTTAGTCATTTTTCTACTTATATTATCTTATCTTCATATTATCTTTAAACCCTAAAAAAAACTACTCTAAGTAATCGTAAGCAACATTTTTTATTTTTGTGTACATTTAAAAATTTGTATTTATATTTTTGGCTTTTTATATCGCTCATATATTTTGAAAACAAATTGCTAATGTTATTCTTCATTTAGTAAGAAGTCTGTCCCTGACCAATATGGATTCTTGATGTAACAAAAGCAAATATGAAACTGACTTTCCGTTACCTTTCAAGCGAACTAATAAGCTCTTACTTCTAACAATAAAAGAGTGGGTGTCTGAAAGTTTAATGTCCTAAAGTATCTTAACTTTAAACAATATATTACTTTTATAATATATTTAAAAAATTTGAACGTATCTTAGAATTTTACAAAAATTTTACTAAAGTGAGTTTTATCATTTTTTATTATAAGAATACCATTTTAGCATATATCAATAAAAGTGCAATTAAAAATTCGATATTTCTCGAAACATAAATTTTTATATAAGCTTAGAAATCTGGATATTATGTAAATGTGATAGGTTTTAGTTGAGATAAAAACAGGAATTATAAAAAACCCGGCTAATATGCATTTGGAAGCTAAAAATTCATCTCTTAAACTTACGTTTATTATCATCATATACTTTAAATTTTAATTTAATTTTACTTTAATTTTTTAATATCGTAGCGTTTTGTCATTTTCTTCAGTCATAAGTAAATAGCTAGCAAATTAGCTCCGCTCCGCGTATGTGCAGTATCTGAAACTCCGTTGACAAATAGCTTTTAATAAAAAAATAATGAATTCCAACAATTTTCGTCGTTAGTATAATTTTAAAAACCTACTCTGTTATTTTACAAACTAAAAGTGTTTTTAAATACTTAACGAAATTCGAACTTTGTATTTATCGAGTAACCAGGATTTTTAGGAATTAATTTTTTCATAAAAACTAGAAAGATGTGATATTAATTTAATGTAGTTTTGAAAGTTACCAAAATATATATTTTTCATTACAAAAATAGAGAATTTGTTAGATGTCAAATTATTTTCATTCTTTAAATAATTTGAGTTTATCGATAAAAATTGATTGACTCTGTGCTTAGTTCTGATTCGTCGCTTACAATTGTGATGTAAATAGCTGCACACTGTATTCAAAGTCTGTATGTTCTATCTCCAAATGAGTTATAAAATTATGATAGAAATTATCGAGCATTTTATTTATAAATTAATTGTTCATAATATCACCGTACAAGTACCAAACGTATATTGATTGCTTATTCTGTCATTTGACTTTTATAATGCATGGAAAATGTATTGATTCTAAATATAATTATAATTTATTTATTTTTAGATTATTTATGTGTTAAAAAGCCGATCAAAAATTATGCAAACTTTAAACATGTTACAATATTATCCAATTGATAATCAAATAAATATAGTTGACAGTTTAATGACAGATTTATTTTTTACTACGATAATTCAATCAGTTGTGCTATTATAAAATTTCGCAAATTTTATTAATTCACCGCAATCGTAATATTAAAAGAAAACTTATGCTTGTGCAATGTTTACGTAATGATTGTACTAAAATTAAATTGAGAAAAAAATAAATTTTTAAATATTATACATATTTGGAATATCATAATATTTTTGTTTTTCAGTGTCTGCAATTGTAAATGTATTTATTCTTTAATTATCTTTATTGATCCAGCGTGAATGATCAATTAAAAGTAAAAGTATGTTTATTTGATAACTGAATCTTCTGTAATCTAGAAGCAGCGATTGCATGGACTATCGTAGAGCAACCGTGTTTTCGTTGATCAATGTTGCGATTTGTTGCATGCAATACAATCTCATTAACTACACCATGCTAATCAACGTGGTTATTGGCTATCGTTGTATTTAGGAATATATTGCTATTGTTGCCATTTCGAGCCTTTAATTATACTATGGCTCGCATGAAATTAGTTTTAGATTCAAGTTAGTTTTATACTCGCTAACGAGTTATTTGTTTTCGATTAATCAATTTTAATTATAAAGCATTAAATTTTTAATTTAGTCACAATATAGGTTATTTTCAAATCCAAAAGTAGAAATTACTTAATTAAAATTTACGTTATAATAAACAACTAAGTTACTGTGTCATGATGAATTGTAGTAAATGAAGACAAAGTTACGCTGCACAAAATCAGTTATATCAGACGAATACTGTATAAAACAATTTGCTTAAAGAAATAAAAAAGGAAATAATTTATGTATTAATATTTTAAAATAAACTTATGCAACTTTTGAAAAATAATTAATATTTTTTCTAAAATCACGCATCTTTTTTTTTCATTCATTTATGTAATAACATTCATTGTTGTATATTTCGACTAAATATGCATACACACATACATACGTACATACATACACATATATATATATATATATATATATATATATATATAAATTATGCAACCATATATAATTTCATGCATTTTTAAAATTCGTCAATAAGTATTGTATTTTATTAATTAGATTATAATATATATAGATATAATATCTCTTTTAAATTTTATTGATTACCCTAATTTAATTTTAGTTCAATTAGGAAACTCATTATAAAACAAATTAACTGTCTTAAACTAATGAAAATAATAATAATTAGTGAAAATTATATCTTAATGTACTTCAATTACTTTTACAAATGTTTAAAATTATGCTGTGTTATCTTCAATATTTTTTTCCATTTAATCCTAATCATAAAATAAAAGCTTAATAACTATATAATATATATAATATATTAATTGGAAACCTTTCGGCACATTTGTTCGATTTCTTTTCTGTACTATTAATGATAAATAGAGACCATTGCCTAATGAGAATATATTCAAATAATTATTTTATTACTTGAATTACACTGAAATAGTTGTTATCAGCCTGGTATTCTTCAAATTAAGAAAAAATTCTTTCAAGAAAAATTTAAATTATTGAGTCCCGAATACCGCAATTATATGTATAATCAATTTAATTCATAGACATATTCATTATTCATATAATTATATTGAGGTACCTATGCATTAACAATATTTTCCCTGTTATTTAGATAACTGATGACCATTATTTCAACTGTATTAATTTTTAGTATTGTTCATAAATATAAAATATTTTTCTTAGAGTGGAGTAAGGATGATTATTACAAAATACATAATTTAAATGGTTTTTAAAAAATCCGTTATATTTTTAAAGCTTAAAAAATGGCTTGAGTAAGTAAAAATATATAAAAATTATTAAAAGTGAAAAGACTTTATATGCCTTACATTTTAAAAGACGAATGCATTTATTATAAAATATCTCTTCTGGTAAAAGACTTTGTATACGAGATTTATTGAAAAGATGATTTGCAGGGTGAATAAGCCTTTCATTGAAAAAATTTTATAAAATCAGAATATCACGAAAGCATATGAAATAAATTGCTGAACTTACATTTAAAATTTATATTTTTATGAAATAACGGTACTTTTATTAGCTTTTATATAATTTTCTTTTTAATTTAAATAAGAAATTTGAAAATGTGCTAACTGAATGCTATCAGATTATTTTGTACCTTTTAATTACGGTACATTCTATGTACCGTAAAGATTTTCGTTTGAGATTCATCGACGTAATAATTATTTAATTATCTGATATTTACTTTATTTATAATTTTCAATTTAAGAAACTGTAAATAATTTGTTAAAAGTATTTGAAATTACGTACACACATATACGCATACACGCATTCACACATTAATTATTTAATTTGAGTAATATTCTAGATTATTTTTTTCTTATAAAATTTTATACCACTAATACTATGACATATTTGACTTATTAAAATTTTTATAACTTGTCAATAACTTGGACATATAATACAAATATTGAAACATTTAATTTATATAAATATATGTGCTGGTTATAAATAGAAACTTCTATTCCCTCAATTTTTAAATTATTTGTTTAATTAAAATAATATTATTGTAAATAAATATTACTTATAGATATATGATTTTCATTTTATTACATGTAATTGGTGATATATTTATGATGCTTTCAACGAATCAATGCTTATAGATCTGAGTAAACTTTAACATTTGTGTTTATTAATAAAAATATCAGAAAAATTTTTAATTAAAAATAACAACAAAATTATAATGTTATCAATCTCACTATTATGTTAAGGCAGGGGTGATTAAAAGTTTAGTGTAAAAGAATAAAAACTGAATGTTTTTATAATATATGCTTTTTCCAGACATTCATTAGCATTCAAAATGTATTTGTTACCTTAAAACAATTCTAGTTAAAAAAACTAAAAAATTTAAAGTAAATTTAAAATAAAAAACAGAGTAAAAAATAAGAATAAATTTTATTTACATTAAAAGTATATGTTATATGAACTTTTATCATTGAAGGACACGTTGCAATATTTAAGAATCATATATTGCGTCAAGTGGTTATATTAGTCCATATAACCACTATATGAAAATAATTTTAATGCTTTATAAAGACTTTATTTGAAAGTCAACAACTTAATTAGAATTATTAATTATATTATCTTATCGGTAGACACATTTCTGGTTAAAATTTCCAAATTACCCCAACAAAGAACTTTTAATATATATATATATATATATATATGATAAAACATCAAATAAACACGTCTTTGCTGATGTCATTCTTATCATGTATTAACATCGGTTAGCTCGTATATATATTATCTCGTTTTAAAGTTTACAAGTTTAAGATATTTATTTAGTCAAATAAGTACTTCTTTTTTATAACTATTTTATAGTGCTCTAAGGAATGTGTTTTTCATTTACTTTTCTTGTGGAGTTAAATTAACATATGAAACAAAGTTGAAAAAGGGTGTACGATTAGAATTGTACAAAGTAACGGCATTGTGTTAAAATATAATTGTAGTAATTTAGCAAAAGTAGATTTTATTTTTTCTTTCTATAATTATATATTGTATCATAAGAAATAATTATTTAGAAAATAAATATAACTCTTAAGATAATATAGCATTGTTGTAATTAAATGTAAAATAATTTGAATATACTATTAGTACACTTATCGTCGCTAATATGATCTTTTCATACAACTTTTAGAATGAATCAGTAAAGGTACTTAAATTTTGAATAATCATAATTATTTATATTCGATACCGTTTAAGACTGACATGGATTATTTATTTATTATAATCCCGCTCATTATTCAATACAACATCTCTACATTGGTAAAGCATGGTTACAATACATGAATCTTAATTTTTTGTTTTAGCATTAATAATTAATTATGAATATACATAATGTAAGCTCTTACTAGACTGAAATGTAAAGTCCGTTCATTTCGTATATTTTATGAAAACTAAAGTATTCAGAAAGAAAAATCAAAGGTTACAAGATAGCACAGGTAGAGTCTAATAAGAATTATTTAATCGATTTTATAGATAATACTTTCATTTTAATTTAAAAAATTGAAACATAAAAGAAATATTAATTATTGCTGCTGATTTTACAATGAGGATTAAATTGACTTCCAGTTTATTGCACGTTTATCGATTAACATTATTTGTCACGCTTGTGCATTTTCCATTTAATGCGTCAACTTTAACATGCGTATGTTTATGTATGCAAAAGAAAAAAATAAATACTTGGTAAATACGAAACACATCAAGCGATTAATTGGACGACAAAAATGCGCATCGCATTCATTTTTTCATGGCTAGTTAGCACAAAATGCAAACGGTTCTCAAGCATAAAAATGTACTCCTGTGCACAAATCCTCAAAAAAATATTAAACATGTACATGTGGGTAAATTTTGCCGAGCATAAAGATATCTGAAAGTATTTTGCAGAAATTGTACTTTTCTAATTTGTAACAGCGGTCATGTGTCATTGCGTTCGTTACCTACATTGAACTACTAAATAAAAACTAAATAAAAAAAGATAAACAAATATAAATAATTAATATCATTAAAAGTTTTCGAAAGTATAATAATGACCTTAGATCAATAAACGAATTTTTCGTTGGAGACTGAATTGATTCTGATGGTATTGCGTTATAAGCTAACTTTTGAAGTATCGGTTATTGGATTTACAATGACTTAAATTAGACGAACGAAAGCTGAGGAAAATCATAAACTCTTATTATTCTTTAAAATAATGTTCGAATATAAAAGTAAAAAATTTTATCCTATGCAATTTTATAAATACATTTAAGTGTATAATCAGTCTCGTACGCTTCTCGGGGCCATAAGTTTTAATAAAACCTAAACCTTAGTATTCTTCGATTCTTAAATCTACAAAAATGCAAATAGATAATAACAAACAATGGCCTTTCCTGAAATAACGTATAAAAATTTAACTTGCAAGCATTTAACTTGCAAAAATGAAAAATTCTTTACCATTCATTAAATTGTAGAAGAATTTTAATATATGGTTCCGTTGCTATTATTTCGTCTTTACCCGATAAAAGCAATTGTTACAAACGTTTTATTCATTAAGAAACCTTGAACTACTAACGCACAAGGAAAGACGATTATTTTACATGCGCTTAGAGCATGACAATTGAACTTTTTTGATACTTTTATTACTTGCGTGGTGTATGTGAACTTATGTCTCGGTAACATAGTGTAATTTAATAGATTAATAACCAGACAGATCAGAAGTAGCCAGTTCTATTAGAAACAAGCGCGATCAGCTTCATAACGTAAATCGATAAACTCGAAGTTAAGAATACATTGCTAAGTATTATTTATTGAAAGCAGCATCGAAAATTTCAGGTGATATACTGAATTTGGTAAGATTCTATGGATTCATTTTCGTAATTAATGCTATACAATCAACCACAAAATATAAAATTCGTAAATTTTTTCGATAATTATTAATTCGTTCAACCTTTTTTTAAAAAAATTTTGTTACTTACGGTCTCGACCTGAAAAATCTTAAATTTTTAAAAACATAAATAGAAAGTTTCAAAATCATTAAAATGCGTATCAAGGTAAAATATTTAAAAAAGTAAAAAATCGAAATGGCGTCAATATTTAGAAATAATCAATAATTCTAGTATTGCATCGAATAGGAATGATTATTAAATTTTACTTTTTGTATATTTTTATTATTCTGCAATGTACTAAATATGTATGATAGATTGCTTATATTACAGAATTCTATAAATACTTTAAATTTTTCAAAAAAGAATACTTACTTTTCAGAAACTGACAGGCTACATTCCTAGAGTTATATAAAACAATTTGTAACTATGCAGTTGTTTAACTATTATATGTACTATAGTTATTAAATACGGATTTTTATTTTACGAATGTAACCAATTTAAGAATATTTATTTCCTCGTTTTAACAGTAGAGTTAATAATTATTTTAAGCGCGTCTTTAAAAGGATTTCACATAGAATTTACAAAAACCATGGAGTACATTACATTGCGTTATGAAAGGCATTGCAAAGAACCATTATTTCATATTTACCGTCGCGATGTCTCTCTATATTAGTTCAATGAAAGATTTTAATGATTACACACATGCAATATGTGAACCTAATGCATTTTGCAATAATGAAAGCCATTTACGAAATCGGGAACGAGCGTTTTAATTCTTTACGAGGTGTGCATGATCATCACGTAATTTCTCATGGCACTCACCTCCAAATACATAGTTCACATCGACTACCTCGGATTAAACACAGTTTTGCGGGTGTTGGTGTGGTAGCAAATACAACTCACCCTTACTTCGTCACGTACTTTCGAACCCGTACTTTCAAACATGTGTCAGATGTCAAAAATATTCTACGAAATGATAACATATTTTGTAAGCGTACTATAGTATAAGGTAGGAAAACGATGGAAGAGTGGATATTGTCACGTTCGGCTTTAATAGTAATTTATATTCGAACGTGTAATTCGCTGATTGATATTCGTACGAAAATCACATTAGCTTAAATGCTCCGATACGTGTAGAGCTCTGCTTTGTAAACTAGACTCGTTTAATTATTAAGGGTGATTTGACTTATGTTGAAATTTTCTTTTATTTCAACATCGATCTTTAATTGCCGATGCTATTTATGTGATTTGCTAGTTGGATGACTATTCGCTAAAAATATTATGCTGTAGTTGCCTCTGTATAAAATCTGTTGTTGATCAATATTGAAAAATCTGATTTAATAGTATAATTATTGATATTTATTAATCATAAATCGCGCCACAGTGAAAAATCTATTAGCCACGCAGAACGTGTGTCAAGTGTTTAAGAAAAAGTGTTACGGGTATTCCGTACTAAGATACCACTGATCGCAACTAACAACTACAGAAAAAGTACAGGCGTGTGTCTGACTAATCATACGTATTACTACTGTTCAAATATTTATAAAACATATTGCTTAATTATAATTAGATTTTTCATTAAGCAAGAAATTCATCGGCTTAAAGTTAAAAGGGCGTTAGCTCGTTCGGTTCAAGCAGAAATACTTGTATCCTTGAAAATGCATCGTGTAATTCATATTTTATGTGAAACGACTTTATTTATATTATTTATATTAATATTATCTACTAAAAAATTCATGTCTCCGTATAAATACTCACGACGGCGTCGAGCGCTTAGTCACATTTGTAAACTGGTCTTCGCTTACAGTTTCAAAATTTTAGATCGCTACTCTGCCTCTGCTCTGTCAAATTAAAATACCGGATCGCGATTAAATACTAGATTGGAAGTGATTTCATTTGAGACGGTATTAACAATTGGGAAGCACTTAAAAGGCCAACAACCATCAACTGTTCCGTGCCTCTCGGTGCATGATTTTAATTTTCCTCATTACGGCAATGGATGTAGCACATTTTACGGCTACGAGAAAAGAAACTCTGCAGCACGCGACATTCTCGGCTATGGGTTTTCGAGAGCATAAAACGACTAGTCTACAAATGCATGCGAGCGCTAAAGCTCTCGTTAAAATGTTGGCTTTGACCGGAGGGCAGAAAGATATGCTCTCGTACTACGTGGAATATTCGACGGCACTAATGATGGTTTGTTGCCTTGCGCCGATGACGCGCGAGCCTCGAGATAAGCGGCGCATACGTGGACCGAATCCACACCAGGAACTTTACTAGTTGTACATTTGCTTGAGCCCCATTGCAGTCTTTACCTCTGTTTCCTTTTCTCTTCCCGTTTCTCTTTCACGCTCTCTTCCTCTTCCTTTTAATGAGTCTTCCTTACAATATATACGAATTTAGAATTCAATACTTCCGCCTTACTGATCCAGAATTATTATGATCTTGATGTACTCGAAACTTTTCATGAGCACAATGAATGATTATTATCGTAATATTATTTCAGTCGCTTGTAACGATTGAGATGATTTTGATAAATCTGAGACTTACGTCTTTACTTATCGACAATTTTACCTAAGTCCCAAATATTAGTTAAATAAGATATGCGTTCCTCATCACATTTAATTATTGTAAGGTGGCTCTTCGTGATTTTTCATGATTTAGTTGTGTTAATTAATAGTGAAAAAGGAGATGTTTTCTCAGAGTATATTGATCATGTGATAAATTTCCCAGCATTCGATTTGCATCGAATTTATAAATAAATTCGGTAGAATAAACTGAAGAACGTGATTTAAACGGAATATATTTTAAATTCTTAATTTAGATTTTTAGGACGTACTTCTCTTGCACAATAAAATCTATATTATAGGACAATTTTACTTTTTTTTATCAAAATTTTAAATAGACTAATGTGGTGTCTTAACTAATGAAATATTTGAAATGGCGAATATGGAAAGAAGTTAAATAAATTTTAGTAATCTAATGTTTCTCCAAGTACGTCGTTCACTATCAAACGAACAATAAATCTAATTCTGACGTCAGCTAAAAGTTTTTTCGTCTTTCAACTTTCTTATTATCAACAAAACAACCTTCGAGCCATCAGTTTGAACGCATCTCGAATAAACAGTGTGTGTAATTGACTATAATCCATCTCTCACATCCCATTCAGCCCTTCTATATCTCCTTTTATATCGCTCGTTTTCCCTTCTACGCACTTTATCATAGCACCCTTACATTGTGCTCTCCTTATCGCTCCCTTCATATATGCGGATCTGAATCTGCACCCGCATTAACAGCAAATGGATCGATAATACACATTACAATAAATAAGTAATGAAAGCTTGCGGAAGTGAATGGCTGTAAACATTGTATAATCTGTGTCTGCGTGCGGCTGGGATTGACTTTGGCAACATTTCCGAGAGCTCATACGTTTACATGCAGAATATAATAAATTCCATTTACTTTTAGTGCAGTTAAAAAGTGTTGTTTTACACTGAATGTTACTACAGATAATGGAATTACCAAAAAGTAAATATTTATTTAAATATTTTTGCAGTTTTAGTATTTTCACTTTAGTTAGAATTTCCCATTGTGTGTTAAGAAAATGTTGATGATCTTTGAATTAAGTTAAAAAATATATAAGTTGAAAAATTATTGTATAATAATAAAGGCTCAATTTTATAAAATTTATAAATTTGAAAATAATTACATATCGACTACATTAAATTAGATTATACGTGACCTTATAATTTTTGTCCATTTTACGTACGTTAAAACTTCATGTCGTTAATAAAAAGAAATCTTAGAATTAACTTTAAATAATATTACTGCACATGTAAAGTATTTATTTTTTATACAAGAGTATTATGATTTTATATTAAAACATTAATTGATACAATTTAAGTAGCTTTGTCAAGAAAGTCACCTAAGGAATAGAAATAGAAATTCAAAGAACATAATATAAAATCTATGTTTCGAAACCACGGGTTTGGTTTTGAGCTACCGTAGAGTATTTCTTATATAGAATTAATATTTCTTATTTATGTGATAGTATGTATTATATTTATATTTTAAATGTTTACAAGGCAGATATTTTTGCATGATTCTTTTTCAACAAAACCTATTTAGCGCTAAGGTATCTTAGATTCTTACATTTCGATTTTCGTTATACTCGTACATATTTGTCAAATTTAACGCTGTGCGCTTTGAATTTTTTACTCAAATTTAAAACTATTTAAAATTAGAGTATCCGTTATTTCTATATTTTCATGTAGAAAATTAACATTTGAATCCTTTTATTTGAAGAAACTTTTAATTGGTTTTATTGAGAAAATCCTGAGTTTCGTGTTTGAAGCCGTACAATAGGCGCTTGATACCCCCTTGGCGTTTGGATGGTGATTACATCTGCTTGAATCGTATTTCTATAGAAGCACAAGCTGATTAGCTTTTATTTATATATATATATATATATATATATATATATATATATATATTCGCCAATATATTATTATCATCATTATTATTATTCAATTTTATTAGAGTTTCTTTTAATATACTTAATATCTATGCATTAAATATTAAATGTATTAAATATTAAAACCAGAAATTCTTTGTATTTATTTAGTAAAGTAGTTTTATGTATATCTAAAAAATGTTAACGTGCTACGTGCGTATATATATATATATATATATATATATATATATATATATATATAATATAGGAGTACTATACTAGTATGATATCGGTCTCGTTATTAAAGCACACCTTTCAACTCTTTGTAGGTATCTGAGCTGTTGCTCTGAACTGATACGGTCCTCGTTTTATATCGCTATGATTTTCGAAGAGACCTCTAGCAGAAAACAGCTTTGGTACAATGTATACATAACAAATCTCCGAGTTTTTCACGTGTATGATAGACGCATGTAAAGGTTAGAATGTCACTGGTCTTGTACAATTTACGAATGATACAGAGTAAAAGAAGAACTATTTGAATATGTGTACAGGGTGTTTCAAATTTATAAAAAATTTATTTCCAGATGGAAACATTAAAACAATTAATTTTACGTCGATTAAAATTTTAGATCACTTTTCGTAAGTGAATCTTTATGTTCCGAGAGCGGTTTTAAAATTTTTCAAATTAAAATAATTTCACCAAAGATGTGTTTTAGAACTATTCCATTTAATATTTTTAAGTACCTTTTCTAACAGACATTCTAACAACGAAACTTTACAGACACTTTAGATGTGCATGGAAAAAAATTAATGGTCTGTTTGGTGGGAATGAAAGGAAAGGCAGATCTGGTCTTGACACGACAGTTTTTTCTTTCTATCGTATATAATTGGCGTGTTTGACATCTGACATTTTACTTATACTGTTTCTCTTTTCCTTTTACACTTGTACTTTTTTATATAAATAATTATCACTACCAGAATGTAAAAAAAAACCTATAAATGAGTTTCTTTAAAACTTTAAAGCACTTTTTGAAGTATTGATAAATATAATAAATGATCTAACAGAGCATAGAATTTCAAATACGAACTTCATATTATATTTTATTTTTAATCCTTACTTTTTGCAACTTAATATGATACTGATATATTTATCTGCAGATTTGAAGAGAAGATAATTATTACTATATAGATAAGCCTTATTGAAATGCAGTAGCTTATTTCTATATATTCGCATATTGTAGTTGCAGTAATATTTATATATATAAGTCAATTTTCATTTTCTAATTAAATAAAAATTCTGTTATAAAACGTATTTAACAACTTACGATTTCAATGCAAGAAGGTAAAATTGTTATCAAAACCAACAGATGATATTTTAGAGATAAATCTTATAGTAATGTATTAAAATATATATATAACCCTTGCTACTATATATACTATATATATACTACTATATATAATCCTTTGAAATACCTTTATAGACATTCTAAATGAAATTTAGAGTACACTAATAATAAATCAATAATCAAATTTTTGTGAAATTATGAAATTTATTAAATCGTTATTTTAAATAATTAAATTGAAATTAATTGTAACCAGTGGAGTATATTCTGATTAAAAGTCGCAAATCAATTAAGTTGGAATAAGTTGAGGTAAGTAGTTAAATAAACTAATCTAACAACCTACATAAAGTATATTTACTTAAAGTATAAGATGTGTGAAACTTAAGCCCTTAGTTCCGGAACTAAGTAAAATATAAGCTTCTACTTAACATAATTAAATCAAAACATTCATTAAGCAAATATTTATAATTGCTGGAAATAATTTCAAAACGTATCATTAAAAAATAGATTATTTGTTTTCGTCTTTTTTTTAATTAAATTCAATTATATCATTGTATAATGACATACAAATTTAACAGCTTCGTAATAAAATTCACATTTAATAAAAAGAGTTTTTCACTTTTCAATACACTCGGAAAAATTCACAACACCCAATTATTTAAAAGTATATATTAGCAGCTTACACAATGATCTCTTAAGCGATACTCTTGAAATATACTATTATTTAATCGATGACGATCAATTATTGTGATTTATATTTTCTACTATTAAACGCATTCATATTACGGTAATTTTCATTAATGTCATGTTGATCATCAGGATTTGCATGGTAAATTTAAATTACCAATACTTCGTTAGTATTTTCGATAATTTCAACATTGATCTAGTAACGTATAACAAATTAATTCAGGTAGCTTATTAAAAGAAAATTAACGTTGTAACTTTTATAGAAAAATAAGAATTAGATGGGATGAGTAATATAGGTGCTGTAACAATATATTCTTCATTCTGCTACTCGAATGAATAGCTCATTGCATGAAAATACATAAAATCAGCACAAAATAAGTCGGATTCAAATGACTCCTCCCTCGGTATTCAACGTTCAAGCAGTGTACCGACATCAATGTAAATTCACAAACAACGTTTACCATTCGAGTGGACACCATTACAGAGATATCAAAAAGAGCGGAAAGGTTGCAAGAGAGAAATATAGAGATATAAACAGGGAGAGAGAAGAAAAAGGGTCCGGATACAGGAGTATGTGGTCTGCGCGTACGTGCTTGCGTTATAAAAGTCGTGTCTAAAGGGACACTGTCAAGTACACGGGGCACTTGTAAAAGAGACGAAAAAAGGAACACGAGCGGAAAAGATGTTTAACGAGTTAAGGAGAATCAGGAGAACTTTGAATGCGCCCGACGAAGTAGAAGGAATTAGTTTATTTATATAGTATTGAATACCGTATTAAGTTAATCCAGCTATGATATTTTAAGTGTGTGGACTTAGGCCAGAGGGACTTTTTTTATTGATAGAGCTGTGGAGATTTTCATCTAATAACAAATTAAACTGTAGGGTTCTTCCTAAACGTATGTGAGATTTTAAGCTTAAAAAATGATTAAAATGACAGCGATTAATCTGAAGTAAAATTTGAAAATTTGTTAGTAACTTTGTTTTGAAAATATAGTAATTAAATAAAGTACAATGGGTTTGTTATTTATTTTCCGCTTATTTACAACAGAATTAATTACTATCAGTTTACAATTTTATAATTAATTATTAATAATATTTGTAAGATTTAAAAAGATTCCAGAATAAACTGCAGTAAAATGCAGTAATAAATTGTCTGCATAATTATGCACTTTCTTCATTGATCATTAAGAATTTTAAATAATATGACACGTAAGAGTGCTTTCATTGGCACTTTTTAATATTCCGAAGCTAAAAGTAGTCTTTAAAAAATCTTATTAAGTTTATTGATCGGTAAGATTTTGCATTTCTTCTCCAAAAAAATGACTCCGAAATGGTAAATGTCGTCACTCTTTATACTATATCTTTATACTAAAATCATGGTACTGCTGATAATCATGGAGATCAGTTCGTCGGAATGCTTATACCTTTTCTCAACGTACATTTATACCTTTCATAATGTATTTTAAAAGATACATGTTTAGTATTCATTCATATTCCAATTCATATTCAGACGTTATTTATCCGAGTGTCTCTAGAAGCGACTTAAAAGTTATTCGATGTTCGGTACATAGGTATCCACCTAATGGCTGAAAAGAGAATTCGAATTGATTAGAGAGTTCAAGCCTCGATCGACTTAACCACCACAATTCTGTATTTTAATAGATATTTCAATCAGATTAAATTAAATGGGTTCATTTGTAAATGATATTCGTTCAATTTTTAATAATCGGAATTTATCCTAGATTATAATAAGTACACAGTTTATTTTCAATATTGACCGATTAAAACTACTAAGGATTTACACAATTGATAGAATATGCATTAAAAGGAGGAAAATAAGAAAATCATATATTCTACCAGCTTTCAATTGTTAAAGCTACATTTAAATACATTCGTTGCGATAAAATGTTTAACAAATATCACTGCTACACTTATTCGCTCAAATGGTGCAAGTTTTTCCATGATTACACATGTAGATCCTTAGAAGGTGTCAGAAATTATCAAAATATTCTGATCATTCTATAAAAAAAGATTGAATGAAGAAAAGTTTCCGGGCTCTCGAGTAAATTTTCAAATATATGGGAGTAAGAGGAATCCTGGGAGACAGAACCACAAAGATGACAGCAAGAGGTAGAGAAAAGGTATTTACACGCTTGATCCGGTTTGAATAAGTAGTTAAATGAAAATACTGGTCTAATAGGGTAGCTGAACTCTAACGAGCATGAAATACGGAATTCCTGACGGCCTTATAAACGAGGTCCCACCCACATCGAGCCTCCATATACAACTGTACTAGACGTTATCGCGGGTAGTCGAAAAGCGCTGGCCATACTGTGTACCTTACTTCGATATCACACCACCATAAACACCTTGGACTTGGGTACATCTTACACTGTAATCGAGGGATGCAGTTGTTTTGTACAAGCTTTCACGGCTTAATCGAGGATGTGAAAATTGTAACTTAGATACACGACATGTCTTGGAAAAATGAATCCTCATTGTCGTTTCTTCAAATTACTGACCGTCGTCGAAAATTCTTTCCAGTTTTTTATTTCCTTTAGTATGTCGAGTGCATTTGCGTTGATACTTCCGATTACGTTCTCTGAGTAGTTTATAATGCTGTTATCGGTACTTTTTAATTTAAACTTTTAAGTTAACGCAGATCGTTGGAGTATAATCCTACATAAAATCCGATAACGACAGAAAAAACGTTTTATCAAATTTTAGTTTTAGTTGAAATTTCTAAATGAAGAAAAGCGTTAATTTAACTCGAACTCGAATGCTTGCAAGGTATTCGAAATACAACTTACTGCATGAACGATCCAAATTCTTACAAATATTACCGTTATCGTTTGATTCGTCCATCTTGAATTTTTTGAAAAATTAAAAAGGAATTACAATTTATCTCGCTTACTTGAACTAAAATTGTTTCGATACGAAGTATTCCAACTTAGGTATTAACATAAAGTGTTGCAATGAAATTTATTTATAGAAAATCTTGTAATCATCCTTTTGTACATAAACATTTGCAAATTTATTACATTACCAATCGTAACGCCAATTTCTAGAATTAGTCGAGCAGTATTTAATGATATTAAGCCTTGAATCTTCTGGACTTTCCGTACTATTAATGAAATTAACTTTCTGCCTAACCGCGAAAAACTGTATAGCATCTGCCAAAAACCGAGGGAAAGTCTTCGCCGAGTTTTTGTACTGCGGTACGTAGATGGTTGCGTGTAAAATGTGAGAATGAGATTTTCTCCAGGTTACTCTCTCTGAATCGTTTCGTACTAACGCCCTTATCTACAAAAGGTACTGCATGGACTTGGCTTAATCTCTTACTCTTCCCGCAAGTTCTCTCTAGTACGGACATTAAAGTACCCTGCAAGTTTTGGACGTCCCTCTTTATTGCTTTTTCTGCTTCTCTCTTCTCTATCCCGCTTTCTTGTAAACTATTTTGCTAAATCGACGATAGTAATTTCGATGATTTATTCCATTAAAAGCAGCAAAGAACCACGTAGTTGTGTATGTACATTGTCAAGCATACAAAGAATCTTTATCTTAATATACGTATGAACAAATTATAGGCTTTTTTCTCCCAAATATCTGATTTTAAGAAATGCGACTTTTCCTATTTATTGTTTCAGAGATAATTTAAGCTGCTGCAATATCTTCTGTCTGTAATTGTATACTTTATAATTGATACTATATTGTATTATCATTTGAAAATTTATCTAAAATTTCCAGTTGTTAATTCGGTTAATTAAAGTGAATTTGAATGAGACTGACTTTATTTGCATTTAATTTGCATATAATCAATTTCCAAAAGATTATCAGAAAATTTTAAGTATTTTAATCGACACATTTTACATTATAAATCTAGTGATATATCAACTTCCTATTATGAACTAATTGATTATATTGAAATCAATGAACTTTTTCTTGTAGAATTAGTATGCGCTTTGAACATTTATGATTTATTGTATTAATTGTATCAATATGACCTAATATCACGGAAATGAAAGAATCTGCTTTGAAAGGGAGAATTTTTATTACATTTTATAAAATGCGTTCTAATTTTTCTAAATAATTTTTATAAAATTAACCACATCATAAATGGCAAGCAATTCAAATTAATAGAAGAATTTTCTAGTACAATCTATTTTTATAATTTAACCTACAAATTTCTGCCTGTAGGTGAATTTTATAACAATCTCTTATATCTTGCATTGAGTTCATTAATTGTTTTAGATAAATATTTCACTTGTGCGTATGAAGATATCAAATCTGGAAAAAACTTATTAACTTTGAATTTTAATATACTTTAAAAACTCATGTTTCATACGGAATAAACAAATAATTCCTAGATTTTTTCACGCAAATAATCCACAATTACAAAAGAATTTTCGACCGCACACCCATTTATCTTTTCCTTAACCACTTTCACAGTTTACCCGCATTTTTCTATCGCGAACAGTTTTTCCTTGGTCTGTCATACTTCCGCCCTCGTTTCTTTTTCTCTCTTTTTCTCTCTCCCACTCTTCGCCGACTTTTTTCAGCTTTAGGGCTCTCCTGTTTATCTTGCCATTTCTTTCTTTATACGCGCGTAAGTTTTCCTCTTCCTCTCGCGAAAAGTCAGAGCCTCGTTGCTTATCGCGATCGTTATTTCTCCGTATCCATTGCTTAATGCACTTACATCAAGCAGACGCTTTTTTTCTTACTCTTTGCGGACGTTTCCCTTTGTGCCTCTGTCACTTAGTTTTTTCACGTTTGTCGGCCACGTTCTTTGTTTCGTTATTGAATAATCAAGTGGAGGGAAAGTTGCGTTATTCAGTGTTGTACGACAAAGAAAAGTTTTGGCGAGTTTCTGTCGAGTTTCGTTTTGTTTTTTAAAATAACTGAGGGATCGTATGCGAAATTTCAACTGTCAAGGAAAGTTGAATTATGAAAGGGGCTTACATAGTTGCCGAATTTATAATTATATTGACAAAGAGAGAAGATGACTACAACAAATATTATAATAAAATATGCTGTTAATTTAGAAAAATCAAAACAATGCAATTTGAACTAGAAAAACTTTTTAAACATAAAAACGTTTTGAAACGGCTTGTTTTCTGTTTTTAATAGTTTTCCTACTTGAGTAGTTGCAAATACTTTTATTCATTTGCGCGTTCCCTCTGTATAGTCGGAACTAAAATTTCTTTCATTTTAATAAATTTCATATTTACCAAGCTCGTCAATAAGAAGACAATTACCAAGTATAAATTATATAATAATTCCATATAAATAGTGATAAACAAAATTTCGAAAAATAGTTTCCGTTAACGGGTAATCATCCAATTCGATAGATGGTACTCAAGAGGTAGCATCAAAAAAGGAGAAACATAACTTGCATTCGTGTAACCATTAGTGCGCCCGAACGTCTTCACTTATACTGAAAATTAATCCACCTCATAAATTCAAAATACCTCCGACATGAAAATACGTAAGCACTTTCTTCCCGCTCTTGCAATAGAGAGCGAGAGTTCCACGATTCGCATTAAAAGTACATTAAAGTACGCTCATGCAGTGAGGTAGTCAAAGTATCTGTTCGGTTTATTGTCACGCCCGCGATTGTATCACAGGTGTTCATTATTATTGCCATTACGATGTCTCTCGAGTGAGACATCGAAAGGGGTAGGGAGTGGATCACTTCCTCCTGCTTGTAATTACTGTAATAAGTGGCGTCGAGCTGTGGACACGAATTCATGAATTCCCCGGACCATCGTCTTTTCCCGCTTCCTCGGTTCAACGACAGGAACAAACCTTGTGACGATAACCACGATAATAATTAAGACTACCCGTGGAAATAGAAGATAGCCGGAGAGAAAAGCGCCTTGTGATATTTGCAGACGAGGAGGATGAGCTGCATCTCTGATACACGGAAGAAATTAAAGCTTTTGCTAGGATCGCGAGGATTATGAAAAGTCGTTGATAAAATGTCGCTTTATCGCACGCGTGCGATAAACTTACGTTCCCGGATTTTGTCCTGTAATTTGATGCGCATACAGCCGTAGATTTTTATTTATTCGACCCTGATTCGTTCAATTTCAAAAGTGTCCCATGAGTCGAGTAATAAGTAAAAATTGATTGTCGATTAAATTATAATCTATAATTATTTAAAAACTCCTGGGCTTTCGTTAAATGCCCAAAAAAGAGGGGCTATCGTAACTTTTAATGTTATAGCTAAAATTTTGTTAACTGAATATTACAACAACATTTTCCTTGCTACTTTTTTATTGGTAGCTACAATTTTGAATTTTTTCATTTTATGTTACCATTTATAGAATGTACAGAGTTGAAATTTTTTTTGTATAATTGATTCACTATAATTTATTTATGTTTAGTAAAGTTCTGCTCGAAATTTTACTTAGAAATATGATTTGTTATAAATTTATACGTACGCTATCTTTTATAAATAATACATTGTTTGAACGTTGTTTGAACATATTTTATTGACTATTCTTAAATAGCGTATTTAAAATTGATAAAAAATCTATTTCATTTTAATCAAGGAAAATCAAGAAAACTCATAAGTATAAAAGTATATAATATAGAAAGTGGTGTTATTTCAATTAATTAAATTCACAGCAAAGACTTTTTACTAATTGATATTTCAATATATTATAAATCTATAAGCATATAAGAAGTGCGGTATATTTAAAAGTTTAAATACGAATAATTGTTATTAAGTTATTGGATTAATTGACAATTTGAAATATATAAAACAAAGACATTTAATTTATTGAAACCATGTAATAACAGGTTCAAATTCCTGTAAGTTAAGATCATTAATGTATAATAAGTTGTATTTGATTAGTAATAGTCAGATGAAAAAATAGTTTTATGAAGTCGGATCTGAAAGTTGGTAAATATCTAGACAGGGATTATCCATAGGTTAGCCGATATCTTGTATTCAGCAAACTACACTCAAAATTACTTTAATAACAAACAAAAATAAAGTTTCATGAGACATTTCTATCGAAATAAATTTATTAGATGTGTTCAATTTTCTCATTTGGTACGTATATATCAAAAATAAACATCAATGATTATCTTTCAGAAACGTATTCAATACCTTAAAAATGGATGTCATACATGTGAAGTGTGTAACAATTCTTGATGTTTTTAATGAAAGTTTAAAAAAAAATTCCCAACAATTAATATCTCGAGTTACTAAATGAGAATAAATAAGACGTAGAATTTTGCATTCGATACACGTTATTTAATTAAATTTCATTGACAAAATAATTTACTGAAAGTAGAATAACTCAATACATTTTTCAACATTTTATCTTGAAATGTGTCGACTATTAATTGAGAGCAAGTCTACACAGATAAAGAGCTTATTGTACAATATTTACTTTCGTCAAAGAAAATAAATTCTGCGATTATGATACCAAGTATTGTCATTTTTTATTAATATTCGATTAATTACTCAACATTCTAGTAAAATAAAATACAAATCAGACATAATATTTACTTTTATAACTTACTTTTTAAAGGTGAAGTGTTAAATGTTTATGTATAATTATCTTTTGGATAATTTAAAAAAATGATCACAAATCCTTTATAATTAAAAACTGAATACAATGACTTGATTTGAAAAGTTATTATTTAGATCATTCAAAAAATAAAACATTGAATACATATTATTAAGTAATTTCTAGAAAAGAGTTTCGAATGAATTTATCTTACAATAGACTACATTTAAATATTTAATACTTACAAATTATAAATTCCTTGATATATATTAACTTACAAATTATACTTACAAATTATAAATTCCTCAATATATATTAACTTATATTTATCGCTCTCTATGACTTTTCGCGCAATTAAAAGTTAACAATAAAATTCTGTTATAAACAAAGTTGTACCTTATCATTTCTTATTAAATGTTAAGCGGTTGAGAACGAAAAAATGTTTCCACGTATTTGCAGATACTCTTCCGATATAATAAAGGTGGAGTAGTTGATTAAGTGAAAATCCAGAAACTTTTCTACCGTTTAAATAAAAATTTATAACTTGCTCGTCGAGGTGAAATCCCTTTGTGGGTTGAAACTTAATTAACGGCTTTTTTAGAAGCCTTCTTCATTCAATTTATTTTCCTAATACTGTAATAGGAAAGCGTATAATCCCGTTCATCGCAGTTACGATGTCGGTAATCTTCTTTTCCAGGATCGCTTAATTAAAAGAAATTCATTCGGGGATTGTACGGAGAAGTCATGAATGGATCGGATTCCGGTATATTCAGCATTTTATGGTTCGCTGTTAAAACTGTCGGATATTGCCCTTACGTTGTCTCCTTATTGACATAAAAAGCCATAAAAAAAATTTCACCATAGTCTTAAACTTATATCCATTTTTTTAATATTTACGTATTCGACTAATCATGTGAATTTGGTTTTGCCTGTTCCAGAAGAAACACTTGGGAGCTCTTCTGCAAACAGCCACGAAAATCTGATTGAGAATCAAAATAACGATGGTAAGAGCGCTTTATATTTATAATACTTATTACTTTATTCAAGTACGATTGTTCATTAATTTTTTACGAGTTAAAAAAGTTAAAAATTAAGCTTAACTATTGAACAACTTAAATACAACATTTAGCTGATAATCTAGTTGATATAAGGAATTTCACTTCAAATAATCTCTGCTTATTTGAAATTTAATATCGACCTAAAAACTTTTAATTTTAATCTTACACATTGATTCTTTTATACATAGGTTTAAAATTACTATTAACTTTTAATATAAAGTTCGGCTGAAGGTCGACTGTTGAGTAACAAGACTTTACATTTTGCATATTTTGAATTACTGCTAATAGTATTTAGAAGAGTTGTATAATTTTATTCTTCTTCTATACTTCTGTGTTTTATAAAATAGAAGTCTTCTATAAAATAATCCACTGAAATGAAATCTTTTGGCGCCTACAGTCTTATTCAAAAATTTCTTTTCGTAGAAAATTCAAATTCCATAAAAAGCCAAATATATTGAGGCAAATATAAGAAATGAAAATGTAATAAATGTTAGAAATTTTTTTTTTTTTAAAGAAGATGAAAATATCGACGAAGAAGAAGATGAAGAAATAGAAGAATCAAGATTTGAAGAATCGAATTTTCACTTTAAGGAATTTCTTCAACGGTGGGTCATTTTATAATGATGTGCTTCTTGATTGTTATTTATAAAAACTAACGATTTTTTCATGTATTACTATTTATTTCCCAGATTTGCCAATGTAAGAATCGTTTCTAATCTGACCATTCTTTTACAACAGTTTGAAAAAAATACACCAGAACTAAACCATTGTGTATTAAAAATGTTTCATCGGATTGCCATGGATTGTAAAATGCCAGCTATGATGTATCAGGCATCAATATTTCGAGTCTTTCAGAGAGTATTCCGATACAATAATCAGTTATATAAGGTATGCTTTAATCTTCTATATAGAGCTTTAAATTAATTCAAATACTTAATAAAAGTACAGTTAAGACGTATTAAATATTTATTCAGATTACAATTGTAGGTCACATTTGTACAAGATACATATTTCATAATTAAGTTAAGGTATTTCGAAAAATGGAATAACTTAAAACAAATCTCTATTTCTCATGAAGTTGAATCACGTAGTCATTGCGTGATAATCATTAAATTGTATAAAATAATAACATTATCAAATGCTTGTATGATTTAAAGATATCTCTTTTTATACAGATATTTCATACAGGTTTTGATAGATGAAAAACATTTGCAAAATAAGACCGATCGTGAATGTATGTTACACACGTATGTTACACATGTATGTTACGTGAATAATTGTTACACACTTACGTACGTACCTTGTTATTACATTTTGAAAACAACATGAAAATAAGACTTTATTGATTACTATAAGTAACATGTTAAATTAACAATTACTCTGATTGTATTTAATGTGGAGTAAGTGTAACAAATTATTCACTTAATTAGCTGAACTAACATTCTATTTTCTACATCGGAATCTAATAAAATAAAATAAAATAAAATGAATTATAAAACTATGATAAATATTATCTGGATAGTAAAAATGGCGGCCTATTCTATTCGTGTTTCGAAATCAACACGGATTATCTTCTTAATTATTAAACTGCTTTAGTCAATCAATACATTAAATAAGGACGAAGGACAATACGTAGGGTAACGATAATAAAGTTCTCGATAGCGTATGATTGTATTTGTGTCCTACGTATGGTGCTCAAATATAACAAACGAGCATAAAATCGAAGAATAATCGTGGAAACTGCTCTTGAAGATGAAAAGCACAACAATTATTATTATCTCTATTCGATGTATTTATTTTGTAATTTGACCTATTATGCAAAAAAGAAAAGGAAATTCAACATTTTCGCAGGATTTAACGGCTTTCGCGCGGTTTATATTTCGCGGCTTCGTCGAGGTAGCAAAGAAGAATCCAAAGGCCTACATGGAGCTACTATTCTGGAAATCAACGAAACAGGCGGTAGAGATGTCGGAAGGCTACGAGACTGAACATTCAACTAATAAAAAAGCATCACGGAACACGTGGAGTGACGCCGAGGAAGACGAACTTCGCACTCTATTCATGGAGCATCAAACCAACAAATACACGCGAGGTATGCAACGCTCTCGACTATTTGCTTTGCAACGTAGATTAAACATGCTTTTACATTTCTCGTTTCAACAGGATGTATCTTTCAGTAAATTACATTTTTATCAGCTTATTGAGTTTAAATTGTATTTGAATAAAAAAAAGTATGTAATATATTTTATGACATTTTCGTATATCACTAATATGAAAACATATAATAGATCATTATAATAAATTATTGAATAAAATCATTTACTATTTCTAATTATAATTATAATTTTTAAACTTATAATTTCGAAGTTTAAGTTTAAGTTTTAATCATTTTATTTTGATAAGAATTTCAGTATGAATATTATAGTAATAATATATATGTATGCACAAAGTTAAGAGTTTTTATCATATCGAATGCTGATGCGAAATCATTAAAATTAGCTAAGAATATTATATATTAGCTAAATAGTCATAGCAAATTTCTGATAAATTAACTGCTTCCTTTATTTACATTGAAGATTAATTGTATTATTATTTTAATCGTACTCTAAAGCAAATAAAAACTTGGTAGTAGTAATGAATTTTTTTTAATACACGTAATGAAAATGCCTACACTGGCTAATTAAAATCAAAACTATTATACGAATAAATGAACAATTAATCCGTAAATTCTATTCAATCTCAAATAGTATAACATATCTATCTATCTGAAATTAATAAAAGATGTCAATATATATATACTTTTTATTTTAGATCTCGTTGATTTTATACTAGAAAATTTGATAAATCAAGATCGCTCTAGACGTGGAGTCCTAAAAAAATTAAAAGAGATGTGCCTTATCGTCAACTCTAAGGTATAATTTCATTTAATTTCCAATTTTGAGTCTAGAAATTTTGACTATTCCAAAATTATAATTTGGTCTATTAATTTAGAAATTTCATTTATTTCAAAAAATCTCCTGTAACCTAGTATTGCACTAGTATTGCACTTATTATATATAATGTAAATCAAGATATAAACATAATAATGTTCAGTAAAATAATAAACGTTTAAAAATCGCTGAATGAAAAAGAAATGAAACAGGCTGAAAAAAGCGATAGTAAAACTGAATAAGGAAATAGCGTTATAAGCGGAGCATTGAAAGTTCACCTTCGTTTCCTGAAACGTGCTTGCTGGTCCATAGCTCTCTCTCTCTCTCTCTCTCTCTCTCTCTCTTCACTCATTCTATTTCACTCTTAATTTGCCCAAGCACACGAAGCCCCATAGTACACTCGATGATTTATGAGGACTGTTGCGACCGCGGGCTAAGTTTTAAGTTTCGCTGTTTTCGCTCTTGGGTCAACACGTGTAAGTAAGTTCCTTATAGGATTTCACATAAAATCCATGTGAATAAATGGTAGGCAACTTTTACGTGTGTACCACGTGTCGATTCTGTCTTTTTCGGATATTTGTGTTTTGATAGAGCAATGATAGTTTGAATTAGGATATCACGCTTGATTAAATTCTTATATAGAAAGTTTTTTTATTTCGTTTCTATCTTTCTATTAATAGTCAACATTTATTGAGTAAAATAATCTATAACAAAAGTTCTGTAGTAATTATAATAGTATTGAAAAATTTTTGAGTGCTTAACTTTTACATTTTTTATGATTAAAACCTCACTTGATATTGACAATTAGTATTTCTTTTAATCAAAAAATTATATTACTTTATGCTACTTGGATTTTTTTTTTATTATTGAAAAAAATGTTCTCATATATTATAAATTTTAATCATAATATTTATTTATATAACTTTATTTCTCGTTTTAAGACACATTATTCGTGTTTACTTCTCATTCTTATTTTCAGAACTCAACTTTAAAATGCATCCTAAATCTAAGAAAGAAATAAAGTTCATTGTAACAAATAGCGATTTAATGTTTGATTATTGTAATTACTTTTTTACTACAAAACTAATTAAGTGTTAGGTTTTACCATATAAATTTTACCATGTAAATATTTCTTTCACCTTAGCATTTCTGAAAATATATTATTTTTTTTAATTCGTGTTATTTTCTAGTTAATCATTTTTTTCTAAAAAATTATATTCGTTGTATCGAACATTTTCAGGGCATAAGAAGTGAAATTAAAAAGAGATTGCCGAAAGAATGGTCTGAAGAAGAAATTGCTCAATTGACAGAATTATGGGAACAAGTAAAGGAGGAAGATGGTAAAAATATATTTTTAATTTTTTAAACTGCATACGCATTCAATAATAAATAATAAATTATAGATCCTATCGGCTTAATATACGACAGTTTAAGAATAAAAAGATCAAAATCAAAAATCAAAGAAAAACTTTTAGAACTTAATCTGGCTGAAAGTGCACAACAACTGAGGAAGAAACGAACAAAGAAAAGTTCTGGTAAGTAATGAAATTTTTTATGTTTCACAAAAATATAAAATTTTGTAATAATTGGTTACTAATAAAAAATAATAATAACGTTTAAGAAGGAGACAAGTTTTGAAGAAAAAAAATTACTACAGCGCCTTACTACAGCAGTTCTAACATTGTATATTTTAAATTTGAGTATTTTTATTATTAAGAATCGTGTATTATTTATTATTAGTGCACTACTTTATTTATGAAAGTATAAATAGAAAAAGTTGATAAAATAGTATACAGTGATTACTCTTAATATGAATAATTATAGGCTCAAGAGGCACAATGTAATAAGAAAAAGATAATTCTAATTAGAGCATATTAATTCCACTGCTGAATCGTCCAGGTGCATGCGCGTCACGTGGCGTCATCGAGGTCGAAATTCGCTGCAGTGCTGCGTTAGTACACATTATGCCATTGTTTCTTTGTTTTCCATGAAACTGTCAGGCGACATTTCGGTCGCCCAGCTACAATAAGCCAAAATGCGTTGTCGCGATTGCGCGATGTACATCTACCAACAATGTATTCTGACGTAACGCGCTCAAATTTTATCCAGCAAGCTAAACCTATATATGCCGTATGCATAGATATATTTCGTAAGTTCAATTTGGAATATTTCCCATTAGAATAGGTCGTTCTTGGATGTATATCAGGCGATGTCGATCCTGAACAAAATGATACTTCATACGTGTGCGCGCAAGTTCAACTACTTCTGCAATTGATATAACAACATCACTGTGCTTTGCAACGTCCTCTTTGTTTTTCTTTTTTACGATGTTTTTTATTTTTTTTATTTGGTTGTTCTTTTGTTTGGAAGCGATAGAAAATGGGATCCGATTTATTTGTTTTTTAATCAACGTTACAGATCTTTCGAAATACTCTTGTATTCTACCGAAAACAGAATATATCAGGCCTTCTGTAGTTGGTTTTTATAAATATTTTACATGCTAAATAAACTTTTAAAGCAGAATATGTTTGAATGAATGGTATAATTTGTTGCTATATAGGATGTGTATGTTGTTAAATCAATATTTGTTGTTAAATCAAAATACTCACGAGAAAAAAGGTTGAGAAAACGTTTCACGTACACCATAGGGTATTATATTATATATCGCCATTAAATTTATTTAATCGTGTTACTTTAATTTTCACTTTTACATTAGCAGGTTGTTTTTTTTTTGTTTCTTCTCGAATAAGCGAAATGCAATAATAAGAATTTTAATCCAATTTATTAATATTAATTTGAGAACGCAGAAAGTTTTGCTCGTATTTAAGTTCTAAACACGATTGATATTAATCTGATTAAAAAGTTATATTAATTATAATTGCCTAGCAAGTTATAAATGTTAAAGTATTTCAAAGTATAATTTAAATATAAAAATACTATAAAGATAATACTTTCATTTTTAGTATTTAGATGTATAATTTTGCCAAAAAATTTGATACTATGAAATTCATTATCAGCAATTCTAAGTAACGTATTATGTACGAACAACCGCACAGCTTGAACGATTTTATAGCATAATGGAAATATTCGATATTTTTCATATTAAACTATCCTTTGATTTAAAGAAAAACCACGTATATCATTTGAAAAGACGTATGTGATTTACAATTAACATGTTCACGGAAGATTCGAAATCAGAACTCTGAAAGTGTATCAGTATATCGAAAACATATCATATCAAGCGCTCACAATGCCCGGAAATTTCATATTTATCATAGAAATTGTTTTTCGCTTTCTCGCGCCTTATTTGTATGCAATGCCTCTTGATAAATAGATATTTCGTCCGCATCGACTTCAACTGCATCGCATAGAAAAAGATGAGCGAATAAAGAAGCGAAAGCGAGACACTATGGAGCGCGTTCAGCATTTCCTTCTCTTGGTTTTCTTGTTTTCACGTCGAGCGTATCTTTTTCCACTTTCCTCTAATAATCGATCGTATATTTTTCTTTGATCAATTTAAAGTACAGCAAGTCTCCCCTATCGATTCTTTGTTTTACCGACGTTGTTGTGAATAATTGATTTGAGCAAAAGTATTCTTCGATGTACGCGAAATATGAAGTATACTTTGTAATAGATTATATAATACATACTTTAAAGTTATTAATAAGTTAACATTTTACATTAAAATCATTGAAAAAAAAACAATTAATATTTTCACGATCTTTTCGTGAAAATAAAATAAAATTTTCACCAACTTTAAAGTAAAACACAAATACATTTTTATTTCTAAAAACGAATAATTTGTTCGTAATAGCTTTTTTCATTAAAATAATTATTAATCTTGTACGTGCATGCTACTTTATAGTAATTCTTATTCAATTATTATAAATTAATTTCACCGCGTACAATTTCTTTAGTTTTTTGAATAATTAATATTGTAAATCTACATATAATTATATACTTTATTCTCGCTTACAATATTCTAAGGAAATTGCTAAATAATAAGAGTATGAATTAAAAGGGAAACTTATTAAAAGCTGCATTTTGCATTAAATTCTTTACAAACATTTGAATATTAATAATTAGAAAAATGAATATATATTGTATATTATATAGAAAAATAATAGTTTAATAATGAATAGGAATCCCAATAAAATAAGAATATTTTGAAAAATTTTAAAAACGTTTGTGATTCATGTTTATATTCACTGGAAACTCCATACACATAATTTTACTTTCTAATACATAACTTTAACGTCTTATCGTATAATAATTAAATTTTTTTACAGGTCCAAAATCAGCATGGGAGAATCCCTCTGAAAGTGATAATGACGATTCGCAATCGAATTCAGAATCGAATTCTGAAAATGATAATCAGCCGACTAAACGTGTACCAACAAAGCAAAAGAAAGAGAAACGTAAAAGAAAAAAGATTAAACAGCCAACAATTCTTTATACGAATGCTCAGTTGTCAGGATTATTGAAGGATGTTATTGCGAATGGTACATCTTACGCTTTTAAAATTTCGTAATACGTATGAAACTTTACAACTTCTAAGTTTTTTAATGTTGTTTGATATTATCGAAATATTTTTGAAGAGAAAATTGTGTTCCACATTATTTCTAAAAATAGTATAGTAAATTGACACAGTATTCGTAGTAATAATTTAGGACGTTGGTATAATTTTTAAACTTTTTAAGGAAAAGTTGGTCTTTTTTGACACTAATATTAAATAGATTAATTTTTAGTTAGAAAAAACTTTACTTTTAATTTATTATTGAAGACAATTCGGTTTATTTATATTTATATACTATGCCAACAAGTACCCAATTAGTAATTATAAATACAAAAATTCAAAACATCATAGTCGCCTAACTTTTTTAACTTCAATTATTTGAAGCCTACGATAAACAATTCTGATTAACGTAAATAAAAAAAATTCAAGTTCCAAAGTTTTTAACGAGTCGAAAATAGCCTTCAAAGTTAGAAAATTATAATTTTCAAAGCAGACTTCAAATATGCTCACAACTATTTTATCGTTCGATTGTATCATTATAAGAAGGTTCGGATTTCGAAAAGTTCGATTAGCCCTAAATTGTATATTAATAAAAATCAATTAAAATGAGCGTACTAATTGCAGTTTGCGAAAAGTGAAATAATACAATATTTGCACGCAACAATGAAAATGCGTTAGATTATTGCAGTAAAAACATTAACTGCATACTACCGAATAAGTTTGCTCTTATTTAATGTGAATAAAATCGAATCTTCTTGTCCTGTAAATATCTCTTATGTAAATTATAAATACGTCATCCTTGAAGTGCATTAAAAATAAAATGTAACACTCAACGTCGACCAGTCGTACTAAAGCCTAGAGCGGTTAGAAAAATGCAGAACGATCACGAGTCGCACGTGACTCCTTTAAACCTCGAACAACGAATAGAAAATTGTGCGAGAACGTGCAAGCAAGTAAAGTCCTAATCTGGAAATCTTTCCTCGTTCTCTCTATTAGACATGCAGGACGCATTACAGTGGCTGAAGGAGTCCCTTGAGGAATCGCTCGAGGATCGCGACGAGGAGAACAGCGAGGGCGAGGCTCTCGTGCCGTTGACGGTCGAGACATCGACGGCCATGGACTCGCCGAGCTTCCAGCGCTTCATGCGTGCCATGGGCATCGAGCCACCCACCGCCGAGGAAGCATATTGGCGTATACCCGCGTCCATGCTCGTTACCACGATTCAGAAGCGCTGTAAGGTTATCGAGGCTGCTCTCAGGGGCGAGTTCGTCGAGGAAGGTTTGTCAATTTTTCTTACTGATACTTATCCTGATTTGTACAATACAATGCAAAGTTTTAACGAACATTCGTTAAAAATTCTATTTTTTCTACAGGTTTTAAGACAAGCATTTCTTTTTATTGTGATTTATATTTATGTAAAATATGGTTCTCGTAACATGCCTAAAGATAAAAATCGACATGATAACTAATGTTTTCCATTATGTAATTTAGTTTCGTACAACGCGTGATCGTAATTCATAAACAGTATTCGAATACATTCTATAATATATAATATACAACGTATAATAAAATGAGTAAATTGAATTATTAAATATTCCTTGATAAATTCTGAGTATTTTTCTAATCTTATTCTAAAGTATTGTTTAAATTAACAAAAATATTAATTTTACAAGTCGTTCAAAAGTTGTCTAATAAATGGCTGTTCAATGTGAGCCAAGCGCTCTAAAAGAAGCATCGTTAATTTTGTTAATTTATTCCATTGCTGACACATTATAGAAGTGTAATTTGTTGTATATGTAATTCTAGTGAAATTTTCGTTCTTAAAAGTATCTCGATTACGCCTATTATATATTACACAGTAACATTGTTATACCATCGGTTTGGTCGTAAAAAATTTAGATATTAAAAATTTAAAAAATACTTCCTATGCATTTTTTATATTTAGTTACAGGTATGGTATTACAAATGGAAAATAATATTGCTCGATTTCATTGAATTTTAGAAACTTTGTTATGCAACAGGATTAAACCCGCGTCAAATTAATATTTAATAAATTCTACATAAATATTTGAATGTATAAATAATATCCAGATGATTTTATTTAACGTATTCTGAACTTTGTAATCAAAATATTTATAAGTAAGCGCACCTGAATATGTTTAAAATAGTAAGAAGTTTAGAAGTTGATGAACGTGTCTGCCTTTTCATGTTACGAATTTCACATAATTCGTATCAACAAAACTATTTAAATAGCGAATAAAAGCTTATAATTGTATAGAATAATATAAATAATAAAATAATATAAGTCTCTAGAATAATAAATCATTTTTTGTAAAATGCTTGATCAGCAATCTTATCAAGAATTACTAATGCATCGATGTAAAGTTTGATAAATGCACTGACGATGATTATTTTCTTGGTTTAGTAGATTGCAATTAGATTTCTGGAATATTTATTCAATTCTCATTTACATTATTTAATCTTATATTATATTATTTAGTGATTGTAAACGAGAAAAAAGATGATTCGGAAAGTGACGATGATGACATTTTTGACAGACTGAAAAAATATTCGGAAAGAAATGATCATTATAAAGGTATTTCTTGTATTTTAAAGTTATTGCGATTGGTTGGTGAGCATTTTTAACTTTTTCCTTTTTTTCATATAGAGTCTTCTGTTGCGCAAGAATCTCTAGCTGGACCATCTACTTCGAACGATTTTAAGGAGTTAAATGAAATTGCAAGTTCTAAATCGGATAAGCGAAATGCTGATATTGACAGCGATGATGCTTCTAACTGTAACTGTCTATTTATTAAATAACTTTTTAGTCTTTTTAGTTGTCAATTTTTTAAAATTATTCCTAATCCAGATCGCAATGAGCTAATTCAATCTCAAAAATATGGAAATTCGTCAGATTCAGAGGAAGTTGATAAGAGAGACATTTTTATAAGGACTCACAACGGTAATTGTAATTTAAAATAATTTTTTGTAATATTTTATAGTATTGATCATTTGCAATTTTTAGAAGGGAACCACACCAATAAGAAACGAATAAAGGCCGTATTGAATTCGTCAGATTCTGAAGACGAACGAGTGAATTCGTTGAAAAATAAAACTGAAAACAGTAGCAAAATAAGTAACTCTGATTACGTTCACGGTATGCATAACAAAGCAATTTTTTATGCCTCGTAAGCATTTTAATTTCAATTTAATCTTTTTAAAAATATAGATAGGAGTAATAGGTCGAAGAGTACAATCGAGTCAGATTCAGAAGAAGGAAATATGGAAAATGAAAGTGCATTAGAAAATAATGCAGTAAACGTGTCCAATGAAAAGGAAAGAAGTGCTAAATCTAGTCGAATAAAAGGAGTCGTAGATTCGGACTCAGAAGAGGACACTGAAATAGATGGACAAAGCGCAGGTAAATCACTGTACAATATTAATTAAATTTAAGTAAGCATATAAATAATATCAATATTTAATGTAAAATGTAATTTCTTTAAATATCGAAATTTTCAGCTGAAAATAAAAGAAGTCATTTAGATGATTCGGATAGCGAGATGCCAGTACAGAAGAAACGCCGAGTATTTGATAGCGACGAAGACGATGCAGTACCAGGGAGCAAAAAATCAATAGAAAATAAAAGAGTTAATGGATTGACCGATGAGGAAGATTAGATGAAAATAATATAAATTAATGTGATAATTAGTTTCGAATGATCAGGTGTTAATAGTCGATTGTGGATGTGTGTCTCGTTGATGCTGCCATCTGTAGATGGTTTTTGGAAGCATAATGTCGAAAATAGCTTTATTTTGCAAGCATGGTTAATTACGTGACCGTAAACGCAGCTTTTATTTTTTATTAATTATTACGCATTAATTTTGACTTTTTTTGCTTAATACACATATTTATACTTGTATTTAACAATTTAAACTTTTCAATGGTAATTAATATTTTGTTCGTGTCATTGGTTGAATAATTTATTTGCAGTATCAAATAACTGTCAAAGTTAAATTTATTATCATAAAAAAATCCTAGGCATTAAATATTTACAAAGGTTTGCAAAATACAATTTCAAATTACAAGAGAAATAATTGTAAATTTTCCATATTCTCTTAAGCGACTGAAATTGACCAACCTATAAAATCTTAATAATCACATAATTACTGTTTTGTAAACAGAAGTTTATATATTCATATATTTTGTCACTTTGGAACATTTATTTAATCGTAAATATATTTTCTTTTTGAACAAATACATGTTTCGGATCGTTGAAGCAGTCAAATGTTTGACGTAATGAAAGAAAAATTGGTAAAAGTATCGGTAATATTTCAATTGTCGGTCTTGCAGTCAAAAAAGGTGCGAAGAAAAAGCGTTCTCGAAAGGCGTCCACATTTCGCCAAGAGAGTACCAGGCGAGTAGACAAATAAGGAGGTGGCACAAGTCCACATTGGAATTAGAAATTGTAGCAGTTACCAACGTTATCAACCGCGCCATCGCCTAATACTCGTTAACATATGAACGGATACGCTTTTTTATTACAAACAGAGAATTATGTTCTACTTTCTTGTTGTATGCACCACTATTGTGTACTACCTTTACTCGACTATTATTTGGATAACTTTTCATTTGTCATGGTCAATTCCAATTTATTTCCAAAGTAGCACATAATGAAATAATGCTATGCTTATTTATGAATATATTAAATACGAAGTGGACTTATTATATTGTCTTTCTCTCTTGATAAAGTAACGATATTAAAAACATCATTCGTGGAAATAATTATTACAGGAGTTATTTTTAAAGTGCTTTTGAAATCGCGCGGGTGAACACCTAAAAGCAATAAAAGCAAGCTACACCAATTAGGCGGAAAACAATGTAAATAGAACGTCTATGGAAAGGGTAAATTATTAATAAAGATGTCGGTCATTAAAAAATGACGAACTCGTGTGGCAGCGAGTGTGACGGTGCAGTTGACGGTTAGCAAGTGCTTGTGACGCAAAGTGACGGTCCGTGTCGTACAGTAGCGCAGGTCCAGGCCGACGAAGAAGAGCTCCTCGCCCTCCTGTTTGCCAGGCACCAGGTTAGCCACCGCGGACGACTCTACGTCTTTTGATGGGCAGGTGAGGAGTCTTCCGGCGCGTGTCAACGACTAGTACGCTCGTGCTCCGTCCCTCTCGCACCGCTTGCCGTGGCCTTAAGCTCTCCGGGACGTTTTCTGTGGACGCTGGCGGCCTTTATTCATGTCCGCGGACGTCGAAGACGTCGCACAGGTGTTCGACGTCGAAGAACGTCGACGCGAGAGCTCCGTGTCCCGCGGATTCGCGATCAGGATCACATGCGTGCCTAAAAGGCTGTTCGGTAGGTAGGTAGGGATATAGGTAGGTGGCGGTGGCGGTGGCGGTGGCGATGGTGGTGGTGGTGGTGGTGGTGTTGTTGGAGGTGGAGCTGGGGGGGTGGTAACCTGCCTTTATTAATATATCGGATATTAATCGGAGAATAGTTGGAGCCCCTTGTGTGCGTTGCGATGTGGGTGCATGTGTGTGCGTGTACGTGTGCGCCGAGGGACGGGAACGCTCGAGTTTGCGCGCGCGTAGTTGAAATCAAGCCGACCAATGAGCGACCTCCCGAGGCCGCATTTGTGTGCCGGGGTATGAGAGTGTGTGTGTCACCTCTGCTCGCTCCGATTTTCGACATTTCGACAAGTTTGCTCTCGTTGGTAATTTTTTACAAAAGTGTAACGCGCGTAAATGAAAAAGTACACTCAATGCATTCCCGTTAGAAATTAGGGGTTTATTGTTACTTAGGCTCAGCCGCGTTCGAATGTATCGGATGACAAGTAATATGTGAAAAAGCGAAAAATATGATTTACTTTAAAAATTATACGGATAATAATAGCCGGTTCATTCAATTCTGTATTTTACCGACTGAAGCAAGCAACTTGCATTGTAATAAAAATGTGGATGGTGACACTTTTATTTCTCGATATAATAAAAATTGGATACATTGGACACAATTTATGTAGCTAATATCAATTAAATCGCTACAAATTATATTGATTTTATCTATTACAATTCTTCGCGTCAATTAATTCAAAATGTATTAAACTAATTGAAATAATGAATTAAACCTATTATTCACATGAAATTAGCGCAACACTGCTTTATTACTCTTGTTTTCTCCCGCGCATTGGAAATTGTTTTTACATCGTTAATATCTCGTTTGCAACCATTTTATTGCAAATGTTGTTTTAACGTATGAAATCCTATTTCATATCCAGTAATCCATCCTTTTCCCATTACGTAATAATGTTTTCTCTTAACACGTAAGATAAATCAGTAATTTTATCCTTCCTTCTCAGAGAAGATGAAAAATGGCAGACCTAACCAAATTTATAATTCCCATCATCTTAATGTCATGAACGATGTAAGTATATATTTATATTTATATTTATATTTATATTGCAATTATAAAGAGGTAATTCCGTTGGAAAAAATAAATTACAGGAAAAAAAGCTCATAAAATGGTGTGCCTGCTTAGAAGTTAATAATGGACTAGCGAGCGGGTTTCTGTTCTAATTCGTTCCCGTCGATTTTGCCTCACGAGGCAGCGCGCGATTTAACCGCGAGGCGACCACGTGCATTCTAAACTGGACTCGAGTTCATGCGGAAAACAGAACATGCGAGGAGGTCGCATCGCTCTAGCGGATAGTGTTAGTATGCATGTATGAACCGAAGTCTGCGCCATCTGACGAGTAGTGCGGTAGCTACTGTTGGAAGGGGAGGGGATGGATTCGTGCTTAAACGGGGGAGCACCGCAAATAAATGCCTCGTCGGAACACGTGGTATAAGTATCAGGCAAACATGTGAGACTAAGAGGCGATAAGGATAGCTCTTGATTGGTTATGTTTGTCTGATGGAAACGCGGGCTCCTTATACGGTTGTAGGTGGGAGGACCATCCTCTATTACTCGGCTTGCGCATGCGCTCTAAATTCACTTGCGCGTGTATCTGAACTCAGGCTCCGAATACTTACCAATAATTCGTAATTTGTTAATTTTTTTTTTTTTTTTTTCCTACGAATTAAAGGATTTTAAGTAAAAAATGACTAATTAATAAATATCGATGAGTATGATGCGTGCATATAAGCCTTGGTTTTTAAAAATATTATTTTAATGTTACATACGTACATATTTAACGATTTGTTTACATTTTTTAAATAAATTTCTCTTTTACAATATGTATTTGTTATATTTATACAAATTCTTGTTAAGAAAATTGACATACAAACTTATCAAATAAGTCATTGATTATAATTCAAACAACGATACAAATGAAGCTTCTTAAAAATGTAGTTAGAAAAGAAAGTAATAATTTATACAAATTTTGAGTTATATTTACCATACATTAAATGTGCTTCTTTCTTCCATATTCATAAAACATATTTCTTACAATTATAAAATTATTAATATTTCTAAATCAATTTTTAAAGCAATTGTGAATGTTATCAAAATATCTAACATTTGCTTAAACAAAAAAAAGTAAAAGATCATTGAACAGAAAAAACTTTATTAAGCTATTTTTGTAAAATAAAATTTAATTTAAAAAATATGTAATTGATTTAATAAAAGTAAATTTAATAATTGAAAAAATATAAAATATTTGTCATATGTTTGTAATATATTGGTAGGTTATAATCCAAGTTATTTAAAGTGACAGAGAACACTGTAATTTAAATCTTTCAAAATAGTATATAATAATTAATATTTGTATATAAGTTTTTTATTCATTAATTGTATATCCATATAATACTGTAATTAGTGATTAAAAGAAATTTACAGTACTACTTATAACAATAAAGAAATCTTTGGAGATTTATTAGTGACAAAATTCATATAACCCTGAAAGTATTAAACTAAAGGGATAAAAGTAACACTGTCATTTATTTTCTTTTGTTTCTTCTGATCACTGACCATCCTTCGCTATCCACTTCCATTTCATTATTAAATGAGAGTTCATTGTCATCTTTTCTTAAAGTATTTTGTACTACAGAATTACCGCTTGGCATAATCCAAGGTTGAATAGGAGGTAGTTTTTCAATTTGTTCTTCCAACTTCTGTACATCATTTAATTGTAGATAATTGTGAAATCGATGGATTTCTTCGGCAACTTCAGATTCACTGTTATCCTCTAGTTTTGTATTAAATTGTGAATCCATGTAATCTTCTAATTCTGCTGCAATATCGGTTGGATGCAACCGTTCATTCATTAACAAAAGCTTATTAACATATATACAAAAATCATAAGCTTGTTCTTTTGTTCCCATGCCATATTCAACTGCCATTTTCAAGGCAGTCCAATTACTAAATATTTTTAATATAATATTTAACACATTTGAATCGGCTTCCGACATATTAAGTTTTGACGAGGAACAAAACTAATAATTTTTAACTTCCAAGAAATGTAAGCTAGTTCATTTTTTGATTCCTTTATTTAACCTACAAAGTTTTTTATATTAATTACAACAAAAATTTAACTCAAGGTAATTTCAAAACGCTAACAATGGCAATATATACTATTATAATTAAAATTGATCGAGTATAATATCTTTTATAACAATAATTTCATTTAAATTGTTAATTAATATTTTACACATGTTATGAAAATTATAAAATACATCAAAGGTAGAATAATATTATAATAAAGTAATAAAAAATATTATATTTGTATAAATGCTAAATCATAAAAATAAAAGTATGCGTAAAGGTTAAACTGCTTCAACGGATAAACTAATAAGAGCAAAAGAATATATTAAAGTTAGGGATCTAACAAATGTGTATCAAATGCAAGCCTTATAAGAAAAAAGAACTGTCAGAATGATAAATAACGTTAATTTTTAACGTGGACATCTATAGCTTTATTACTTTAATTATCCATCGTACAGACAAATAAAAAATATATTAGATAATATATAGAAGACACTTATTTACATGTTAGAAATGTATATTTCTCAAGAGTAGTGCAGCAGAAATATATAATATTTGTATATACAGTTTTTCCCTGAGAAAGTAAAAATTTGTAATAATTCTAGCCTTATATTCTTTATCAATTACATGACCGATTACAAAATAGGTATCGAAGCCGAACACTAGATGAAATACTGTTTAGCAGCAACCTACATCGCAATCGATTATCGCACTAAATACCTTCTTTCTTTCGCGTCGGCCTTCAACAAACAAAAACTAACCTCTTCGCAGATCCCACTCGTATTCTTGTCAATAAAATTAAATAAGAAAAATTGCGGCTCTTTAAGTTCGTCAATTTAAACTGCCGACACTTCTCTGGTTCATTCGGGTTTCTTGGAGCTACGAGCGATAACCTTGAATCGTAACATGGGCAAACTTTGCGAACGTGTCACATTATAATGAAAATAAGACAAATAACACGAGGCAACGAACAGTACATCAATGCGTCGAGCGGCCGCTGCACGAGCAACGCATCACAGCTGGACCACTTATGCGCAAGCGCGTCCTTTACTCGTACGTGTCCGCGCATTCCGGACTGCGCGAGTCATCTGCGGATCGTCACGATTTCATCAGGCGAGCAGGAGGAGGTAGTAAGTAACGACGTACGCGGCATCACACTGCTAGTACATTACCGAGGAGGTAAAACGTCATCAAAAAAAAAAGTGCATGACTCTGCGGGTATCATTTCTGTCGTTGCATGCGCAGCGCTTTTGAAAAGATATCGTCCGAGCGGAAATACGATTTTATCAAAGTTTCAGCCGAAAGGGACACATTCCAACGATTTTATAGTTGCGAACTTTTACATTTGTTTCCTGATTAATATAAAGTATTTTTGCGGTTAGATTACCAAAAATTCTCAGTATTAATTTTAAATATATATTTGTTTGAGCAAATCCTTGTCAGGATCGTTTATATTGCAGTTAATTTGTAATTGATCTTCGATACAGTTAGATAATATAAATTAATGTTTTTAATGTTATACGAGTATATATGAATAAGAAGAACATTTTTTGTAACGTTAGTAGTAAATAATATTATTAATTACATATTTGTGTTAGCACGTAGCTTATAGTTACTTACAAATACCAAAATATATTTTTACTTTATTCCAAAAAGAAACGAGTATAAATATATGATAAGGGAATAGATGTATACATACGTTTGAGGCTACTTAAAATACTTAAATAGAAACCTTTGCATTGTGTGCATTACGATTTTTCTATTGTATCATTCGAGATAAATTAAAAATATTTATCTAAAGTTACTAGTATCCATTATACATATCGAATACTCAATAAATGTTAATTTGCTATTATTCAATTTTATCTTTGCTTATTATTATAATTCATTTTATATCAGCTGATTTTTATTATTATTGTTTCCATAAGACTATTAATGACTATTTAAAAATATTAAAAAGCCTTTAATAATGTAAGCTTACTTTAAATATGATTGAAAATCTTGCACGATTGTTAACGAAATCGATTTAATATATTATGTCGTTTTATCTTACTTTAATATGCATTTGATGAAAAATTTATTGACCACAGAATCTCTTTACGAATTAAAATTTTTTGTTATATCTTTAAATTACAATTACAAATTATGGATAAATTATCAATTTAATACTTGATGTCATCGAGAACGCATATTTTAACAAACATTGAATGTATATATTTCCTCAAAGTATTTAGTAAATATCCGAGAATTCATCGTAATTTTATTTCAGTTTTATTTTGATTTTGTCTTCTTCTATACACAATATATTGGACATTCGGATAACGTAATTTGAAATTATTCAGAAATTCTTAAAAATTATCGAGGCAAAGCCAATGTTTGACCGAAAAAAGAAAAATTAGTTGTATTCGTGTGTTTACGCATTTGAAATGAATGTAAATATTTTATGTAATTATTTCCGATGAACATTTTATAAAATACTTTTTTATTACAAATATGAAATTATTTTTCTAAATAAATGTACCGTGTAGTGGTTTTATTTACTTTTCAATGCAGAAAGTTTTCAATTACTTTATAAAACTATGGATGAAGGTTCTACAATCTATCATTGCTATTTTTCGCAAAATGTCAAATGTACGTCAATGTCATCCATCAAAGGCATATTTCGAAAATAAGTGACAAAAGGATACGTATGATTTTTTTAATTTATAGTGTACGTTACATAACATTTCTATTAATTACATGTGTATATATATACATGTAACGAATCTATCACGATTCTGAAGAATAAATAAAAGTTTTATTATTTTTTTACGCATACATTCTATGAACTAAGTAAGAGTTATTGTAAGTCAAAGTTTTATTTGATTATACTTTCAAGCAAGACTTTAATTTTATAATTTGCTACTATTATTCCAAAATTCATATGATTGCATAAAACCAGCTACGTACCTTTGAATAAATATATTAATACACATCAGATGTTTATAAATTTAAATTTCTATATATAATTGAGAATATGGATGTATTGTTGATCCAAATAATTCAATAAGATTTTGCTAGTAATTGAAATCAAATTTTATAGAATGTAAAAGGGGTAAGACTGTTTATTATTGTAAAAAAATTATTACTATCCTTTGCAATTATGAGAAGGTGCAATACTAGTAAATTATATTGCTCAAATATTACAAATAAAAATAATGTTTACACAATATATTTATACAATTGTACAATTTACAATTATAGATTTTGTTCGTTATTATTCCAATCAACTGATAGTTGTGCATTTATACCTGGGATGGGTATAAATCGCATAAAATGGCATAAAAGAAGAAAAACTTTCATCCCCAATATTGAGCTTACAATTTCATTAGGAATTAAACAAGCCTTTATATTTGAAGAAAAGAAAACGATAAGATCAGAAGTTTGGTTTAATCTGAGAAACACGATCCGCGAGCCTGGTATTGATTACAAAGGTCGAAATCTCGCCAAGTAGATTTGGCCGGTTGGCGTTATTCAGGGTCAGGTTGACTGCGACACCTTAGACGCATTGAGAAAGGATCGCTTTGGCCACTATATCTTGTGCGGAGATGCAGATCCGAGTGAGTGCTCTGCACGGCCTTGAACCGCGTTGTAAATACGATCTTATCCGGGCGAGTTGAAGGAGGTACGCGCGCGTCCGCGTATGTACGTAAGGCAGAACGGGCGCGTCGGGCTCTCGCAGCTCCTGTCCTGTATATGTCCCGGGTGCACGTACTGTGGACAATTACGTGCCTTACGTCACGAGTCATGAAGCGCTCTGTACGCTCTGCAAGTACGCGGCGAGTGCACGCGCGCGGAAGAGGAGCAAATATAGCGTTCGCGACCCTTATCGATGCTTTTCATTCTTTTGTTTTCTCCCTCTCTTCGTTGCCTCCACATACGCGCAATAAAGTGTGCATGTTGTGCAACTGAAATTATGACCCTTGTATCTGTATTGTTGTCTAGTATTTGTTTGGTATAGTCGAGGATGCACGACTGTTTTTCCTTGTCTGCATATTTTTATATACTTTAGCACTTTACAGGGTTATTGTTAATAAAATTAAGTTAAGTCAAATTATGCAAACTTACAAAACGCGTGTACAGATAATTCTTAATAATTTTAATTTCTCACCGTAAAATATCCTAAATAATAATCCTAAAAATATAAGATCCCTTAGCTGACGAACATAGGTACTTATATTTTTTGAAAAAGTAAAAAGGCTTTTGTAAGTGTTGGAACTTATTTATTAAAAAAATCGTCATCCACGCGTTGGAGAAAATAGAACAAAAGTTTATTGAGCTGTTAATTGCATCTCTCGGCTTCTAACATCTTTCTTTCGAACGGTAAACTCTGTGCTTCAATATTAACAAATAGCATATAATAATAATACTTTTTTTCACCACAACAATACTTAAATAATACTTCGCATTAAAATAATACATAAGTGTATCGCTTTTTAAACAAATTTTGTTCCTAAGAGCATTGATATTCAAATGACATTAATCAGACTGTAAAGGAACCTATCGTCGTTATAAGCAGAGTCTGAAAATTTCACGTGCCATTATACTAGATTTAAGTCATTTACAGAAATATATTTAATATTTAAAAGAGAAAAATATATTTATTAACGAGTGAAAGCATTAAAGCACAATAAAACATTGAGTACTTTCGAAATTATTGAAAAAAATATTACAAATGTAAGCATAAACCTAATTTAAGAACAAATTTTCTATTTAAAGAAGTGGTAAATTAATATTGTATACGTTTACATTTGTTTATATTTCTACATACGATTTATCATAGTAATAAAATATTATTTACTTTATATTAGGTATTAATAAATTATTTTTATTAATTTCAAACTTGAAATATGTTAATTAGTTTGAACATATAAGACGTAAATATAAAATAAAAAAAATTTTGAGAAGCTTTAATTACGTAATTTCAATTATTTTTGAATATTATCAATGAATTGTATTCTAAATATGTTTATTTTTTTTTTTGGGATGAAATGAGAATTTAGTTATTATAAGAGAAATCATTTGTACAAGTATATAAGTATAGACAAATCTTACATATTGATTTGAAGTCTTTAAAGCAGATATGCTTTGCTACGATGCTAAAAATTTTATTCAGATAGTAGTGTAGAAACATGTTTCAAAGTACCAGGAACATATGAACAGGATTTAGAAAGTATGCGACACATCTAGGTGCGCTAGTAGAATAACAAATTCATCATTTAAATTTGTTGACGATAACAAAGGTGTATGTGTGACAAAGTATGCTATTCTGCTAATATTTTTTACTCCGCATTTTGAATTATCGAAACTTTAATCAAATACCGTAGCCAAATTGAAATGCTTTACATTGAAATATTGTACTCATTCAGAAGAAGTAATCATAAAGAAATTAGAATATAATAATCATCTTCTAGCTATTAGAATTAAATTGATAAGATGCTACATTTCGATTTCTGTTGATTAATGTATTAAATAGTAAACACTTTCTTCGCAAAGATTCATTAATTTTGGCAAACAAATTTAATTTTCTCATTTAACTTTATCGGAATAAACCTTTGCTTAATAAATTATTATGTGCTATTAACTGAAAATGATTCACAATGTATTGATATTTTATCGTCAAGTATATTATGAGAAATAATATTTCTTGAAAAAGCAATTTCGAACAACTTAGAAATTTAAAATAAGTAGTAAATCGTATGAACTGAAACGAATAATAATTAATATAAAAAAACAACAAAATTATATTAATGCGCAAATTAAAGTTACCATTTAAACGTCGTGTCACATACTCCGTCCTAAAACGCACGCATCTCTAGTTAAATTTATGGAGTCCTAAATGAAAATCTTATCATAATTCAAGATAGTATTTATTACTTAATTAAGGAGCCAATAACTAATAATGAAAAAAAACTTGACGATAAATTTTCATTATAGATGACTGATTTTAATAAATATTGAATAAATTGGCGAGGTACATAAAAATATATTTAAAGAAGTTGGTAAAAATTATTACAATCCGTCTAAAAATATGCAGGAAGAAATCAAGATTATTGTACTGTGTTGTATTTTATGGAATATTCAATTTAATGTATGATCACGACACTTTCAATTATTCGCGAAGAATGTGATTACAATAATGTGTGAAAAATATGTTTGAATACTTGACGATTTAAAAAGTTTAAATGTTAACAATGAGCTGTCAATCTAGAGATATGCTCTTCAGCGCCATTTTACAATTGATTTTTATCGATGTTTAAATCGTTTGTCGAATAATACTGACAAATTTATAGAATTATCGTACGTTATTAGGTACATGTACGTTTTTCAAAACTGTTGATACATATCACGTGTGAAAATCTTTTAAACGTACACATCCCCTTTACACTCTTTTAATAAATTTTAGTTACCGAGTGTTTTTTACAAACTCAATGTACAAACGTCAAAGAAATTACAGTTTCTTCGGTACTACACAGCTGGAATGCATAGCATTTCCAATATGAATAATGATCTCGCATCGCAGCACTTGCTCAGCGAACAAAATTACTTTCAACATTATTTCTATTTTAAATTAGAACCGAAATTAGTAGAAATATTTGCTTTAGCTTTTAAGTAATAAAAATTGCACTTGAAAATGTTTGGAAAATGTTCCTCCAATGGGAATTTAATTTTTTCGTAAACTACGTAAGAAAACTTACCGAGTTTCATCCCACGTTACTAAATATAGCAGAAAGCGTTGCTCGAAACTAAAAATCATATGTTACAACGAGACTTCGTTCAAGGATTTACCTCTCGGTTTCTGCGTGCACCTTTCGAACGATGAGAGTAATAGCTTCTACGCATACGCGGCCAATTTCATACAGGAATGTTTATTTCCGATTTCGATTCGGATCTAATTCCTAACGTAAAAGAATTCTTGGAAAATTGAGAAAACGTACTTGCAATACCGCCACGAGGATTACCGCCAATACTTGCCGATGAAAACGTAAACCACCAAGTAATCACCAGTCCACGATCCGGGAGTAGGGCGAGCTCACGGCAAATAACCTTTTACCTCAGTCTCCATAGCGATCGGTCGGGCGTTGTACTTAAGGTTTGTTACCCGTAGGGAGTCTGTCATTTCCGCGCGGTACCGCACAATCTCCGATTCGGTTCTTTGAAGTCCGAAGCCGGTTTGGCTTGGCTTGGCTCGACTCGAAGCTGACGACACGCGGACGCACGTGTACTGGCAATTAACAGGGATATCGGATTCGCTTCGCTCGGGTCCTTCAGCAGCCGTCGGTGCACGGATTATAGACGAAGGTGAGCTCGTGAAATTGCGTTATTGCGTTACCATGGAAAATCATTTATAGACTCGAGCGTAAATTCGAAGTCTCGTAAACGCGAAATTCGAAGCGTCTAAATGTAGGTACATTGCATTTAAACTGCACGTCGCGATATTTTTAGTATTTTAATTTAGCTGTGTTTAATAACAGTTTACAAAATACGTCACTCTGTAGTCGAACTCCCCTTGTTATTATAATTTACAATAAGTTAACGAATAACAAGCAGGATTGAGCGGTATTTGCAACGTTCGTTTTGTATTCATCGTGGGATGGTATCCACGTGGAAAAGCTCGGTTGCTCGCGAATCCGCGGCTGCGAAGTAGACCGCCTCGCCTCCCGTTTCGGCAGTCGCGCGGAGTCGTGTTTCTCACGAACGTACACATGCCGAGTCCGGCTCTCCTCCACAGTCGAAGCAACCTCATTCGGCGCGCACAGCCTCCCGAGCGTCTTCCTCTTGGACATACACTCCTGTCACGAAATCCGCTGCGCCACTCTCGCAGCATCCCGCGCTCTCTCTTTCTCTCTTTGCCACCTTCCCGCACGTACCCTCCCCCTCCCCCGCCGCGAAACAGCGGTACGACGCACAGGTGCACTCGCTGACCCCTCCCCCAGCCCCTCGGATGCAGCGATTGGCGGCGGCGATATCCACCGATGATCGACGCGTCTTTGTCGCACGGTCGCGCGTAGACGCGAAGGCGCTCGGACGACTTTTCGTCCGCGTCGCCGGTCGGTGGATTTTGGCCCGGGCCAAATAGCCCATCAATCATCAGCGAATTTTGGCAACGCGCTGGACAACGCCGGCGGCAGGGTACCATCAACCACGTGGAGTTCTCTAGACTTTCTCTCTCGCGCGCTCCCGCGCGCGCGCACACCCACACACACACACACACACACACCCGTCGACCCACACAACCACCCACCCACCCATCCCCACATCCACACATCCACACTAAACGCACACGTGCACGGGCGTACACAGCGCCGGCGGAGGAAGCGGAGGAGGAGGCCGTGACGTTGGCGGGAGAAGGGGGGGGGATATGGTATATATACAGCACAACTGTCGAAAAGTCGAGAGGGAACGCGAGAGGCCCTCCTCGGCTCCTTGACAAAGGCCTGTGCGTGCTCGTGCCACGCCGATGACTGCAACGACGATGACGATGACGACGATGATGACGACGATGACGACGACGATGAGCTCGATGATCTGTCCTTCATTTTGAGAACATGAGAGGGGAACAGGAGTCATTCGAATTCGGCTAGAGAGGGCCGTCGTAAAGCTGGAGTATTGTTTCCTATTGCCCGAGTCATCGAGATACGCGGATGTTTCGATGACTCTGCCCTCTGGCCGATGATTCCAGGCCAGTCATTGGACTATTTTGAAATTAGAGGAGTTTTGGAAGCTCTGGTTAAAGCTGTACCGCGTTGGACTTGCAACCAGTTCGAGACAGCTTTCGTAATTTTTGCCGTTGTTGACCGACGCTTTTCGATTATTAGGGCACAATCTACGTTTCGTATTTTGGGGATTCGATGACGTTTTGGAAGCGTGTATGTTCGTGATGAAAAAGCCGAGGCTTGCGTATGGCATGCGAGGAAAGAACGTAATTTTTGGACACCAAAGAACAAGTAGCACAAGAGTAGGAGTGACGCTCTTGTAGTCGTAAATGACAATTTTTGAGGAAAAACAGTACTCGTTCAGAATTGAACAAAAGCTCAGAAATTTCAATAATAAACAAGATGATCGAACGTGTCTTCGTTAAGACATAACGTGATAACTCCTTTACGAATGTAATTGAAAGTAATAGGATTTTGAATTACCAATACTGATCGTAAATTGACTCGAGTCCCATTAAATATTCACGGAGACTCAAAATTTAGTATCGAGATAATTGATACTAAATTTCCTGATATTTTCTAGTTGTATACACTGACTCGAGTTCTTAACGAACCAAGTGCTCGTCCGAGAGGAAATACTGACCATCTAGGTTATCCAATAGAAAGCGTAAGTTTTCGTAACTAAAATATTCTCGCATTAGTTTTGTAAAAATAGTAGGGTCGAATGGATTCGGTGACTTTTTATGGCTACATTTATTGAAATTATAATTTATTACGTGTATATATATATATATATATATTTGAAAGTTTTAAAGATCGTTTTAAAACTCAAATTTGAAAATAATGTCGACGTTAAGATAGAATTGATCGGATTGAAAGAAAATGAAATTTGCAGTTCATTATCCAATTCATCGATTAATAATGTTACCACGTTAGTATTACGAATGGATGCGATAATTTGCCAGGTACCGTGATTCAGCGCACCGTCCAATTTCGAAGAGAGAACAATTAATCGAACGTTCAATTAGAAATTAATCGAACGAGAAAGCAAAAAGTGGAGGATGAGTGCAAGGGGAAAGCCCGATAAAATAAACGAAGGTAAAAAGCACGCGAAATTACAAAACGATGGATTCATAGCGAGCAAAGTCACTCGCTGTTTCCGTTCCCTCTCTTCGAGCTATCGGTTGCTCGGTCTTTTTTCCTCGCCGACCAACCCGTCGCTGACTTCGCCGGCTCTCCTTCTCATCGTCCCCGCCCCACCCGGGGCCTCTTAACAAGCGGCACGCGTTCGTTCTCGCAAACGCCTCTTCGTCGCTCTGCTTGCCGCAGCCGCAACAACATGCGGGCCGCTTTATTAACGACAATTAACATTCCAAAGTTTACGATAAACACCATCCCGCACTCGCCACTGTTCGAAAAATGTCGACGAGCATCCGATTCGTCGTGCGTTGCCACGTATCTGATGTTAATGGCCTGGGCGTGATAATAGCGCATGTATGTGTGTGCACGCGCGCGCGCGCGAGAGAGAGAGAGAGAGAGAGAGAGAGAGAGAGAGGAGTGGGCCTTTTTAAACAAAGTTGCGTCGGATTCGAATGAAATAACCTACGTACTCCATTCGCTGAGACGCATTTTTCCTTGCGTTCTACGTCGAGCCCCGTAGACCGTCTCCTTTTTAATTCGTGGGCGCGTGCACGAATAAGGATCCCGCGATCGACGCGCTCGTGTGCACTAATTGCATCGCTCAACGGTGGTGAACGCGCACACGTGGATAAACGATCGTTTTTGCGGGTATCGGCAGGGGGACGCGACACCGCAAGCTTTGTGGGACCCTCGAGCGCGTTCGTATGTACACGGGCCGTACGTATACACGCGAAGCGAGACGACGCGGGCTGATGTTGCCAACTCGTGCGAGGACTCGCGCGCTCGGCTGAATGTGTCGCAAACGGCCGGCCATTGACGTGTGCCGTTCCCGGGGAAGCAGGAGAGCACAAGAGCAGCACCGCTAAGATTATATGGAACGTTACTTGCTCGAAGTCACTATCACGTCCTCTTGACGAATAAAGCATAAACGAACGAACATTCGTTTATGCTCGTTCCGTGGATTTTCCGTGGGCACTCTTGCTTTTGGAAGACCGTTATAGCCGATCGAGAAATTAACAGTCTAGAAATTTTTAAGTTTTTGAAAACGTTTTTGGCAATATAACGTAATGTATATAAGAAATTTTCAAATTGATAGGTTGTTACCATGTATAGTTTTAAAACGTCCTTAGGTTTTAAGGACGTGAAAAATTAAAAAAAAAAATAAGCGTTTTTGACGATTCTCCTCTATATCGAAAGTGTAAATCAACTTCTTTGGATTATCTTGTTGAATTGCATTTACAAGAATATGTCTATCCCTATCACGCAGATGATAAATAATCTTCAAAGCCATTTGTAAAATATACAATGTATAAAATACGAGTTACAGGCTACGTGCATCCAGTAAATTTACACCTTTAGGCATGAAATATTGTAAAACATTTTTCAATATTAGAACATTTAGAAATGAAAAAAATTAATCTTATAAATGAAATTATAATTAATTATCGCATACAATGTGTAAGTACTTAAATTGAAATGTATGTTTATACAAACTGTACACGTGTAGTCGTAATAAAAAGTATTATTTCAATCCGATTGAATTATCAGGGCGATGCGTATATTAATATCACATTATTTTATTGTTATTTATGCTCTGTCAAAATTCTTGAAAAAGATACATTATAAGTATAAACAGTTTTACGTACAAAGGCAACTTTATGTTTTAAAAAGCATCTATGTTTTCATAACCGTTTTATTTATATAGCGATACAAAGCCATACAAAAACAATAGAATGTAAAATAATTTTTATAAAGCATTTGAGTACTACTAAAATTAATTGTTATCCTCTAATAATGTTCTTTATGTTTACGTATAATTAATTGCAGAGTAGACTTTTTATTAAGGTTAAGTACAGTGAAGTAATATGGCCTAAGTAGTAATGGATTGGACGAGGTCAGACATAATTGATATTTGCCAAAACAAGCCGAAGTGTACAATCTGTTTAAACCACGAAAAATTGATAAGTTTAAATTAAACGTAAGAATTTCTCTTAAGTTTATTTAAGATGAGTCAACTTAAAAGGCTGAATAGAAAATAATTTTGCCATAATAATAAGAAATAGTTAATAATTTATTTTTTATTTCTGTAAAAGATTCTTATAATTAGCTTAAGCACTCCATGTAATAGTTTATACAAATGTGATTTTATCGTTAAAAAGTTATATCTTAAACTTTGACCGAATCTTATGAAACTTCGATTAATATGAAACTGCATAATTTAAATTTTCTGAATACTCATAAAAGAATTGAAACTGTTAGTGTTACAGTAACTTCATGTTGCTTAATATTTTAAAAGTAATGCATTTATTAACTATTATAATTTAGTGGTTATATAGTATATAGTTATATAGTAAGTAGATAGATACTAGTTTATCAAATGTTATTTTTCGGGAATCCAAAAATATTAAGACAACTCTGCAATAGTGGCAATTTATTTGTAGCTTGGAAAGAAATATGCACGTACTGAAGATGAATAATTCGAAGTTAGAAAAAAAAATGTCAACGTACACTTTTTATTTCTCTACTTATTTTAGAGAGAGATTTTATTTTGTTCGATATGCATATGTTACAGTGCAGAGTTGTACAGAAAAATGAACACAATAAGCGTGAATAACACTTAACAAAGTATTAAGAATACAGATAAATAGGAAAGTATAATTTGCATGATAATACCATTCTATAATTAACCTAAATATCTAAATATTTCGTTCGATAATCGATCCGGCGAGTGAAGCATATATAAAACTCCTTTATCGGTGTTCGTTCCGAAAGTGTATGAAAAAGAGCTCATAAAAAGTGTGCGAGCAGGTACTCGAAGCTTGTATAAATAAAAGAGACTCTTGAATGTCTGTTTTCCTGTGCCAAAGATTTACCGACTTTCGGTTACATTCGATGCACCATTATGTTTTTTTATTACGATGGCTCAACTGCATCGCTATTGAAGGAACAACTAGACGCGGGTCGACCCATCCTAGGAAAGCGATGCTGCCATGATGAGAGAGGGGAACTCGACGAATTGCGGAGACGAATTGAAATGTCGAGATTGTACTTGTTTGCTCTTGGCGCTAAACGCTTTCGATAAGTCAGCAAGTGCCAGGAGATCGTGTTTCAAAGAGGGAAAAAAGTATCCAATCACGTTTGAGGTGAACTTTATCGATGTTAAGCTTTCACAATTACGTTTTGATTCTCCAATCGGTACTTTTATGATCTGTAGTACGAATATATAACAGTAGCATTTATATATTTATAATTGTTTCTTAATGTACTTCCAAACTAGAACATCGTTAAATTTTCTGTACGAAGGTAATGTTCATTATTACGATATTACTAAAATAATTTGTTATTGTTATTTGCAACGAACATTGATCCCATTTTATATTAAAATTTGTAAAAGTTATTATCATAAACTGCTTTCCAATGTACTAGAACAAATTAAGCTTTTATTAAGAAAATGGAATAAGCTTAATAGAGTAATTATTTTATAATACAAATTTTTCTCGTGATTACTTAATTTATTCTTTTATTTTCTTGTTTCTCTTGAAGTGTTACATTATAGAAGTTAGATTAATTATTATTAAATTACACAAAATAATAAGTACATTGTCTATTGATAGTCAATTATGAATAATTATTTCTTAAATAATTATTTAGAGTCTTTCTGAACAATTTGTAAAAAAGGTTTAAATTATTTAAAATTAATATATGCTACAATATCTTGCAAGAATTTATTCTAAGTTAATATTTTAAGATAAGTGATACAACTTCTATGTAGATTTATGTAAAAAAACAAAAAATTCCTTGATAATTAAGATAATTAAGCATCCTTAATTGTCTATCTTCAATAATAATATATTCCTTTAATATATTTTATTGATTTATGGTTTTGTCAGTTTTTAATTACTTAATTATTTTTATCGATATTAAGAAACAAGTTCTACAGGTTGTGATGAAAAAGATAAAAGTTATTTACAATAATTTTCATTAAAAGAAACTTCTAGTACCTTCACTTTAACTACTTTTATTTTATGTTAAAAACATTTGAATAGTTCTTGGCTTAAAAGTATAAAAAACTTTTGAATCAATTATCATGGAATATGTATACTTGTTCCAAAGTTTTTCACAGTTGTGGATCTAATCCCGAATATTTATCTTAACTTATCTTGCGTTGCTAATAACTTACATTTTTTAAATTCAAAATTTCGACGAACGGAAATATTTTCTAGATAGCTGTATTACAATATTCATAACTGAGTACAAATACTACAAAAGAAAATGAAACTTTAAATTAAAAGAAAATTGTTATTAGAATACATAAAATAAAAAGATAATTAAATCAGAAATAAAATGAATTTTAATACCACATCATTGCAAGAATATAGAGAAAGAGTCTTAGTGCTGATTTACTCGAGTACATTCAGCTTTATTATATATCCAAGCAAAAAAGAAAAATCTTTCTTTTAATGTACTATAGTTGAGTATTTCATAATACCTGAAAATTGCTCCACAGTTCATGTACTCTACAATTGATAAGATTATATTAATTTATAAGGCCAGTAATAATAAACAAATATTTCTAACACCAAATAGGATGTTTTATATTTTTATACTAACTTCTGATAATTTATTTGTTCGTGCAATCAATTTTTCAGAAAAACTAAAAGGCATATTTTCAAGTGTTAATTATAATTTCATATTTATTATTATCTATTATTTTTTAAACTATAAAAAATTGATATCTGAAGTAAGCTAAAGCGGATGAATAATTTGAATTTTTAATAATTTCACTTGAATGTGAAATTGTAACATATTTTTATCTTATCTTTTGCAATAAAAGAACGCGATTGAAAGGCATTGCTATTATTTTTTAAATTTCTGTAATTTATCAAGATCTTAATATTATATATTTTAAAAATATTACCGATAAAATTTATTCAGTTATTCTTCGAAAATATATATTTTATTTTAAGATCTATATTTCAATAAATAATGAAATAAGAAATACATTCGTATGAAAATTCTTTATTAGTATTAACACTACAAGTCAGATATGTAGGATTTTCATAAAATTAGACGAACACAATTTTAAAATGAAAAATTTATTGTATCATAAAATTATTTAGAGTGAGTGTAACAATGTATAAGTTACACGAATACTGCTGAAAGAGGCTAAAAATATAAAAACAATTCACGTAGTTGCGTAAATTCAAAAGGTTTCTTTAAACAAATTTGAAAATTTACTATTTACAAAAAATCAACATAAGTGTCATCGAATTTCTTAAGGTATCATATTTCAATCACTTTTAATATCGTTATTTTATTATCGTCTTCTTTTAAGTCTTAATAATAAATTAAATCCTTTTGTTATGTTTACAACATAGTTACTTTTTAGTCGGCAGTGTCAGCAAGGAGTTTAGGAGATTATACTGTACAATAAATTTTATATTATTTACTTTAACACAGAGTTTCATTAAAACTGTAAATGAGTCAAATATATTCTATATTGCACGCTGGTGTAATAAATTAGTCTGTGTATGTAGATTATTTTACAATTAATCTTTAGACGCGCACATGACGTATGAGAATGTTTGAGATTTTGCATCAGAATTTGATACAGTATATTTCATTGTGTAACTATTACTTTTGTATATGTTTCTGTCTATAAATATTAAAGACTGATATTGCAATTCATACGGATAATTGTTTTTCTTATTTGTTTTAGAAAAGGGCATATTTCGCATTATGTATTCCAAATGCCCAATATATGATTAGGTGGTTAAAGAAAAGTATTACGTAAGCGAATAATATTCTTCTTCTTGTAAGAGGAAACGTCAAAAGGGGATGAAAAATCGGCTTATCCAGTTCGCGTCTTTGGCTCGTTGGGGCTTTTTCGGCTCATAAAGTTCATGTGGGTGGCGTACTGCTATCAGAGCGTAGCTGTGTCGGTGCGGCCTCGCTGTACGCGATATCAAAGACGCTCTTCTTCTCGAGGAGTTGCTGATGCCTGAGGCGCGTTCCGCCCTGCATAGACACAGCGATCCCCGAGTCTAGGTCATCGTCCAATCGTCGATTTTCCGAAGAATCGTCCTGAAAATATTGAGGAATATAAATTCGGCGGTTAAATGAATTCTCATTAAATGGCCTCTAATTTTTTTTAGGAAAACGTTGTATTGTTGAGTACGTTAGATGTACAAGAATGTTACTGCCCTTTTATGCAGATCGCTTAGCAGTATTTAACTGATTTCATTAACCTTAATGAATAAAAAGAATTATTTCTTATACGGTCATCTGTTTTTTATCCCGAAAACCGATTTTAAAACTAATTATCTTATGGTGATAGATCAGTGTTATACATCAATGAAATACTTGAAATTTTGTCAATCGAAAAATGAGAACAAAATCATTATTAAAAACTGACAATTAAAAGTATACTCAGTAGTATCTCGAAATTAAATATAATTCCTTAGATTAATAACATTTCTTAGATATTTCTGAGAATGGGCACAACCAATACGATATTTTTAAGATATTCACACTGATTGCTTTAAATATTGTTCAGAATAAAATGCACATTAGAAAAGTTTACGTCAAGCCTTAAATCATTATTTCTAGCTACCAAAGGGGAAAATCATTCGTAATGGCTTCCAAACAAATGACGCGTTTACACGATCGAGAAGAGAAAAGCAGAACGACCCAATCTTTTGGTTTCCTCTGCATTTCCATCTACCTGGACAAGTTCGGTCGAAGGACAGGGTACGGGGGGCGGGTGTAAGTAGAACGGCATCACCGGCACATCCTTCTCGTATTTGTATTCCGAGTGCTGGGTCAAGTAGTGTCGGGGCTCGATTTGTATCGTTGAGGATAACGCGTCTATTTGAGACCGCGGTGGCTTCTCTGGAATAAAAATTTGCACTCCCGGCTCCTCCTCTTTCGTACCCTCGACCTTGCGCAGCCTCCGTCCTTGGCGCACTATCGCCTTCAGCTGCTCCGATTCGACGTTCACCAGTGGCCGAATGCGCGCTCGACTGAGACTGGATCGTCCCAAGCTGGGTGTCAGCGAATGACCTGCGTCCGACGATGATTTGGCTCGTTCTCTCGATCGTCGGCCGCTTGACAGCTTATTTTATCTCAAATTAGACTAATATTATGGAGAGTAAGAATTCGATTATGTCTTATCTGCAGATGATAAGCAAATATATTTAGGCTTGCTATTACGCTCGATGATCCTTGATGGATATTAAATATGAAAGTAATATCGAAAAGTATTTGAAGCGAAAACAATGGCAAATGACATGTCACATTTAACTTAACGCGGTCTGAAATAAAATGCAAAATTGAATTTTAAATAATTCATTCGAGAGTGTTTCCATTTTTCTCTAGTATGTTTTATGGAGCCAATCTAATTTCGACTCGTAAGTAAATAAAAATACAAATGGCATTTTTTTGTCCATAAGACAGCAATCAAAAGTAATCAATAGCATAATATTTAATCACAAGTGAAATAAGAAAAATAACTGCAATTTCTTAAAAAGTGAAGGAAATGAGAAATTGTCACTCGATCAACCTTGATAACGTCCTCGCGCTGATCGGCGTCCTCTGCTGATTTAGCCTTGCGCGGTCTGTCACCAGGTTTCGGCTTGAGCCATCGCGGTCTCGGCTGTTCCTCATCAACCTCCTTCCTCTCGCGTCGTTTCCTCTCGGTCTCTGCGTGTTTCTGCTGATACCAGGCCATATAGCGCGAACGAGCGTTTGCGATTTCCGGAACCTTGCCGTGGTCGATTATTCTCGATGCGCCCTCGTCTTTGACCTCTCCCATCGGTGAAGGGAAACTCGGAAAATCTCCGTTCCTTCTTTCCTCGATTGCACCATAGTCGTCTTTCGATTGCAACGATCGGTGGCTTACGTGGAGCTTTAAGTGTCTGGCCCGGATTTCGGCTTTGCGTTGATCGACGCTGGATCTATTGCGAACCTCCGATTGGTTCTGCCGCTGCGACTTCTTGTCCTCGATCCTATTGCCCTTTTCTCGCTTTGGTGAGATCTTTTGCGAATTATCCTTCCGTTTTACTGCTACGATCATCGGCCGCATCCTCGGAGCATTAGGGTGTTGTTTGTTGTTCGACATCTGGAGTGGAAATGTAGTGAATAGTTTAGTAAGTGCTCTGTGAACAAAATATTACTTAAATTTATATTTGTTCGAATATAAATATAAATCTTCACACGTAGGATGAGCGCTATTAGTTTTATAAGAAATCAAAGTACGATCGCGATAGTCTTTTGGTGTATATGACGTTAGTTTATCGTAACAGTCGAATGAAAATCTATTTGCGGAGTATACATCATTCGATAAATATATTCATTAATTTTTCGTGAAATGTTGTCAAAAGTAACGACTTTTTAAAAAATTTGTAGTTTTTGAAAGCAAAATTGCATAGGTTAATTAATAAACAGGTAAAACGTATTATGGGAAAATATATATGTATTTTTATATTACAGCTATTGACATGAATGTTTGTGTGACACACTGACATTTCGGAGTTTGTAATCCCGAAGTCATCTAAGTGACATTGACGCGCATGAAAATAATAAAGTACGTAATTATTTTTATATTGATTCTTCATTATTTTATTAATCGTATTATTAATCGTATTATTAATCGTATTATTAATCGTATTATTAATCGTATTATTAATCGTATTATTAATCGTATTATTTATCGTATTATTTATCGTAATTTACTTTTTGGTGTTTCAGCCCTCTGTTACCTTGCTCTCTGTATTTTCAATCGATTTTAGCAATTTGGAAGCCGCGTGAATTTCTTTAGCGGGTGACTTTTGCACTTTCTTCTTCTGATCCGAGGTTGTCTTATTCGCTGAGATTTTCGGTTTATCCGCTGGCGTCATCTCCGAGTTCTGCGGGAAACCCGTCGTCGGAGAATCCCCAGGCTGCTGCACTGCTACTTGCAAAGGAGAATCCTTTTCTCTTTCCGAACTCCATTTCTGCCTCGGCCTTCCGCTCGATTTCACGCCACTCAAAGTTTTCCCGTGCCTCGGTGTTGAAGTGTCTCCGGTCTCATCCGAAGAAATAGAATGTCGAGGCGTGCCGTAAGGTTTCATACGTAAAGCTGTCTTGTTCGATATATCAGTAGCACTGGAAGAATCATTGTCGCTTTCTTCGCCATCTATTTTGATCGAGTCGACAGCATTAGTGAGTTCGAGGATTGCTTTTTTTGAATCATCCAATTGGCTTGATGGATCGAGGTTTGCCTTATCTTTTTCAATTCCGGAAAGAAATTTCTCGTTATTTGCATCTTCTACGGAGGCTACTTCAGCTGTATTTATTTGACCTTGCACCTGCTTAAATTGAGACGATTCCACTGATGTTTCTCGAGTTTTATTCGAAGCGTTCCGAGAGCTGAATTCTTTCTCATCAGTTTCTTGCCTTTGTTGCATTTCGGACTCCTTCATTTCTTTCAATCGACTCGTTTCTGTGGATGATACTTCCTTATCTTTATTTGAATTACGAGGAGACACGGAGTCCTCGTTATCGGGACTGTCTTTTTGTATTCGATCTTCTATCGGTTGCTTCATTTCAGCTGCTTCCGCTATTTCGTTTTCTTTCCACGAACCATTTAAAGTGGTTACTGATTTTTTCTCACATGGTTTTTCTTGGCGCATCATTGGTTTTGTATTCATATTATCTTTCTCGGGCGTTTCTTTATTAATATCAACATTTTCCGTATTAAATGCAGGAAGTGACTCGTCATTTATTTCACTTGAAATTTCTTTCATATCTTTATGTATTATATTTTCACTCGTTTCGTCATCATTTCCATAATTTCGTTTCTCATTTTTCGGACTTTTCATTTCATTTGGAAGACATTCAAATTTTGATTTAAATAAATCTTGTGTTAGCTTTTTATTTTCTATTTCTTTTGCAATTTCCTCGTTATTTCTTATTGTTTTAACTGGTATATCAATTGTAGAATCGATCGTTTTTATTATTGCAGAATCATCTGTCTCTAATTTCAGATCCGTTTCTGAATTTTTAGTATTTACAATAGGAAATAATTCATCTTTTATTTTTAAAGACATTTGTTTCGGATTACTCCTTGGGATATCCTCGTCAGTTTTCATTTCTGACTGTTCATTTTTATCGAATGTCATTTTTTCATCTTTACAAATATTATCAGATATATTTTCTTTCGTGGCGCTCATTTTATCAGGCATGATTTTCTTTGTTTCATCTGCCATATGTGCGATAGATTTTTCAATTCCATTAATGTTATCTGATATTTTTTTCTCCGTTTTATCAATTTTATCTGTCACCGTTGTTTTAGTTTTAAGAATTTCATGAGTGAGAGTTTGTTTTATTTCATCAACCGTATCAGATGAAAACTTTTCGACTTCATCCATTTTATTCCTTGTATTTATTTTCGGTACATCACTTTCATGGGACACAATTTTTTTAGTTTCGTCAACTTCATCGGTAATCAATTTCTCAGTCTTATCAATGTCTTCGGATGCAATTTTTTCAGTCTCATTAATATTATCGGTAATTATTTCTTTCGCATTCACTATTTTATCTGATGCAATTTTTGTAGTTCCATCAACTTGATTAGTAGTCTTCTCCTCATTAGTCTCACGAGTTGATTCTGTTTTAATTTCATCGGCTTCGTTGGCAACAATTTTTTCGTTATTATCAATTTCATTGCGTACGGTTCTTTCAGTTTCATGAATCGTTATATTTGTTAAATTTTTGTTTACTTCCTTATTTTTGTTGGACATCGGTTTCTTAGTTTCATCAGTTTTATTAGATACCATTTTCATAGTTTCATCAACTCCACCGGATACAACGTTCTTACTTTCGTCAAACTTTTCTATTTTTGTTTCTTCAATTTTTTTAGACTTTTGTTTCTTAATTTCATCAACTTTGTCAGTCATCATTCTCTTGGTGTCATCAATTTTGTCAGATATATTTTTTTTAATTTCCTCAACTTTTCCTGTTACATTTTCATTCCTGTCATGACTTCGATCAGATATTATCTTTAGTTCCTCGGAAATTCCATCGGATACAGGTTTTATAGATTCATCAGTCTTATGAGGTATATTTTTTCTCGTTTCGTCAACTTTATCGTTAATTATTCTTTCTTTATTATCAACCTCCTCGGATATAATTTTTTCAGTTTCATCAGTTTTTTCGCACAATTCTTTGGATTTTATACTTAAAATTTTAGCTTCATTTTTATTTGTAACGGAATTTTCTTTCGATTGAAGTCTTTCATCGCCTTGATTTAAATGTCCTTTAGATTTTTCTATCGTGTTAGATCTTTTATTCTGGAGTTCGTTTGGACTTTCAGGTAAATTCGAAATGATTTTACTTTTTTCAATTACAATAAACGAAATTTCATCATCGGACTTTAATTTTATTGGTGAAGTACTATTAATTAATTTCGATTTCTCCATTAAATCCTTTGCTTTTTCTTTGATATCTTTACCTTCCATTGATTTCAATACTTTATCACGTTCAACGCTTTGCAAAATACTCATTTCTTGATGCTTCTTATCAGTAGTAGGTTCAACTTTTTGAGCCAACATTAGTTTTAATGGACTTCTTAATATTTTTTCTGTATTATCGGTAATAGTTCGCTCTGTTTCTTTAATATTTTGAGCCTCTTTTGTTGCTTGAGTGAATGAAGAAATTTTCTTCCCCACGGCATCTCTTACCTCTTCTACCAGCTTATCGAGATCTATTGTCGTTGATTCCTTAATCACGGATGATTTGGTTTCTTGATTCGATTTCTGATCTTCCGATGCAGTTGGTTTCTTATGATATCCGCTTATTTTACTTCTTAGAGGTGATATCGATTTACCGTCATCCCTTGCCAAAGTTTTATTTATGACTAACTTTTCGTCTCTTTTTGATATTCGTCTCCTTGAATCTTCAAGGTTTTTCGGTTCTAATGAAGGAACTTTTCGTTTCATGTCAACTACTCCGCTCGGCCTAAGTTTCATTGTAAGTTTCTGACCTCGCATACTACTCTTTTCTTGCGTCTGAGTTGTGAGGATTTTCTGATTTTCTATTTGCTTTTGTTGTTTACCAAAATCCTTCGATGAACTCGAAGTAGAATCAATCTTCATTTCCAGAGAAGACGTGCTCTCCTTTAATTTATCTGTCTTACTTTCACTTTCCTCGGACTTTTCTATTTTTTCACCGTCAGACCTTGTATCGCTATTTCCTAGATGTGCTTCTCTCCTCAATTTCGAGCGACTCGCTGTTTGAATTTCTTCAGTCGATGTCATTATTTCGTTCACGTTCAAAGACCGCCCACTCAATTTATCAACATCCTCGATATCCAAACTACTGTTATTTTGCTTCTGCTGCTCCGTACTTTTTTTGTCCCTTGTACTGGAATCTCCTTCGCTGCTCTTCGTTCTTTGTTCGACGGTAATTTTAGTTGGGCTGCTTTCTCTTGAAATACTCTTTTTAGCTTTCTTAACAGAAACTTCACATTTCTCGAACACATTATACGCAGTTCCACCCTCGAGCTGGCATTCTTTTTCCTTTTTACTATTATCTCTTTTAATTTTTTTAAATTTTTTATCTCCGAATTTGCGTATTTTCTGATGAAAATTACTGATCTCCCTTTCTAAAACACGAAAACTTGGCTCCATAAAATTACTTTTCTCTAATTTCATAACTTTTTCCAATTTTTTGACTTGCGATGGTTTTTCTGTTTTCTTACGAAATTTGCTTTTCATTAAAGTATTTTTCTCCTTGACTTCCGACGAAGCAGTCGTTGAATCATTGTCGGTTTTAGCTTCTTTCACTTTCTTTTTACTCATAGAAACTTCCTTAGAAGTTAATTTATGTGCTTTATGCATTATATCCGCTTTGACTTTTTCTCGTTTAACTAAAACTTCCTCGTCTTCATCCTCTTCATTGCCGCCTGATTCACTGGATTTTAGCGAACTGGAGACTTCTTTTAAAACATCCGGTGAAATCGAAACCTTGCAGCTCTCCGTCACTTCAATTTTAGTTCTCGTAGGAGTGCTCGTTTTGTTTCCATTCTGAGTTCGACTTTCCTCCGGTATCGGCGTTCTGACCCAAATCGTCTTTAGTTTCTTAAAATCCTCTTTCGTTTCGAATCGTTCTTTGAGCTTTGATTTTCGACGTATTCGGTGATCTTCTTCAAATTCCTCGTTGTCGCTCCTGCTTCGACCAAAAAATTCCGTTTGCGTTGCAGCTGTCCTGTCGGTTTGCGTAGCAATTGCGACGTGTCCTAATAAGCAGCGTAACAAACATTTTTTCTATTTTATTTTCTATCTCTTTGTCTTATATGCAAATCTTTTAAGTAATTTGCCTCGAGAAACCTTCTTGAAAATACAAGCGATCGAAATATACGAAATATATGAAATAATTCATCTAAGTTATATTTAATAAACTAATAATATTTGTTAATTTTAATTTATTTAGTCATTTGCTGCTAAGTCAAAGTGCTAAGAAAAAACTAATAAAATCAGTTTGAAATATCGAATTAGTTTCATTCATTCAAATTCGTAAATGTTTTTTCGAAAGCCACTTCATCGAATAGCGCACAAGTATAATGATAAATTTTATTATTTCGAGTTGAAAAATTGGATAATTAATAAAAACGATAATTTGATAATATATAAATACTCAAAATATAAAATTCAGAACAAAATCGTTAACGGATTTTTAATGCAAAATATCTGTGTTAATAAGAATAGTCAACATAAAATTGTAATGAATATATAATAAACCTATGCAAAAAATTATAGACCCTTGCTTTAAAATGTTATAGTAGCTTATTCAAATATACTATCTCAAATACAAGTACATGCTAATGACCTGGGAGACTTTGAGTTTCAAGGAAACTCGAACTGTCGACCATTGGTACATTCAAACTCCTTGTTTCCTTCTCCAACAGGAGTCTCGTTAGCAGGGCATTTTGTCTAACCAACTCGACGTCGTGCATCGCGTACGACGTGTTCCCGACACCCTTTGCCACTTCTCCAGTTCCCGTTTCCGCATCTCTCATCGACGCCTTCAAGATTCCTCGACTTCTGTATTCATCAGCCTCGTCGTCCTTAAAATCCTTGGATTTGTAATTACGCTCGACAATCAGCCTCTGAACGTCCGCATTTATCTACGTATATATTATTTTACATCATATACTAGATTTTCGTTTTATGGAAAGCCTTGAAGTATTACAATAAAATCATTAGGGAAAATCCGCATATAAAGTTATTTAAATAATGATATTGCTAAATAGCTTATTGCAGCTGTAACCGTGTGCAGTATTTATAATACGCGTATTTCTAATTTATTTTAAGTAAAAAATACAAAAAATACTGATTCCGGAAAACGTCAATTTATTTTGTATTAGAACTCAACGTGATATAACTCGAAAGCTAATATAAAACGTACGAAAAATATTATAATTCAATATGATTAATATTTCTTTACTTTTTTATACAAAAAAAATAAAAATCAAATTATTCTTTAAAAAGTAAAACGAATTTTCTTTTTGATTTGCTGTGAATATTCAAGAAATATATAATCGATCGAAAAAATGTAATACACGTACTTTACTAAATTATTTTGTTTTGAATTTAAAAATATTTTCTAAAAGGAATAATGGATTCTATAAAATATGTGTCGAGAGTATTAGCTTTTCTCAGTTACATATTAACTTTATCGCAAACATAGATTTAACTTTCCTTCTACATTAGAATGTAAAATAACATTTAACTCTGTATTTTATAAATTTCATCTTATAGATTATTAAATATATTCACTCAGAGTTATAAGTTTAAAAAAAAATAATTTTATAATTCGATATCAAATTTATAAATGCAAGTTTAATTATCATTAACCTGATCGTGTTGTTAATTATCATTAATATGAAGCGAATAATTTATTTCTCAGGTTTTAGAAGATATATCACCTTTAAGAGACTATTGGAAGAATGTGTATGAAAATAGTAATATATTTTACCATTTGTTCCTGTTGATGCTGTCTTTGATTATAAGTGGGTTGACGTTGCAGCTCTAATCTTTCTGGCAGAATTATAATTTCTGCAATTTCATTGGCTCGTTGATGCGACTCCATACTGCGATCAACGTCTGTTTCGTGAAAGCTTTCCTGGAAACTTTCACGAAGATCCTGGCTCCGACGAAGCTTTTGATCTTCGATAAAGCGTTGTAGTAGTATGTCTTTACCGTTAGTGCGATGGAGCTCTTTCTAAATAAAGGAAGAATAACAATTTACAATGAAAATCTCGTTAAGTTATTATTTAAGTCCCTAGAAAAATTTATCCTACGAGTAAATAGTATGAGTATTATTAGTATTTCTCAGGTGCATTGAAATTTCAATAATTTATTTATTTGTTTTTTGTACTATCCTCTCGTTTATTTTGTAAATACTAATTTTATCAATTTCTTAAGAATATGAATAAATAATATAAATATTATGTCATAAATATTATTTTGCAAAATAAAAATTTGAAATTTAAAAACTGAAAGCTGTTCTTTAGCTAATTTGTTTTAATTCGTCAACAATTAATAAATAAATACCATTAAAATTAATAATCAAGTTAAAGTGCTCTATTTATTAATCTAAAAGTAATAAAATAGAAAAAAAAGATATTTTTTACTATTCGGTACTCTATAATAATTATAATAAAAGTAAATTGATATTTGTGATTTTACTTGATAATTGTTGTTTCAAGTAATTTTCTGTACGAAAATCGTAGCTCGTCTATTTAAATTATAAATATTGTAAAGTATAAATGCGTTTATCAATGAGAATTTTTAGATACTTCGACAATAGTGAAGGAACTTCATATTCGGAATAAAAATAAACATGGAAATTATATTTCCATGTTCCACAAAATATAATAAGTAATGTAATAAATAATGAAGTTCTGCAATAAAATACGTTTGTAGGTAATTTATAATTCATCATTTAAATGGATGCTTCATTTAACATTGAAATTATTTCTCTTGCAAATTGACAATATTCGATACTACGATATTAATTTCCATTGTTATAAATCATATTTTATGATTATTCTAATGCGTTTGTTTTTACCTAAATATGTACTTTTATTACTACATACTTGTCAAAATCACAACTCTTCATCGTGGTACATTTATATCTTAAGATAGTTGAGGTACAAAAGAATATCAGAATATTTCCATTATAAGGGAAAAGTATAAGAATACATAATCTGCTTACCGTTCCATCTCCAAAGTTCTTGTGATCTTCGATTTTGCCTCTCGTTATCAACCTCAGTACCTCGGCGTTTCCGTCTCTGTAGAAATGTTGTTCCCTCGAGCGTTCATGCCCGGGGATCATCGCCTCGTTCCCTGGGATTCTATCGCTGCCCCGCTCCAGCTCGTACTTTTGCAGCGAGTCAAGCTCCGCCTGTTCGTAGTTGAGGTTCTGCGCCTCGACGTCTTCCACATAAATGTGCTGGTTTTGCGGTGCTAGACTAGCCACGCGGGATCGCACGAGGAGCACCTGTTCGTCGAGTGCGGCGTGGTCTCCGTTATCGTCATCACGGAGACTTAGTGATGCTACGCGACGCAAACGCTCGTGCTCGGACTTTCGGAATCCGGACACGATGTCACCAGGAAGCGAGGCGATCCCGAGGTTCTTTGTATTGCGACGATTGAACTGCCAATGATGGCGCTCCGGATCCGCACTCCAAGCTTCCTTTCGGTCGCCGTAGTATCCTAATGATGATTTAGTTCGCTTAAACGTTTCTTTCCGATATATTATTTTTCTTAATTTTGAGTTACAAGCCGAACTAACCTCCAGAATCCTTGGATATAAATATTATATTGATTTTTAGGATATCGCAGATGTAGTTTATTTGAATTAATACAACTTCAAGAGAAGCTTACGTTCATAAAAGTAATTTTATATAAATTAACTCTGCTTTCGGAACAAGTATAGTTGCAAAAGACTACCGGCTATTATAATTATTAATCTTAACTAAAAATTCAAAAGGTAGAATAAATAAATATTTGCACTTTATTGGTATGTGTCCACATGAGTCTTATACAATAACTGCATGGATTTTTTGTGCAATCAAGTATTATGTTTAAAGATACACAAAATGTAATAAATGCATTATTTTATTTTATTTCCTTTCATTGATTTACACATTACCTCCTACACATTGAATTTCAAATAATGTTTCTTAATAATTTTAAAACCAAAACTTACAAATTAATTCCGACATTAATTTTTTTAATTTTGGAAATTTAAGTTTCAACCCTTATGTTCATTTTCTTAAAAAAAAATATTTTCGTATTAAACTTATATGAATGATATTACTAATGGTAAACTAAATAATGGAATAATGTTCATATTATTGGATAAATCATTCGTTATGTGAAATCATTAATGATACTGATAACTACTATATAATTTTTAAAAATAATTATTTATTATTTTGAAACTTGGAGTTCGGTTTATAAAGTAACAAGGGATAAATTTTCTTTTCTTGTAAATGAAAGCATATTAAAGAAATGCTGCTCTAAGCTTAAAAGCTAACATTCTTCATGCTGCTTTTATTGATTATTTAATATATCATTAAATAATCAATAAGATGTTTATTAGCAGCAATTTTCAAATTTTTTATTCATTGCTTTTGCTAGTAAAAATAATATTTTATTTCCAACGATAGCATTACAAACCAAAATATTAATAAATATAAGAATATCGATCATTCAAACAAATATTTTCATGTTTGATTACGGCAATTCAATACAAACTAAAAATGCATGTATAAACATTTATTTGATAATTATTTTTTAAGGTTAAATAATACGTTCAAATTCATAAATAAGTGTTCAAATATATTTGAGGTAACATGTATGATTCTTTTTTTCTCTGGATTATTTGAAGCAAATTGACAAATTGCCTAGTTAAATATTCATAACTATAATAATAACGTTCTTGATCGTAATCAATATTCCTGTATTCTCTTTTCTATCTATTTTTTCGTGGTGACAAGTTTTAAAGAATTTAACTGTAAAAATTTACAAATATAATTTTTATACTTTGAAGTGATTTTGCGCAATAAATTTAAAATAATATTCATAATAATTTTATAATTACATTAAGATAATGATCTACTTTTTCTAATTAAAACTAATATTTTTAAAACATTAAAAAAACTTGATTATTTATTGTTTATCGAATATTCATGTCTATTTACATAATACTCACTTAAAATGACCTACTGTTTTTGTTCTTTTAAAAAATAATATAATTAAAATAATTAAATTCTTTCCCCTGGCTGATACCATTTAAAAAATTAATTGTTACACTTTTAATTTGTAGGCATTTCAATTTCTGACTCACCACTTTTAATCATAATAATTACAAAATTCATGGAATAACTCAAAGCGAATTGGAAATAATAATTAATATTGTTTCTACATGCTTAACGAATGTTTCATTATAGTTCACATTTCGTTTATTTTTTCAAATAATGTTCGTAATTAAATGTATGAGTATATTATGAAGTTCAGAATATGATTTGCAAAATTCATTAGCATTATGAATAATTTTGTGTAATTCCATTTTGTGGTTTCTATGACAGAAAGATGGAATAATTTTTCTCTGACGAGGTAAGAAATTCTTTGTATGTTTATGAATCTTAGAGCGAATTTAAGTTATAAACATAGAAAATTTTAGTAAAGTAATTTGTTTTCGTTAAGATTATAGAAAACTTGTTCTAATATAAAGACTCTTTTGAAAAAAGTTTTCTCTTATATTAAATATTTTAGAATTTATTTCTATATTTCTTTTATTGTTATGAAATAACGCTTAGTAAAATTTCATTACTTTTAAGTATTATTATATTTTTAAATGTAAAGAACTATTATAGATATTTTCTAAAAATATAATTATAAACTTTCATCAATTAAATAAACAATTTTACATATAATTACGAAAAAACATAGTATTGAATTCGTACAGTTATAAATAGTTTACATGTAAAAGTGATAGCAAGATATTACGTTTCAAAATATACATCTAATTAAGCGATTTCTTAATTAGAAAATAATTTAAGTGTGATTGATATAAATAGCAGTAATTCATTCTCTAATATTAATACTTGCATTTGAATTAAACGTTGAATTGAAAATCGTATGTTCTATTTCGATACAATATGCTCCTATTCAAAACTCAAAATAATTATTTTTGAAGGAAATCAGCTATTACGTTAGCCGAGTATTTGTAACTCCATAGTTTATTACAATATTACATGAATTAGTAAAACGATATTTTTGTTTGAATATATCTTTGAATTTATAATATTCTTTGAAAAGGATGTCTATACTTTATGATTCCGAAAATGAAAAATGAAAATAATAATATTAAAGAGTACATTTAAAATTTAAAAATTTTACATTTAAAAGTTGAATAATTTGTAACGCTTGCATACGATATACAAGTTACGTGTTTAAACTTTCTCTTGTATCGTCTTTTTAGAAAAAGCTCCTTATATTATATTTTTATTTACGATTTTTAGCGTCGATAAAATAATCAAGGTTATGCGTTTAATTTGAGACTTAAAGCTTACCCTACATATTTTCTTTACAGGCATCACGTGTAAGGTCTGCCGTATTTCAAGTATTTTAATATTTCTCGTATGAGCGATAAAAATGTATACGGTAGAATGGATGAAACTCACCGTCTGTAACTTTAATGGGTTTGCGATGTAAATGTCTTTTAGGTCTACCGTCCGAATGAATCACAAGTGTCTCGGAAGAATGAACTCGCCTCTTACGTGGCTCCATGAAAAATGGACAACTTGGACAAATGCAGCAGATAATTAAAGTGATTACGGCAGCAAGAAGTAGCAACCCCAATAAAATTAGTAACCATGTCAGTAATTTATTTTCGGCTTTGTACATAGTCTACAACACAATCGCAAATGGTAATGTAATAAATAGTTAGTAAAAATAGTTCTAAATTTCAAAAAACCTGTCCCACTAGCGACTATTTTGGTATAAGAAATAAAATAATTGCTCACTACATCTGTGTCGGTAGAATCAACGACCGAGACATTTTTAGAACTATTTCTGCCCGTATTACCGGCACTGGCATTTTCACCGGCAGCTGGACCAGCTATATTATCGCCTATATTATCCATACCACTAATGATACCAAATCCATTTGCAGTTAGCGACGCTCGAATTTTGTCTACGTCGACCAACGTTCCAGGTCCGTTCTGTTCCACTCGTGCAACGACAATGCTCCTAAAATATAATTAAACGAAGTAATTCATTTATGCACTGACATCCTAAGTCTTATGGAATAAATTAGCTATACAGTACAAACTAAGTCTTAAGGCATATTTTATATATATTTTTAAAAAACGTTATGCATGCTATTGGATCATTTTTTAATAATGAAATCACCTTTTCCCCAGATCAGAACTAGTACCGGTATTTGCTTGAGAAACGTACGGCTTTATTTCTTGAATAGTAACTTGACTACCCGTGATCGTCGCCAAAGTTTCAGCAGTCTTTTTCGGATCCGGATTTTCGCCAGGCATTACAAACAATACAATACGAGCAAAGGCAGATATTGGTCGCATTATGCGAATTTGTGCTAGATTAGAAAGGTGTGGAACGCCTTCAATTTCAAAAATAAAGCATAAACATGTATTGTCGATATAATATAAATATGTATTATATATTATATCTTAGAACTTAATTTTCTTACCTAAATCGTAAGCTCTAACAGCTAAAATGAAAAGAGGATTATCTTCCGCCCGTCTGGAGCGATTTTGATTTTGCAATTCTAAATATTCACGAGTTAAGTTAGGTAAAGGGTGAAATTCGCGAAAATCTAATTCTGACGTTGAATTTATCGTCTCAGTGTCATTAATTTGAATTCCCAGAGTTTCTGTATCAATATGCTTCCTGAATTGTTTTCTCATATTCAACGTTAGAGTCCTATTATAATTTTGCCGTACTTTTCGTGGCTTGTTAATTGCTTCGCGAATCATAAGTTCTCCAGTCTCCTCATTCAAATGGAATTTGTTTTCGTAATTTCCATGGACAATTTCATACTGCACTAAATTATTAGGAGGTTCGGCATCGGCATCCAGCGCCTAGAATTTGTTATGCGCATACTTTGAAAGCATTTATCAAATTAATCATCGAGTAATTTATTACTGTTTAATTTCTTTTTCCACGCAAAATAAGAATAAAAATTACGATCATAAATTAAATAAAGAGTACTTTCGAAACGGAAAATTAATATACACAAACTTTAATGAACGCAGGGATGGTGAAATTCGTCAACTCGGTATTCATCAAAAACTCATAAATTCCCTTTTCGAAAAGTGGCGCATTGTCATTGACGTCCAGGATATTAACGGTGAGAATGCTCGTGCCACGGAGTCCCCGCCCATCCTCATCTCTAGCTTCCACAATCAAGTCGAGTCTTCGTGTTTGCTCTCGATCGAGAACAGAGCCCATCGATACCGTGACTAGTCCATTGTCAGGATTCACATCGAAGGCTTCGCTCCCATCACCTATGATCTTAGTGTACTGAATCCTACCCAATATACCAGCATCGATATCCGTCGCGTGAACCTGAATTTAAATGCTCTCAAAATTTATTAAAACACATTTAAAATATGAATTACCAGTAATAAAATAATTCGAACTGAACAAAAGACAATTTATGAAAACTTTCAGAATTATAGCAAGTTAAGGCTTTGTTTATTAGCCAAGCTAAATAATTACACCTTTTAATGGCGTATTCCAGACAATGTTCTAGTTTTCATACGTTGATTTTATGTCTTATAGTTATCAAGAAATTGAGGATAATTTACGGGATAATACCTGTACGACTTTGGTGCCAGCATTAGGATTTTCGGTTAATGTGACGTCGTAAAGGGGGTTGTCAAAAGTTGGAGGGTTATCATTGACATCTCGCAAAAAAATTGTCACTTGCGCAGATGTTGATAAATTGGTTGCAGGGCCTACTTCCTGTGCTACAATCTACAAATGTGTGTGTGTACATATACATATACATATACATATATATGCATGCATATTATTAGTAAATATGCAACAATTATGGATCGTTGAAAATATTATTCATTATTCCTTACATCATTGTGCAGAGAATTAAAATCTTTACCTTGAAACGAAGACTTCTGAATTTTTCATAATCGATAAGAGTATTATCACGAACTGTGATAACGAAATTCGCATTTCTTTCTGCTACTGCAGGACTAACTTCAAATGTTCCATTATTGTTTTCCAGTTTTAATGCAAAGACACCTGCTTTACCAATGTCTTCATCCTTAACTCGAGTGGAATAATCATCGGTAAATGTAATTATTATTCCCGGTTCAGCATTTTCATTTATCCATGCTATATAACTATAAAATAATTCATCGCAAATTCTTAACAGTGAATATAGTTTCCGCTGTTTAAATTATTTTCTAACTTTACCTTAACTAGCAAATTTATTATACGTGAGGATAATAATACTTTTGATTTTAGTGTTTTATAAAAGTTTAAATTCAATCGCATTGAACGCTTTTTATAGATTATCGTTAACAAACTGCTCGCAATGAAACATAATGATTTCTAATTTCAATCAATTTTCAAGTCGATTAGTAAAAAAGTATTTTCTTTATATGAAATCGAAGAAAAAACTAATAATCTCCTATTATTTTACGATTTCTAAAAATAATTTAATGAAATGCAAAGTAAGGAATTGCAATTTTGAAATCAGGTACCAACTTATCGTTCTCAAAATGTGGTGGACTATTTCCTGGTTCGCCTAAAAGAAGTCCCAGCTCCACTACAGTTGCTTGAGCAGGTGGTTCATCTCTCATGGATCTAATTTCTTCTGCAACGATTTTCAAAACAATCGGAGCCCCTACGTGTATGATTTTCGTCAGCTCTTCTAATGGCTTAGCCAGTATTATTTCACCTATAGCAAAGTATATTAAGCTTATACGACTGTTATACCCTTCTTATCCAGTCATACCAAATTTAACTCTTCCCTTAGATTTTAAGATTTTTCATTCTTTTCAGATTTTTCAAAAACTAATAAATTTATTTTTATTCGTTTCGTGACATGCGTTATAAATTATCGATAAATCTTCAAATATGCAAACTATCACTTTGAATATATTAAATGCTATTAATCTTCAACGACTTTATAACGTCATTACGATAATGCTACCGTTTTCTTCATTTGCCATTTTCAGTGTTATACCTCGTACTTACTGCGTAATAACTTTCATACTTCGAATGAATAAAACATAGATGGTTTTTAAGCTACAAGGGGATATAGTGTCGGTACTTTTGTTTTACTTATCTTAAAGACATAAGAAAAATGGAATAAGAATTTATTGATACCTCTTAAAACATAATTTTATAATAGGCAATTAATTATATTTCTTGTTCTAAAATAAAAACGGGTTTTGCATTTTTCTAATATTCTTACAATTCTCTCATCATCATACTATACCTTTATCAATGTCATTGAGTGAACGCATTGAAATAATAAAATTAATAAGTACACGTTTGTAAAAGTAGATTTTAGCTTGAATATTAAAATATAAGGAAAGATATTCTGGCAAAGATATTCTGAATTTAAAAAGAATGTTTTTTTTTTAAATCGGTTAATGTCCTGTTCATTATTTTTATCGGGGTATTTACTTTGAAACTAAATTATAAAGCTTTACGTCAGTTATTTAATTTCAAATACTAAATTTTCTATACAAATTACTTGAAATTACTATTTTTAACAGTCCTTTTTTCATTATTCCTTATAAATGGAATAGGATAAGCTATAAATTATAAAAACATGTATCGTAGCTACCAAAAGCTAACTTCAAAAAGATCTAAAATTTTCAGATTAGAGATAATATGTTTGAGTAGCTTTATTATCGGCAAGATAACCTTTTTAAAGAACTTATGAAATATAATGCTACGTCCCAAAGAATTACTCGTTTACATGTAATAACAATTATTAAAATAACGTAAATTCTATTACATTATGCGTTTGGAGTATCTAAATATCGATAAAATTTCATTTTCCATTAACAATCACCTTTTGGATCAGAGACTAAGATTGATCGTGAGTTTATTATTTAATTTAAAACGAGAAATTCGAAGTAAATTCGAAGCGCGTATGTGACGATTGTTCTCACAGATGGTGTTTCAGAAACATTGGCGTAAACGAGAAAAAGTAGGAGGTAATCGCACGAGTTTCATATACGGAGAGTTAGATTATTTTGCAGTCTGCCAGAGAGTGGCCAAGACGCCGACTTCCAAGGATGGCGATAGTTATCGGCCGAGGCGAAGCGGCGCCGAGACTCTCGATCGATATTACACGCGTGGAGCGAATATAACTTGGAATCGCTTGCCCAGCCACTCGAGGGAATCTCGACCCTTGATCGAAGAAGCCAAAGATAAGAATCACTCGATGGTTGGGTTACTAAAGTTGAAACTTTCGGATGTGTTTACTTTTTGGATCACTTATTTTGTGTTATTTCAGTTTGCTTTTGCTACGTATATTTTCATAGAATGGGAAAACATAATAAGTGGACACGTCGTATTTCTCAATAATTCTAATTAAACACTTATTGGCTGAAAGCTATTAAATGGCTTTTCTAAATCCTTAAACTCATGTACAATTCCGTTACTCGCCAATTGTTTCAACGATGGTTAAGTTAAGTTAAAATTAAGTAAATAAGGAGTATAAACGTAAGAGATATTTTATGAGAAATAACGAAGAATACTTTGGTGGTATTTGGTTATCCATTATGCAGGATCTTCGAATAAATCTAGCACAATGCTTCTCTTTTGAAATAAATGCTGATTGCACGTCAGATGTATTTCTACCTAAGATATATTTTTGAAAAGTACAGGGTTGATAAATAATTAGGCGAATAATTCGTATTATTAGTAATCTTTTAAATTCGAAAAATCTAGCCAGGTAACATTGAATATGTTGGAATTACCTGTAGTCTCGGATACATTAAAGAACGGTGTGAATGGATTGCCTTCGGAGATGAGGCCATACGTGACATCCCGTGGGACTCCTTTATCTCCGTCCTCGGCATGTACACGCAGTATCAGATCACCCTGTCATAAGATGAGATGGCAATAACTGCTAGTCTAAGTTTCAGTAAATAAGTGGAAGCATTCGTGAGCAGGAAACTTTTAAGTACGTACAGATTTTATGGAATTGTTAATTTTGGTTAAGGGCGGCGCCAGTGTAAAGACCGGTGGAACATCCTGCACGTCTTGTACAATTACGACGACGTGGAGACCTGCAATGTTTCGCGTGTCCTTACCCGGTTCGGTATATGGATCCTGTGTAATATTAAATTCATTTCACTTTAGATAATATCTTTTTAAAGGATAACTCATTAAACATTATATATTAATTTTATTTGAATTATAATAAGATACAAGATTTGTAGAAAAGTTGAAATTACATTATCTATTCTAATTTTCGTATTACATAAGCAAATAGTTGAAACTTTTAAATAGTTGGAAAGGAAGTAATATATTTTCACGAGAATTCACTTAGAGAACGGCGTATTCGTTTATAATTACTGTCTAGACATAAATACTGTAATAAAAGACTTTAAATATCCAGAAATATTATAATCAATACTGTATGTGTATTATTTGAGCTTACGTTTCACTTTCTCCTTAATATTGATTTTTTTTTCTAATAGTTTTTTCGAAAAATATAATTTTTCATTGGTATTTGATAAAATCGGAAAAAATATACAAGTATAGAATTAAATTAGTTCATGAACTATGCAACTGTGAGCGTCATTTTTGAAAAAATAAGTAAAAGATGTATTTACCTCGTTAAAAAATTAAAGTTAGTTTTAATTGATAATGTTATACATCATTTTTATTATTATTAGTAGTATTATGGTTTAGTTTTGCATTATTTTCCTTTGTCTTGTAGAACATTATTTGTCATTATTTCATCTATATTTAATATTATTATTATTATATTAATAAGAGTAGTTAATAATGAAGGTTATACTTTACCGTAGCATACATGGTGAGCGTATACATAGACTGAGTTTCAAAGTCTAATTCTCCTATAAGTGTAATAATACCTTTTGTTTGACTTCCCATTTGTCTCTGTCTAATTTTGAATAATTCTTTAGGTTGCTAAAATAAGATAAATCACAGATCTTACAACTGTCAAATTTTTAATGCATTATATATTATATTAATTTATCAAGTATTGTTAATAATTTGTTATGAAGGTTTATCGTACCCACAGCTCAATATATACTGGTTTTCCACTCCAAGGATTGGATTCAACGAGAAGGTAATCCAGCTCCTTTTCTGGTCTCGTATCCTAAAGAAATTAAATCAATAAGTTCACTCCTTTAAATTATTTTCGTTATGATTTAAAAAAACGTTTTATGGAAGATTTTAAAACTGTATATTAGAAAATTAAATCATTAAATTGTCCTTAGATGCTATTTTTTAACTATCGTTATTTTCTATGTTTTCTATTAAACGTAGATTGTTCATAAAAACGCTATATATTTCATCAAATACTTCTCGTTGCGTGAAAAATTGGTATTTATTTGGAATGAATTAGTTGAAGCATCAATAAAATTGAAAAATGATTTAAATCCTTCTATTATTCTTGAAGAATTATATGTGAAATTAAACTTTATTTTACATTTTCATGAGGAAGAACGACAAGTAATGTCTACTTCGCTAAGATATTGGACGAAACTCCATGTACTATGTTTATTCAAGAAAAAGCAGCAATGGCTAGGCAACTTTTTACTCGAAAATTGTTGTAGATGAGTTGTGAAAAAAATTCTTCGCGCGAAAGTTAGCCGTTAAAAAATAACTGGTAAACTAATGTTCTTATCGGTTAATCACCTCTGGTACCATAATCAACGAGGGTAGGTGGGGAAAGATCTTGTCGCGAGGCGTGGTCGAATTGGTGACGGAGATCGTGGCCTGCATCGAATTAACGTCACCTTTCGAGTCCCTCACCCTCACCACGAAGTCATGGAGTCTACCTGCCACGAGACGTCGCGTCAGGATCACGTTCGCCTGGCAGACCTTGTTGTAAAGGGTACACGGCAGGTTTTCGACGCGTACGATCGGCGAGGTTGTCGCTGAGAATCAACATTGTTTCGGTAATTCTTTGCCAATTACATTCGATTCTTTCTCGTTAAACATTTAGCCTTACATCTATTTGAGCTTCTAATTACAATAACACACAACGTATTATCAATATTCTCTTTTCTCTTACTTGAGATCCCGATCGAATAAAAATATGAGTATTTTCCTGTGAATTCTTTGACTTTAGTATTATTAAGTGAATTTGAAGTTCTCGCTTTGAATATTAGAAAATTAAAATTAACTTTCTAATTATAAAAATGAGTTATCAAATAGTTCGATTAAATTAAAAATAATTTAATTGGGTATTTGAAAAAGCGTCACTTTTTACAATTATTTTATGATTAAACTATAATTAGCCGTAATATTTTGACATTATAAAGCTTTGAATTATTCCTGAATTGTAATTAATATCGATAATTTTCTTTTCGAAATTATGTATTTTAACTTAATCTGTTTAAATTTTATAAATCTTATGAATTTTCTGTACAAAATCCAAAATAAAAATTGAACGTGACATTTTTAATTAAAAAATTGATATAAATTTATATTGATATTTACAGAATTAAAAGAATTAATTCGATATAATAAAATTGAAGCCTTTTGAAACTAGGAAAATTTTACTCGTTATTATATATTTAAAAAGATTCATTTGTTTCTTAGGTCGTCGAGTTTTATAAAAGAGGATTATTGATATAAAAAGCAATTACATTACAAAGGCTAATACTCATAAATCCATCATATTGAGTGTAGGCTGTATCTAATAGACTACATTGAATCAAGTTGAAAAAATTGTTATTCACAAATTGAAATTTTACATTTCCAAGTAATTTCAAGTGTATTTATACTACGAATATAAATGTACATTATGATAATTACCAATGATTTCGAAAACCAGGGGGAAGTCGGTGTCTTGATCTGTGGCACGAAGTCGGAAAATCGCAGTGTCGACTTCCGCATCTGCGGGAACGAGGACCATTCCCATATCTGTTGAAACATCGAAACGAGGACGTGCCGCACGTACCCAGGCGAAGATAAAGCTCAAACAGATCCACGTCTTGAGCCATTCTTCTGCCATTAGCATTCTTAAATTGAAATTTAATATTTAGTGTTATTTTTGTTTTAGGGCAATGTTATAACAAGACTAAAAGAATAGCAATTTAATTAGCATTAATCTAAGTGATCGTAGATAAGTCGCCAAATCATTATTCATTTGAAAAAACTCATGGTTTGTAGGGTCTGAAGTTCAATTGTAGTTCATTAAGAGTGGCTTATATGACAAAAAATGGTGTTAATATTGTCGAAGGATTTCAATCACATTTTGAAGTAAAAGACGCTTTGAGAAAGAAAAGAAAACTGAAATTATAATTAAATTTTATTAAATATTTAATTAAATAGTTGCAAGTAATTTTTGCACGTAACTATAAGAAATTTGTGTATATGTACATACACACACACATATATACACAGACGAAATATAATATAATATAATTTTGTTTCTTTCAAGCAGAAAAAGATTTAACGAAGCCATTGCAGTTATTAAATAACTGTGTGGAGAGATGCATAAGATTTTTCTTAATATTCCTTTTACTGGATAACTTCTGTTTTAACTTTAAATGTTCATACATTCATAGAATTCTTCAAGCATTATCTAATATTTTTAAATAAATATTTTAATTAAATACTTAAATTTATAAAATGTTAAAACAATTGTGAAAAATAATTTTTTTTTTCATATATCAATCATTTTTCCGAAAATATCTTGTCATCAATCTTAATTTTATGTGGTTGGAGTAAGAAAAATCATATTGTTATTAAAATAGAGAAAAATAATGTTGCTTTTAAGTTACTATAGGTAGTTTTCATACGGTAACAAAGGTTATAATCTTTTATTATTTGTCTTGAACTTAGAAAATAAATATAGTGAACATTAATTTATTTTTTATTTAAAAATATAATATACAATAATAATAGTAATTCTATCGTTTTGCTGTAAATAAAAACTGATATTTATTAAATTATAATATTCAAAAATTTCTAAAAATAACTTAATTATTCCTGCGATTGTTGAGTCGCTATATGCTAGGAATCTATTACACATAATTTTCTCCATTGACTTTTTACAATTATGTATAATTTGAAATAAAATATCTTAAGAAAGAAAACATCTATTCGACTGATATATTTCAATTCGATGATAAATTCTTTATATTGAGTTTGACTAAGATCAAATGACAAAAAGTTATTGATCTTAATAATAACAAAATTGTATTAATAATAATGAGAAAATTTTATTAAAAATAAAATCTGACTACTTAATGAAATTGAGCGTTATTAAAATTATTAGAGTTATATCATCGAGGGAAAAGAATTTTACAAATTATTCGTTTTCCATTACAATATATTTAATGTATTTTATTAAAATATTTATAGTGTAATATTTTATAAACAAATAATATTGTACCTATCTGCATTTTTCTTAAATTCTTAATTTACATAATTAATAAAGAATGAAAATTATTTACATTCAAAAAATTTAACAAAAATTTGATAATTGAATAGACTGAAATTATAAAATGTGTAACCTCAGAGAATTATTAAAGAATTTTATGCATTTTGCATATCAATAAATACTAAAGCCTAACCAAAACAAAAGATCTTTTTTCAAATAATTAATGATATTTAATAAATAATATTTATTGACATTGAATAAAAAACGTATATAAAGAAAAAAGTTCTAAAAGTTAATTTCTTAATTAAACAATTTTAACTCGTCATAATCATTTAATTAAACAAAACTTCAACGAATAATATCACATGAGATCCACTTGCGGTTTTATTACCTCACTGTTAGTCTTACTAGCAATACTCTAGCAGAGAATTGGCTCGATAAACTTAAACAAATTGTCATTCCGTAAGCTAAGCATAAAGAAGATAGAGAGAGAGAGAGAGAGGAAGAGAGAGAGAGAGAGAAAGAGAGAGAGAGAGAAAGAGAGAGAGAGAGAGAGAGTTAAACAAAGAGCGAAAGATAGAGAGCAAACTGTCGTATCATCTATATAATGAACAGCGTGACCTCGTTTTACGATTATAAAATCGATATTTGCACACTTAACTTTATCGAGGAACTACATCTCAACTAGCAAATAGTGAACCAGAACTCCCTGTCCAAGATCCGTGAACTCTCTCTACTTCCTTGTATTTAGAAATAGTTGTCTGAGCACTACGTAGAGTTGTATTATGGCTATTGCACTTAGGCTATTGCCCTGCTTACGTCAGGTGTCATCATTCTTACTTGTGATGAATGCACATGTTAACGAACATCGCCTACGCTTCTTTTTTTCTTCGTTTTAATTTTTTTCTTTTGCTGACCTCTCTCCTTTTGTTTATCTCTCACTCATACAAGAGTAGACTCTTTCATATTTGCCATAACCTCAGCAAATAAATAGTTGTTTTATTGACTTTTGAAATTGTATTTACTTAAAAGCTACTTTTATACTTAAACATTACTACTAGTTTGAACAAAACTACATATAAATGTTTATAACAATATTAAAAACTTCCATTTTATCTATCTTATTATCTGAAATATATTTTCCATAATTATATTTTGTTAGTTTAGCAAATCTTGCAAAACTTTGAAAAGTAGCAAATGATAACGTTTTAATAATTAAACCTAAATAATTGCCATGAAACAATGCAAATAAGAAGAAATTTTATTTAAAGTACCATACGTTGGAATTTGTAGTTTATTGTACAAGTTCACTTAGATTTTAAACTAATGTAATAACTTAGCCTTACTCATCGAAAGCAGCTTAAAATATCTAAAAAAACTCCTTTATAAATAGAACCAAGCGTATTTTTCTAAAAAATTGTTCGGTTCAAAATATTTGCAAAACAAGGAAAAGTTAGATTTATATAAAAACAATTTTTATTAAATATTTTTATTTTCATCTGTGTTCATACACGTGACTTAAAAGGAAGCACAAATAAGTATATAAACGTGCGTATTTCCTATTAAAAATTTGTTTTGATTGCTAAAATTTCAAACCGATTATTACCACATGGTGAACAAATACTTTGTTCAGTTTGATCAGATTTTCTGTACATAAAAAAATCATGTAAAGAAGTTGAAGTATACGAGTATTAGATTTTGAATTAGAAGAAGAGAGTTTAAGTACATTAAGGTGTTATATTTAACTAGGAAACATTAAGATAACTAATATTTATGAAATACTAATTATGCATATCTGAGTATGTATATGTGTATATATAGCTTATAATAATGTTATGAAATAATTATAGAAACTTGAAAAAAATTGTTCAAAACTTTTTTTATATAATAAAAATTTATATTAGAAATTTTTAAAGCACCTAAATTATTAACTAAGTTATATTTGTCTAAAAGGTGATTAATTGATATTGGAAATTTAATTTATATCTCGATTAATGCTCCAATAACCATCTTATAGCCTCGTATCTGAGTTAAAGTTTTATTTTACAATTTTCAAGTAACTTTTACCATTGAACGATACTGAATAATGAATTACAATTTTCTAAAATGTTCTCTGCTGAATAATATTGTCATATTTATAAATATAAATAAATCTAACTGTCTCATATGCAATAATAGAGTTTTTATTTCATAAAAAATTTTTCTTTATTCACCTCAGTTAAAAACTTAATATAAAGTTATATAAATTGCAAAATCATCAAGAAATATAATCGAGATATAATATATTTACTCGATCAAGAAGATAGAGTTGTGTTTAGATATAATATCTCAATAAAATAATCAGTAAATTAATTTATATACTAAATATATCCTTAATAGAAATCTATTTATAATTATGCATATAAAGTTCGAGAGATCCTTATAACACGAGCGCTCCTCCAAGTCAAACTTTCTTAAATTTCTCGAACTAACTATTTCCAAGTTCCCATTCAAGCGAAATTTACAACTATATCTCTTTTTATACTCGATATATTGATTATAGGCTTATTGGCACTGATAAGTGCACTTATATTGGTTAGTATGCATGTTACTTGAACCTGTAGAAGTCCATTGTCACAGGGCCATTGTCGATTACCTTACGGTTAAGTAATTTATAACCTATAGACAATCTTACTTTGCTTGTCTAATATATACTGGATTTCAATTTTATAATTTGTTTGGTAAGTGATAAAAATTGAACTGGCTTCCCGGATTAAGCAACAAACACTAACATTATAAATTATTAGCGTTAAAAATCATATTGCATTTAACTGGAATTGTCACTATTTTTGTGGGTATCGATGCCGATGAGCGCACATTCACAGATCTATACGATTTTTACAATTCCTACATATATACAAAGTTCAATATACTAACTAAAATTATACATATTGGAAAAAGAATTTAATCTAAAGCTGATGTATTTTGTAAATTACTTTGTACGTAAAATAATTTCTTCCAGCGTATTACTTGATAATATCTTTAAATATAATTTATTGTAATATTTATATTATTAGAACAAAATTAAAAATGCCAATAGTTAGAAACTGTACGATGGACAGAATGAAATACGTTTTCATTTAGAATTTTCAAATTAAGTAATCTAAGAATGTTTCTCTTAGAAAAACTAACAATAAAATTACTTCAATATATTTCATATTTAAAGAATCGATTAATTTCGATTAATTTCTTCCACTCTTTTAAGTATCTTTCAATACTTCAATGGAATTTATTAAATTTTCTTTGCTAAAATAGGATACGTCAATCTTTTTTGCAATGTTATTTCATTTTATAATCATTGGATTACAAAAAAATTAAAAGGAAAAAGATGCTTCAGATAACGTTTGAAATACAATTTGTTTATTAATTTATATTTTACAGACAAATTTTTCCTTTAGAAGCTAGTATAACAAAGAAATTTAATGTTTACTAAAGTTTTATATTATTAATAAATACGATTGCATTATTTACGATTGCATTAGTTGTTATTGCATATTCTTCATTACAGTTATTTCAAATTTTCAATTATTCAAAAATCAGTTGAATTTGCTTCAAGTTATGGATTATTATGTATGTTATTATGTATTTTTATTTTAAAGTGATGTTAATTTGATTTGAGTTTAATTTGATCTTTGGCTTGATATAGATTAATACTCGATATAGAAATTTAAATTCTCTATTCTTCATTTAGTCTTCTCTATTATGGAACATTTGTGACTCATACATAGTTTAAACTTCATTATTTAATCGATAAGAATTGTTGAAAATTGTTTATCACTTAAATTAATTGTTAAAAATTTTTATTTTATGAATAACGAATTCTTAGTAATTCTTTTTGTGAATTAATTCCTTCGTAATAAGAATAATATTGTAAAAAATTTAAGGACTTAGACTAATGCGTTGTAAAAATCTTCTAAAAATTGCCTCTCTTAATAATGATTTACATTTAAAGTTAATGCTTATTATATTTCAATAGGTTTCTAAACAATGGCAAATATCTCAGCATTACAGTCGTGCCCAAGGTTCATTCACCCATGATGTACGTAATCGCAGGAACGGCAACACATTTACCATTATACAAATCCAAATATATTTTAATCTCTTCGTAAAAATATACATCTACGGATCATTGTATACAAACCGCAGTCTTGGAATATGTGCAAAAGAAAAAAGTTTAAAAGCCATCAACAAATTAGAGAGCATATGCGCTACGCATTCTGGACGTAATTTTACTCACACGCGATAAACGTAGAACTAGATAAAAAAACATAAGAATCAATACGTGTACGTATAAATTCAGAATATATACGTGTACATGGCTGCATGTATATATTGGACTTCATCGATAATTCTTTAATTAACACACTCTCAAAATGAAGAAGGACATCTTCTTTGCATAATACATTATTTTAAGAATTAAGTATTTAAATTCAAAGTTTACATCTGTTCGCGGTAAATAAATGTATGTTATGATTATGTGGGTCATGAGAGTGTTATTTTAAAATTAGTTCATGAAAAAGAAAATGTATCTAAGAAAATTACCGACTTGAGGGAAAAGTGGCCGGCTTTTAATTATTATATTCGAACTATGGTTTCTATTACAATTATTTTCTATGCTTAAATTGGAAATTATATGAGTTTAGATAATGTTGAATCAGATATTTTTCACGTGTACTCTATAAATTATAATTTTAAAATTAAAGTAAAATATAAAAAGTAGCTAAACATTGAAAAAAATTAAGCGTCAGATAATCGTAGATTTCACTTATCCCTTACAGAAGCATATAACGTATAATTTTCCATGATATTTCAGTTCATATTATTAGTTAATAGTAGTAGATGTGCTAATATTTTAAATCTGAAATGTCACTAATAAATATAAAAACGGAAATATAAGATTAGCAACAATTTTTTATACCATATTATGGAATCGGAATTTAGACTATGGGTTTGTTGAAAATATCGATTTTAGAATGCACCATGAATCGAAACTCTCCATTAAAATGTCATGAGTTAAATTATACTATATTTTCAGTCGAATGAACTCAGAATTATCTTTCGTAATATTGATACTTCATATCAAATAGTTGACTTATCAGTTAATTCGTTTTTTATATTAATTCCTGAGGATATTTAAAGAAAAAAAATATCAACTTCAAATTCTAGTAAAAATAATTTATAATTTTAAGGAGTATAATTACTTGATAACTTATATTTCTGGAAAAAGATATTCTGAAGTATGTTTGGTATATTAAAACGTATTTGAATATTTGAACTGTACTAGTTCCAAAAATTTCAGCATTTTAAGGATTTTTAGTAGATTATTAAAAATTTGTTTAATTACAATACAATTTTGATATTTACTAACAATGGTAATATAAGTATCGAATAATATTAAATACGTACACATTTTGTTAAATATATATTATAAATAATAAGAAATAATGTTAATTCATCAAGATCAGAATTAGTATAAATTACAATGTTATTTTAAGAAGCAATAATACAAGTTATATTGATTATTTCCAGTATATAAAGAATTTCTTTTGTATTTAATATTTCGATGTATAGCGATAACTTTTTTTATAGATATTATACATACACGAACATTCTCTGAATATTTAAGTATTCAAATTGCAATGCTTCTGGATATCCATAAACGATGTTCTGAATCTTATTAAGTATAACTGTTTCCTCAATGTTCACTAAACTTTAATGTATTTCAATTAACATTTAACATCGTACATGATTATTTTGAAGTATTTAAATATTGCTTTTAGTAATTAATAAAAAATATTTGTTTTTTCCTTTAATATTAATTACTTACGCAGACCAAAAATAATTCTTAAAAGTCTTATTCTAATAATAAAAGATGATTATGACAATATTTATGGAAATAGTATATTCAATATAATATAATCGTGCAATAAAATTTCATTAAATAATAAATTTAAAAATTAAAATAAACTTAAAAACTGATATAAAATTTAGTTCTTTTTAAATTTTTATCTTTTTAAGAGCTTGTATAGAAATAGAAATAAATAAATAAAAGAAAAAAGCGAGCGCGCGCGCGCGCACACACACACTCTTAATGGCTTTGTGTTTATTGTAAATTGTCCAATTTTAGTGTACTTGTAAGTTGTTAAATAATTCCTAATAAAGTAATAAAGTAATTAATAAAGTAATTCCTTCTACTTTTAATTTTCTATCTATTTCTCTATCTCGTTCAGCCTTTCTTATAATGCACATCATATCAAATATTCTTTGCAATAATTAGATTCAATAAAACAATCATTTAAGATTAAATAATTATTTTAATATTTTAAGATTTTCAATGGTAATGGAATACAACCAGTCGAGCTCAGATTCGTTTTCTATCGCATCTCATCTTCTTCAGAAGCTTAAAAAGAATTAAGGCTTACGTGATAAAATCTAAGACTTTCGTGACTAGCAAGAATTCGCACTGAGTGTAGAGAACGTGAGACGAGAAATTCACGCGTGACCGTTTTTGAGTAGTAGACGCTCGATCAAAGAGGTTACAGTCGATTCAGAATTCGTTTTCTTTCGTTGGCAGTTCTTTTTATCTTTCACCAAATTAAAAATTTATAAACTTTTCATTACAGCGATGGTGTATGATGGAGAGGCTTTATTTATGCATTTGCACGTAAACACTTCAACGTGTGTACTTGAGTTACAATTTTGTTCAGGTACTACGCAGAAATGTAAGTTTAAAGAAATTATTAACACGTGTAATTATTTCTGAATATAGAAAATCCTTTTTATTGGAAATTATGGGTTAATGAATTACGAAAAGATTAATCGGATATTATCTAACATTTATACTGTGCTATAGCTTTTTTTCAATTAATTTGTTCACCGACTATTATTATTTCTAGTTAACTGCGGATATATCTTGGAATATAATTATTATTATTAGAAAATTAATTACATTACCCTCAATTGAGTGAACTAATTGAGCAAAAATAGTTGAGATCTTTACTGTCTTATTGATTTCTTCAGTTTTACGAAACGAAATTTCACTAGTTTATGCACAGTACGAATGCAATTATACCATACATAGGTGAATGCCTAGGTAAGCAATTGCGGAAGTTTAACAGTTAAGCTATACCTACAGTATTAAAAAATTGAAAGGTTTCATCAGACGATAGGACGCTCTTTTCGTAAACAAATCGATTGCAAAGTGGTCTTCGTCTTATTCCTTGGTTTATTTATTGTTTCTTCGATTACGAAATAATCTAGTTGTTGCATTTAAAATAATATTTTAATTACTAGCAAAAATGACTCAATAAACTTAATTATTATTTCGCAAACCATTAGCGAAGGAGTAATTTTATAATTCTTTTAATGCTTTGTATTAGTGTACATAAAATTATACTTTAATTTCTTGATATTTGGATGTACTCTAGAAAAATATATTAAAATTATTGTCTTTCGGTTATTTTCTCTTAAAAATTCATGCATTAAGTTACATTTTTTAACAATAATTGAAAAATTAATTTTTATTGAATAAAAATACTTGTTAACTGAGAAAAACGTGCAAACATTTACTATTAACTAACGAATATAATTATATGATTTTGTTTGTAAATGTATAATTTAATAGAAAAAAATTTTGTGCATCTGTTTATGAAAAGACATTAATTATAACAGCTTTATAAAAGTTTCAAATAAATTCATGAATAAATATATAGAAAATTAATTTTTTTGAATTTATTCTGAACTTAATTGACAAATTTAATTTAAGAATAGTTAATTTACTCCATTACTCCATTACGTTCGACTTTGTTTAATTTATTAAAAATTCGAATTAATTACAATTAATTCGATTACTTCTGCTCTATTAAATAAATTCATAAGCTTCTATTTTAGAAGTTCAAATATATAATACGATTTTATTAAATATTCAATCTATAGTTTAATAATATGTATATAACATAATGTTATTGAATATTCTTCGAGTAGAAAATAAAGCATTTTTTATTTTTAGTTGAAAGTTAGGATGAATTTTTTTAATACTTTTGGTATTAAAAAGTCTCTTATTAAAATAATTATAGTATCGATGAAATCTTATATTACTTTTTTATAGTATTAAGGCTTGTTAATCATACACTTATTTTAAAAGTTCAATGACACTAGCGATATAAGACGACTCTGTTCTACCTTGTGAATTTGCAACCCCTTGCATGTCTTCGAGCAACGATCCAATGAATTCCAATGATATGCAGTACACGATTTCCATAAAAAATAAACCTTATCGCGTTCAATTTAACAGTTAGTTGGTTAAAAAACCTCGAGAAGCAAGTAATTATTTCTTTTATATCACCTCATTATATGCGGAACAAATATTTTTATTACACATGTATGCGTTTGGTACGCGTGACGTTGAAATATAGGTTAATCAAATATTTCAGTCACTGCAAACTTCTTCGCATTTTCCCTCCCTTATTTTTTCTCCTCTTTCGTTCTTTCTACATCTTTCATAAAAAATGTTTTCAATATTAATTGGAAAAGTTTTTTTACTTAATTTTATTACTATTATTAATTTTATTACTTTACTAATTTCATATTTCATAATCTACGGTAAAATCTATTCGTTTAATCTTTTCCTTTCATTTTTTATCGAAATCACCTCAACGACATTTTTCCTTTGTCTACTTACTCTCTTTCTCCATGCTTCGGTAGAATACTAAAAAGTTTAATAGGTATATAGAATCAGCAGAACAAATCTTTTTATTTTTTTCGGACGTCTATATATGGAATGATTCAAAGGCTAATATTAGCTTTTATAATCTTATCAAATAGGAACCTTCACTTATTATAAATTTTAATTTTAATTATAAATTCTATAATAAATCATTTTAAATTTTTAATTATGTAACATTAAAAAAGTGAATACTTTCTTTTTATTTGAAAATTACAAGTTTAAATTCCCTTGCAAGTAGGAACATTATTTCAAAATGTAAAGGTATATTTGATGATGATGTTGATGATGATAACAATAATAATAAGAACAACAAGTAGAAGAACAACAACAACAATAATACATTTATGAATTTATATTATTGAAAATTTTAAATATACAATACATTAATTTGTAAGAATTAATTTCCTTCAGTATTAAAAGTTTTAATGAGTGATTTAGTCAGAGCATTAAAAGTGTTTAAAAATTTAAATATAAGATTACGTTATGTAAAATAATATTATTCCTCTTTTCGTAATATCTATACATTCGATCATGTTCTAAAAGAAATATAAGAAAGAATTTTCTTAAGTAATTTCCATGTAAAAATTCATTATATTATATCATTCAAAATAAAAATAAAAAAATAATTAGTTAAATTAAACAATTATGAAAATATTTCTTATAGGAGTGTGTTATTTCAATTTCAAATCCTTAGAATTGTTACAAGACAATTTATACGTACGTAGTACACATAAAAACTTTTCAAGTGTCAGAGAGAAATAGTTATAATTTAATTTTGAATTAACATATGAATGATAATGTAAGCATTACCTGAATCGTCATTCAATGTAGCGTATCTTCACGAACATTCTCATTCATTTCTATCTATTTACTAACTTATTTTATACGAACAATTCACCATCCATAATGCGCAAATGTTCGTTTTATCATAGTATTTATAAAGGTATTTTATTTTAAAATATAAATTCGTTTCTTTTATATATATAAATTAAAATTCTTTTCAAATATTTTATGAAATTCTATAGTAATACGAGTGAAGCAGTACAAGTCTTTTATGTAATAAAAATAAATATAAATTAAATAAATTTTTTTTTTATTTTTATACATTCACTGGAACACATTATCAATTTAATTGTTTACGTTTTTTATATCACAAAATTCACTTTACGGGAAAAACTTTTTGTGTATGTTGCTTCAATTACGTTAATAATAAATTATCACTTTACTCTCACTACAAATAGTTTGCCATCCCATAAAACTTTCTCAACCCATTGCTTATTCTTCTGCTCTCATGAGTATATAGAATTTAATCGCCCAAGCACATTTCTTGAATCTTTAAGCTTTTAAATATTCATTTCACTCGATCGTTGACTATGTAACATCATTACTTAATAACTATTTAATTTACGGATTCTCTTAATATATTTTTCTTTTTCATAATCTCTATTTTTAGATTTAAAATAAACGTTTTATTTTTAGACTCGTACTAAGGATATTCAAGAGTTTCGTTCACAGACACAATTCAGGTTCTTTTGAAAAATATATATGTTTACTTATCATGTGATGAATGTATTATTAACGATAAAAAACGGTAAAAGAATGTTGATAATGTCCCGATAATTCAATTTTATGTCGATTGATTTTTCTTCGGACACTTCATATTCGGATGCAATAATTTTCAAAGAAGAAAGAACGCGAACGACGATGATAACTCTTTGAATTTTAAATGAAGAAAGTCCTCAGGACATGACGAACGATGGAGTACTCGAGCGATGTTTATACTTGGGCACTTTTATCGAAAACGAAGTCCTACGCCTCCCGCTCGGTCAGTCGCGTGTATAGACGCGTGTATAGCCGCGTGTATAGCCGCTTGTATAGACGCGCGTGTAGACGCGCGTGTAGACGCGTGTGCAGACGCATGTGTAGTCGCGTTTGCTGCCCACCTGGCCGCCGTTAACCGTGGTCGATGTCCGACATTTTTCTGAGCTCGCGCCACCGGCACTACCCTCACACGCAAGCCACTGGCCGTTCGCCCTGTTACACCTTTACCCCCTTCCCTCATGCCCGCCGGTAAGTTCTCTCTTCTTTGTCACGTGGCCCCCGTGTCTAAAAACAGTAGACGGCATCAAGGAGAAACTACGCATTCGTACCGACGTCTTGTTGGTTGCCCCTGGGGGTGGCAACGCAAATTTCAGGCTCACTGTAGAAGGGGGAGTCGAAAGGATGTAGGCCAGTCGGGCTGCGATTGGGAGTTTCTCTACTTTAACGCAGCTCCGCACTAATCGCCAAGTGAATCATTGTTGTACGAATCCTTGGTGGGGTTTTACTCGATGTCCGTATTCTTCATCGGGAGATTGGGAGAGATTCGGAGAGATTCGGACAACCGATATGTTATATTGGGTCGTAAAACGAACGTTTTGCTCTTTAGATGCTAAATAAAGATGCACGTGGAATGGAGGTTTTCTGAAAGATAAACGTTTGATATCTACTCCGAATGGAGTGTTTGAAATTTCATGAATGTATTAATGTAAGAAAAGACGTAAATTTCTTAAGACAAATGTAGTGAGGAGGAATGTAGGTTAAAGTTTTTCGAAAAAGAATGTTAATACGATTAGACTCTGTAAATATTTATATGCACATATGGATATATTATACTCTAATTTCGACAAGGTAATTTTTCTTTGCAGTCAAAATTTCCATTATATTTCCTTGTTTCCAAGACAGACGTACAGTGTTAAACAGAGACGGTTTTTCAAATAACAGATTGTTACGGTATATGATATATCACGTACAAATAAATGTTTCAAGTTGACATTCTGTTGGATAGTATAGAATTAACTTATACGTATGAAAAAAGTTTGGAGTAGATAAAGCTGGCTCGAAATACTTCTTGTACTACTTATTTACAGACCCGTAAGTGTACATTAAATCATATCAAGATGGACTTAATTAACATTGATCGCTTTGTAGAGCTTATATTATTGTTAATCTAAATATAGTTTAATAATAAATAATAAATATAGTGCTAACATTAAAAGTCGTCTTCGCGTTAATGTTCCATTCAGTATCTCGAACTACATATAAAAATATTTAAAAATAATATAATGTTTACAATGATAAACGCTTCAAATAATTACTTATACGTTTTACTCCTTATACATCTTTCTTTATATATCGCCCTAATATGGTTTTATTTAGATAATATTTAATTATCATTTTATTGCATTTTTATTCGTCATAATTGAAGTTTGCACGTAGATGTTTACGGAAGGTACAACTTTTACTGAATTCGCTAATTGTGATTTAGATTTTTAAATTGTTATCACCTGCGGACAAAATACGACAAGACTAAAAGGACTAATAGTTCATATTTTGAAAATGTATATTTAGAGTGCACATAAAATTTTTTGAAGGACACTAGATGGTCCATTGATGTTAGTGTTTATGTATTTAATGGATACTTGTATAGTATCGTAAGAATTATAAAATTGTTAGGCATTAGTATCGAACCGAACTCTTATAATTATTGCGCAGAGAATAGTGATTTACAAAGCAAGCAAATCCAGCAGCCTTATATCAACGCTACGCAAGTGTCACTTACTTTTTTTAGACCGTCTGAAAAAGACAAAGAGGATGAAAATAAAAAGGTAAAAACTGTTAACATTTGAGAGTTAAAGAATCTATTTTTTAAGCATTAAACATAGCTTTCCTGAAGTTTGTAATTTTTCATTTAACACCATAAACATTTTATATAATTTAAATTATTTTATTTTATTTAACACTATCTTTGTACTTTAATTTTTTATTAATTAAAAGCTTTTTAAGCGAGAAATAATTTTTCACGTGAGCTTTCATTTAAAAATACAATTTTTGCTTCAAATACGTGCGATTTAACAAAAAAACAACATTTTAAAAATTCCGTTCGTTTTTCTTGAGATAATTTCATGTAAAATGGTAAAACAATAGTTTTTTTTCCTAGATTAATAATTAAAAAGATCAAGTAACTGTTATTTTTCAAAGATTTTTCCAAGAAATAATACGTTATAATGATTTAATTTTTTGTAAACAAAGTCTCTGCATTGTTTTTGCTATTTCTTATATAAAACGCTTATAAGTAAAGAAGCAGCAACAATTGGTTAGTTAAGCAATTTCAATATAAATACAATCGAAATGAAATTATGATATGGCGCGAATGACTATACTATTTATATTTCTAAAGCATCGAGGCATGTGCTACTAACCTAATATATTTGCTTCTAATGAGAATTTTTCTTTTTTCTTATACTAATTAAATAAAAAATTTATCAATATCATCAAATTTTACAATTTTTTTTTGCACACATTTTAATCGATAAATGAAAAAATTATTGATTAAAATGTAATTAAGATATTTAATATGATTAATTGTAATTTTTAATAACTGATAATTAATAATTAATGGAAAATTATGTAAAACTTATTATTGCTAGCTCGACCTTTTCACGAAGCCACGCTTCCTTCTACGGACGTATTTGTGGTTTATAAGAAAAAAGGGTAGTTTATCAGTCTTGCGTCATGAATTAGAACCACAAGAATAATTTTAGAAATTTTTTCGTTCACGAGACAGATGAGCCTAATTGGAATAACGAAGGGGTACTAATGATTTCTTAGGGAAGTTGCGTGATCTATTCGTTGTGAAATCATTTTCTAAATTATTGTTTTTCTAGCCGAATGGTAACGAGTTTCTTTAATTTAGGACCCTAGCGATTATATTACATCATTAAATTAAGATTTTTCATAGATCGTCTGCTAATTTCCTTATAAAAAAACAGCTGTTAATAATAACATGTTTTCATTATAAATGCGACATGTAAATATGTAAAACTAGGATTAAAGGAAGAAATGTGTATTTAATATTATTATCGATCGTCTTTAATGAGATTTTGAACGATTACGTGACTTAGTTATGTTTTTATTATAAATATTATTAAAAAAAAATTAAGAAAAACCATTTGCATAAAAAAGTCGAATAGTAGTTAGTATAGTCGCATATAAGTTAATTTACAGTATTGTTTTATGTTATAAAATGCAAAGAAGGTTAAGATTTACAAATATTTTTTAGAAGGTACATAGAGTAAAAGAAAATTAAAGCATTGAAGAAAAAATGGAAATATCACGACAGAATATATAAAAAGTTTTCTACTATATATTGGAACAAGCACTTGGACAAAAGTCTGACCGAGGTCGAAGAAACTTGGGCTCACTGGAGGTTTATGGTTTCCTCTGATTAGCATAAGGTTGCACGCGATCCAGGCGTACAGGAAGACGATAAGAGAGAAAGTGGACGCTGACTCTGTCTCAACGGTTACCCTTATTTTTCAAAGGGGCTAGAAATACGGTGTGTAAATTATGCGTTTATTGCGTAGATTCGTTATGATTGTTGACCTTTGACCTTCTTCACACTAGTACACCCGCCCAAAGTCAGTCTGCGCAGTTCTTATTTCACACGGCCATTCGATTATTTTTTCGACTTTTACGTAAAATGAGGTCAATATCCATAAATATTCAAGCTTTGCAAGGTTAGTTTTCAAAAGTATTTATAAATGTACCTTTATCTTAACAAAAAATATTGTGACGATTTAAAAAAGTTGCTGACATAATAATATAGAGATACGTTTAAAAATTTTTACTATAGTAATAATAATTTCATTCCGAATACGTACCTGCGTGCACGTGCATGCGCGTATGCGTGCGTCTGTCCATGCGTGTGTACAAACGCGTATGAATATTAATTTGAATGATTTGAGTATTTATTGCTGTTGAAGTAGTTAAGAGATTTCCGTATATCATAATATTTTTATTTTCACAGTATTTTTATATCCGTATTTTTATTTTTCTTATGAAGTTTTTTGTTTAATTTACTATTGTATTTTTATTTTAAAATACTTCGATTATTTAATTATCATGTATTATGATAAAATGACAACTTGAATTCACCCCCTTACAGGGAATTAAAAAATATGGTATTATAAGAAATTATTATATTGCAGTAGACAAATAAAAAATCTTCATGTGATAATTATTTTAATATATAATAACAATAAATGATAGTATATCGTAATTAAATATATCAAAATTTATTATACATATTATTATCTATTATACATATATATATCTAGTAAAATAAGATAAATTAATCTGAACTTTTTAAAAATCATTACCGTATGTTAATTATATTTTACATGATTAATAAATAATAGTTACCAGAAAGATTGAAAATGCAGTTTTCATTTTTGGTAACTGATTAGATAAGTAAAGAATGTTTCATTCTATAAAAAAAGTACGTTTGTAAACTCATGAAGCCTATTCAATGGAAATATTACTATCGTTTAATATTAAAAAGCAAAAGAAAAACGACAATTTTAATCTTCTTTAAGACAATACTAGCAAATTTAACATGCTAAGTAATAATTGCAACGATTTTGATTGAATAGCTTATCAAAATATTTTTTAGATGATAATTTCTGTGGTACTGAATTATAACAGTATAAATTTTTTAATTGCTACATATTTTTTTATAGTCTGGATTAAAAATGTAGCACAAAGTTTTTAAATAAAATTATCGAAAAAATTAATTTTTTATTCAGGATTATATTATCAAAGATTTATATTTATTTCGAAATATAGAGATATAAAAGTTAAAATCCACTAATTAAAAATTGTCTAACATTTAATGTTTTATTTTACAAAATGATCATGTGCAAATAACTAAAATAATGTAATTCAAAATGTTTCGAGATATAAATTCAGTGAACTATCTGCATTTGGATAAAATATGTTCGTCTATAAATTTTGAATGAAATATTCTAAGATACTATTTTTAAAGGCGATAGAAGATAATAGATTAAGTTACGTTATAGCGTATTAACAGCAGTGCATAATCTGCATTATAATGGCGATAGCTATGCTAATGAAGCTTATTAATTATATATATATATATATATATATATATTGGTATTTTCGTACACCAACGCTAGGGTTAAGTACGGTCACTTTACTTCTTTATAATATAGAATTTTATTTTTCAATGACTTTACATAAGATTTAAATAATAGATTAAGGGATCAATAAAAGATAATGAATAACAATATACAATTTTTATTTAATTATAAAAATTATTACAAATGTAAAAATATGTATTTCGATGTTCGATTTTGGCGAGTCATATTTACAAACTTGAATAGTTACTTAACTATAAGCTTTTTAACAGAATTACAGTATCAACATAACTTACTAATTTTAAGACTTAGTTACTTTCTTTTATTCTCTGGTTCATCAGCATTTGTATTTATAATTATTATTATATTGACTAAAATCGCAAATTAAACACTTAATGTAAATAAATTATTTTATTTTCTGGCTTATACGTATTGTAGTAAAGAGAATAAAACTATGTACAAAACTTCTTTCGGATCTTTTGTAATCCGCTTCTTTGTTTCTTCGACTTCTTTCTCCTTATCATGAGTTGTCAAAGCTCTGTTGTTTCGATATTTTGAGCTAGTGGATTATTTAGCATATAATTATGGCCACGATTAACCGGTGACTTATGAATTACATTACTTTCTTCATTCACATCATCTGTCGTGTCATTAGCTGTAGCTTCCACACTGTTAACAACAAATATTTAAATCATTCAAATAATATTTCATGCAGTTACTTTACTTTATGAACTATTCACATGATTCTAAAATGTTTGCAAATTGAAGTAATCGTTATAATCTCCATACATAATATACGATGTAATAGAAAATTATGTGAAATACCTGAAAATTGAAGTAACTCTTTGCTGATTATAGAAAGGTTTATCTTCTGTTGTTATTTCATTTGTATTTACTTCACTCGTAGTACTCTCGTTATTTACAGCATTTTCATCTAGAGAATCTCTTTCGGAATTATGACTGTGGAATAAAAAATAGCTTTAATTCAACTGTCGCAAAATATTCTTCGAAATGAAAAATACTTCAATTAGCTTACCTGATGGATTCGTTGCTTTTGAACCACTCGTTTTCGTAGGCGTGCATCCAAATCGGATTTGAACCTTCTACACTATGCTTATTCGTATTTGGAACTCGTCCAGGTCCTCTTAAAAATTCCGAGTCTGATACTCCTATAAGTCCGAAAGAACACTAATTAACAAACAATGTTGTACTTTCTGGCACAGATTGTAGATACGCCTTAACAAAGCATATGCGGTTATTGATCTTGTATAAAGAAGAATTATATCTAATGTCTATTTAAATAAGAATTGAGAAAACCCTATTTATTACAAATTTAAAACATACCTTCAATAAATATTGTATATGAAATTATTACCAAAATGTGAATTTTTTTAAAAAGAAAAGTAATAGCAAATGATAATATAGCGAACAGAAAAATCAATGCAAAGCTAAGAAATAAACTGTAAAATAATTAAATAATTTGTAAGCAAAGAATCTAGTGAGTGAAGAATGAATGCTTTTTTAAAAATTTATGACATAAAATTAAAAACTCATATAAACATATTCGTTTTTAAGGAAAACACGTTCTTTAAATCACGCAATATATGTAAGATTCTTGAAAGCTTATCATTATATTGTTTTAATATAAAGATTTATCAAATTTATATTTGTTACACATAGTTTTAATTAATTCAGGGTTATGTTAACATCGATATATGAAATTAGAAATGAAAGATCTATTTAATGTAACACCTCAAGACTTTTTCTTTTATATGAGTACTGTATAGTTACAATGCAACAACAATTAACTTCGAACTAAATATTAATTATCTGTAGTTATTATGTTTATCATTATTTTTAATGAAAAAAGCAAGTAATCCTTTGAATTTTTATTTCAACAAAAATTAAAATAGTAAAAAATCATTCATAAAAATATAATAAATTATTTATAATATATTATATTATAAATTATAAATATTACAATCATATAAATTATTCATGAAAGCTATTTATACCAAAAGCTGATCGAATTGTTTAAAATTGAATATAATTTTTATATAAATTTCAAGTATATTTATTTGTAGTTCCATGGTATTTGCTAACATATCGCTATAAGACGTACTAATCAGGTTCATAAAGTCTACTTAATTACTGACTGGAATAAAATATCTATAATATTTGATGGATTTTTAGATTATAATTCTTAATACGACAATAAACTTTGGTGTGACTGTATTATCATAGATAGTATAACTATATTGAGGTGTACTGAAAGTTAATAATATTTTAAGCATTTCATTCAAAAATTAGGGATAAAAGCAAATGATTAACGGAAGTTACAATGTATATAATTCCAAAGATATATCAAAAGATTATAAAAAGCGGTAAAAATGCAAGTGATAAATAAAAAATACATACGCTATGAATTATACAAGTTAAATGATAAAAATGGACTGCATCAGATGTTGGAGAAACGAAAGGAAGATGACAAAAAAAAGACACGATAGTATAAACATCTGTTACGCGTATGTAGAATATAGCGAAAATGAAATACTTCGCGTACTTTTGGATAATACTTTCTTCATCTAAAGGAATATATGTTTATAAGGCATTAAACTGATATTTACGTAATGGTCATGAACAATAGTTGACGACGTGAAATTGAACTTTTATTCGAGCTAACATGACAATTTCGCTTATATAAGTATACTGGTGAAACTAACAGTTTTTATCAACGTTAAACTTATTACCAGAAAATAACGTATAATAACGAAAAAGAATCACAAATCGTAATTAAACTTACCGAATGGCGTTGCGTTGGCAGCCTTCAATTGCCTCTGATATGACGCCCTTTGCGAGAGGCATAATCCAACGCAGATTACGAGCAAACCAGTAAGAAAGAGGGTGAGGGTCGCGAGCCAAAGTGTGGTACCAGCTTGTTCGAGCTGCGCCAAAGATTGGGGTTGGGCAGGTTGTGTGTCTAATACATTAAAGTCCTTGAAAAGGTTATCGAGCTTTTCAATGTTGCGATCGACGAGTTCCAATACTTGTGAAACCTCGAGTATTGAATTATCCTCGCGATTCACCAGATGGAGGTAGAGATCCGTACGCGTTCGATCGACCGAGCCATCTTGATTTTCGTGGATTTTGTATTCATCAATGTTCACAATGGCGCCCGTTACGTTACCCAGCGATCTATTTATAAAAGTTGAGTGGTTATTCTTAATTGACTAATTGGATTAAATGCTGAATACAGCGTTTATTTATACGAATTTTTAAAAGGAGCTCGAAGATTTTGCGTTGTTGCGTCGTATATTATTGAAGAATGTTTTCAAGTGCACTTTTAACTATTTTCTTCATATAGATATAAGTTAACAAAGTATCGATATATAGCTACTCGTATACGAGACCTATTGTAAATAACCGATGAAGATAATTTCAATTTGAAGTCAATATACCAAATTCTTGGCATTAAATTTAAACGTATTGAAGTGAATAGTGTCCTTCCAAGTACTCCTGTATAATCGCTTAGAAACTTAAAGAAGAGTAACATTTATAGGTAAATTCAACGTAAATTCTTAAGCGTATTATAAGAAATTTTAAATGACTTTTAATTTTTAATTTTAATTTTTAAATTTTAGTGATTTTGATTTTATTTGGAGTATAGATGCAGTGCAATTTTAATGGAGAATAGTATTTAATTATAATATCTTTAACTACCTACAGAAGATACAGGAAATCAGAATTTCATAATTAATTTTCCGTATATTTAATGTATTTTATTTGTATAACTATGCAGATGTTTAGATTATCGACATTATAGTACTTTGAAATTGCTCGTAAATTCTAAGCATCATGAAAAAAAATATACAAAAATGATAAATACATATTTTATCAAAATATGAACATCGATTAATTTTGGTAAAAGAAGTATCTTACTCTCGAAAATATTCAATTCTACTACGAATTTCCGGTGGATGTTGTCGGAGAACAAATCTAACTCGTTGATCTTCTCTTAGTAAATAAATGAACACTCTTGCAGTATCATTGAGTCCATCGATGTCATTAGCTGAAACCTGAATTTATTATTTTTTTATTTTACATATTCATAGCTCAATCAAAAGATATTGCAAAGTATAAGTTTTACCATAAAATCAAAATATCCCTTCATTCCCCGTTGAGGATCAAAGTTTAATGCAACGGCACCGGTCTTTTCATCAACTAAAAATGGTTGCAACTGTACATTATCGAAACCTTCTGTTAAAGTCATCTGTATCTTTTCAATTAAATAATATTTAATAATTGAATTTACACCAGTGTCATGGTCCAGAGCCTGCAGTAATAATAATATCTTTAATTGCTTAATTTGTAAGTTAAAATTATAAATTTTCTTTTAAATGTTATACCTTAACGTGCATAAACTCAGTTCCAAAGTCAGCATCCGTAGTAATACCTCCAGTGAAGATGTTATTGATAAATTTGGGAGCATTGTCATTGATATCATTAACACTTATAATAACTTTCAACAGAGTATCGTCCATTTCATCGAAACTCGTTTGATTGTTTGGAAATGTATTGCAATCTTCTGTTGCCTTTATAATTAACTCGTATACTTCTTGAAATTCTCGATCCAATATATTTGCAGTCTAGAATAAATATAAAAGAAATTTAATTTAAACATTTCTTTTACATTTAATTGTCGAATCAATTACAAAATCGACACTTAATATTTACTTATTTCACAAATAAGTTCAGTATTGTTAAATATTTTTTTGCCTTCTTTAAAGAACTATCTATTTACATGATGTTATACAGATTTATTATCAATTATAATTAACTTTAGCGCGAATGAATTTAACTATATTGAAGATTAAATCAGCAGGATAATCTTACAGTAAGTTCGTGTGTAGAAATGTCAATGTCAAAATATTTCTCTACATTTCCGCTGACAATGAAGTAACAAACTTTGGTAGGCGGATCGTCAAGGTCACCGACCTCGTCTCTGTCAATGGTTTCTGGAAGAGTGACTTTTTCGAGTCCCGGTGGCAATTCTTCCGTAAAATTCACTTTATAAATATCGACTAGAAACTGCGGTTCATAATCATTGATATTTTTTACGTAAATTATAAGATCCAGATCAGAACTCAACGGCGTTGGTGTACCCAAATCATAGGCTTCCACTCGTATCTTCGAAACAAAATTGTTATATGATTATTTATACAAGTGAACATTCTTATAACATTCATATGTGAAACTGATATACCCATGTAAATGTAATATAGTTAAATCATATTATTTTTAACAATATTTTACAAATGCGTTTATGATTATTTAAATTTTGTTTACTTCTATTTCGTAAAAAAATTTTTCAACTAAATTAATAATTTTATTCTCACTGTTTTGCAAAAGGCCGTTCAATAATTTTAAGCATTTGTTGTAGCTTCTACTACGTGATGATATTTTAATAGTCAATGTTCGGTAATGAGTTCATCACTAGTTATAATGCAGGCTATAAATAATATAACTTAATATCGTAAATTATCACTTCGTGAGAACGTATTTTTAATTACAGCAATTTTTTTATATAAAAGTTTAATCAATACCTCATATAGTTTTTGCATTTCTCTGTCTAACGGTAACTTCAAATAAATTATTCCAGTTTTATCGTCGATTCTAAACGTTCGATAGTGTTCTGCAATATCTTGCTTCAGTCGATAGTGAACGTCACCATTTGGACCAATATCTGCATCTTGGGCCTGAACTCTAACGATTTCAGTACCAACGGTAATGTTCTAAATCGTCAATCCAAATAATTACACATCTCTAACGCAAGTGAAAGTTTTTACAAAAAAATGATAAAAACCAACGAACCTCTAACACTCTGATAGTAATGTTATGCTGAGAACTTGCAAAAATTGGTGGATTGTCATTATAATCAGTAACGCACACATCCAAGGCAACATGAACTTTATTTGGGGGCTCGCCAAGGTCTTGTACCTCGAGCTTCATAGAGTAATTTCCAAATCTACCGCGAAGTGATTCGGTTGCCTTGAGACGAGCTGTCCAATAATCGGTTTGATCCAGTGTGAAGTAGCCTTTAGAAACATATATATTACATCAGTCCTACTTTTACAAGATCTTGTACGCATTAAATTAGTGTTTATATAACTTTATAATTTGTCATAATCAATAATCAAATCACGAGCTTGTAATTTTACAATTTTCTAAAATTGCGTAAAATGTACTTTATATTCAATTTAATTTATTCAAAGATAATTAGACCAGATTAATATTTAACGCATTGTATTTAACAACGATTACTTAACATTTATATATTCTTTTTCATCTGTTTAAGAATAATTTTTTAAAATTTATTTATAACATTCATAATTTTTAATATAATCAGCACATTTTCTGTTTATAGGTGAACTTTACCATCGTTTTAAAATCAGTTAACGTCTTCTAACGGTATATACTGTAACTGTGACACTTTGAAAACTAAAACATTATTTTTTCTGAGAAAGCGAATTTTCAAAATGTCTCGTATAACGTTAATACTTTTGTAAAACGTGAACTTGTACTTTTGCGCACGATAAAAGCGGTTGTGAAGTAGCGCAACCGTTACTGTACAGAATTTAATATAATTTCTACTGACCAACTCTTATACGCTGCTAACGAAAGAAGTAAAAAAAGCATAAAAACCTAATTCATTTCCATTGATCAGACGAATTATCGTTCGTCCATTAGGCGTTTGTGGATTATCCGCATCTTTGCTTTTTACGAATACGATGCTTTCCCGAACGTCATGAAATTCGGAAATCGTTGTGCATCCATCGGGTATCTCAACTTTGGGTACGTTGTCATTAACATCGATCACCATTACTCTACGTAAACATAACGATGCAATTACCAATTTGGAACTCACTAGCTGCTACCTTCTGTTCATAAAGTTACTCACTCGACCTGCTTGAACGCGTTTCGAGATTCACCGGCCGAATAACCGAACTGATAATTGTCCCAGGCTTCGATGACAAGTACGTAAGAGCTCTTCGTTTCCCAGTCGAGTGTATCAACGACAGTCAATGAACCGGTGTCAGGATGAATTGCAAATTTTCCCTGCAATAGATGTGCGCTTCTGGTTACTTCGTTAAATTAAATGGTTGAGCGAAGCGCCATTATTTATTAGAGTCTAATTAACAACGAAATAGTTAATTACTTAGTAGACGTGTATTTTTTATTGTGTACCTGCGAAGATATTTTATCCAGAAGATAAGTGACCTTTCCATAGTCACCGGTGTCTGGATCTCTTGCTATAATCACGGCGATTTCAGTACCTATTTTCGAATTTTCCTTTACAGTGACGTTCGTTATGTCCGTTACAAAATATGGGTTATTATCATTTTCATCAATTATTTGGACAAACACTTCTGCAAGACTAGATCTGTCGTAGAAAAATATCAAATATTAATCATATTACAATTGGATTAATTACTCTTTAAAATAATCTGATATAATTATTTATAATTATTTGATGTAATTCTCAAAAGACAAGAATTTATACCATTCTCGTATATTCAAGAAATCTTTTACGTTAGAGAAATATAAATATATAATGTATTAGATTGTTACCTTGGAGGAATTCCAGAATCGGTAGCGCGAACGGTAAGATTCAGCCAAGAATTAATTTCTCTATCAATTTTATTTGCCACCGTCATTTCTCCTGTTTCCGGATCTAAGTCGATCATTTGGGCGAGCTCGCGTGGATTTTCTAAGGTGTACACGATAGTGCGATTTTTATCGGCATCGTCGGCAACGATACTAGCCACGTGGGCGCCATTTTTGCTATTTTCGGTAACGTATCGACGATAAAAAGGTCGTCGAAATTTAGGATCATTATCATTCTCATCTTCTATGACTATACTAAGAATCGCTGAAAATATATGAGTACTTTATACATCGTTTTTATTTATTGGAAGAACGTAGATGATTTTCTAAAAACTAATAAATTGCAACATAAACAAATTTTTGCTGTAAGATTTGCCACAACTAATTTAATGTTAATAATTTAATGTTTTTAATCAGCAGGTTCATAATAAGAACTGTAAAAAAATAATACATTCGTTACTTTAAGTACTTTTTATCAATAGTGATTCACTTATAAAAGTGAAATATTGTCCTTTGTAGCTTCCAATGTTTCCTAATTATTTAATAATTTATTGAAGCTCTTATCGTTCATCAGTACTAAAAGTTGTCTCTTTTACTACAACTAGCTAGTAAATATTTAAATAATTACCAGAGGCTATTTGCATGCCTTTGACGGCAGCTAAATCTTCCACCACCAAACCCAGCCTTATTGTCTCAATTATTTCTCTGTCCAGTAACTTTACGACCCTCAAAAGTCCATCTACTGCATTTAACTCCAAAGTAGCGAGATAATCGTATTCCTGAATACGAATTAGCGTGCCTTCTTCGTTTCTTGCTTCCGATGAATTTTGATCAATTCTGTAGCGGAGAATTGGCGCAATATCAGGGTCATTTGCAACTACGCGATGCACATAAGCTCCAGCCTAATGTGCAAAAATAAGTCGAATTCAATGAAATTTAAAACGGCCGTCGACATTTAATGAAGGCATAAATCGTTACTTGATCATTTGAAACTGATTTTATAATGAAAATACTAAATATCATGCTTAATAACCAAATTAATCTAATAGATGTTTTTCATTATTCAGTTTTTTAACGGTTCCTTTTTCATGGCAATAATTGTTTAAATTATTATAAAAGTAACGGAAGTAAAAAATTAATGTGCAGATTATAATGATGAATATAAACGTTCTTTTTAATATAAATTTGTATTATCATTGCGAATAGTCATTATGCTTTAAAGTAATTGAGTTTATATTCATAATTAAATGAAAAAGATGTTTAAAATAATACTAAAATATTCCTGGCTATTAAAGAAGCTCAAGAAATCGACGTAATAACGATGCTGTATATACCTGAGTGTTTTCTCGAATAATTACAGTACCAGGATCAATAAAAACGGGTGGCTTATTATTTACATCGATGATGGTGATGTTAACGAGAACCTCCGCAGATCTTTGAATTTCAGCCCCACTGTCTATGGCGAGGACGTTTAAGCTGTATCTCGTGGTTTTAGGAGACGTTAAATCCGGGTCTAAATTAGAACCACGAGCTACTCTAATTGTTCCAGTTTCTGGTTCAATCACAAACTTATCGACGGCTCCACTGTGAATTCTATAGACTATTTTGTTGTTGGGCGAAGACAGATCCTTGTCCCAAGCTTTGACCTATCGTTCGAATTCATTAATTATCGATTACATAATGGAATCATCTAATATATAAATTTTAGTAAAAATTGTAACGAGGTGAGTCGGAAAGATTTTTTTCAAATTAATTGTACCACCAAATTAATTAATTCAAGTTGTTATTATAAGCAAATTGTGTTTAGTCGAGTGCATTCCTATTATTGTATTAAAATTAAGCACTTATTTAATTGTAAAATTTACCTTAAGTAATTTCTGCTGTATTTAATTTAAATTATTTTTAAAATTAGAAACCGGACAAACAGTTTGAAATCAAAATTAACGTAATCTGTGAATTGTAAAAGTAAATATGTCGATTAATGTACTTCTCGCAATCTTAATGTTTATTGCAAATATAATTAAGTGATTAATAGGTCAACATGAAACAGAGTACAATCACTACGTTATTAGTAATTGCGTGAAACTGTTGAATATATACTATGCTTGGAAATAGCCGTAGTTACGTTTTATAAAAACATGCGCGAATGGAAATTTCTATGATCTTACATTTGGCACAAGAAATACACGGGTAATAGTAATAAATGTGTCATAATTAATAACATATCTGTAAAAAAATTTATACGTACTAATAATGAATGTAATTTATTTGTCAGAATACGATAAAAGTAGTATTAAATTATAAAAATACTAACATATATGTAGAATTCCAAGTTTTTAAATTCAAATAGAATTCAAGTCTATGTGATTGTTATTAAGCGACAAATAAAATTGTTATATAAATTGATAACAACACCGATTACTTTATAATGTTCGCTTGGCAGTTTGCTTGGAATCAAGGATATTTTAATAAAAACGATATTTTAATGAACATATAAATGGTAACTACTAAATAATGCCCGAGCTCAATAGGTTTTAGAGCGACTACTACTAGACCGCCGGGACGGCCGTAGAGCTTCAATTTCACGATAATTTATCGTAGTTTTAATGAACACGATTTCCCATGTGGCCGCGTTGAATACCTGCAAAACACTAGTTCCACCGGGGGAGTCCTCAGGTACATTCTTGCGGTAAAGCAACCTCTCGAATACGGGTGCGTTATCGTTCACGTCCTTGAAATAAATGATGAGCGGCACGACGGAGCTGAGACTCGGAAGTCCGAGGTCCGTCGCCTTGATAGTCAGTTTCAGGGGCCTGACGAATGTGTCCGCCTGCCCCAGGGCCTCGAAGTCCATCGGTGCCACGGGCGTGATAATACCGAGGTCTGGGTCGATCGTGAAGTTGGACGAGTACTCGCTCGGCAGTATCGAATACACGATCTCGCTGTTCCGTGTACCGTTGAGGTCGATGTCGAAGGCCTCGACGGCGAGGATCGTGTCGAAGTGCTCCTCGTTCTCCTGCAGTACTGCCTCGTACTTGTTCTGGAGGAAGGCGGGTGCGTTGTCGTTGACATCGTTGATGCTGACGAGTAATTGAGCCGTGTTGCGGTTCCCCTTGCCAAGGTCGTCGCGAGCCTCGACCGTGAGGTAGTGACGAGAGACGAGTTCGCGGTCGAACGAAGCGCCTGTCTCTCTCACGGTTATCACTCCAGTGTTGTAATTAAGGCTTAATCTGGAAACCGATATGAGGGTTTTTACTACGAAGGCTAAGCGACTTTGGTACATTTTCGTGATGGATATTTCATGTTCGTAGATCGAGTGTTCCACTTTTTTTATACTAGTTTTTAACGATCGATCAAGTGTCTCGCGTTTTATGTTTAAAATGTTACTTATAAAAGAAGTATTTTTTTTTGCGACATTGAGGGGTCGAAGAGTATTGAAATAATAATATTTTCGATTTCTGTAATAGAAAAGATTTCTTTGAGGAAAGTAACGCATTTGTTAAATTTCTTTATTTCTATTGTATTAATATAAGCGAACTTAGACAGTTTTACACGTGTTTGTACAAATTATATAACGTACATACACGCTTGTACCGTGATCATTATCAATGAAAGAACAAAGACAGAAATATTATTCGAATTGCGAATCTCTTTTCATGTTTTACTTTTTCTTACGATACATTGAAATAAAACCTCATTTTCATTAGGAAAAAAAAACTATTTTACAAAAACGGCAAGTAAAAATATTTAAAAATCTTGAATCGAGATTTCATTATAAGCCCGGATTTATTTTTATTAAAAAATTTCACGTACGCATGAGCGAGACTTCCCCCGAGGTTGGTGTATCTTATCCCATTTGAACCAAAATGACCACTATCCTCGTCTGAAGCTTGTACCCTGGCGATGGTCGTGCCGATCTCGCAATTCTCGAGTACGGAAACCTCGTAAGTGCTTTCCGTGAATTCCGGATAATTGTCATTTTGATCCTTTATGTACACAGTTACCGGCACGATGCTTTGTTTCGGGCTATTTGGCACTACTTCTTTGGCTCTGAGAGTAAAGTTAATCACTGGAAATAGGAGTAAAAAAATGTGCGTTTCTTCCTTTTGTCCACGATAATGAGATTAGATGAAGTTACACGCGACAGAAAATAAACATTTACCTGATATCTGTTCAAAGTCCAACTTCGAAGGATCTTTTACTCTAATTAAAAACGGAGCCTCGTTGATACCGTGTGTTGGTGTAACTTCAAAAATGTCCTGATTACCTTCGATGATTAAATTAAAAGTGCCATTTGATCCCTGTAAGTGTAAAAAATGATATTTTGAATTGTTTTTAATTAAATTTCTTTTTCCAATTATTAGTTTTATATTATATGCATATAACTTTAAAAATACGATTTTACTATAAATTTATATGGAAGATATTTTAAAATTTATATATCTGAAAAAAGCCTTTGGTATAAAAATGTTTGCAAATAATCGATCACTTGTTAAAATTATCAGCCCATTACTGTTTTACGCGTTCTTAGAATTAATAATAAACTACTTATAACTAACTATAATTTGAACTGATATCGTTTGCTGCAAAAATATATTGACTAAAACTCAAACAAACAGACATTTAGTCTAAAATAAACTATGCTTTTTGCGCCAATTTGAAAATTCATACCTGTAATAATTCTCCCGATATCTGCGATAATATAAATTTCATTGGTCATTTATTTACAGCATTATTTTATAATATTTATTTTCGTTATTAAGACTTTTATTAATCATTAGTTCACCTTTTCTAATTTAACACTTTTCTCAGGATTTGCACTAGTAGTCGCTATAGATATTTTTATTAGATTCACTTAGAAGATGATAATAATAAATGAAATATATATTTTGAAAAATATCTGGGATAAAATTCTAAATAAATATATCTTTATAAGATTCAGTTTATATTTTGTAAATGTAATTATTAAAGCTTTTGCATCCGAATTGTATTAAAAATACTAAAATTATTACCTTCGTATTGATGTAATATGGAAAATTGTAATTCATTTTAGTCAATTATTTTTTAAGGTATTTTATATGTATATATAAGAGATTCATTTGCCTGACAAACACTATACCTAAAAAATTCAAATGTATAGATTCACTCGTATTTATAATTTTCCACTGGAAGATACTTTTGGAAATTTATTATTATTTATATATATTTTATTGATTTATAATTTCTGATTCAAACAAGCAAATTAAAGGAAAGGCGACTTGTAAATCATCGGCAAGCATACAACAAACAATCAACCAGGTGTAATTTGCTATTTTGCTTTTATTCTTAGGACAACGGCTCTACTGTCAACAGGAACGGAGTCCTGTTCACCCTACCGAAGAAGTGGGGCGGGTTGTAGCGGGGATCAATAACGTATTAGTATTGACCACATCTTGTAGTTAACATTTTAGTTGAATAATAGACAGCATGGGTAAAACTATATTTAATAATATTATTATTCTTGGTGTTTCCTTTCATATCATTCTCTCTCTCCCTCTCTCTCTCTCTCTCTCTCTCTCTCTCTCTCTCTTTGAGTACAAATGCATGTATAATCATAGTAATGTGATAGCAGTCATTTTAAGAGAAATATTTTTAAAAAATTTTATATCTGTATAATATGATACGATGCGATAATTCAATTTAAAAGAAATGTGTTCGCGTATACGATGCAAATTATTCTTTTGCCGTTTATTGTATCATTCCGTCCGGTATTTATTTACATATACTTTGAGTAATTCTTTTTTCTGCTAAGTTATGTAAATTTGACTCGTAAATTATTTTTCGCTAGTTCTATAATCATTTAGTTTAATTTTTCACATTCTCCATAGATATTCAATATTTTCGTATTTTTCGATTTTCGTTATTCCAGTAAAAAATAAAATAATTAAAAGTTTAAGATTATACATTTAATAACGTTTCATTATGTTAATTTATTACCCAATCTGACGGATGATTTCATGGTAGACTTTTATTTCCTAGTAAATTTAATATTGACACATCTAATTTATTAATCAAAACAAGAGTGAAATATTACGTTTAATTTTTTATTTTGAAAACTGGATAAGATATTGATGCTATAAACTAAATTTTTATTTAAGACACAATTCGGAGCTGCAAAGTTTTCTTGCATTATATTTAATTTAGAGAGCATAAAAAACATCAAGTGAGATATAACGTTTCAAATGTGCATTGATGTGTAATTTTGTAATTTTTTGTAATTTGTCAAGCCCGTGTTTTGGAGGTAATAAACGCGAACGTATTACAGCTCTTAAATATCAGGAGAGATTGATTTACCAGATCGTGATCGTAAACTTCGGGTATGACGTCGCCGATAAAAGTGACGGGTGTATTTTGCGGTGCATTTTCGTTGATTTCTGCAGAATATCTTGTGCTCCGGAAGGTCGGCGTCTCGTCATTCACGTCCACGAGGATGATAGTAACCTCTGTTGAAACAGATGGCGTCGGAAAGACATTTGAGACTTCTTTAGCCGTTATCTCGAGAATAAAAGATCCGTCGCTATTGTCGGGTGCTTCGCGGTCTAGAGGAGCAGTGGTGAAGACTGTACCAGATGTTGCATCTACGTCAAAGAGATAACGCGGCCCACGAGTTATACTATAAGTCACACGATTGTTGATGCCCTTGTCTCCGTCTATGGCTCGCACTGTAATTACAGCATCAATTTCGACGTTTCAGTAATTATTAGGAATGTGTACCACATATCGACGTTGAACTCTCAACTATATTGAACATTCAATCTATTACTCGACTGAGTAACATTTAGAAGTAAAAAAAGCATGGTAAATTTTAATCTGTCGACTTTCTTTTGTGAACTTGAACTTAAGAGTAAAAGTAGTTTAAAAAACCGATGGAATTTATAAGAGATTGTCAGTCAATTTAAAGAATTATAAAAGTATGTTAGTATATACTGCATGGATGACCTTTTTAACACAGAACTTTGAATAGTTTGAATATTAACAAGTGTCAGTGTGCGTGTCAGTTGCGAATGGGTGAATGCGCGTCTGCATCTAATTCTGCATCTATAAAATTATTCTACCTTGTAAAACTGAAGTGCCGATTCTCGCATTCTCGTTAATTCTAGAAACAGGCGTCATCGATATGAACTCTGGTGGTTGATCTTCGACATCTTGTACCTTAACCAGAATCGCTGTAGATCCAGTGTTAACCTGTATCAATTATTTCATTACTTGGATGCGCAAATTACTTTGTTTTCGTTAATAATGCAAATATTTTGTTAGTATCATGCGAATGAAAACATTATAATCTTTACTTTGAATTTAATACTCTCTTTAACAATTTTCATGTAAATGACTCGTAATTTACGGCATTTCATCATCACAAATCTTACAAACAATAATTACTCATATCTTTGGAATCTATAATTCTTACCAAGCCTATACGACTGTACATCGATGTATGATAAAAATGAATGGTGAAAAATAATCATATGATATAATTTTATGTTAATAGGCGTTCAACCTTCTCGTTAATAGCCCTGTCGACGGCTAAAATCCGCAGCTGATAAAGATACTTTTTCTCGTAATCCAAATGTCCGACGAGCCGCACTATACCCTTGCCGTTCACAGTAGAGATGGAGAAGACGCCGTTGTCACCGTCGAGCTCCTGCAGGTAGTACACAACCTGGCCATGAGGACCTTCGTCCAAATCTGTAGCCTCGACCGTCAGCAGGATACCGGGGTTTGCGTCTTCCCGCACAGTTAAGCTAGTTGGATGCGGTTTGAACACTGGCACATTGTCATTCGTGTCCTCGACGAGTAACAACAGACTCTGGGTTATGAAGTTACCATCGCCGAGTTTTCCGTCAGTTAGTGTCAGTATCATTGCATATTCATCCTTCGTCTGTAAAATGATTATGGAACACGGTAATAGCGCGACTTTAAACGACTACGAATAAAACTTTTGGATATCGAATATTTCATTGGTAGTTAACGTTAAGCAAATTCTATTCGTCTAATCTTAAATAAAGAAAGTCTCTTGTTTCATTACATTGTCTACTCATAATATGTATAATTAATTCTAAATAAAATTGATGTAGTGTAAGTATTATTTTCTAGTTAATTATTCCTAATACTAGCACTAATATTCTAGTCTAAAGAAATGTACTTAAAATATATTTAACAATACCGCTTGTCAAGAGAAAAAAATGACTAAAATTGAAATAATGGTTCATGTATCGATGGTTGATGTATTTTACTGTGACGGTATTTAATAATTAACTTTTACAAGTGGAATTTACATTAATATTAATGATTAGTATTGATTTAGGATAATGATGTAATATATTCCAGCGCAATAATTTTTAAAGTTTGCAGAGAAAAACTAATAATTACGATTATGATCTACGATATAACTTGAATGAATCATAGATTGTTGAAATTTTATTCCTTCAGCACTAGTCGATGAATTTGAAGCAAGAAAATAGATATGAGAGTTGAAGAAATTGAAAGAACACAATATGTAACAAATGTACATATTATCTGTACATTCTATAAAAAGAATAGTATTTTAAAATAAATATTTGTTTCTTGTAATTCCTTCGCAGAAATGATATTTTTAAATTAATCGATTTCAAATCAAGCTTTTTTATGCGGTTTCAACTGTGATAACTAACGCGACGATAACTTAATTGCTGATAACGAAGTTTGTACTTTTTCATTATTTAGTCCATTAATTTATTAAAATTATATTAAAATAACATGGTACGTACTTTTTATTATTTAAGGTAAATTTTTAGACATAAATATAAAATAAAAAATGTAAACAATTTTGTAAAACTTTTACTGTAATAAATTTAGATATTAATTAGTTCATATTTTCTCGTAATTACTCCGTGTGGTTGGTCCTATTCAAGTATTTCAACGTAATACAATAAGAGTCATTATATAATTTTATATTTACAATTATTATAAACTGTTAAATGTGGTATACATTTTGAAAAATGACCGAAAATAAATAACTCTCAGTGGAATCGTGCTTTTTGCCTATATTTAAGATAGCATGATCGCATTTAACAAGATCGTTGACAATAAAAGAACTTCCATCAGCGTATGCGCATAATAATAAAATATCATTAATCGCTGAGCTTGGGAGGGCGGAATACGATAAATAAAGTCATTCGACCCGAAACTTAGCAGTAATCTTAATACGAGCGGCTGACTGATTAGAAGCTGTGCAACGATATATCGGGACATTAGAAGCCTCGTTCCTCTCAAGCATAGTGGTTAAAGAAGACCGAGAAGCAAAGGAGGAGAAAGCAAAAGCAGAGAAGACAATAAATATGGCCCTTTGTTTTCCGAAGATCTCAAAAGATACTTGGCCACGATCTTCGTCGCGCGTGAGGCTCGTCGGTCATTCGCTCCGCTTTTACTTCGCGTTGTCCCTTTTCAGGTCTGCGTTATTGCCATTGCGTGGAACCGATTCGACTCGCAGACTTCGGCTTCCAACGAAGCGAAGCCACGAGCAAACTATCGCTATGGATGCACGACTGCGGCTCCTTGTATTCTACGAGCGATCCTTTGGGATTCCACGTTTTTGCGATTGCAGACGCGTCCGTTTGACCGACGACCCAGTTTTTGACTGATTTTTTGCCCTTGCGCTTCTTATCTATGAATCTCATGGAGGGAATTTACGGACTCCTTTTTCTCGTCAATCATTGTGGCTCCACGGAAATAGGTTTTCTTTATTTGTAAGGAACGAACTTTTTGCGAGTCGCTGGCTGGATGTTTTGGGCGTGGGATTTCAAGGGAGGGAGAATCTTTACTGGTTGTTTGCAACTGTAAACATGTAAGAAACACGTGCACATCTTCAAACAGTAATGGGATTTGGCAAAGAGTTATTTTATGACTTTGTCTTTTTAGAAATAGTGGTGCAATTTCTTAAAATACTTTTGAAAGAGTTGTTTTCATGGAAAGTTTCAAAGGGTATTGTATATAAAGTATAATATGTATTGTATTTGAATTGTAGACACTAATAATAAAATTTATATACTACTCCAAGTGATAGATTTGCAGCAGCAATTTTATTTCAAATAAACTATTATAATTATAGAAGAACATTACAATGCTGTGTTACGTTTATGATTAAAAGAAACTATTTTTTACGATTCAAATTTATAGAAAATACTATCTCATATAAGAACTTATATAATTCTTTAAAACACATAAAAATAAATCCGTAAGTTTAATAATTAATAATTTTCCAATTTCAATTTAATCTATGTTTAAAGGTTTGTTATAAATTAAAGCATTACTTTCGAAAATATTGTACTTAACACTTAATGTTACAGAATTGAAATACAGATCCGCTAACAATCTATTTTCAACTTAATCATTTAAATTATTTAAATAAAAGATTGACGGTATATTAGTAATATATGGATACATTAAATTTTAATTCTGACTTGAATTCGTTTGTTTACATTTTAATTTTACAAATAAATTTTGGGTATCAAGAAAACATTAATCGAGCACATGTATCTAATGTGCTTAAAAATAAAAGATGAGAAATGACATAATCACACTCGTATATATATTCGTATGCATATAATTATATATATATATATATATATATATATATATATATATAATTACATAAATTATTATTATCTTATAAGAGTATAGTAAAATAAAATTTTGTTTGCGTTGATTTAAGCTTATCATACAAGTACTGTAGTAAATTGGATTACATTAAAAAGAATTAAAGTGGTAGATAATCTATTATAAATTTCTTCGAGTGAAGCAAATTATATTAATAAATTCTCAATTAACATTCGTTAAATTTAAATACTCATTAATTGTAAGTTCAAGAGAATAAGGTTGCGTTGAAATTGTATTTAGTGCGAATCTCTAAACGATGTTTTAAACGCCAATATTGAGAAAACGGAAAAGGCTACTTATACACTTTTTTAAAATAATATTGTAGCTGACTGACGTAATAAAATGTTAAATATATTAGAATTTTATAGACTTAAATCTGAAAAGAATTCATTTTATTGTTTCATAAATATTTAAAAAATTGAAAGTCTTATTAAAAATGGTAGCGACCATTGAGTTAATTCTAGTTAAATAGGTTTAAGCAAATTTTTTGTAAATGCTATCGTGGTTGCTCTTAAATTAAAAATACACGATTCTCGAAACATTTTCAAGAGCCTACGAACGATAAAAGAAAGAGATAAGCACAGCGTACCTCTCTGTCGAGCATCCTTTTGAGGTAAACATTTGCTTCGTTAGTACTGAATTTATCAATACCTATCACGTCACTGCCTGGTTGGTCTCGGACGCCGAACGTCAGGTCATCTCCATCCGGATCAACACCTCGTAATCGGTAGATCAGGCTTCCTGTAAATTCACGTTCCATCATCAACGAAGCGCACGCTTTCAACTATCATTCCTACGTTCGGATTATCCTGGGTTCACTTTCGCAGGAAAATTCAAGAATCTTCAGTAGATTATCACAAGAATTTCATCTTTTAAAATACTTAATCACGAATACGCCGATACGAAGAAATGCAATAAACACTTTAACGAAGAATCTGATAAATTTTCTAGTATTTTTTGAATCTTCGTCTATAAAAAATGCAACACTATCATGATGAATATGTACAATAAAGATTTATCTTATGTTTTTGAAATAAATTAAAGTAATTAACAGATTTAAATTATTTTTCAAACTTATATTTTCTCTAACAGAAAATAATAGAGATAAATTGACCTTTCAGAAAGTTTACAAATTTTTCGTTTATTGCTCGAGCATCTGTTCCCAAATTTAAGAATGCATTAGTGATTATGAAAAATTTTAAAACTAAATTTGCACTATCAATTTCAGAGGTTGGATCCAATATTAATTTATAAACGTAAAAACTGTAAAAGTTTAACGTTATTTTAAACTGTTGCATTTTATAAAATGGCCCTTAAATGCATACGAAACTAAAAATAAAGTATGGAATAAATAAATTATTAATCGGTAATGATAAGATACTTCTGGTTGAAAGCATTAAAATATTAGAAAAAACTTGGACTTTCACCCATGAAACTATTTTTAATAATTTCCATGTATTAGGAAGAATTATAAGTAAAAGAGCATACGTTGACTTTACGACTCAGCAAAATTCTGCTGTCAAGATTTAGAAAGAAGAATTTACCATTTAAAATCATGACTGGCAATGAAAAGTGGGTGACCTGCGATAATTTTAAGGAAGGGATTGTGTGCATGCTTTGCTTAGGTCTGAGACCTCAATCATCAACTCCATATTCTCGCGAAGAAGTCATTCTATGTATTCGTTGAAGTGCGGAATGTTTCCATTATAAGCTTCGTAAATCCCAAACAAAGTCTGAGATAGAATTGAACTATTTAAGTTATGAAATTGAGCGAAAAGTTGTACGCTGATGGGGAAGTCAGGCAGGTGATGCTGTTGTATAATACATAGTCGTATACTGAGAAAGTGGCCAAGAAAGATACGTATACTTGATACATTGGGAACACGTTCTCATTCGATTTATTCGTTTCGAGCTTTAGCTAGAATATTTGGACGATTATTCTTTTTCACTTTGACGAACGAAATGTAAAGCTAAGAATATAATGTCTATTATTTGAGGTAATTTTTGAGACTTTTACTTGCATTTGAAATGCGTAATACTTCTAACCTTATCAGTTTATAAATTGAATATTGTAGGTTTCTTCTTTAGTAGATGAGTCGATTATATTACAAATTAATAGATTAATTAGAAGTAATTAATCGACATCGTTTCTTCTTTCTACGACGAAGTTAGACGATAATTTCGTCAATTAATTAATAATAATTAAATAATATCATTTCAAAATCAAAAGCTCAATAAAGCGGAAACTAACTTGAATCTATTCTACATGTTCTACGCTGTTCTTCTTATTAGGTGGAATTTATTTATTTTATAAATTCTAATAAATTTATTAGAATTTCGAAAAGGTAATCTTTCAAACCATTTGAAAAGTTTTATAGCAACCAGTGAATCTAATAAGAGTAAAATTCAAGGCTCAGTGTATGTAAAACTAATGAAATCTTATTATAGACAAGCGTTGATGAGTAATTTGTTAATACCGGTGCTTCGGCAAGAGAAAAACCATGTATTCGAATGACTAGTACAATGTTTGTTAAAAATAACGTTCAGACGGTAATAAAACTCGAATTTTATTACTAGAATGTTATGTGCAGTGCTTTGCAGTGAAATAGTGTTACATAATAGCCGATTGCTATGAGACCGATACCGATGAAGAAGTACTTTATACAATTAAGATGAGTACGAGTTCCAAGAAAAACAGTGATCTTCATCGCTTCGCGAGCACCTCTTAAACATCACAGCCGTTGGGCAACAAGTAATAGACGTAATTCTATAACGGAAATAGAAGGGAGTGCAGAAATGAAAAATATCGTTGATAGTATCTGAGAATGGTGAATGCGGTCGTAAAGCCGATGAAAAAAAGCAGCAGGACACTTACCGACCGGGGTTTCCGGGCCTTCCTTCAGCCTCAACACGATCTCGGTCTGGCCGCGTTCCGTGAGGAAGCGTGGCGGACTGTTCCTTGCCTCGCATCCTGGAGCCCCAGCGATCAAGAAAATTAGCAGAAGTACGGCTCTCGAGGCCCATTCCTCGCTTCCTCCAAGTCGAATTTCCCTTGGGTGCGCTCGCCTCGACGTCATGTTGGGCGAAGCTGCACCACCAGCCTGGACATAATTTCCCTCGGCATAGGAAGAATCCACGGATTAGTGACTTTGGAGCCTAAGATGTGAACAATGATTTTCTCTTGTTTACTCTTCAAAGAAAATGTGTACTTATTTGATACCGTTTTCTCGCTGCTTCAAAGAAACATCGTACAAGTCATTGAATCGGTTTTAAAGTTACGAGTTTCAACAGCCAAACAACCGACTGTCCTTATCCTTGTACTTACTCTCAACACCGCATTGCATTTGCCGCGACAATGGCTTTTAATTTTAATAGGCTACTATGCTATATAAGCTATTATTAGTAATATTTGTTTTTCTATGCGTTAGCGACAACCGCAACTAGATCAAATATTACAAGTTACAATGAGTGGCTCGTTGTTCAACATAAGATTCAATTGTTTCTAATTCATTCCGGTCTATATATATATATATATATATGATGAATTAATTACCGTTACGAAGAAAATTTGTTTCTCTATGATGAATTTCTAACTATATAATTCACAACCAGTTAATATCATTCAATACAAAAAATACATTTTTTTAATGTTTTTGAGTTAGAGCGATAGCTCAACTGTTTTAATTCGTAATCTTCTCTGAAAAATGCGTCAAATAAATCAAATAAGTCAAATGCGTATATGGTTCACCAAAAGAAAAAAACACTCCATGTTAAACACCCGTTGCTAAATAACAGATTTAACCATTTTAATAATTCTTATTGAAGTTCAATTGTTTCCGCGATGAGCATGTTGACTCAATGTGGGGTCCAAAGTATCGTGAAAAAGTAATAATAAGTTATCAATTACTACATGCATATAGCGTAATTGTATACACATTAATTTTACAGGAAATAGGCCCCAGAAATCTCTCATAACTTTGTGAAATAATTACGTTTACGAAATTCTTTTTCTCATTAATTGTACGAGCCAACAGTAGCTCTACCAACAAGCTCATTAATGCGAATCATAAAAAGTAACTCATTAGTAAGATTTTTACTTTCTAATAGTTATTCTATATTCTCACCTTGAATGTTATTCTAGCCAAACGTTATTCGCTTTTGGCCCATTTAATTTACGCAGTTAAGCGCGGGAGAGTAGGTACGCGGCTCGCAAACTCATTTCCTCTCTCCTCTCTCCTCTCTTCGAATGAAGATCGCAATGACGCGATACAGAGACGCACAATGAAGATTATTGTGTCGGGTGCTGGGAACGCGTGTCACTTTCGCGCTTTTGACTCGAGGTGCAGAGACGCGCACGCGCGCGCCAATCGGAACAAGAGAAGATTCATGTTCCGTGCACAAGTAGAAATAACGTGACTAATTAGAGGAGAGCGACTTCCCAGGGACTGGCGCTGACTGAGCACCAACAATCACCTGCGAATGAAAAAGGAGGAGGATATTTCACTCGGGTGAAACTGGCGATGCGTCTTATTATATACAGTACGGCTTAAGTGTGAGTAGTTGTAAAAACAAGTGCGCAAATTTGTAAAAACTTGGCCGGAGCTTTCGTTAGAGTTGATTAGAATTAGGCGCTCTTGTGCGTATTGCGCTTGTTCCTCGTTTTGTTTTCTTTGTTTCGCCTGCACTTAATAACGTTTGCTTGCTCTTCGGACACTTGAGATTTTCACTTCCATTCATTCGCAGCCGCTACATGTCGATGCTTCGTAATAAACTTAAAGTTTAATTATTTTTTCAAATTACTTGGGAAACAGTATTTGCACAATAAAGTAGCATTTAGTAAACTGAAACATAAGGTAATCTTATTTCGATTTACATTTCAAGCTTTCTATTTCAATCAAGAGTAAATTATACGTCCTCTGCAACGCAATAATTAGTCAATATAACTCGCGGAAGGTCAAAGAGGTGCGAATAAAAACTGCTTTCTAACTAAAAACATTACTCGTCGTATGGAAATACTTTTGGCTCTTTGCAAAATGTCAGAATTTTGTAATTTTCGAGTCTTCGTTTAAGTGGGAATAATTATTTACGAGAAAAGGAAATCGTTCATCCTATCCATATTAAATCAATTTCACTCCAATAAAAAAGTAATATCGGAATAGTAAAAAGCAGTATTGAAAGATTAGGAAATTGGAACAGTGGAGTAATAAAAAATTTAATTATATACTTATTATATACTTTTCCATGTTATTTTATTATTGTAATTAATATTAATTGTTAATTTCAATTATGATTGTTCTTAAAGAAAAAGTTTTTATGAAATTCCCTGAATGGCATTTAATTTTAGCAATTTTCTGAACTTTAATTTTAATTTTAGTACAAAGTTTCATCGTGTTGATTTTGCAGGCGATAACAATAATGTATTAATGCATTAATGGCCTGATTAAGGGAATAGTTTTACAACGTAGTTGTAAAAGTAACGACAAACAGACAAACAATTGGAGTTACTTTCCTGAGAATAAGAGTATGATAAAATAACTTTCGTTGTCCTAGATAATTTTTATTACTCTTTTTATCTTTATCAAATTTAGTGATCTTCATTATGAGTGAGGATAAATGAGAGAAGTTAGAGTCTAAGATTATCAGATGAACCTTATTTTGCAAGTAGGTAAATCTTCTTTTAACAGAATTAAAAGTCCAAGCATGTGGCAAGGATTGCGAATGGTTTTCTCCTTTGCTTCGATCTATCATATGCGCGTGCACGTACAATCATGAGATAGCGAAGAACTCGCGGATTTGAAATGTCATTTTGACAGGTCGACAGTATATACACAGTTTCAACTTTCCTAGAAAGTCAATAAATCTGACAACCAGGAAATTTCCTTGTATCTGCCAACCGAATGACAGTTCGCAAATGAAATTTCTCATAGTAATTAAGTGTAGTTGCACTTTGTGCATGACAAAGTAGAGCGTGAGTATAATGCGTGATTGAATTTTCATTAGCCTTACATTTGACTTGCATCATTGATAATTAACTTCAAAGATATGATTTAGTATTTTCGTTAATTCTAGTTATTTTTCAGAAATCTTTACCTATTTATTAACCTATTTATAATTCTGTTTTATACAATTGCAATTATTTCTTCAAGATGAAAGATGAATTGAGAGAATTTATGAGTCAACATTGGTAACTATTGTTTTTATGCTTCGGTAGTTTAGTCGTTAAACTAGAGAAATAGTCACTATATTCTTCGCCATTCGACGATGTGACGAGGAATTTGACAAATTAATTGATTTCTCAAAAATCTGCTTTCATCAACTTTGAGCGGCACGTTTGTGCTTGTTCAACAGAGTACGTGCTTTATCTCTATGTTTTATAGAAGCTTTTCAGGAGCTCGATAAAATAAATGTAAACATAAAAAGTGCAATTACGAACGACAATAACTTTACGTGAATTTTCTACAGCAACTATTATTTTTTCTTATAAATATTTTCAATTACTTGAAAAGAAACATCGAGCCAGTGCCGCTAACATTAATTAAAGAAAATTAGTGTTGGTAATACGGATAGGATTTAGAAACTTGTATATAAATATCGAACAATGCTTTCAATTAATACATAAAAACATAATTTATTATTTTCTTGCTTTAATTAAAATTCAATCGGAATTATTCTCAATTATTCAAGTGAAACATAGTTGAATCTTAATTTCGGAAGTAATACTGTTTTCTTTCTAGGTCGCTTTTCTATATACTTGTAATTCTGAAAAGTCCTGAGACCGCGAATTGAAGTATACTTGAAAGAGACAAACGACTGAAAGTAGAGTAAGATGATGTATCAAAGGAGACAATGACGTACAAGTTATCGAATTCGTTATTTGTAATAACAACCCAAATTTCTCAAAACCAAGATTCCTAATCTAGCAGTGTCCCTCTCCCTTCATCTTCTTCGAGCGGAGAAAAAACTTGGGAGAAAAAACCTACGAGTAGCACCTAGACCGCTAAAAAGAGACGGATCACCCGCGTGAAAACACCTCGATCGCCACCCAAAAGTATTCAGCGAAAATAAAAGTTTCCCTTCCGAGAAAACGCAGACGTCGCCCTCGCAAAACTGACCAGAACAAGAAGAGGAGATAATGCGGCTTTCTCTCGCGCTCTACGTCCCCCGTCGGCTTAGACAAAAGGAGACCAATGATGGCGCACTACCGGCCAATCCCAATGTCACGATTGTCACTACGAGCTGACCGCGAGACTTGCACGCGGTGTAATTGCAGTCCGAGTGAAAGCCGACTCTATGAAACTTTTCTCACGCCGAGAGCTAAGGGAAGCTCGCATTAAGAATGAGAATCGGCGATCGGAGGAGACGCCTCTCTTTTTTAAGCGTCCGAAGCCATGAAAATCTCATTGTCAAGGTTTCAACTGTGACTCGTAGACTTGTCTCTCTTTTACCTTTAGGCTTGCGTAACTTATGGTAAATTTACCGACGGTCTCGGGCTTTGCTACGGTGATCGGGCTTAATTTGGTCATTCCTAGCATTAGTCCGATGTTATGGATCGTACATTATGGTTACCAAGATAGGCGGATAAAATCTCACTGAAAAATCTTCTTTACGAAGGTTCATTATTCGATTAACAGATATTTATTATTCGAGTAAGTATTTTGAATCGAAAATTTTGGTATAGAATTCGGTATTTTAAAAGAAGACTTTTAATGTGCGGGTATCATGCTTTGCTTATATATACGAAAGAAAGGGAAAGAAATGTATTTTTATGATTTAAAATTTAATTATTATAGTAATAAGAATTCCATCGTGAAAGGTGATAGTTAAAAATATTCAAAGTTTCAATTTATCGGCATTTACTTGACTTTAGTGGAAAATACTTGAGAAGAAAAGGGAGATAGAATATTCTTTAATCAATTTAAATTGAGTTATTTTTTATCCATTGATCCATGAAACTAAATATTAATTCATGGAAGTAATACTTATACATGTGTTATTCGTTGAAAAATTTGGTTGGGTACTAATTATTCTTAATGCACTAGATAATGCAAAATTTAGAAATTTATATAATTCTAAAACTAGATCAAGGATCTTAGACATACGTATATATGTGACTTTTAATGAATTAATAATTAATTAAGTTAACTAAGTTTAGTTAATTAATTCATTAACTAAGTTAATGAGATACTAAATAATAATCTGTATGTGATTTGTAAGGATTCAAGACAAAAATTGCAAGTCAAAATAAGTCTTTCAACTTGTTAGAAGATTTTATTTATTCGACGAAAAATGTTTACTTTTGCTATTCAATTGTTGAAACAAATCTTACTGGCTAACCTAATGAACAGACCTTGTTCTAAAAATTAAATCGAAGCCAATATATCTGCGTAATCATTTTAAATATGAGCTAATATCTAGTGAACATATTTATGTAAGTTAAATATTGTAGATATTGATCATGCAAGTAAATGGAATGTTGCTCGAAATATTTAAGCGCACATTCGGAAAACAAGAGTTTCTTTTCATCGAATAGAATTCCGAATTCTTGAAGCTGAAGATTTTAAAAAAGATAATGTAATCGTTTAAGCTTTTTTTAGGTGATATTTATGGAAAAATTGATAAATGGAGTAGATAGTATATATCTCCAGAATATTCAGAAACTTTAAATAAAACATTGCAGACGTAAGAGTATTAGAAGTATAAATTAGTAGGAAAGAGAGCGTTTAATTTTGATAATTTATCGCTCAAGGTACGTACGGACGTATTAAGACTCGCAACCATTGTCGAGATATCCAAACAGATACAAAAATCTCTAATAAAAAATCTAAAATTTCAATATTGAAAATGGTTTTTGGAATATTTTAGATTTCGTTGATACTGTTTATTCGAATGGAAGTAATATTTTTTCTTTTTCTTTGAGATGCTTTTTCGGAATGCCGAGCATATCCCACAAATTGCTTCTTTAAGGCTAGTTTCAAATATGAATAATGAACAGTTAAATTTTTTATGTGCTAGCCACAATTCAACCGATGGAAACTGCGATGAGATCGTTTCACCGCAACGTTTTCACCTCTAAGGTCGAGATCAGGCCGATCTATGCTTTCCGGCTACTTTCCGAGGTCGCTTTTTTCTTCGGAATCAACCAATCGATTTCTTTGCGGCTGCTTGAACCACGAAGCCACGATTCCATGAAACTTTTATTATGATCGACTGACCGTCAACGTTTACTTTCTTCGGAGCACTCAAGCTTAGGTCTGTAATTTGATAGTGAAATTACAATTATCGTTATGTCACGCGGAGAGATTTCCTCGCTTTTTGGTTGAGGATATATTTAGAGCAAATTTTCAGGTAATCATCTGTTATTTACATTTGGGACTTCGTATGCAACAACATGCGTTTCAAACATGAATTGAATTGCTCTTAATTACTTTGTGAATATAAGTACTTCTGCACAGCTTGTCTCCGAGTCGTTATTTTTATCTCACATTATATTACTTTAAAAATGTGATTTTTTAATTTTTATTTAACGCGCTTACTATTGCATCAATATAAAATATAAGGTCTCGTTAAATATACAAGTGTTAATTACATTTGCTATCTTTTGGATTTTGTTTTGTAATGGAAAGCAAAGTTTTGGTGTGCATATATTATCAGGAAGCTTTTGTTTATAACGTTTTGTACACCATGCACTTGAATTTGGTTTGCATAAAATTAATATAAAATGATATTTCTTATTACTACATATTTCTTACTACAAATATAATAAGTGCTTTAAATTGTTATATCTACGATATAAAAACGTTGAAAGCAGCCAACAAACTTTTGATAACTTCTACTTTTATAGATAAAAAACTATTTTAAAAAGTATGCGTACTTGTGCAAATATTGCATCAACCTGCAACGTAAGTTTTATATATTCCACCAACCGAAAACTTTGAGACGGTAAATGCTTGTGGAAAGAAATTGTGCATAAGAACTTGGCTTTCATAAAAGAAGAAAAATTTCGTCCAGACCACACAATCAAATTAAATAATCATATTTAGAAAAACAATTTTCCTTTTCAGCAATCAATTCTAACTCAAGAAATACTCACTTGAAATGCTAAAACATTCGTAATTTGCTTATAATCACGAACATAAAATGCAATACGATACCGGGCAATAGTTCATAAATAGGAAATACCCAGAGGACACTCAAGTTTTCAAGGAATTCCAGGGATTATTAGCATAACACCACCCTGCAGTTTTAAGCGACTATTGCCGAAGTAAGAGTGGCATTCCATTCGGACGAAAAGCAAGTAATATCGCGCGTCGCTGGTTTCGTTCCCCCGTGGAGTGAACACGCACGCGGTCGACGTCGTGGTCAGTGGCTCGCAAGGCCGTTGCCCGGAAACGACTGGCCTGCGTACGTAACACCGTCGATGATTACAACCGCAGATTAGACTCACTCCCTCCTGAATATCGCATCTAGCGCTGATGACTATTGTACTAGACTTCTATCGGTGGATTACTGAGAAATCTGAATGCGATTGGCTGATATTGATACTACGAGTTTTCTTATTACGACTCGAAGTAACTTTACCAGTTCCTCCTATACCTTTCATCTCAATTCCTTTTCGTATCGTGGATTCAACTTATTAGAAAATCCGGCAATTTTACTTTATGACTTTGTTTGAGCATGTATTTAAAATTGCATGGCTGATTTCATCCTTTTAATTTATGCGACGCGCCAAAGGTACATTTTGCTGCTTCTGCATAGTGGCTTTTCTCTTCTTAGGCGATAATCTTAATGGTTGAACCTCTTGCTAGTGCACAAAGATATGTGGTAGCTTAGGTGTATGCCTCAGACATCGTAAGAAATAAGTAGACTACAGAAGCTGTAATTAAACCTAAAATGCCGGAAATCACTTAAATCTTACGTGGAAATTTCAATTTTTTATGATCTTTTGTTGAATTAAATTACGCTATATAAATATTTATGTTAACGATGTAAATGCGAAACAGATGCAAACAGTTAGACTGTCTTCCTTGAAAATTATACGCATTTAGTAGAAATATAAGTTACGAATAGTACGATTTAAATGATTATTGGAAGTAAAACTGAGCAAAATTTTAAGTGAAAACAAAATCAACTCAACTGCTGAAAGTACGTATGAAAGTAGTTCAAGATTATAATCTTATTATATATTTTTACTTTCTCAATAATTAAGATTTTGTGTTTTTTGGGGATTCCGCAATTAATTCATTAAGGAAAGAAAAACAGATTTTATCATAAAAACACAATTTCCATTGTTCTATGATTTCAAAATACCATGCAAGTCTGATAAAATCCTGAAAGCGTAAGTACGTTACGAAAAAAGTAGATTACAAGAGTAGTAGTATATCATTTTTTCAATTGTTTTTTTAACAATAAATTATTAAATAAAATTATCTTTTTACAAACCAAATGAGAAGTTTCAAATTTAAAAATTATTAATCGGTTATGGCTTGTTTTTAATTGAAGACCAGTTAATAAAGTCTGCACGTCCAAATATTTTGTTTGTTTCTACATTCTTGATGGCTTACAGAATACATATTTATTCTAAGGCATCTTAAATTTTCATTATAAGCAAATTAATATTCGACGAAATAATTCTAAAATACATACTTATTTTGTATAGTCGAATGAATAATCGACCCCCTTCCTTATTTAGCGTAAAATCTTTGAATACATCTTCTACTAAAATTAGAGCAATGGTCAAAGTTTGTACCGTTACATGCAGCAGAAGTACGGCATTTATTAGCGATGTAATAAATGTAGAACTTACCACATTACTACTCTAAATGTTGCAATACAGCAAACAATACCTGCGATGTAAAATATGTAGATGTTGGTAGCGAAAATAAAGAAGGATCATTAAATAAACAATCGAATCAAAGATACGTGGATCCCGATGATCGAAAAGGTAATATAAAATCACCGACGACTCTCCCATCTTTCTTCCCATTAGTAAGCCCTTTATAGTATTATATTAGTAAGCTTAGCAGTAAGCCCATTATCGCACTCGCAGATATCGCTATTTTTCCTTTTTCCTCATAATTTTCCATGCAAAATCTAGAAGGATCGCCCGACAGCTCCCCTCGACTAAGCATCATCCGCCGAGACTTAACACACGGGTTCACTCGTGGCGTTTCACCGCTCGCGGATAAACTCGCAGTTTATCTCTGCTCCCGACGAGACCAAAGAAAAAGCCGAGCACACCGTTTTTTGAGGCAAACGTGCGGCGGGATTGGTAACGGACGGTCGATGCGGAGTGTTGTTGGTGTACTCCTTACTAACCGACTGTATCCGCCACGCTCGTAGTTCTGTAGCTCTCCTTACGGCCGAGGGCCTTAAGAGGCCTAACAGGACGATACACCTCGGGATTTAATTACTAGGGCCTACTTCGTGGCTCGAGTGTTCACCGGCGCACATGCGAGGTTGGTGTACGAGCCGATGGCGACGGTGCGCGTCACGCGTGCCACGAATCTTCGCGCGGGAGACTCGATGTCACGAGTTATGACGGATGTGACGCAGGTGCTCGTTATGCGGTCCACGGGCTCCACGAGGCCGCAATAATTCGTCATTCTCGCTTGACGAAACAACGAGTCGATGCATTTGTTGGCTTGACTTTTGCCCTTAATTGCTCATACGTCGAACAGTTCTGGACATTTGTTCCTTTTTCCCTTTTATCCTTATGCGAATGTTAAGCAGTCGTGATTTAATCTACATCGAGAATATTGTCGATTATAGGGGTAATTTAATAGAAATTACAAGAGCATCGAATGGCAATATCATAATATTATTTATCAATGTAATATTGAAAGCTGCTTTATTAACAATTTAAATTAGCCTTCCTCGAAAATAAACAAATTTATCAATTTTATGCGTATAAAATTATTGTAAAAAATAATTGACATATGCAGTTTCTCCATTGAATATTGAAATTAATATCAACGCTAACGGAGCCAAATATTTGGTCGATTCATATTATCTTCTTGCATAAATTTCGTCAACAATTAATTTACATTTCGATAAACTTAAATTAATTGCATTTAGTATTTTACGTTATCAAATCAGTACTATTAATCATAATATTATTTAGTTACCTGATTGAAATCTTTTACAATATGTTTGCAATAAATTTTTTGTGGAAATTTAGTTTCTCTTTCTAGAAATATAATAATGTTTATATTCAACAAATAATATTAGAGGCATGTGTACGCTTAAGCAAACTACTAACTGCGAAGACCAAGCTTTCTTTCCAATCTCTAATGTTATTGGGTAAAAACTGCAAATCGTTGATTTTCTAGCAACAATATTAACAATACGATTATGAGTTTGGAACATTTTAAATATATTTATCAAATAGATCCTTTTTTCAATTATATTAATTTTTATAGTAATTCAGAGTATGGGATTAATTCTTTTGGCTACCTTTTTCTATTAGGTCAAATGATAATTAAAGTATTTCGGTAATGAAGTGTCGGATAGTTCATTCGGTTCGCGTGCAAAGTGAGAAAACGAAACTTCCGAACTTTATTACAGAAGGTGTCGAACTCTCAAAGGAAACATCAGATTAAAAGTTATCTAATTTCTAACCTTCTTTCTTGCTTTCATCTATTACGTATGTGTAATGTAAACTATAAAAACGAATGATAAGATATTATTTTTATAATGTGACAGGTTCGTTTGTATTATCGCAGGGGTTAAAAATACGAAATCATATCGCTTACCGCTAATTCTTTTCGATGACCAAATATACCAAATATTATCGTCAGAGTTTCGAGTTTCGAAGTACAAGTGTTTTTCAGAGATCTATTAAGCCGGAGGATAAAGTTTAAAATAAAAAATTGCCATAATAAACGAAGACGAATCTCTCGAGGTCGCAAATTTCGCGCGCGATCCCTTTCAAAGCACCTGCAGTTATTACGAAGAGAGGCGGAAAAATTCCCCGAAAATATACGGGTTCGGCACTATTATCTCGTTTCTGGTCACAAAAGAACGTAAGCCATAGCCGTATCGGTCGTCCATCCCAAGTGGCTGCTTCACGTGTGATGCATTGGGCTCGGAAATTATGGATTCTTGAGACCCGTGATCCTACTTCCCACACCTGTCGTGCGCATTTCCGAACGATAGAACCCCATGCGGTGCGTGGCCTGTGTTCACCCACACAGAGGCGCCCGCGCGTGTACACGGACACTTGTGTATAGTGAATGGGAGGGGGCGAGGGCAGCGCGTCCTGTAATGCCGGCTGTTGTCCGCAGTCTCTCTCGCCCCATCGGAGGTAGCGTCGCGTGACGACCTCCCCTACCTTTTGGCCTCTCGGTCCGAGCGTGCGCCAAAATAACAACGTACCTGCTCGATAGAGTACCTGGGCCCCATAGGTGTAACGCTTAACGCTGCGTACGCGCGGGAGGACATCGAGCCGAGCGCTTTTCCTCGGCCGGAAGTGCGATGGACACTTTCGGCCATTGTATTCAACCTCACTTTCGAGAGCCTCTCCTATTGCATTATTTTTTTCTTTTTTGTTTTCGTAGAAGCTCTTGCAAAGGCCCTGGAGCAGATGCTTTATTTGTGTTATGTTTGCCTTCGCTTGTCGATTTTGCTTTCGAGCCACGAGCCGCTCATCACGAAATCACCGGCGCTTTGGCGGATAAGGCACGTTGACTTTATCGTATACGGGTGGACTTTTCGTTAGTCTTAAGGGACTAGTAGGTTTACATAAGATATAGTTTTACGAAGGCATGGGAAGTATATGTAGCTCTAACTTGTGTTTCGTCATAAAAGCCCTAAGAGCTACATGACTTTGTCGAATTTTTAAAACTTTGGAATACACGGAGTGAAATTCTTTGAAGAATTCCACTGTTACATAAAAGGCATGCTTCGAGTATTGAAATACCTTGATTATTTATATTTCTGAAAATACGATTAGCCGAGCTTTAGGTGCTTGCGATGTTATTTCGATTAAATGATCTGAATTTGCAACAATTTTGTCATATTTTAAAATTATTTTCTGGAAATTGCAGAACAAGTAATACGGTGCTTTCGTCAGAAAAAGAAACGCAGCAAATAGCTTTGGTGCTGCAGTGCAAAGTTAATGAAATGGAAATATCTGAACGAAAGTAATTCTAGTAAGTTCCTAAACAAAATATTATCCACTATTAATTTAACTTCTGCAAGTTTAGCATGAGTTATAAAGATTATTAGTATAGTAAAAATAATAAATTTTAATGCTTTTCCACATAAGCGGGCACATAATTATACCGAATTTTAACAAATTTTATGCATACGTACATGCATGTATATGTATGTATATTATGAAATAGAGAAATCCTTTAAATCAAAACTATTGCTAAATTATTCTGTAATAGCAATGTTTTAATATATTTAATAAACAATCTCATGTGGTATGCCGCAAAATAACGACGCTGTCGCAAGAGGTGCAATAAATGCTAGCTCAGCATGAAATGATAAATCCAACTGGTTGTGCTTCATTTTTTCACAATTATAACGTAAATTCATTTAGTGTATAAATAAGAAAAGTGTTTACTTATGGATTTATTAAAAACAACTTGTACCTTTAATCCATTAATTAGAAGATAGAAGGTATCCTTAAAGCTACATTTTGCGACAACAATTGAAATCTTAGCTAGACAAATAATTTCGTACAAAAATATGACGCGTCGAAACCGATTATTAATAAAGTATCTCTAGCTCGAAGGATCGCTTAACTAGCGATGTTATTCGTTTAAAAGATTGTGCACTGAACTTAATCTCGTATAAAAGAAAAAACATAAGAATACTCACACAAAAGAACGATTCCGAGCGGCAACTCTCCACCGAAGACTTGTGCGTGTTACAACCTCCGTACACCCTCGTGCAATGGCGGAAAGAAACACGAGGGAAGCGAAACGCGCGCCAGGAGCGATTGCAGGTGAACACCTGCTCAGGTGAGCGCACGCGGCTGACTGAAGGTGTGCGTTGCTCGCTCGAACCAAGTCCGTCTTCGGCTCGATCGGTAGGAGACCCTCGTAAACGGACGCCGGGATGATCTCGTGGAGAGCACTTTTCGGAAATTGCAAAGGCTGCATCTGGACTCTTTGGGGAAGAATAAGGCGCCTGTAATGATTCGGTGATTGGGTTATGTCGCGAACGAACCATTGCTTTTATCTGACAAATATTTAGGAATTATGCCGTCGAAAGTCCAGTATAACTTTTAAACCGATTTTATACAATTGATCATTTTTATACACGCAATATTTATTTTATATGATTATGCGGAGGATTAAATTAGATTTAATAGTAAACTGCTATATTTGTTTACAACTGATTAATATTGTATTAATTTTGTAAGCTAATTCTTAAAAAATGTTTTTGCTTACTTTGCTATGAGCTGAAGTGACAAATGTTATATTTTGTAAAAAGGCAACTTCGAGAAATCTTGTGCAGATCTCGGGGAAAATGCATGTACTTGTTTGCATATTGACGAATAAACTTTTCAATTGATAAATATTTCTAAATACTAAATGGGTAAATATAACGTTATGAGATACAATATGTTATGCATCGCTTGTATAAAAATGAAAAGCAACAATTCTCCTTTAATAAAAAAAAACTTAATTTTTTTATTATATCAATGGTACATCATTATTTGAAATTATCAGGTGAGGAAGATAATTAAAAGGAAAAATATTAGCCCATCGAAAATACGTTTAAATTGCTTTGTCCATTACGTAAACTGTATTTTCTTTGCTGTTATCATGTAACAATTGCACGTCGCACATAACATATTTGTACAAAAATGAGTATTTATGCATTTAGTAGTAATTCATGAATTTTAAGGATTTTATATAAAACAATTCGTTGTGGGAACATTTAAGTATGCGCCATTGAAAATAAGATAAATTTTATTCATTACATTCAATTATCAAAGTAATAAATATATTAGACAATTTTAAACGGTATACTTTAACTAGTTGCTAATAAAATTGACTACAATGTAATATAAATCTTCACAATTTTGTAATAAAATGAATTTTCTGTAAAAGCAAATGCCTTTCAAAATTTTTTTTTAAACATGAATATTGTTAATAAAATATTATTAATAAAATATGGATGAATTGACTTTTTTGCTGTCATGATTTCTAAAAATCATCCAGCGTGATTATTAATTTTACCATAACTTCGAATAATGAAATATGAAATTCGAACGTATTCATGAGAAGAAAAAACGAATTCGATATGGGTACAATCGACAATAAATTGCTATTTTTTGCATGAACAAAGAAGTTTAATTTAAAATCAACGAAATGCTCCGAATTAATGAAAAAGTTTCGCTTGTCCCTGCCAGCACTTAATTAGCATCTCACGACCTTCAAATAATTTACGTTATGCAGAGGCGGTGGCGCGAAATGAAGTCAGCGCAGCGTATTTCCCGCTGGTCTCCCTCTTTCGCGGATATTATTTATCCCTATGTGGGTACGCAAGAACAGTCAGCCAAGTACTATAATAATGTCAACGTCGAGTGCCACGGTCGATGATACGGTACACTATTTGTTCATGCTTTTAATGCTAAGTCATGATTTATGACGTCGGTGTACGAAGAATTCTAATGTCATTTGCATGATTTACTTTAAATTGACATTTTACACAGTTATGCTTTCTCTAAAAGAAAGCTCTGCAATAATGAAAAAAATTTCAAATAAACGTAAGCCTTGAAGTTTGAACGAATAGATGGTACAGGGTGATTTTTGCTTTCATAAACGAACATCATATTTTATCCAGATATCGGTACAATACAAGTAATTCGCGCATTTTTTTCCTTATTGTACGGAAGAATAGAAAAAGTATAAAATACATTTAAAATGATCACTTTAATATTTAACTTGATATTCAAAACTAAGAAAAATCTCACAAACCAATTATTTAAATTATTTTTGAAGTAAGAAATTTATGAAAAACAATGCTTAGAAATTGCCATCAAAGTCATACGTGAAACCATATTTGATCAAATCATGTTCTAACTTCATTACATTAATATTCATATCATTAAAGTCTATTTGGACAAACTAAATATATAAATGAAAGAATGCCTGAATATTTCTTTGAATTCTTAACAGAACATTCTATTATAAAATCTTCCAAATACTAATTATTTGATGATATTTTTTGAAAGTAAATAATACGATAGCAAAAGAATATACAAATTTATTTGTAAAAATTAAATTCGGAAACAGGATTTCGGCTGCTTTCATTTTCTTCTTTGTCTTTTTCTAAATAACGTTATGATTCATTGCGTTATCTTCTCCGGTTTGTAAATGTGAAAAATAAAAGTTAAAAGAGTCTTAAACGTATTAATTAATTTTTATCTAGAAGTTAGATAAAAAATTATTCGATCTTTGATATGAAACTAAAGTAATCGTGCTTGACTCTGCAATTTTAATTAGACTTCTTGCAGGATTTCACTGCAGCAGCTATTTAACCTTATAATAAAAAATTATAGGTACGAAAGATAGAGATAAGAAAACTAATTATTGTCGTTTCTATCTTAAAATAAATTTAATACAAGAAACTTTCATAATATTTATATAAGAATATATAGTCTCACAGTTTTATTTGAAAATTAAGCTTATTCAGGATTATGATTTTAATGAAATTTATCATTATTATACGTACTATATTGGTGTAAAGAGTTAACATTTTACATATCTATGTATTCTAAGATATTCAAAATATATTAATAATTTAATATTATATGGTTATCTACAATATACATGAAGTTGGATATAGATTACTTTGTGATCTTAGTAGTATCATTGTTTCAAAGTATTATTATTACATTACCATGACTAAATATAGAAGATACCATATTTTAATTAAAAAGGATTTTTCGAATTATCCGAGACACAATAGACAATAAAATCTCATTTATTTACGTATAATTTAATTATATGAAATTAATAATTGATTGTTTAGGGAATATGTTTTTAAATGAAAGATTGTATTATGCTTATAATGTATAAAAGAAAGTATGAAAAACTCTTATACTATTATAATAATTAATAAAAGTATTAAGGTTTTTTACAATTATTATTATAGACAACCTTATTAAGTTTTATAAACTATGTGAGTTGATTTATTCATTATATTTAAAGCCAAATATGTAAGAAGCAGAACACTTAAAGTATATACAAGAATAATTCAATTAAAAAATTGAAAGTTTAATGAGTATAGTATACGTATTCATTATGACTGAATGAGCTAATTATGGGTTTCACTTTCGCCAGCAAAATTCGCAGCAACTGGTTTCTTTAGAAATTTAAAGAACCGTTCTAATTTCGTAGGCATGCAAAATCCCGTAACTTAATTAGTTTTTTATTTATATATGTAATTGATACGTTAATAACGATATATTTTAAAGGAAAAAATTGTGATATAACAAAATACATTAAATACGTGTGTGTAAAAAATGATGGCCTTTAAATTGTTTCACTGCCTAGAGTACAAATTTTTTATATTGTAAGTATATTTCTGGATTTATTCAATTTATAAAGCGGTGAATTGAATTATCATACAAACATTTAAAAACTGACATTTGACATGTAATACATTTGTTTTAAAGTTATGCATAAAAGTCTGGTATGGATTTTGTAGATAAAATAGATATTTCGTATATTCATTGCAGATAATGTTTGGATTGTTCGTTGTGGGTAATCTAGAAATCTATATTATCATTTGTAGTTCTCATTTCTTATCATCTATCAGTATTTATGCGAAATGTGATACACGGACATAATTTAATTACTTGTTTAAAACAATATAAGTTTTTCATGAAATATAGCAAAACATGTAAAATATTCTATGAAGGTTATTTCAAAGTACAAGATTGATACTTATTCCTTAAAAAAAGTCATGAAAAAATATTTGTATATAAAAAATTTATTAATAATAAGAATTTATCAATTTTTTAGTTTTTTAATAATATTTATTGAAGGGATTCGTATATATATACACACACATATATGTATCAATTTTAAATTAATGAAATGTATAAATTTTGAATTTTTTTTATTTCTGACGCACAGAAATAATTCAAACATTTTTCAAAATTATACTTAATTAGGTAAAAATAGACTTAGAAATAAGTTTAAAAATATTAATTCAATTTATTTACGATTTAAAAAGGAGCATACATTAATTTACACTGAACGTTATTTTTATAAATATTTTTCTGTAGGATTTGAAGTTTTAACTTTTTAAATTAAACTAATTAAATAGATGAATTTGTATTTAAAACAATGGATTTATCAAGTAGCAGAATTTTAATTAAAATGTATAATTAAGATAAATATTCACCTTAAAGTTTTATGGATATTTCCTGTAAAAAAATTTGTGATCGTGAAAATTGTATGAATGGTCGTAAAACTACCGAGAGTACGATAACGAATGGTGTCAGGTGTTACGACTCTTATACTCTCGCTCTTCAGGAAGCATTTTTTTGGCAGCTACTACACCTGAGAAACTGTTCCTTCTAATAAATTTTGCAAAATAAGTTTAACGTGACGTCACTCAGCTAATAGAAATACATTATTTTACCAGCAAACAGGTTATTGTTATTAGGCAAAATTACTTAAATCTGAATTTTTAATCGTAATATTATTCTTTAAGATAGATCGATACTACATTAGAAGGGTGCTGTTCAGCTTATTTTAATAAATTGAGTTTGTTAAGAAGCCGAGAAATGCATGTTAAAGTAGGCAGGTCTTGTGAACATCCGATACCGTTGGTCGTCGTGCTGTCCGTGCTCTACACGTATTCCCCACCACATCTTTCTTGGAGCTCCAGTGCGAAAATATTAAATTCAAATTGTCTCACGACCACCGCATCGAAAGCAGAGTTTTTTTTTCAAAATCGCAATCTTTTAAGTGCAATGCAGAGTATCTACGTACTTTTGGGGAATTAAAGGATTTTGAAGAAATGAATATGCCTAGAAATGTATAAGATTACGAGAATTTTGAAAATTTACAAAATAAAAGAAATGCTAATAAGATTTTGCATACTTCACTCTTTGAATTTAGCAAGAGAAGTAACTTTATGCCTGTGATAATGAACTTGAGTAAACGAAGGAATATTGAGAAAGTATGTTATGGGATAGTGACCTTTTTAAATGCAGGTTGATTATGATTGCATGAAGTTTTCGATAACGTGAGTTTATTATATTTTTATTATTTTAACTCTTTCATTAATTTTCTAGATTTTTCGATTAGGAGCTCGTGAAGCAGCTTCATATAGATTTAAAATTAAATTGGTTGGTCTATGAAATAAAGAGAGGATTCCGTGATTTCTGCTATTGCAGTTTGTTGTAATAACTGATACATGAGATGTCTTGTCAGATGGATACATATAAGTAAGTAAGATGGATAAAAGTAAATGAGACTATTACTATCAAAAGGTAAGAACTTTTTCTTCGTAATTATTCGATTCACGCTTCACCTTAGAGTGATGAAATATTGAATTGATGAACTAAGTGAAATGTAATATTCCACCTGAAATATCGAAGCGTTTAATAATGTAATACAATATTACTTTACAACTATTGTATGTATGACCAAAGGGAATTTACGACACAATTCACCGTTGCAGCCGAATAGTAATGTTTTAAAGAAGCATTATCAGTGCAAACTAGGATTATAGAAGATTATTAAATCCCAAGAACTCAGAGCGCACTGAAGGGTCGTCGTTGAGTGTCTACGAACTTAATCGCAGATCTTTGTATGAAGCAAGTACCGTCCCTTTGGAGCTTGTCAGCTTGAGTCCGGGTGAGTTAGTGATACCGAGACGATGATACGCACGAGTTCTGTCACGCCAGTCCACGCACCCACGATGGATGGAATCAGGGAGTGCAACATGAATCTGAAATTAGACAAGAGGTTACGGACGAATACGAAGAACAGTTAACGTCATGTCTAGCTTGGTTAGATCACAGGAGCTTCCCCTCTCTCTCGCTTTACTATCCTTTCTGAGATCTGTTCTCCGTCACCAAGATCGGGTTTCTCAAGTGTTCAATTTCAATTATATGGTTATTCCACTATAATTGGTTATTCAGAATGGAATATTCATGAATGTCCACTGTAGAGTACAATGGTATTCTTGGAAATTAGAACGACTAAATTAAACGTTACACGTTAGATTTAACCGAATGATACAAATAATTCCTGAGCAGATGTTAACATTTGTATAAAGTTCCAAAAGTTCTCTGCTCAATAGGTTACGTACATTTTACATCATCGACATCATCGACTTACGGTGACACTTAGTTTAATATTTAAATTTCATTAACAAATGTTTTTTAAACGTAAACGGATGTATATCGACTTATTCTTCCTTCGCACCAACAAATTCACACGAGTAATGAAAGCATTTGCCCTTATTATTTCATAATCTAAAAAAATGTAGTTTTTTAAATATAAATTTGTATAAATACTAAGAAATTTTTCAGAATAAAATTGATTTGGCTATAAATTGCACTAGATTAAAACAAAAGGATAATTCAGAGAAATTGAATGGATTTTGTATTTACTTCACTGTAAAATTGTATATAAATTTGTTTATTACCTAATTTATTAAAAGTTTGGATTAAGTTATTTCTCGCGATTTATAAAAAATCTACTATAGTTTTAATTAAAAAAAATTCCTATAATTCATTTCTGAAATTATTAATTATTTATGCATTCTTGAAAATCTATATTATTGCTATTTCGTAAAGTAAAATTTAAAAGTTTTATATTTTATTGAAAATTTTATAATTAATAGGTTCATCTCCTGAATAAAATATATTAAATCTTAAAAAATAATTTTATTTTACGTTTCAATACGCTTTACACATAATTTTCACAGTTAAGTTATTTGTGTTATTTATGAACGAGCTACTTCGGGAATAATGTTTTTATTACGTTTCACTTTTGAAATTTTGAATATTTTACCAAAGTATTTCTTTTGTACTAAAATAAAATTTTTTCTTCGTCCCAGGAAAATACTTACCAAAGTTTGATCATAAGGCAGAAGTTGAAGATGCGCAGCATTCCTGTTAGTTTACAGATAACTCATAGTTGTTTCCTTTCCACTTTTTATTTATTAACAGTGTGTTCAATGTATTAGAAACAACAATAATTCACTTTTATTTTCTGCTTATTATTTTATTTTATATTTTTCTATCTCTTTTTATCTTGTCAGCTTTCACCCGCTGTGGTAGAATACATGTCTCTCACCTCGTTCTCGTTCTCTTTTTTGTCGCCTTATCTATACAGTATTACGAGGCTCCTGCGGTTGGGAGGAAATCGATTTTAACGCCCGTTTTCCTATTATATACCGCGTCAGCGGCACATTTTTTTTAGATGATTTGATGTGTAATTGATGGTCTATGAGCTCGACAAAAAAGAAAATGTGCTCGTGTGTGTATTGATATGACTGGATGAAGCCGAATTAATGCTTTTAGTTTTGTCGTTAATCATGTAGCTTGATTGAATATACTTTTTCACTTTTTTAAAAGCACGTACAACTATGTACGTGTATTCATAGTTGGTGAAATAGATTTTAAAACTGTATGTAACATTAACAGAAGGGTGAGCATCATTTGGTAATACTGGCATTTAAAATTTAACTAGTATAATTTAAAATAAATGTAATTAAATAAATTAATTAAATAAATTAACGTTCTTTTTCAACTTTATGTGCCGTCGAGATTGAATCAAAATTATTTTCAGTTGATAATGATTGAAGTGAAGCATTCAATCGTCTAATGGTATGCAAACTTTATTCACTATTACGATAGTTTTATTTGACTGGGTTCAATGTTTCTCTTGTTTCTTGTTTTAAGTCAACAGTGCACCAACGTGCAACGACGCAATATGTATCAACAAAATCATCATAAGTTATTAAAATCAGTTGTCTTTTAGGATTTTTATACATAAGAATGAAAATAATAACATTCAATTATTCAGTATTTAATATAAGTGAAAACAATTGATGCAGTCTATACACACTTTATCGATAACCAGGATAAATTTTTCAAAAAGTATTTTCTCTTCTAGTGTACACTTTGATTCACAGTTCAATAACAGGAATGTAGGTACAAATTCCATCGTGCTTCCACATACTTTGATTTTATTTTGACACTCTGTCATTACCGACACTAGAAAACATTCATCGAACATCAGCTACAAATTTTCGCATCGCAGCGAAGCTCGATATTTCATTAGTATGCAGTAGAGAGGCTTCGAAAATCCGAATTTTTCGATGCATCTGACAATTTTCCGCTGCACTTGTTTTCCGCCGCGCTTATCGTTCCTGAGCTCTTGCGCTGTATTCGGACGGTGCAGTCAGTAATAGATTTCCTGCACTTGTGTATACTTATGATTATATATATATCCTCTTGATCCTTCCGATTGAATCAGGTGGTTGATTGTTTGGACAGTAAAGCTCTGTGATATATGTGGATAACTGCCGGCGGATCCACTCTACATCAAAATGTGCTGGTAGGCTTAATTGTGTAGGCGCATGGGAAAATGAACGACTGCGTGCATTTGCATGCGTGTGCGCGCGTTCTTTCGCGTTCCGTGCGTACGCTGTCACTTTACTGGGTAGTGACGTGAAGCCGTGATACCTGTTGTCGACAGTGTTTTCCACGTTATTGATAGTCCCGAAGCTACGGTAACCAGCTGCTGCTTAAGGAACGCGATCGTTTATTTTTACCTTTTTCTTCTATGTGATACACCCATGGATGGATTTCTCATTTTTCACTGCTGCTATGACATAAAATGTCGAAGGACTTTCAAAGGAAATCGAGTTCGATACATAATAATACGACTTTCCTGGAATACTTTTAAAACGAATTTCACATCGGCAAAGATATCTATTCGGTTCAAATTCAAATTGAAATACGTTAAAGATAATTTTTAATAGTTAATATTCTCATACTTCATTAAATTATCACTTTTATTGTTGGTTTTGTCATGTAATTTTTAAATTGTTACATTGCATTGTAACTTACAATACCTAATTTAATTTTATAGTTCATCGATACTGAAAGGTACTTTTGGGTCACACGCGTCTTTGATCGGTGAACTAAAATTGATCAAATAGATAATAATTAGTTTGTAACCATGATATTTTTTAATAATCATATTGATACTATTTTCTTAAATTTCTTTTTGTATTTTCAAAATGCTTTAAAAGTTTAGTTTCATTTTTTATTTAAAATTTCTCATTTAATATTTACAATGTACTATAGTATTAAAATAGCTTTAAGGTATCTGCAAGTGTAAGTTTAAGTAATACAGAGTCATTTTGCGTACTTAGATTTGCATACATTAGTATTGCTATTATTCATTCCAATGTATATTAATGCTATATATATATATATATATATATATGTAATCGATATCACAATGACAAATTTAAATTCTAAGAATTCCATATTTTGAAAATTACTATAAAAGTACGATTTTAAAATTTTTAATTAAGAAAAATCATTTTCATCATCAATACACAATATTAAGGAAAAAACGGAAGATAAAGTCTAATTACAATATTGTTAGCCGAATTATTTTATTTACATTTAAAATGATTTTTTCGCGAGATAAATAATTACTTATGGTATGTAATACAACTTCATAATTAGTTAATTGATTTTTAGATCATTTTTCAAGAGTATAAACTTTAATAAAATGACCGTATTAATTGTATAATATAAAAAAAGGCAAATTCTAGCCGTTGAGTGGATTAAAAAAAAAGTTGTAATTTTTTACTACATCAAATTGAGCTGCATTAAAATTTATTCAAGAATTAATTAAATAATTTTTCTAATATTATTTAGACTTGTACAAGAAGAAGTTTGCAACAATACAAATAACATTTGGAGTAAATTACGAAAGAATTACGAAAATGCTATTTACATCTATAAATTTTTGTAACGATTTAGTATTAACTATTTTCCATCATTTTTAAAACATCTTGTATTTGTTAAATGTAAATGATAAATCATTGAAAAAATATTTAAGCATTTGTTAAAATATTTTATTAGAACTAAAACATCTGTTGAAATTTTACTGTGAAATATTTACATTGAACTTTTTTTGTAAATAATTTGTTGTCAACGAAAAGTTCAACAACATATGTAAATAAGTTTTACTCTACAAGAGATCTCAATAGATTGTCTCATTTACATTTGTAGCAGTATCTTATACAGGTTAGTAAGTAAGAAGAAGAGATCACATAATTGTTTATCGACGCCCTGACCTAAGTGAAAATAAACAGAAGTAAAGGGAGGAAATTTTTCATTTCCAAAGTTCATCAAACGCATATGAATATATAGGTTTAAGGACTTTAAACATATGTATTTCAAACCATTGATATTATTGAATAAAATTAACTTTGATATTATAAAAAATTACATGTTTTATTTATTTCAATATTTTTTATATCATTTCTTACGATAAAAATTGAGAAAAAAAGGAATTTTTTTTATAAATATTATCTTGTATAAATAATCCGCATACGTATCCATGCACATATTCAAAGTCACACATCCATATCTGCTCATATTTACGAAACTCATTTGTGAGAACTATTACTTTATTATTTAACCAATTACTTTAATATTAACTTGCATTCAAGGCAAAAACATTTGAGAAAAATGCATTTTTTATTTACATAAATGGCAAAGTTTGCATATACATTCTTAAATAGAATATTTCAGTTTTACAATGTTTTTATTAAATTGTCTTATAATTGTGTAATTTCACTGTAAACAATTGAAAAGTGTTCCAATCATCTGTTATAAATCTAACCTATTTTCGGATATATTTTCATAGAATAAAATATAAACGATACGTATTTCTTATCTACCGAAATACGATATAATAGGAAATCATCCTTTAAAGATGATTGTTTATGAATTCAGAGAAAAAAAATTTGTTTCTGACATAACCAATTGTAAGAGTTGTTTTACAATGATCGCATTATAGTAAAACAATATTTGTAATAAAAAATTAATTATACAATAAAAATAATTCCTTTTAAAATTCTTCAAAATATTTTTCTTCTCGTTATATCAAATATTATTACAATAATTTTTTACAATATTTCTTTACAATTATAATTACAATTGTTTATTTACATTTGAAAATTCTAAATTTTTTATCATTTCTATTTTTTTTATCATTCTCATTTGTAGATTATAATTCTGGAAAAGTTTATTTTAGAATTTTAAAATGTCGGTAGGTAGTTTATAATAATAAATTTCTCTTGTGATCCAAGTAAAAGAAGCTCTTAAAAATTAATTCTCTGTCAAATTATTAGCATACATACGTCCTCATTTATGAAGTAGAGTTTTAAATGTTTTAATAATTATTCAGTAGATTGAAAAATGCCAAATTGTTTTTGGTATTGTACACCATAACGTGGATGAATTAAATGGGCATCGTACCGGGAAGATTTTTTTTAGATAATTTATAATTTTATACACAACACAAAATATTTATTATTACCTTCGAATGACACAAAGCTTCTCCTTGTCTTTGGTGATTGAAAGGTTAATGTTAGGCTAATAGTCGATAAAGTAGGATAACTTATTATACGGAAGAAATACCAGATTTGGAAATATACTGAAAATTATATAACTACTAGTATAATGGTAATACACATAAATCATTTCTTTACAGTTCATAAAATATTATGAACTTCATCTTTTACGTCTTCGAATATACGTCGAATGCACATCTACTATAAAATAATGTAAAAAACATTGTGGTGCGAGAATAAATTATATGAATATACCAGCATACGAATTCGAATTTAATTTAGAATTCGGAAATAAAATTTAGTTGTAGCTAATTCACTTTTTTAATGTATTGTATTATGATTTTTTATTTATGATTTTCAAATTATACCAAATACGATGGATTATTAACTGATATCATACTTTTCAATTAGTGCTTAATTTTATATTGATTAATATTTGAACTCATGAGTTCATACCTCTTTAAATAGACTCTGTTGAATAAATAAAAAATTCAACGTAGTTTTAACATTAACATTATTTACGACAAGTAAAACATTTAATTTTTGGACGTTGAAAAATTTCAACTTTTTCAATTCACAAGCGTACTTGATATTTATAGTAATTTTTGAAAAAATGTTTATACATTTTTATTATCATTATGTAAAAAATTTCTATTTCACTTCTAGATTTTATATTAATTTTGTTCTCTAAAAATATGAGTCATAATTTATAACCAGCGATTCGAAGAATTTCGGGATGTAAAATTTTGAAAGATTATAACGTATAAGGTCATTATTTATAAATCGAAATATAGTTGTTAGACTGAAAATATTCTTACTAAAGATGAATTGATACTTATTTCAGAATTTTAGAAAATATGTAATGAAATAATGTAAAAAAATTGCTATACAATATAAACTTCTTCCATAATTTCTCGATACTTTCTACGAATCAGCGCTGATTAGAATAAATTTGAGCGAAAATCAGGTACATCATAAAAGCACCTATTTTAATTAAATCCTCTGATATTACAAATCATTTATAAGCGCAAATCCTTCCGAGTTATGATTTGTTGCATCATGTAATTAGATCGTGAAATCTAGAATTCTTCGTGATAAATTGACGAGGGTAGAATTCGACAACGATCCCATTCGATAAAATGAATCACGGCATAATAATCGCCCGTGCAAAGAGAGTATTCTCTTGGTGAAAATTTGGCGCGACTAGACCAGGAGTTGGTCCGACGCTTGCGCGGAACTTCACCAAAGGTAAGGGTGGGTCGTAGCCGCGCGGTTGGCTTCTGCTCTGCTCAGTTCACCCCGGACAGTCGCATCTCCTCGTTGTCCACGACCCGTTCGACTGCTACGTTTCGCGGAGATTTCAGTTCCTCCCGCTTGGTTGCTACGCATCACGAAGGAGTAAACGCGCGCGAGCTTTTGCTTTGTACGCGCAAGAGGTGCACACGTGCCCAGACACCGACACGCGTCTTCTATTTTGCATGACTCGATTGATCGCGCGCATCGCGTTCGAATTACAGGCTAAGGGCGATGACTGAGAGAAGCGAAGTGAAGTGACACGTTGCTTTTTTTGTTCCTTCTTTTTCGAGCCTTATTTTTCGTTGATACTTATCTCTGGCTCCCGGTTCTATTACGTAACGCGTTCTCACGGTGCTAGGAGAAGCACAATTGTACATTAGAGAGGGAGGTTTTCTGCATCCTTGCGATCCGGTAAGTATAAGGAGCTGCTAATTTTTATTGAGTTGGATCGTATACAATATTTACATCGAGCATTAATTGGAACGTGATTTAATCCATGGTAAAATTGAACGCCAAGATAAGATGGTAAGATCACTTTGCTTGAAATCAGGAAAACATCGCTAAGCTTTTTGCGTTGTTTTCGCTGTGCCATTGATATTTTTAAATTATATTGTACAATATATACAACAGTTCAAAGTCTCGTTATAATTATTTACAATACGATGGAAATAAGTAATTATGTTAATTATGCTTTATAAATTTGGATTGAACAATTAATTATTGTTCAATTGAGTATCAGTCTTGAACATTCATTGCTACATGAATGCTACGTAAGAGTGACTTTTTATTTCTTTATTATAAAGTGATTGATTATTTATTTGATTTATATTTATACTTTGGCTGAGGTCTTGAATTAATAATCGCAAATTTTATAAATGGTAGAATGATTTCAACAAAAGTAGCGACTAACATATTTTTATCGTAAGAAAATTTACGACGGCTAGAAAAATGTCGGGTACAAAAAAACAAAAATATCGATTGATAAAGATTTCTCTCATAATAAAATAAACATCATTTTTGCCCGCGATAATTTGCTTTCAATTGGACGATATTTTGGAAACACGACGAAATCAAGGGATAAAACAAACAACCGCATAAATTGTCGTGAATCTGCCACGCCACATTCATACCGCAAAGACCGATAAAATTCGTTGGGCGATAACAAAGCGAAGCGCCAAATGAATTATTTGGCTTACCCCTTTACAACACGCGCATCAGCCAATCTCGTGCACAACATGGCCTGCTCATAACATCTCGAAAACGAGCGGTTCTGGAAAATCCCAACGTTACGTGGGATCAACGCGCATCACGTGACAAAGATAATGAACGACACCCAGTGAAAGAGGGTTGGCGATAAGTGCTGTCGGATTATATTCCTTCCCCGATCGCGAAACCACGAGCAAGACGAAGATGCGTTACCAATACTTACTTCGATGGCTTCGTAGATGTTGACCAGACTGCGGTGGACTCACGTCTGGCAACGATTCACCCTGTCAGTACGCACTTGGTCTTTAGTTACACTTGTGCGGATGTTCGGGTTATTGCCTTTCATATTATGTAGTGCAAGAAAGACCAAGTTCTATATGCAAGATATTGGCATGGTATTATTTATGGAATCTCATATTCGATTCGTGGTTAGATATATCATTTCTTTCTAGGCAGGTTCTTGTCGGATCTAAGATCTTTTATTAATTTTGAAGAATAATCGACATTCATGATTCTATGCATTTGTGAAATCGTTACGCAAATTCGATCCTTTATTAACAAGAAGAAATGCTTTAATTGCTTACTTATTAAACAGTCAAGATGTAGTGAATTTTAGTGAATTTTCAAGAGATAATTTAATACTAATTTTAAAATTGTTTTTTAAAATTTTGTAATAAATCTATGAATTTTATACTTATTAATATACCGTTTTAATTGCATTTGATATAATTCACGCAATTAAACCATTGCTTAATGTATGTAAAAAATATAAAAAAAAATATTATAATTTATTATAAATTAATAAATTTTATATATTGTGTGCATTTATTAAAGTTTTACTCATTAATATGAACTTTTTTAAATACAATAATGTAGGACTTCTTTTATCTTTACTTCTTCATTATACATGTACAATACTTCGGGAACATGAAAGGAATGCGTTTCTTATAGATAAATAAATAGAAAGAAATAAATAGATATATACAAATAATAGAAAATACATAGAAAAATAGAAAGAATTACGATTATAATAAAAATACAGAGACGAATATATTAAATCTTATATAAATTTAGTAAGAAACGTTTATTTATTATATGTATATGAAAGATACTGTGTCATTAAATTATTATTACAAGGAAACTATAATATTTAATTAGAACCGAAAGCGTTTTTCGAAATATCTATTAATAACGAATGTATTCAAAGAAATAAAGGTCCATAATATAGTACTCTAAACACGCAAGTAGTTCTGTAAAATAAGTCGATAAAATTTGAATTTTCTATAGGAATGAATTGCGAAGAATAAAAACTTATTCAATATTCATAATTTCAATGATCAGTTTACAAGTATGAACAAACATTTACTTGATCGTGATTATAATCTTCAACGTAACGGTTATTTAAATTATTTATAGATGATAAATGTTGAGTTTATTGCTTAGACATTGCTTCAAATAAAGCATAGAGTATATTGTGGCAACTTCTTTCGCTATTCGCAAATAAATCACGAATGTAGAGCAGGACGATAATTCAATTGCATAAAATTACTCGCAGGAAATCTAACACTTTATTCATGTGCAAACTTCCCATAATTGTGAAGCAATTTTTTTTGAATTTTCTTATTATACTGCAATACTTGACAAACGGTGTTTTTTTTTCATTCAAAATAAAAATTTATAGAGTATCCCTAGAGTCAAGAAGTTTTTAATAACACTAAACAAATTCCAAAAAGTTCTAAAATATCTTATATTCTTCCATTTAAGTTATACAAAGAAGAAATTAAATTCTTAAAGTAAAACGACACTATAAATTTGAAATAGAATTTGTTTTTTATTATTAAGAAACTTAGAGATAAAATAAATAATAATTAATGCATCAATCATTTAGTTTATAAATATAAGTTATACAATGATAAATTTTCTATGAAATAAAAGAAAATATCTATAGACAAAAATTAGAAACGATAAAAATTTCAATCAATGGAAATCATACTGTTTGCAAATGATATATTTTCTTTTGTTTTATAAACTGAGAATTATAATTTTAAACTTCATCCCAATACATGTTTTTGTGACTAGTTATCCTTTACTTAAAAAACAAAAAGAAACATAAACGAAGAATTTATTTGCCGAGATGAATACAAAATGTTGAAAAGCGAAAATTTCATCAAATGTCTGAGTCCGAACATTTGATTGGTTTGGAAATTTTACATTCGTTGAACGTAAAATCGTCGGCAACTCTAGTAACGGTGGTTTCAAGTATGATATCCTACATTCCGTTTGAAGTCAGGCGGGGTCTCTTATTTAGCTTGTTTTACATGTAAAGATAGATGTTAAGGCTTGAAAGAGAGAGAGAGAGAACGATGAAAAGCGAGAGAGCGAGAGAAGGAGATGAGTAGATGAAAGGAAACACTGTGAGGGGAAGTTAAACGAAACCGTATTTGGAAAAGTCATGTGTAACTAGAAGTCGGCAACTAATTTATGTCAGTAGAGTTATGGTCATTGTAGCTTTTAAAAAATCCGAACTGATATAAAATTTTATATAAAAATAGATCAATTTTTTTCAAATTTATCATTTAAAATAAAAAACAAACAATTATCGTTGAATAAATTTCTTATAAATATAAATAAGTAACAATTGTATGTAAAATAATTGAAACGTATAATTAAAAAAACATTTTCGTACAGAAGTACGTCTAACTTGTCCTCTAAAATATATTCATTAGCAGTTTAATGTACAATTTACTGTTCTGCTCATTCAAGAAATTTATAAAGATTTTCTTATTTACATAATTGTGCCTTTAAATAATGTTATTTATTTTGGAAATATTTTAAGATAAATAAAAAAATAGAATAAAAAATAAATCTTATTCAAAGAAAAATCAACATTTTATCAAACCCTGATAGATTATCTTAAACAAGACTATTAAATCTTAGAAATTTATTGAGTTCTTTATGTGTGCGTATGCGCGCGCACGTATAGTCAATAGAAATTTATGAAATCGTAATATTTTGAATTAAATAAATTTTAGTATTTATTTTCTAGTGCCAACGGCATATGTCAGTTTATCAATGAAGAATTACAATTGTGGTTTATAAATGAATTAAGATTTCCTAGTGATATCCTCAAAAGCGATTTTGAAAACGAAAATTAATTATGACTAAATAGAATTTTTTGTAGGAACTGAAAAAGTTTTGAGCTAAAATTTCAGTTTGGAAACGATACCTAGCGCGTTGTCCTACATTTCCCTTTGAGCGTCATGACGCGTTTAAGCGAAAAAGACAAACGAGATAATAAAAAGATGCTTGAGAGTAAAGCGTGACATTAGTACAACACGAGTACAAAATAAGAAAATACGAAAGGAGGAAGCATCATCAGTCGAGATTTTTAAAAATACATAATGAGATGAAAACAAATATCTATTCTTACTTCCTATATCATTAAATTGTGAGTAAATGCATGTAACAATAATTTGGAAAAAGTTCTAAAACAAATATATTTGTGAACAGAATCCCATTAATAATAATTTATCAATTTTCTTATTGTTCATTTTCATTCTATCATTAAAAGCTTTTGGAAAAATATTGTACTTTGTCAGCTGCACAATACTATTCAAAATTAAACGGCATATGATTACGTAAATCATAAATGGAAGCTCTTTATAATTAAAACGTTATTTTGTCTCTTGTAAAACGTTTGTGCTACTTAAATTTATTAAAGCTCCTACGGTTGATGAAAATTTATCAGAACAAATTCTACGTCATTATAATATAAATAATAGTATATGAAGTATTATTAAGATTTTTATCTTTCATATGCGATTTTCTCAGACTGATTAAAGCTGAGAGCCAATTTTCGCCAAAATTTACTACATTACCATATAAATAATTCACACATTCTTCTTTACAGAAATATATATTTATATATATATATATAAATTTTAATTAATCATGGATAGACGGTAAGATTCATAATATCATATTTTAACTAGGTTTCTTCTCATTTTTACACAGAAAAGAGAAATGATAACCGCAATTTTAAATTGAATTTAATACTTTATTTTAATTGAATGTAAAAATATTGCGTATAAAATTTTTTTCGTTTAGATTTTAATAAGTCTACAAGTCTTTCAATTTCATAACATAATAACCTAATTGTTGCAATTTATGTTTTATTAATCGAAAGTCATAATTTGAATAAGAAATATTAAAGCTTGAGAAATAAATATAGTGATTTATTTTTCGTCGTGTATAATATTTCTATGTATGTAATGAGAACTTAGATTTTTGTTGCCCTGTTAGGATAAAATGATACAATTCGCTTATTTTATCGAGTATGACATCTGCAATATTCTTTATTATTTATATATTTTATTATTTATTTGAAATTTATATCACTTAGTATACTTGTAGTACGTCAAGAAAATCTGCAATAATTCGCTTAATGCTTGTGAGATTACGTTTGCGGGTGATGGTAGAGTCTTGTGATTCTTATCGTAGCCAACATCGGAGAATCAGAGAATACGAGAAAGAGAGAGAGGGAGAGAGAGAGAGAGACTAAGAAACTTAAAAGAAACGGTTGCAGTCGTTTCATAAGTAGAATATGCTCTCATAGATGCTCTAAGGCTTCGATTGGCTTTATGTAGCTCTAAAAGGTAGAGAAAGTAATGCGTGCGAGTAAGAATATGACTTCATTTTTTCGATCGGTCATCATCCCTCATTTCTAGGGGTTGACTTTCTTACTCTTATTTTTCTCGAGAAATATGTCTTAATGGTGAAGGTAATATACTCATCCTTTTTACTGTCTTGAAAAGTTAGCTTTATTATTATGTGGTGAAAGTTTTAGGCTACAAAATCAACTAAGTTTCTTTGAAATACCTTTCTACGTATTAATTTATAACCTTATTATATCTAACTATTGAACTTTCGACTTATAAGATTTTTCAGATAATTAATTAATTTCAGCAATATTTTTAAAATTCTAAACATTAGATGACAAATGCACATTAGAAGTACAAAATCGTATATTACTTATTACGTTAAATTCTTCATCAATTAATGTTGCTTATAATTTTGTATAATAATATTAATTAAAACTGATCAAAATTAAAAAAATAAACACAAAATTCTTCGCCCATATATACATTTATGTAGATGTATATAGATGTATCAAAATCTCGAATTGAAACCCTTTTTTCTTTCAATTGTTAACGTTTAAGAATTTTTAAAGTTATGAAATATTAAAACTTTTCCTATGAACTTTACAAGTTTTCAGTGATAAGAAATTATCACTTTTATAATTAAATGTCTTCTTATCTTGTAGTATAATTAAAATTTTTTCTCCAGCGTTTTAATTCAAAATATTTAGTTTTATTAAATTAATTTTTATAGCACAATCGATAGTAGTAATTTCTTGTATGTAAAAACTAAATGAAATCTAATAAGAACAAATATATTTAGTATTTCCTATGAATGTTTCTAATAAAATATCATAAAATATTAAAGTGCAACAAAAAAATAAATTTTAATAAAACAAATAATATCTTAATTTTATCTACTGATTAATTTTATACTGATAATTCATCTCTTGAGTACCAAAGCGATAATTTAAAAATATTTTAGTCAGTTATTGTTTAATATGCAATTCCGTCATTAAATGAAAAGTACATATATTTTATACATTATGCTTTTTTAAATTTTGATTTTTCTTAATAGTAAAATCTATATAGAAATACGGGCTACAACAAGTTTTTCATTAGAATTTCGAATATAAGAACATAATAATTTAAATATTAATGAACACTTATTATAAAAAAATATGAGATAAAAATTTTGTCAGTAAATTCTCAAATTTCTTTTGGTTTTTGTATATGCATCGGTAAAAGAGTCTGTGTAATTTTTACGCGATACGATTGTTAAAAGTGCTTCTCGAGTCTTATAAGATTTAAGTCTTCAAAAGATGGTTGTGAGAGTAATTTCACTAACTTGGACTTTTCTTTGTTTCTTGCATGTATATGTTATATACAAAGAAATCTTCGCTTTCTTTTACAATGTTTCATAATAATATAGTAATTCTTCATTACAACATTTATTTTCGCACTTATTTTTCTTTAATGACTTTCTTTTTTTGTTATATTTATTTTGATTGACCAGCAGACAATTTTTATTTTTATTTAGAAATGCTAAGGTAATAAATAAAATTTTCATTTTTTATTTAATTTATTATTGGTGTATATAGTTTGATTTTCATTAAGTCAGGGTAGTCACATAGTTCTTTCATCAAAATGCATAATATATTTAATTATACACATAACGAATCTAATTAAGTAATTTATGAGCAAAGATACATGTAATTGGTCTTTGACATTTTACACGATAATAAATAAGAATAAATGAATGAAAATAACGGAACAAAGTTTAGATTTCCTTCCAGCAGAGAAAATAGATATAAGATAATTAATAATAAAGATATATGATTAGAAATACAATTCATAAGAATTAAATTATGTCATTTGTATCGTAACAAAAAGAAAACGTATTTTATAAATTGGAATAATTTTAGAAAAATTAAACGATCAGTCAGAGAATATATTTTGTAGTCATGTGGCTTTGTATGTAAATAATTTCGAAATTTTTGTAATATTAATGTAAATTTCTGCTCATAAATATGGTTGTCCTACGGTTTATATCCTATTTCAAACGACCACCCTTATCATTTTATTTCGTACCCTTTATGTATCATCTTTCATTAATGGTGCAAAAGAGGGTGAGTACTTTGCTTCACTTTTCGATTCTATGTAATATTGGATAATGATCAATTTACTGGATGATTTGTATTCAGAGTTGCATAAATCTTACCACATATATATGGAGAAATTAATACATAATTTAGTCATAACCGTGTTTAGAGATATTTCAGTAAATAGTAATATATATGAGTTATTAATAAACGTCGATAATCATCGATTATATTTTTAATTATTTAAGTGAAAAAAATCTTACCTCTGAATGTACTTAGTACATAAACTCTAAATCAAAATGGTATTTTATACGAATATGTTTATTATGAAATTATAAAAGTTTAATATATTTTTCAAATTTATTAAGAAAAAAATTAGAAGTATATTTTATTATTATTATTACAGCAGTGGCTGCAGCGTAAATATATACGCATACACGTTGCATTTGCTCTCTTGCCACGTAGCAGCTCTTGCTTTAAGTCGTCGAGTGTCGTTTTGCGCTAATGTAAGGACAAATGGACTCAATGGCAAGTGCACGCACAAATACCAAATTTCACTTACTTCTTCTCTCCCTATCTCTCTCGTGTTGGATACAAATATTCTTTATGATCGATCTGCGCATCATTGATCTTTGGAGAATTATCATTTCCTTTTATAAAAAAAACCATATTGGCACGTTAGTTCCTAATAACTCAGAAGTAGAGTTACTCATTCCTTGTTAATAAGTATTTAGCATCCTTTGTAAGTCTGAACATAGACTATCCTTACTTACAACTTTCATCATACTAATATTTGAGTCCCTTGACATCCAGCAATTTTATTATAATTACAAATCAGGAAAGTTAGTGTTACAGAAGTTAGTTCTTATCAATTTTAAAATTTCAACGACTGCTATTATAGATGGAATTTTTAATAAATCAATAAATTTGTAATAAATCCAATAAATGTATTTTAAATCTCGGAAATTATTATTTATATTTGTTAGTATCTAATATTTTTTAATTATCAAATTATCTCTTTTAAATTAATTAATTTATTATTCACTATCAGTCGATAGACACAAGTTACAGAAATAATAATATGACTATTCGTATGCGGATAAGGATAATAGCTTCTAACTTATGGAAACTTATTTATAATTTTTAAATTAATTTATCTTATACCAATGTGGTGCAGAAAATTTTAAATATGCACAACATTTTTTTTTAAACCTAAGAGATTATAAAGTTTCATAATGTTGTTTCTGACTTCAAATTATTTCGATCAAAGTTAAATAGATCTTTTTAAAATTTTATTCCTTATTAGGAAGTAAATTTTCTATTTAAGGCGCTTTTAGGCCTAAAATAATGAAGTAAAATATTTAAATTTTTTATTGACATAAAATATATGATATTGTAATTTTTAAAGTTATTATATTAAATTATGTGAATATTATGGCAGAAATTAGAATATTTGAAAAATGTTATTTCTTAGCTTACTGTTTTTAAATTTATTATTAATTTTAAAATTACTTTTAAATAACTTTTAAAATTTATTACTTTTAAAAAAAGTAATCATTTTATATTTAGTAAGTTAGATGATATATTAATATTAAAATAACGTAATAATTGCAGATTATGTTATTGATTTACTGCAAATATTATTGATTAATTGCAAATTTTGTCAATACAAAGAAGAGAATTCTATAATACCCATTTACTTAATTCTGAAAAATAAAAGACTTTGTTACTCTTCATAGAAATACGTAAAGAAAATGAAAATATACGTGTTGCACAGCGGTATAACATATACGAAATTTCGGAAATAGTTTCACGCTCCACTCACTGACTCTAGCAAATCCCGTGCATAGAGCGATGCACACATACTTCCGTGCACTCGTGCATGTAATGAATGAACACGTTTATCTTCTGAAACCGCAATATGTAGAATTGAAAAGCACGTCGCGACGTCACGGACTGAGCCTCTGACGTCACGCTCGTCTAATACACCCACGAAGATCGTGGTACCGAGACTGCAAGCTTTCGTCGACGCTGACGGCGTTTTTCGTGCTCCAGGATGAACTTTCAGCGGATAAGCCCGAATTAGGATGCAGAGCCACGTGACGTTGATATTCAGTCTCTCTCGTTCTTTCCTTAACCGCGGATAAGGAAACTGAATCCCGAGGCTGGCAGCCGGTAGATAGAAATGAAGGCGTTTGTGTTTGTCATTGCACGACTAGATGCACTCCGAAATATCAAGGGCTTCTTACGAGGTATATGGGATTGGCGCAAAAAGATGGTTTAAAAAAGTCAAGGGTCATTGACATGTACCTTTTTTTTTGCGTAGATGAGTGTTCCTTCTTCCTTGTATGCATTTCAGAGACATTCTCTGCGTCTTCGGTGATCTTTGACGTTCAAGTTCTTCCTATTTTAACGAATTTACATGACTTTTTGAAATTCAATGAAAGAATGAGTTTTAAAAGGAATAAATTTTGTAGAACTAAGATCGAGAGCTAACGTATTTCTTCAAGTCTTGATGCATTTCAAAAAACATGTCAGATCAAAAGTGAAAATCTATGTTTTTTTATTCCCTTAATACATCGGAGTATTTCAAATATGAATCTATTTTTTAATTACACTCGTAGTTTCTAAGTAAAAAATCAAGGTAATTACAACGATTTTATGTTAATAAAAAAGGTATGTATTAATGGAGTGCTTTTATAAATCGAATCAATATTCAAGAATTACTTCCCATCGCTACTAGAGTTAATCGTTCAGCTTATTCTTACTCAATCATTTAAGTTATTTTATTATTAATGATGAAAATATTTACCTCTCTGGCTATTACTTTTGAAAATTCTCTTTAAAGCAACCGAATGCAATTAATAGTTGTGTGGATGATTTGTGATACTGTATGATTTATAGTTAAAAGTAATAGGAAAGGAATATCAGCGAGGAAAAGAATTACTCCCATAGTAATCAATTATCATTCTACAACTAAAACAATATCTTCAATGTTTGCAAATTAAAATATTCTAGTAATACTGTAATCAAATCTATGTTACTGTTCAAAGGACACCTTCTTTTTTTTGTCTAGACTGACGTTCGTGTCTAAGAAGAGCAAGAGACGGAGAGGGAAAAGCACTCGAATAAATCCGTGTTACATTGATACAGTGCTTTAATTAATATTCAAGCTAGTCGTGTAGACCCAGAACGACATTGCGAGCATAAGGAAGGAGATCGTGACGTAACTATAATTGTTCGTCGATTCCACTTGTTCGAACGAAGAACACGCAAAGTTCTTGCACATAAGGGCACAGGTGCTCGCTTTGTTGTTGCGCCAACGAGTGCGAATACTAAGAACTGCAATGTTATCTATACGTTATTCACTTTAATTAATTTCATATTTACAGGTGGCTTTTTTCTTTTTACGTATGAAAACGCAGAAGGCGCTTCGTCAATCTATAGACGAATTGTATTATTCTTTTATTAAGTTCTCTCTGAAGTGTACGTACCTAAGGGATTAAACTTAAAATATATTTCAACTTAAGATGCAAACACAGTGACTGAAATATTTAATGAGATAAGCAGTTTCCCAATTCATTTTTAATCTCAATTTTAATTTACCCTTTGTATAGACTTTTACTAACTTTTTATTTTGTATCAAGAAACTTCATGTTACGTAGTACGTAACACTGTTACGTGTATCGTAGCAGTGTTAGGTATTCTAAATACTCCGACGAACTTTCATATTTACGTTTCTCCATTTGTAAAAATCAAGCACGCAAATATAGTTAGCTAATTAACTCGATTGTTAAAAGTATGCAGTTTAAAACTTATAGTTGTAAACGTTAAAAGTAAATTTTTACCTTGTACGCAAGATTAAATATTTTAATGATACTGGTACAATTATTTAATATTTATTTACAATTGTAAAAGATCGTTGGATTAAAATTTTATAAATTGAGGAGAACAAATTCGTATATTAAGAGTAATTGGTCCGCATATTATCACGTACGTACAAATATTTTATTTCTGATGTTTTACAATTTTATGACGGTACTAAGATCTATATCTATGACGTTTTGAAAAAAACTTAAAAGATGCTACGTTAATTTACTTTGATACCAGTAATTTTTATATATGTATTCTAATTATTGGAAATACATTTGGTTCTATTTGAAAGAGGTAAAAATTTATGAAGGTACAGATAGTTCGTTTGCGCACTTGGAGAATATAATTTTAGAACAGATATTCTGAATATTTAATTTAGAACGTAGAAATAATAATATTTTTATCAAATTAGTAATCTGAACAAATTTGCAGAGAAAATATTATTTATAATTATTTTCAGTATTTAACATTGAAAAACTATCCTAAAATCTTAAATACAACGAATACACAAAATGAAATAACAAAGTAAGTATTCAATATTATAGTATAATTTTTCTCTAACGCATAAAATTTTTATACATTATATTTCATAGATGAATAACTTTAATTGCCATTAATTGAATATTCCTTTAGTCCATTTCATTTCAAATACTGTAAAAGCAATTGGTTATGTTCAACATTATTTAGTACCTTTATCTCATAATTAAACTGATTCAACATAAAGTAGGTTTCGCCCATTGATTTTAATAACATGTGGATTTGTTTACATCGGCTTTATGGAAAAAAGGAGAAAGTAATCTCTTAACACTGGTCACGTTGGGTGTCGAGCCTCTGAATAAGATTAAGTTCCGTCATCCTAAATTCTCCGTCACGCTTCCACATTCAACCTCGCCAAGCAAATTCGCCAAGATATTCCATTTCTATCTCTTCTATTCTCACTCATTCTCTCTCTCTCTTTCTCTCTCTCTCTCTCTCTCTCTGTCTTTCTCTTTCTGCTACTGGGACAAATGCATCGGGAAAACGAGATAGAGGGACGTCGGGGTCCATTTAAATTTTATCGGCACTATCTCGCGATAATTTCCCTTATCTAAATTGCAGTTTTCTGCCCGGCTATGTTACTATCGCTGTGGAGCTTTGCCTTACTTCTCTATTTCTCTTCATTCTTGCAGTTTCAAGCACGCGGCATTTTCCCAGTTTTGCTATCTCACTTTCGTCCTTTCTCTCTCTCGTGCTTTTTTGCTTCATTCTGAAATTTAAGAATACCATTCTCTCGCATTTTATTCGAATTTGAAGTTACTAATCCAGCAATCTAATATCCATTATCGTTCCAGCGCAAGACGCGTATGGCCATGAAATTTTGAAAAGAGCGAATACTCTGGAGTCTTGTCTATACTGGAGAACTGATGTTATTTCGCACGAATAATTAATCATGATGCTAAAGAAACAATCTGTACTTATAAATATTTATTTTAATTTCATGAAAATTTACTTATTTATGCCCACGTATAACTGAAACTTAATTTTTTTCAAAAGTAACAAAACTTACAAGCGACGTTTCGGTAAAATGTTACGCAGTGATACCGATATAATCAATTTAAATAAAGCCATTTTTAAATTACAATGTTTGTTATAAGTTCACTATGCCACTTATTTTAATTAATAGTATGAAAAATGTTGCAAGATATTTGAATAAATTTTTATTTAAAAATTCAGAATTCTTTGTACTAAAATAAACATAAACGTTCACATTGTTTAACTCAAACTACATACCATTAAAATATATAATTCTTTCGATAAAGTTTACTACACGATATTTCAATATGAAAATTTCAGTAAACGATAGAGAAATAAAAAGTAATACTATTTTCCTTTTTCATAATATTATTGAACTTGCGATTAACGATCGAAAAGATGTTTCTTTAAATCAAATCTTTGGTAATTAAGCTTATTTTATATTTAAATATTTTTTTAATAAAAAAGATTTAAAAAATTAGAACATGAACTTTTTTAAAATTTGAAATTTAAAAAGTAATATAATTATGTAACAGGTAGAAAAATTTTATTTATTGCTAATTGATTTTCATTATTCGAGAAGAAAGTATGAATATAAAAAGAAGCTTTAATATCACATATAAACTGCAATTTAATAACAAGCTTTGTTATACGTTCAAGTATTGTGGTGGCACTATTTTTAAAATAATACGTTATAAAGCTATTGACTTTATAATTCCCATATGTAACATATAGATGCAATTTATATTTATATATTATTTCCATCTGCAACTGCAAATTTTATTAATCTGACTTTTGAAATAATGATTAATTAAATATTAAATACTAATTGGGGATTCTATATTTTATCTCCTTAATTAAATTATCACCCTTGAATACATACTAGTACCTCGTTTATTGTTAATACTGCTATTTTATATATATAGCTATTTAAAAAATCTATATATGCTGGTGCAGAAGCACAAAAAGAGCCTTTAACTATAACGTGCCATGCAGACAAGCGGAAACTTTTCCGCCTGATCTACAGTCTCACTGTCTGTCCATCTTTCACTCACTATCCCCCTCTCTTTCTCACGCAGTTTACTTCAGTCTTTTTTTATCAATATTTCTTTGTTTCTCTTTCTAAATTTCACTTTCTTACAAAAGTGCATATATCGTCAAGGGTTTCGTTTGATATCCTATATATATATATATATATATAATGTAAGGAACATAAGAAACATGTATTTCAAAAGATAATTTTATTGAAAATTGAAGAATGAGTTGATAATGGTTTTTATATAGGTTTAACCAAAAAAATTTATCATACTATAATTTTATATCACGAAATACTTTTAAATTGGCTTGCTAATTTTTATGTTCTTAGTATATTACTTATCGGCTTTCAAGATACAGAGAAAAATCGATGATATAGATTTACTTTAGAAACTTCTAAAGATTTGACGTAGTTAACGTAAATCACATCTACATACTTTCCTCTTTAGTCAAATACTTGTATAGTCAACTACTCTACTATGAAATATGTATACATAAGTTTTTAAAATATCAATGAATAAAATATAATTAATTTACACAAGTAAGCTTGAAATTTCCCTTTATTATTTGTACATTGGTAAGCAAAGAGTATTTTTCAGTTGTAAATGTAACAATTAAACACATTTTGCTTACAAATTTTCTTATACAACCAGTAGTTTTAAACCCTAACGAAATAATTTTAACGCAAATTTGTTGGAATGTATTCATGCATTTGTCAAATCTGCAGAGATACATATTCAAGTGAATTGCGACAGATGTCGCTTGTAATCGAGTTATCGACAAAATGCGGGGATGCCGTTGCACTCGAAATTCACTCGAGCGATTAAAGGGAGGAGAATACGTTGCGTTTTCATACGATGAACAGCTTTAGTCGCCTTTATTCGTATAGACCGATTATTGATTCTATGCGCCTGAACTGCGAAGGGGTTTAAGCAACTAAGTGAAGCGCGTGTCTTTGATGATTTGCCGTGTGGAGATGACCACCCGTCGAGCCTCATTACGGGTTATTTTCAGCATCTCAAATTTCTTTTTGTTCGGTTTCTTGCTAACAATATTGTTACTACTAACTTGAAAGTATTTCCAAACTTCTAGGGGATGATTTACGCGGAGCTTCGCTCTAGAACTTGGTATCCATTTCATAGGATAATCGTTGTCTGTTCATTCGCTTATTATCTAATTAGAAAAATAATCAGTTTACTTACAGAAGCGTGAACGTTTTAGTTCTGCCAAGAGGGTATTTTTTTAGTTGGATATTGCAAAGCTGTTTGCAGACAGATTTGATGAAAAAGGTGGACAAAAAGTATTAGAACGAGTTACAATAAGTATAAATATTTATTAGAGTATATGTATTAGTAATTTTAATGTATTATTATTTTTTAAATATAAAATATGTATATGTGTATATAATCCAAAATTAAATACATTATCAGATAATCTAACAACACCTTTCAAAAAAGCGTTAAAAAAGTTCAATTATTTTCGAGATCATTCCGATAGTTTTCTACTTTTTCCTCGAGTCTTAACTGCTAACCTAATGGAACTAACGGATGAAAGTCTACACTCTATTTAAGTATAATTGAAAAACACAGAAAATCCTAGTAATAAACAGGTTATCATCTTGATACTATAAGAACTTTGTGATAATTAAACCAAATTAGCATTATATAATTATTTTCTTGCTTGCAATAATTACTTGTAATATCAACGCTTTTCTTCATATACATACATAGATTTATGTACATAATTCTTAAAAACAGCATGTTGCTTAAATATTCGCAATTATGTACTTTAACGTATACATGCGCTTACATAAATTCATATGTGCACGTATATTCAACTACAGAATGCATAGAAAGTTCTATGTAATTACATGTAAGCACAAAATTGCAAACTTAAATAGATACATATATAGTAATTACATATTGGCGCACTTGAATGTGCTATTGCGCTTATATTTACGTTCATATTTATAAAAACGTAAGACGTGGATCAAAACGACGAGATTGCGAGTGTACGAGTGATATGAAAATACGATTTACGTGCTTACGTGCATGTTTACGTATACTCATGCACGCTATGTTTGTCAAAGAATATAAGTAGATCTAGTTTCAATAGAGTAAAAAAGAAAAAGAAGAATACGAGAGGTAAATGTGTGTGTGTGTGTGTGTGTGTGTGTGTGTGTGAGAGAGAGAGAGAGAGAGAGAGAAAGAATACAACGAGAGAAATCTATGCATAAAATACTTTATTGTACATTCGGGTTTCACGTATGCAATACAGTAACCTCCATTCTTTTAAGGCACACGTTACTATGTAGCTTAGTATAACTGCCATTTTGTATTCTATTCAAAATACAAGGAACGCTCTGTAATTGTTTTCATAGTTTTTATTGACCTCGAGTATCGTGTGATGACGCAGATCTTATGATTCATCGGTTCGATTTGACTTCAGAATTTTATGACTGATCTTACTTTTTGCTCTTGAAGAATAATTTTAACCTAATACTCGTCTAATAAACCACCAACTTGTACTTGATACTGTCTTCAATTTACGAAGGTGTACTCTTTTGTTAATGAATCTTAAAAGATTTTAATTGTTGGTATTGTCTTTTAAGCTTTGTCTCGATAATTTGTAATATTTCGTTCAAAATATATGTCGATTAATTATATAATATTATAACTAAAGCAAGTTCTTCAAGAAATGGTATTTTTATAAATATAAAAATAGTTTGTTATTATAATTTATGAATGTAAGTTGATGCAAAAATTCATTCTATTTTTGGTAAATTCTTACTATTGTCTGGCAAAAGAATATTTCAGTGCTTCCAAGTAAAAAGTTATGTTATTTGGTTATACTGAAAAACGAAAAAAAAGTTTTTTTCTCAAAAGTTCTTTTCAGTAATAAATTAGTATTATAGGTAAAAGACAGAATAACATTTAAAAAACAGCTTATTAACATGATATTTTGACAAGTACCAGCTAAAATATATTCCATAAAACAACATGAAACGTTTACACGTGTAAAGAAGTTAACCAAGGCGGTTAAGTGATGCGATGCAGCGCAAAAAATGGATAAATTTATGCATCAACCCCAAAGTTATATTTTATTGCACTTTTTCAAATAAAAATTTGTTTCGAAAAAATAAATTAAAAAATACATAAGAAATATCAAAAATATTTAGTACCGATCTTATCTCAATTGGAACAAGTATAAACTTCTTTAAAAAAATCTTCAATTTAATAAATAAATTAGCTTTAAATATTACAAAAAACAGACATGTTAGACTATCAATCTAAACTGAATCATGAAATTTTAGTATTCTTTTGTAAACTTAATCTTTCATAATTTAATTTTTATTAATGAACTTAGTTTTCAACTATTATTCTAAATAAATTAATTAATAATAAATAAAATAAATAAATTAATCAATCATAATTCAACATATTATGTATTAGAAATACTAAGGAAATGTACTTGATCAAATTTTTAATTTGTTTTTAGTTTATATGAAGAGCCTAGAAAGAATTAAATACTACGTTTACTTTTCTATTGAAAAAACTTAATTACACTATGTAAAGTTACTCTGTTCCTAAGTATTTTGAAAAATAAACTAATAGAATATATATTAAAAAAGTTATTTATATTAATAGTATACATTCAGTACAATTCTTTAATTAATTTGACTAATCAAAATGCTAAAATATATGTATTAAGAAAAAATTTAGTGAATATATTGAAATATAAAGAAAATTTACATAGATAATTTAAATTTCAACTAAACTTCTTGGCATAACGAATTTTTAACATATATTTTAAATAGTAAACGATAAAGATTATATGGTATAAAAACTGGTAAATTCATACTCATTTCATTTTCACAACGAATTTTTACTCTTCATTTTCTTCTTACTCTGTATTTTTCCTTTCGATGAGTATTCGTTAACAATATCATTAATGTTTAAATTACTGCTAGAATAATGCAATCTAAAGTAATATTTAACATATTTCTTTAATGTAAATTAGACAATTGTAATATAAAGACTTATGTTAATTATTCGGTCAACATGACATTTTATTATTAGTTTCATTAAAAATATAATTATATGTAAATATAAAATGCAAATGAACCTAAGTTGTAAACATTGATTAGCGTTAGTTATAAAAGTCTACATGAAAATACCGGTCATTTAAATATATATCTACATAAATTTATGTTTAAAAAATAACTAAAAACAATTCAAAAATGAAAAGAAATTTTTGCATAAATACTAACGTTTTATATTTCGATATTTTGGAAAACCATAAATTTGCGATTTTCAAAGATATATTTAAATGAAGCGCTTTCAAAACCGATATTTGAGGATCAGATGCTAAGCTCGAATATACGTATAATTCCGGTAAAAAAGACAAAATTGACATAAAGTAAGAAAATAAAAGGGAATGCTGCGATTGTTCGCATCCCAGGATTCCCTTCGCGATTCGCTTTTATTTGCATTGTTTTTTTTTCAAATAAACAGAATAAAAGAGCGTGAATAGCATGTACAGGACAAAAAAATAGACTAGCGTACGTCGCAGCAGGACAAAAGCTCCGATTGCCGCCTGGAAGCTCGCGGTTCTCCGGTTCGTTTTGCCGGAAGTGAAAAGTGGCGTGTGACGTTGACGTATCGCACGTATGTCCAGGTGCTTAGGCACCCGTGAATTCGCCTGTTTTACGTAGCGAACTTGATTTTTCTGTCCGACGCTATGCGCATTCCTTTATTCATTTCACAGCGGGCAGTCTTTCGATTTTTTATCAGCGCAACAGCTCAGACAGAATCCCAGCAGCATCACCGTTCCCGATCATTTCATATTTTTTTATTTTTTTATTTTTCCTTCGTTTGGCAATTTTTGTGAAAAAACACGACAGCTCGGCTAATCATTGTGGCTTGAAAATGAAAGTGTGTTCTACTTCGATGAAAAGGGAATGATAACTTCGAAAACCTAATGAATTTTATCGAAGTGCCAGGTCCTTTACATGAATTGAAATACTTTTCATTGAATTCCATGATAAGTTTGTTATTAAGCTTTCCGTATTAGACTTTTTTGTTGATAAGATATTTACCGTATCAGTTGTAAGGTACTGAGAAAATATCAAGCTTTAAATTATCTTATTTATATGTTAAATAATATAAAATAATTTACTTGAAATTTGTTGGAATTAAATACTTTTCTTTGAAAACAAAAATTCGACCTTAATGTTTAACGAGTAATATTTTCCAATAACAGCAATGATTATTTAGCGTTATATGGAGGTTCCATCCTTTCAATTAACATTTATTTCCGAATAACGATAATATAATACAATTGATAGTAAAATTCTAATCAAATGCTGGTTTTGATTGATTTAGCGCCTTCTTCTTAAAGTTAAATTAATTCATTATTACTCAATGAGTTATACACTAAGTTTTGTCACAACTATTTCATTAGTCTATAAGATAAAGATTTTACTTACAAACTTTTGTACATTTTTAAATTACTATTCTTCATCTACGTTATATTGTAGTAACAATTGTGAATTAGACTATCGCATGCATTTTTATTAACAATTTATATGTTTATTAAACCTTATTTTAATCATCATTATTTGTTTATTTAAACGAGGCTTAATTATACAATATGCTAGTTATTGGCTGTATGATAAGATAGAATAGAATTATATTTGAGTTGCATATTTGAGGAATAAAACGACAAGCGCAAAATCTATTTATAAAATACTATTGATTCATACTATTGCTAGAAATAGTAGAGACTAAGACTAGATATAAAGACTATTCATTTGAGCATTCCGAAATAACAAAAATTAATGTAGTCAACGACAGCTCAACTATAATGTGTACTACTTATACATCGTTCGTTATCAACTTACTCACGATTAATACTTTTGCTGTTATAAAACAATTGTAACGAAGTGAATATTAATATCATAGGTAAGCGTATGTATGTGCAATCTATAATAATTATTGATATTGTAATAATTTCTTCATAAAGGATTACTTTAAGAATGTAGCAACGTAATCACTATTATTTTTATTGGAAAACACGAAGTTTTTCCGAACCTTCTAAATGTATTCACTTTTTCGCCAAAACTACTTAGGAACGAGCATATCTAAGAAATATACAATCTCGGAGAATAATTAACGTGCAATAAATGTAATTTCAAACGCAATTTCGTTCTAATTTTACGTTTGTTTTCCTAATGATAATTTCAAAAAATGCAGTCTTTTGCCTCCGAATGAATTACTTTCGACAGTTTGTCGCTCTTAATCCCACCTTTCTCCGAAAATATTCGCGGTAGAAGACGAGGAGGCAAAATTCAATGAAGAAACGCTTCCATAATATCATACATTCGTCAGGGCGTACGTGCACTGAACTCGCGTATCATCGCCGCTCTCGACCCTTCGGTCCAAAGAAATGTATAACAATTCAACCCTCTCGGGACTGTCTGGCTTGAGCGACAAGAATCTCTAATATATGAAGTCAGCCGTTATGCGTCAAAAACGAAGAAAACAGGGGCGGGCGAGAGGGAGAACCATTAGTTTTGGATCTGAAATTCCCCTCCGTACCCCATTATCAGCATTTTCGTGAGTTCGTTTCTCGTGCGAGCCAGTCGCACATCGTCGCGCTCATATTTTATGCAATCGTCTTTCACCCGCCATTCGCCAGCGGCGCAGCGCATTTGTCCGCGTCTCGATTCGTTCATTACTTTTGCTCTTGGTTTTTTCATTCTCTCCCTCGCTCTCTCTCTCTCTCTCTCTCTCTGTGTATTGCACGCTTGTGTGTATTGAGTAGCACAACTGGCAGTACTTATGCGGTAAGCGAATTGTCGGACTTCGATTCCCGGAGAGCGGCCGTAATTTAATTGCGTGGTTTTCCTTCCATCGATGGACTTCTTCCATTATTATCCCTTGTAAATTCCATTCATAAATCAGTTTGTCGATTTTATCGATCGAATGCAAGTGTATTTATGTGTATCTTTGTTTCGAGATTATCGCTAGTACCTTTTGCCTTGACAAGACATATTGTTAATAACTATTTCCTCGATGAGGAGTTTGCTATAATTCGATATACTTTATTTTGGCCTTTCCTATCTTATATTTTTAAGTTTTTAAGAATGCACCTTAAGAGCTGATTAATATAACCAATTATTTTTAAGCATATACATCCAAAATATTTTCGAGAATTGGCACATTGTACGTAGCACATTGTGCGAAGGAATGTCGGATATTAAATTATAAATTTTTATTTTTTAATATCATTAATAAATACACCACTAGAAATATTTTTATGTTAAAAGACAAGAACTATAGCTGCATAATCTAGTGGTTTCAATTTACAGTTCATTGTTATACATTTGTGAGCACATCGATAAATAACGCGTTCTCTTTCGGAGTTTTTTTACGTAAGTTTTTATGCGTATAAGGAAATATAAAATATTACTGAATACATAAGCGAGCTTCCATCGATAATATTATGTTCACTCATACGTATATAGCGAAATAATTGTCATAGTTTCTTGCACTGTGAATTTTATGGGTTATGAAGTAAGACTTTCACGAACCGCACTTGTACTTCTGCAAACACATATTCGTATATTCGCGTATCACGTTGGCAGGTGATTTATTGAACTGCTAGAAGGATTCCATAACAACGTAAAATCAAGAATAAGTGCAACGTCTTTTTTGTATTTTCGTTTGAACATATCTATAAGCGCGTACGGGATGACTGAAATGAATTCAGCGCTACTCATTGTTTTTTAATGTCCTCCTCCACCGACGGAAATATACCGGGAACGCGAAACAACTATCGGGTAAGGAAGGTGAGTTATGCGTAAGCGTGTGTACGGTGAGGGTTGTAAATCCACGAAGATAGTGGCTGTGTGCTACGATCGGACAATAGCTTTGGACAGGTCGGCTTTGCAGGCTTGCATTATGCATGTTCCTCTGACTCCTCGTCTTCTCCACCCCTATGAAGGCGTATCGAGTCCTTCACTTGTCTTTCTATGCGCTGATGCCTCGCTTTTGCCTCCCTTTTTGCTCTGTACTTTTAGCTTTCTCTTTCTTTTTCAGTTTAATACATAACGATTGACTCGTCGATGAAAAGTTTTGTCTTCTATACATCTGTCTCATTTTTTATTATTGGGCGGCAAGAAATCGATGGGAAATCCATTACATGAAATCGCAAAACTGTAATACAGTCAAATATATGTATGCGTTTGATTTTAAATATTTTGTTAAATAAACATCAGTTCTTGAAAAGTACTTCTAGTAATGTGAATTACTAGACTAGTAAAACATTATTATAATAAATGAATCGTTTATATTAATATATATATATATATATATATATATATATATAATGTTTATGAATTATAATGACTGTTACTCCATGTAATAAATTTGATAATTATTACTGTAGCATTGATATTCTATAAATTTCCTCTGCTTATTGCTCGATATCATTGGTTAGTCATACCAATAGGGTAAATCTCTTTAATCTAATACAGTATAATTTTTATATAAAAAAGATTTGAATTTAAAACAATCTACTCAGAATTCATCAAACAAATATTTGTTTTTATTACTATAATAATAATAATTTGACAAAATTATATAAAATTAAAAATTGTATTTCACAAACATTGATCCAAGTTTAACTTCACATTGTACAGTTGATACCTTTTTATTGAAACCACAATCAATACATTATGAAAAACTAACTTAGAATAATAAAATTTAAAATTAATTCTTGTGCTTTAATTCTTATAATTATTCAATGTTATAAATATACTTTTAGAGATTAGAGTAAGATAATTATGTGAAATATCAAATTAAAAGCAGATAAGTTGCTTCATCATTTTTTATTGATTAACATTAACTGAATAAAATAAAAGCTTAAAAATAATAACGTATAGTGAATATTTAGTTTTTAAATCTTGCCTGATTTTCCCGAAAAAATTGTATTATTTAATGCTTTAATAATAATATTTTAATTTATTTAAAAGTATATTCGTAGAGTTTAAACAATTTGGTTACATAAGTTTATTCGAAAATCATTTAAGATCAATTAGTGTCTTAATGTTTGTCAGTATTCTTTTTTCAAACAAAAAAAAAGAAGGAAATGTAGACAAATTACGATTCGTATAAAAGTTTTTAACTCCAGTGTGCAGCTCGGAATATTTGTGCTCGGACAATGAAAAACTCCTTGAAAATTGAGCGCAGTCAAATTATTTGATTTTATTTGAATACAAATGGTTACTTAATATAGAACAATGTACGGGTGTTCGCTTATAGTATTTACGAAGTTATAATAAATAAGACTCGACTTCCATCCTACCTTCTAGATGGCTCGAATAATTTTAAAGCGATCTTAATGAGATTGTCTTGCTACTGCAGGGCAATCGTGAAATAAACCGCGTAAAACTAGCTTACTTTATTTTCTTGTATATCATTAGAACATTCTAGCGCTATTTGTTAAACAAATTCCGTAATGATTCAAATGATATTTTAAATATTGCTATTTATCTGAAATTTAATGCACCTTCTCATCATTATAAATATTCTTGCATCAGTACTTGAAACACAATAATTTAACGTACAATGTTTTAAATGAGAAATATAATGGAGAATGCTTTTTATACTATTTGATTTATTATTTATGAATATTTTCTAAGGAACTTTTCAAATATTAAAACAATGAAAAGATTAATTAAGAGTTCACAGGAAAAATACACAAAATAATATATATAAAAATTCATATACAATCTGAAGGATATGATCAGAAAAAAATTCCATGAAATATAATGTGATTACGTAGCATGATGCAAATCACAATTATTAAAAATTGAAAATGTAGTAAAGTATGATAATTAGAAGTATCAGTTGTTAATTTTCATTATATACTTTACTTCTTGTTTCATAATTTTTAATCTACTTAGTGAAAATATTAAATTTGACTTGATAGTTCAAAAAAGTTCAGTAGAAGCTATCTGTCAAAGGTACTTTTTCTCCGTTATCGTACTATTGAAAAAACCAAACCGGAATATAGCATACAAATACTGTAGAAGCTAAAAAGCATGTCTCGCAAGTACGTGCACAATACAATAAAAAAATAAATAAAATCTCGCCAAACCGTCCGAAGTCGTATATAAATCCGACACGCATTCTGTCCCGGTTCGCCGAATGGGTTGTGCAAAACCGGTAGATGGAAATCGATAACAATGGCTGAAAACGTGTAATACAAACGTATATTTAGACATAGTTAAATGCATACGTGCAAATATATACATTTTAAAATATAGCTTTTACCTGAATGTATAAAAATCTAATTTGGCAAAAGAGTACTCGTTTATTCAAAAGAAAATGAAAAAGGAGCAACAATCGACGTTTTGGAATATCTAGTCCCTATACGAATGAGGAATAAAAGTTGGCCCAGAATATTTCTATTATTATATTGTTGGAGCACCTAGCAAAAGCAAAAGTCCTTGATTTTTAGTATTATGTATTATAACTTATTTTGTTAATGAAAAAGGATGATTTTTCAAAGTTTTAATCTATTTTCTTTTGTACTGAAAAGTAAAAGTTTTCTGAATAATTCCGTAGGGAAACTCAACTTAATCAGCTTGAAATTCAAGAATTTATTACAGAAAAATCAAAGCTCATGTTACAGTAAATCTTCATCAGAAAACACATTAGCATATCTTAACGCATTATTGTAGCAAAAATTCGAGTAGACTATCGTTCTAATAGGATTTTGAAACATTAGAATTACAGAAATATTAACGAATTATAATTTTTCCAGTAGCAACGTGCCGATATATTTATAGGATTCATTAAAATTTGTTTAATATTTACAATAATTAATAACCTTATGTGGTGCTTTGTACTGGAAAAATGAATAATAACCTTTTCTTAATCTGTTGTAGGTCAGTTTAAAATCCATTAACTTATTTTCAACGTATAAACAATTCGAAAGTTAAGTATATTTTAAAAAATCTACGAACGACTCATCGGAATATGCTTAGTACGATCGAATAAAGTTTGCTTACTTAGAAAGAAATAAAAATAAAGAATCGCAAATTTCATGAATAGCTTATAACTTTTTTTAAAATTAAGGATATCACTTATTAATATTGAATTTTTAGTCAATTATTGGATTTTATATTAATTTAAGATTTCTTTATTTTATTATCGAAATGATTATTTGTTTTAGTATACGTTAATACAATAATTTTCCTTACTGAGGGTAAAAGAGGAAACATTATCTTTAGGAATAAGTCTATAAAAAAAATATGAAACTAATTTTAATAAAACTTTAAACTATTAATTCGTAAAAGATACATTTAAATGTTTATATTAATGGTACATAACAACATACATATATGTAATATTAAAGAGACATAGATTTTACTAATAACACTGCTATATTATGAATAAAACTTACAAAATTTATATAAATATTTTTACAAAAAACATTGAAATTAGTGATAACATTGATCGTGGTTTGAATTGTTTTTCAATAAAATATTAAAATATAAACATTTAAAAATATATTTTCTATTTACATACATTAATGACTCCATAGAAGCATGTCCTTTTAAATATCTTTCTTCATAAATATCATTCAACAGGTAAAATTTTCAAAGGTAAAAAGGGAAGAAGAGTAAAATATAACGTATAAGTTTCAAGAAACTTTGAGAAATTAATTATTTATCATAATAAAATTAAAGTAACTTAATGAATACTCCTTTGAAGAGAGGCAGTAACTAGATGAAATACAAAGAAACCGAGGAAGCGTAAACAACATGTTACGCTTTAAATTTGAGAAATTTTTCATTAAAAAAATATGAGGAGAATCGAATAGTAAAAGAGTATTGACTATTGTCTTCGTCACACATAATGTATTGAAACAGGACCCTCTAACAATACCTCTACGATACCGTTCAAGACTCGGTTCACACTCATGAAAAGGGACTTTTTCTCTTTTTCTTGTCCATGTTCTCCTTTTATACACATATCGATCCTCGGCAGAAGCGAGACATTCGAGAGATGCAAAGAGAGTATAGTTGGTAGGAACAAAGAGGCGAATATGGGGGAAGGCTGCTGCAGATTTAACGAAGGGATGGCGAAGAGTTGTTTCGATAACCCCCGGGATGCGTCACTGTTGGAAGAAGCGGACGATGACTCAATTTCCTCGTATTCAAAGCAATGTGATGTCCTGTCGAGGGTTGCTCCTTGCATTGGTCTGTGGTTTTGCAAAAAAATTGCGTCATGCGCTAAGTAATTAAGACGTAATTGCATACCTGAAATGCGAGCTGCGTTTCTGAAAGGAGTGAATGTATTGGACATGGAATAAATGTGACTTTATCCACTTTTATACTATTTGCTTTGAAATTTTATAACTATTTTATTTTTACTTCTTTTTCATATTTAATGAAAAATAAATTTTTTTCCGTATAATATGTACGAGATTTTACATTAGAATAGCAACTCTTGGTATATTATTTCTATTAATCTTATAGTAGTGTCTGTTAATTAACTCTAGTTAACTTTGTTCGATAAAACATCTTTTCTTGACCAAAATTATTGAGCTATTATTCACTTAGGAACAAATAAAATAAAAGCTATAAATATTTTTTGATACAATTCGGTATTTTAATTAATGATTCAAATTTAAATGCAACAAGAATAAAACTATAAGCAAAAGCCTACTTCATAATTAATATACAAATGTGTATTTTATAAATATGAAAAAAGTATCTGCTGTATTCCTAATAGAAAATACAGAAATCATAATTGAAAATTATTAATTAAGAAAGAATTAATATAGAAAATTAATCAATATGATCATTATGTTCAATAAGTAATAAAGTTTACATAGGTATTTAAGACATGAGTTATAAAAAATTTTGTTAATAAGTATCAATACGGGTTTTAGATTCTTTTTGCACCGATAAAAAAAAAGTTAAGAAGAATGAAAGGTTAAAAATTAAAAATAATTAACGAATTTTTTTCTAAGTTTTCTACATTGTAGAATACAATTAAATATGCCAACTTTGTAATCATAATGATATTGCTACTTGAAACTCTGGTTTAAAGTAACTCTGATTTAAAGGGAAATTTTACGACTATTCGTTTAATTATTCGTCATTAAGATTACATTACAATTACATTGAGAAGGATTCGATCTGTAAAGTAATTTATAGTAAAATTAAAATATAAATTTAAAAAAATTTTACTATCTTAAAGGACATTTAAACGAAATATCCTATTATCGCTATCATGTGCCATAACATTTTTACGACTACGTTTACGGAATGTTTACGACATCTATGAAAATAAGTCTCTTTTAAAATATTTGAATTAATTTTCATCGTAATTTTAATTGTGTTTCAAAATTAATACATTAATTTAATTAATATACATTAATTTATATATTCACAAATTTATAAATCCAATTGTTTAAAAATGATGCGTATAAGTTCCCGAAGTCGAAAATCAGTATCACACAACAAACTTTTAAGAGAGAAAATTATATACTTAGAACTTGATTACAATCATTTTAGAATACGTTTACTCTAAATTTATTTTGCAATTTATTTCGCAACATTTATAGGCATTTGAGGGTAAAAGGTACTAACATTTAAATAAAAATTTTATTGCACACTTTATTTTATAGTTACATAAAGGGTATGCAAAACGAACTTAGATGATTATTCAAACATACAAATTTTGTTGTTGTTATCTACGGTTTTCTACAATTCACGTTTATTATTAATACTTTAATTGAGATAATAATTACGATAAATATTGAAGATTCAAAGTATTCTGAAATCTAAGATTTTAATCGATCAACTCAGAAATTGTACATTTTTTAACATAAATAATAAAAATATTTTCAGTTGAAAAATTAAGATGTTTTATTATTTTTTCTAATTTCATAAGATTTCATTGTTTTGAAATTCAAAAATAAATTGCTCTTGTAGATTAGTAATGAAATTCAAACAATAACAGACATTCATTTTTATGCTTCACAAACTTGCGAACGAATTCTGTAGTACAAGGAATGGGCAGATTGCTGTTCAGTTAAAAAGATTCGTTAATGTAACGAATGTAATTATAATATAAATAATTTTGCATCGAAAGACAAAGTAAATATTTCAGAAAAAATGTCTTTAAAAGTTAGTACACTTAGGAGTTCAGTGACTCGATGCATTTGCTACACTTTCAACGACTTACTTCGCTACTTTTAAATTTGGCTGCAGTGGCAAAGCGCGTTATCTCGGATATGTTAATTAAGGCTTGCCGATGTTTAATTAACGTGTACTCTTCTCAGCAGTAGTAAGACTCGACAAGTTAATTCACCTTCTAAAATTTATTTAACGTGACTGGCGACTCTTCTAGCTATTTCCTATTTTAAGGCCTTTTCTGTGACGTTTGTCAATTTTTACTATTTTCTTTTCGGAAAAAACCGTAATTAGAAAATAAATTTCTTGAAAATTTTGAAAATGATTGAATATTATATTGTAAAAAATTTTTTAATGATGTACGAATACATTTTTATATCGAATATATTAGAATAACGAAGTATAGACAAACAATTTATCTTTCATTGTCTTTGAAAACATTTTCTGCGAAAGTCGACTTAACCGGCTTATGTCTAGAAAATTATTTTTATACTATTTGCGTATTTTTTTAATCTATATACTGTATTGAAGTATTATAAATTTTTTTTATAACCAAAGGGATTATATGATTTTTATATTTTTAAAAGTGATAATTATTTGAACTAAACTAAACTTTCGGTATTGCAATATAATTTATATTTTATATATGATTTGTTTATTATACAAACTTTCGATTAAATTAATTATTAGCCAATAATAAAATGAAAATTTTACTGCAAAATTACTAAAAATAACTATGAAAAAATCTCTGAAAGTTAAAAACTCATGCAATTGTCAAAAAAGAGAAGAAATGACAGAAAGGCAAAAAATAAAATTCATAAAAATACAAAGAGCCATTAAAAAATGTGGCTAAGCGATGAGTGTTTTAAAATATATTTGTACAAAAGGTGATAACACATGGTTATATCGAATAATTAAAGCACTCTATTGCTTCGCAGGCAATAAACCTTTTATCTAAAATAAAATGAAGCACACCTTGGTTCCTTTCAATATTTTAGTTTCAATCAATGCAGAGAGAGAGAGAGACAGAGAGACAGAGTGAGATATAAAGAGACAGAGAAATGGACTCCGTATTTGGTCGAGCTTAATAATTTATAATAAAGATGAGCAGACGAAACGATCGATGAAAGAGCTAAAACTGAAATAAATGAGATAAGACAAGAGACGAAATGACAAGGAAGGAATATGAAAGATATGAAAAGATACGGAATATTAGAAGAGACTGCTATACGAATCACTGAATTCGTCATCTGACAGATGTACCAGAATACACATACATTTACACAAAGCAGACGGCGAGAGGTTGATCGATTTTGCATGCTTAATTTAAACACATCGCACAGACACTGAGATGACAAAAAGATTTAATGGAACAATCAACTATTACGACATTCAATTTTTAAATTGAATTTATAAGTTATTCGTTTACTTATTAGCCTGGATATATTGTTGCATATATTCTAACTAATTGTATAAATTGTACATCAACAACTTCAAGTAGGTGAAAGCGAGATGGATCGCCTTTCTTAGTTACCTACGTTGTTGCCAAGAAAAAGCAATAAAACGAGTGCTATTTAGGGTTGTGATAAGAAAAAAAAGAAACAGAAAGCTAATTTTCTGTGACGACAGCATTGCGTCTAGACGGGTGATGAAGCGCGGAGAAGTGAAAAAAGTGCGTCTATGGATCGTTTATGGATGCGGGATTGTTTTATAAGGAAGGCTCCGCTGATTAATTTCGATTGTGTCTCTATTGGTATCGTCGCTGTCTGATTTTGTGATTGACTTCTCTTATTTTATAGTTAATAACCGTATAACTTTCCGTTTATCGCAGATCACATGCACCGTTTTACTATCGTGCGGTGTAAGGTCATATCGATCAGGCCTCGTTCTTCTTCGTTCTCTCTATCCCTCTTTATTTTTGTAGCGCCGATTATCTCACTTCCATTTACAACATCCGATACGCCTGTCACGAGGAGAAGTCTTTTCCAGAGCGTAAACCCAGCGATATACCACAAATGCACAAACCGAAAGTTAAATAAATCCTGCATATATCAAATCATATATTGTAAATCTTAAGAAGCTGAATTAAATACATAGGAAATGAATGATAGTAGTATTGAAATAAAAATATTTGAGCAGTAATATTAAAAAATTTAGTGAACAGAATGAGTAATTATTATTAGTAATTATTCTTTTCAAATAAAAAGGAAGTCATAGCTCATTACCAAATTACTTGTAACATCCTGGATCAAAAAAATGAACGTGACAACGTTCAAAAAAATTAGGAATTTTTTTTAAAAGTAATGTTTGATGTTTAAAAAAATAAATACATAAATTGAGCTATCAGCGATTACACATACGTGCACACGTACGCACACAGTTGTAAAATCAAATGTTGCATTTACGTGTTTATTGCATATATTTTATGTTAAAATATTATGCCCTTATGCACTTTATTATTTATAATGTTAAAATATATTGCAATAGTTTATTAGTATAGACAAATAAATAAATGTTTTACATAACATTGTCATTTTATAATTTAAAAAATTACTTTTGATTTTACAGGAAAAGATTAAACAAAACTATTTTTTGTGCAAAATTAGTAATACTCGTAGAAATAAGAAGTAGATGAATAATCGCATGTGTAATTTAAAATACATTTTGGAATATGAATTAAAGTATGTCTTAAAAGAGGAATCTTTATTAGTTCATTCGTGCTAGTACACTTAAAGTTAAGTTAAAATAAATAAAACTATCTTTGATAATGTTATCGTAATATCTTACGATAGTCAAAGTAATATATTTAAATATTATATTTTCCACATTAAAATGGATTAAAGTTTTAAGATGGAACTAATATTTTAGAGTATTATTAATATTAGCTTTGATAAAATTATTAAATGAAGTAATTTATTGGGAAGCATTTATTTTAATATTTTTTGTGTATGTATTTTAAAAGGAGCGGGAGGGAAGGACATCGGTAGCTTTCAGTTATTGTAGTAAAACAAGGAGTAGAGGCCCTTTTTGCTATGCATAATTGCATTAGCTCGAGCAACGAGTGTCTCATATTATACAAGAAGGAAGCATCAAATAGAGTAGGTGCAGTTCTTTCATGAAGAATTTGATTTGGACAGGAAGCAACTGTTCCCCAAAAAGCGAGAGAAGCGAATATGAATTCATTTTCAGTCGGTCTCTCATGCATCGCATAACAAAGCCGGGTATTATTAAATTCCAAAAAGGTCAACAACGTGAGCTTTACATTAAGAGGATGTCTACGAGTTTCTTATTTACATTAACGTAATTTATTTCGTATTTGTATTCAAGTTATTCGTAATATTTTTTGAAAAATTGCATGATCTTAGTGTAGTATTATCATTAGTAGAGAATTATTCAAAAACATCACAGTATCAGAATTCGATAGCAAAATGGTATATTACTAATGCTGAATATTCTCAAACGTAACATGACAAACACATAAACAAAATTTAGAATATAGATTATTTTTATAAATAATACTAATAATTATAGTTTAATATACTCTGATAAGATCACTGTTTATTTTAGTTAAATATCTGATATTTAAAATTTTATAGTATTTATTAAAAGTCATTTTAAACCAAACTGAATGATTACGTAGTGTAGTAAAAAATATTTGTCCATTGTAGGAAAAACAAGTTAATATATGGAAAATATGAAATTATCTTGTGAATGATGAAATTGCATACATTTCAAACGAATTTCTATTTCGCATAAATTTAAATAATCTATTTTTTTCTTTCAAATTTATTTTTGCTAAAATTGAAATTTTTATTAACAAAATTAAATTGTTTCTCATTGATATATTTTTATGAAATTCCTACATTTTCACCAAATAGTTATTAATTTTATTAATATACTAATCCCATAAATAATCCAAGTGTTAAATATAATTAAATCTTAAGAAATACTGATCTTTCAATGTTTTCTTTTAAATTTCGTAATCAACGTCAATCATTATGATGTTATAAATAAATATTTTTTAAAATACTGTAGCCGGTAAATGCGGTCGAAAAGTTGAAACTTCGAAGTTTTTAATAATCATTTAACAATAGAAAGAATTACTATGAAGTACGTATTATATATTAATTACAAGATAATTTACATCCATAAAATGAGCTCAAGTGTTTGAAATTTGTTTTCTTGAGTAATAAAATAGATTTTAGTCTCTTTTCTTGAGTTGATAAATAGATATGTCATTAAGTTACAAATAAATAATGTACTATTTTTAGGTGAAAAATTACCCTTAATCGAAAAAACCTTACCCTCTAAACTGTGAAAGTTTTGAAAAATACGATCAAAGTTTGTAAGGTAAGACGGTCAGTGTGCGTATATCTAGGTGAGTATATGCGTACTAAATATATCATGATAATGCTATGACGTTAATACTACATGTAGTATTAATGTACTTGTGGATATCTTATCAAGTTTCGTAAGATTTTTCCTCAATATTTTCTACGATTCGAAGGAATCAATTTTTTGTACGAGATAAGGTTTCCGTATCTCGATAAATCTTACAATTTGTTATTGTATTTTTCGACTCGATACGTCCTTCGAATTCCTACCAACTTTCAGCCTTAGTGAGAGTAGAGAATGCGATAGAAGTCAGACGAACAACTTGAGAATAAAAAGAGCGATAATTCCGAAATTTCGTTAACAGAGACTCTTGTATTTGGTGCGTAAATTCCAATACATTTCGTCCTCAGACACGTCACGGCACGCGAGATGGCATCCTCGCGGATCCTCTTGGAAGTGCCGGTAATTTAAGGGCGAGACAAAGGAAGGAAGTAGCGAGCAAATCGCTACGGTCTCAACGAGGAGGAAATTTTCCTCTGCCGTGCAACGGGATGCCGAGTTCATTTGCATTTCCGTGTACTGCAGTTCTTCGAGTTCTCCGTCGGTGCTGCACTAACTCCTTGCAGCTGTCGCGAAGCGTGGAAAAGTCGTAAGAGCAAGGAAGGGATTGAGTATTGTTTGCGGAATAAACGAGCGCGTGTCCTTGTTTGCTGATTAACCGCTGCTTTGCCTGCTAAACAATTCCAAATCAGTCCTTCAACCTCCACTTATGTTTTCGAAATATTCGAAAGCTGCTTAGGTAACTTTATGAATATTTATTATTAGAGTTTGAAGAGTATCTCATTTGTATAAATGAATTATCTTTATTTTGTATAACTTGTTTCAATGAAAAAGTGTAGAATAGAATATTCTTCAAGAACCGAATAAGAAACTTCGTTTGTTTATTCGGATTGTTACTTGTTGATGTCATAGGTTACTCTTTTAAGATCGATATAAAAAAGAATATTTTCATGGATACTTATACAATAGTTGGGATTGAAAAAACGTTCATAAAGTAAAGCGTTCAAAAGATTTGATATATCTGTTAAGGAAATACAAAACTAGTGGAAAAATTATAGTTTATGCGAAAATGTTAGCAATTGAAACGTAGATCATTGGTTTTATTTTATTATTATTCTGTTTGTTTTATCTCACTGTGCAATATTTAATGAAGTACATATTTTGAAATACATTGCTGTATTATGTGTTATAAATTATAATGTTTTCTGAAAATTCTCGGAAACAGCATAAAGATTTAATGCTTAAATTATATATATAAATTAAGCGTTACAAAACATTTTATGAATTTGAATAAAAAATGCAAAATCAAGACTGTTAAATCGCTGTTTCTGGGCATTCAAATTTAAAAACTAATTCATATTGACTTAATTGTTATTGCTATCATGAATATTTTGAATTATTAATCGATTGAAGAATATTATTATAAAATTTTATTATACAATTTCATTGCATTTAAAATTAGTAAAATGATAAGCTTTATGAAAAATTTAATAAATTTTACATTCAAATAGTTAATTTTGTGCTTGCAATTGTTAAATATTTTCTTTTTCTTTATATAAAATTGACCAATTTTTCTTATCATACACAAAATGAAAAATTTATTTCCCATCCCCAGAAGTTTGTGTTTTATTTTACGGTCAGCAAGGAATTTAATATAGCCTTTAGGTGCGAGGTTATACGATCTGACACCGAGTTAGAGGTCGACAATATTCAGCTTAAATCCTTTTCCCTCCCAGAAATTCACATCGTGTTGCTATGATTTTAAGAACAATACATGAAATTTTAAACCAATGATAAAAAATAGTACTTTTGAGATTGTCCGTAGTACAATATCTTCAGTTAACTAACTTTCTGGAATTGCCTTACTTTTCAGTGCTTTTCAAAGTTTAAATAATTTGAAGTAGATTTGTTTATGTTTTGTAGTAGTCTTAATAAATAAATTACAAAATTTAGTTTCGATATCAGATGTGACAAAAAAAAATATACCAATGCAACTTTCTATATATTTTCGGCTTCTGATAATTTTCAAATTTTTTCACGTTTATCTTGATCTTTTAAATTATTTATTTTATAATTTTTCTATTTATACCGTCAATGCTATTCCATTACAAACCATTCTAGTATTCAGTTCAGACCATCTTTACTAATGTGATTTAATTACTTTAACAGTATTAGATGCAGAATTAAACGTCAGTATCTCACAATTACGTAATTTCCTTCGCCCTCTGTTATCCAATTCCGTTTTAAATATTTTAAAATCGGTTTATTCTTCCTCTATATACTAAAATTACATTTTATAGTTACATAAATATATTTATATTTGAATATCAAATCATAAATTATAATTCTAATCTTAAATAAATGTTTAATATATTATTATTTAAACTAGATGTGTGTAATTTTAAAATACGCTTATTTGATTGTCTTACAAAATGTTTAATTAGTTACGTCTCTAAAAAATAGTACATTAAATTTATGCATAGATGACAAATACTTAGTTGATTTGTCAATAAATTAAGATAATTGTTGATAATAATGTATGAGTCGTATTAATTAAAAGAATAACTATTTTAATATTTTAAATAACTGATGACATAGTATAATATTCAAAACATTAGAAAAAACAATGAAAGTGTTTATATTTATTTTATTTATTATGATTTTAAAATAAATTTGAATTAATATTTCCTAAGTTCATTTTATTTTAGTTTTTATTCCGACATTTTTATTTCGACATTTTTATTTCGACATCCGTTTAAATTGATATAAACGTGTTAAATACCTTTCGTATTTCTGATTGCGTCAGTAGATACATTTTAGTATTTATAATATAGGGGTATTCATTCTTTTAGGTTAATAAATATTTTGCTATCTTTTATTATTTTCGTAATACTAAAACTTTTTCAGCAAAAATTGATTAAGCAGATGATAATAGAAATTTTTAGTAAATTGCGTTCTATTCTTAAAAATTAAAGTTGTCACTTTGTTTATTTCTTTGTTTAAATAATTTTCTTTAATGTTTAATTTACGAAATATGTATAGATTTATATATTTTAAAAGTACAGATGTATTCAGGAAGGCTTATTCCTTTAAAAGAAAATATAATCTTATTGAATTTCTTTTCATGTTTATTTTTAATTAAGATATATCTTTAAAGTTATAATATATCTATTTTGAGAATTTTAGTTTGATTTTTAAATTTAATGTATGAGTCCCAAATTTATATTATTTGTAATATATTTAAAATATATGTAATTTTAATATCACCATGCATTTTTGTTCTATAAAAATAGTAAACATTTTAAATATAATGATCTGAAAATTGAGAAAAATTTATAACCATTATTATATTTTATTTATTTTTGTTAATACATATATTTATGGTTATCGAACTTTACTTTGAAAAATATACCCCTATTTAGAAAAGTATATCTTTCGCGTCCTAATATATTATTTATAATAAACTAAGAAATAAATCGTTTTAAAGTTCTCTCAACTTAAGCTTATCCTAGTAGAATTATACCTAGATAATACAAGTCCAGTCAAAGAAAAATGAACAAAAATAAGTTTCAGTCATAATTCAAAGTTACGTAGTATAAAAGAAAGAAACTTTTAGAATGAATAGCCTTTTGCAATCCTTTCGGCAGAATGAATCGAATTAAAATGTTGAATAAGTGGAGAGAAGTAGGTGCGGTAATTTCCGTGGTACAAATTCGTAATCCCGAGTATACATCATTATATTTTCAGTGCTAAAAGGAAAAAAATAGTAAAAAGAATTCAACTGTATCACATGTTTATTCTAGATTTTTAGCCAAACTATTAATACGTTCTCATTACTTGTTCCTAATTATTCAAGCAAATTTATTGTTCCAGTATGAATATTAAATGTTTAAACATTATTTTTTATTTTACTGCGCATTGAAATTTTTGCTACAAAATTTGTTGTTGCATTAAAACAGAATATATTTGTAACTCTTGGTGAAAAATTTGCAACTCGACTTTCTATTGTTCAGTGTGAATTCTATACTTTTTATGTACTTTGCATAATTATAATATATAAAGCAATTAAAATTTGAAACTTCCAATAAATAATGTAAAATATACAATATTCATTATAGTTATAAATGAGAAGATAAATTTTTATCATTATGATATTTATAAAATTGAAGTCATTTTGGAGAGACGTGATGCAAAGTAACCACAACACTGACGATTAAAACCGCACTTGTACGTCGTGCAAATATATTTCTCTAGATTTACCAGATAATTTTATTATATTTCGCTTTTAACTGCCGCATACTCCGGTTAATCTATTAGGATTTCATATATTTTTATTATTCATAACATTAAATATTCATACTGTATTCAAATTTTATGCACACACACACACACACACACACGTTACATAAATCGTAACAAAAACAATGGTGCGCTTCTTATTCTATTTAATATTCAACGTCACAAATTAATATTTAACGAATAATAATTAAAATTAGATTATAAGTAAATGAGTCATTGAAAAATTAAACAATATTTGCTATGAAAAATGATGGTTTTAAATAATAAATCAAGGAACATCATTAAAAACATGTAGGTATTCGCGGACATTAAACTTTACACCTAAAGTTGACCGACAGTTTTTGTAGGAAAACCAACACCGTGGACTTGTATACCCCTGCTGTTTTACTCCTCGGATGAGAGAGCAGCGGCCGTTTTTGAGCGCGCATGCACCTGGACATTCGCTACGTGGGCTTTCACAAAGGATATAAAAATAATACAAGCAAAACACGAATGCTCACGGTGATCTCAATGGTAGTGGCGCCTTCAACGGTTCTTTTATTTTTATTTTTTGCTCGTTGCTCGTTGAAAACTGGCAAAAAGAGGGAGTGCTCGGGCCCTCCTCGTGTCTTTTTCTTTTGTTGTAAAACGTTGTACCTTTCGCGGGATTTAAATGCCAGAACTGTTAATCTCTTCGCGCGAGAACCGCTGCAGGATTTCGAAGACGCGACGTATGGAATATCGCATGCGCGAACTCACAAATATAAGTGGACGGGGAAATTTGTTGGTTGCTGATGCTCTACAAAAATATTAATAAATACGTGTAAGGTTGAAGAGACGTAATTTTGACAACTTTTTAAATTTTTGCTATGGAAATAGAGAAACTCAATTAAGGAAGGAAAGAAATTTTAGTGTTTTACTTGCAACGGATTACTTATGACTTCAAGAGTAGTTCGACAAAAAGTACTTTTATGATACGAAAGTCCGGATAAATAAATTTAAATCTTTTATTAATCATATTTGTAAAGATTATAGCTTGTACAGAGAAAAATCAATTTCATTGATTCATATTAATCAAGTTGCAATCAACTATTTTCTTTGCATCAACAAGCACTTGCGCTTGTTCATTATTTTTGGAATCCGAAACGTCGCGCACCCTAGAGATCTCATCGATGCGCTAGTACAAGTGTCGTTGTTATGCGATGCATCATTCAAAAGTAGCCACTGAATATTCCAAAAATGACTTTCAAAGGATGTTTATTATCCCTTGCCTAATTTTTTAATATGGATTGTGAATAACTTCAGAAGTACATCGATGCGCTTCGGTAAAAGAAAATGAGGCCTTAAAATAAATATTTGAACTCGGGTATTTCGTAAGAAGAACGTCTGCTTAAGAATAAAAAGGAACAGATTGCTGTCACTTAGAAGTCGGTGAACCGATTACTTAGAAATTGCACGCGGAATAAAAAAGTCCAGGCCGTCGATCAAGGATGTAATCTCCATCATCTCCGAGAGTCGGGGGAGAATCGAACGATCCGTTCTTCGTAAACACGCCCGTAAACTTGCTTGTGAGTAGGAGTGCGAGGGAAGAAGCCAAGAGACGTAACGTCGGCCAACGCCAACGGAAGGGAAAGTTTCGTGATCGATGGGGGTAATTAGCGGAAGGATCGAGGGCGCAGCGATACAACGTGGCTTGCTGACGCTGCGGTACTTTAGAGGCAGCAACTCAGAAATTTATCGGCTACCAACGCGGCGATGCGCCTCAGGTCTCCTATCGCTCCTCGGCTCTACGATCTTAGAGCGAGATACGCAGGATACGATTGGAGTCACCGTTGAGTCTTATACGTTCAACATATGGCTATTTCGCTTATTAAATAAGAGCGAATTTCCTTGAGATTTCTTTACTTTTGTTAGCTTCCTTCGCCTATCGAGTGACCTGTGATATTTACAAATTATCGGTTGTTATGAAAAATAATTAGCTGGCACGATAAATAGAGGCTGACTCTCAAAGATATTCAAGGTTTAATACTGCTGTTAAGTGCAGTCAACAACGTATTTCACTTCGAAGAATATTTCAAGCTTTTTCATTATTAATTAGAAGTTTACATAATAATTAAAAATAAAGCGTTGTCGAAAAATATAATTCATTCTAGTTATTTCGATTGCTTCGACAGCTTCTATTAAAAATAGAGTAAACAACAGCTTCTGAGTCATTGAGGAATAAAATTAATTTATTATTGACAAACTTGTGAACATAACATCAAATATATTAACTCACGAAAAATTTTTATTAACAATTTAACGATTAAGTGGAATATTGTATAAGAACATTGGGTGTAGCTTTTTATATTAAATCAAATATTCATTACGAAATTTTTTTTTGAATGTGTTCATTTTCATGTCTTATACATTTTTAAATGAATTTTTCAATTTTCTAAATAATCGAACATATATTTTATCCAACATTAAAATTGCTTTTCTCAAAAGGTACATTTTAATTTTAAGAACGTTTTCGCATGAAACACGAAATTTTCGCCGACATGACTAAAATTTGATATTATTTAAAGTATTAAAAAGGAAAATTCATATACATTACCGAAACTACATGATAAAAATCGTATTTCATGCTAAACATTAATTAGTATTTTTAATTATTACAAGTATTTAACTACTTTAAAAACATAATACGTATTTTCTTGATTTAATATTAATCTTTAAAAAAATTTTTCTCAACGCAAAGTTTTTCGCTGATAAATATATTTTAAAAAAATTAATAAAATAGTTTGAAGTTATTTGTTATATTGTTAACGTTATTTGTCATCTTTTTACATTAAATTAAACTCTGATTATATTTTGGATATTTTAATTTAATGCCTTTGTAAATTGTTTTTAATTCAAAATTCATGGAAAAAATAAACGATACTTCGTGCAAATAAACATTAAACTCTCACTCTTTTGGTGTGTGACATTTGCCATACCATTTTATGTACCGTTTGTAAAATATGTTCGTAATATACGTACAATATTTTTGTTTCTTGATGTAATAGATATGCTTTTCCTATGATATGGCACTTTGTGTACATAAAGCTATTGAATGATTACTTTATAATGCATTTGTTTTGCATAGACATTGAGAGAAAAGTAGCTTTTATATAGGATAAATATTTGAAAAAATTTATCGTTCAAACAGGGATATAAAAATATTTGGTATAAGAATTGTTCTTGCTTTCATCAATAAAATTATTTTTATTTTACCAATTTCAATAAAAAATACAACATCCAAAATAATCAAATATTAAAATTTCTGTGCATTACGTGCATAAGTCTATTTTAGCTTTTATCGAATGCCTTGGATCACGTACACATAAATTTGTAAAATTTTTCAATTTTATTAGAAAACTATTATATAGTGCAGCTTTTAAATATAAATCAAAGATCATCCAATGATATATTTATGGGTATAGGAGCAAAATTTACTTGGGTTAAAATGGAAATAAATCTTATTAGTGGGGAAATGGATTTTTCGAAAATGTGTTGAAACTTTCTAATAAACAAAGTAGAACGAGTTTTCGTAACAAGATTAATTTTGGATAACTGTCGAAACTATATCGTAGTTGTATACACAAGTGAAGGTGATTGGATCAGTTATTTTATTCCCACTATTCAAATATCAGAATATACTTGTTCAAACGAACCAAAGTTTGAACAAAATTTTGTGTACAGATAATGCGTAGTCAAATGCAAATTCATTATGCATGTAAATTTATTTGGACAACAGTACGTAGGCGTACCGAGTTAAATCCTTATTTTGAGTGCACTTTCAGAGAAAGACAAAAAAATAGAACAAGTGAGAAGTGAAGACAAAAACAGAAGATGCGTAGAACGTCAAGAAAGTAAAGAAAGGAAATAGAAAAGATTCAAGAAGGGTCGTACACAATGTTGAAGACATGCAAGAGTACTAGATAAATTATATTTATAGTCGCTTAGGTACTTGGAACGTGCATGTTACGAAAGAAAACTCCCCTACGTGCAACGTTTATTTCATTTTATATGTGAGGGTACGAGTGTGTGTCTGGCAGGTATTCCACGTTTCGACATGTTCGTATAAATCGTTTTTAAACAATTGAAAGGAATATATGTAGGATTATGCTGCGTTCACAGGGTGATTATTTACAGAAAGTTTCAATTGTTAAATAAGATGTGAGGTTGCGGTCGTTTAGTGGATAAAGTAATGAATTCATAAGGAATGGCCTTTAGAAAGAATAAGATGAATGTTAAAATAAGCTATAAATCCCAAACAGAATGAGTTTGAATTTTTTTTTATGTCAGTCTTATGAAATAAAATTTTGTAATAATATATTGTACAGTTCAATATATTGAAATAAACTATTAAATTTAAATACATGAATTTATATTTACAAGTACTTTTCATAAAAATATATTCGATTTCTATATAATACTGAACAAACGCGTAGATGTATAAATAAATTTCAGTTTTTCTATCAAATTTGAATAAAAGATTCTTTTATTTTCTCTATACATTGTCACTCAAAAATAACCTATAATCGATAATATCTAAAAATAATTCACATTTAAATATTTAATTTCAGCTCTAGAAGAACACAGATTTAGAATATGCATTAATCCATATTGCTTAAAAATTAAGTTTTTTTTTTAATTGTAACTCAATATTAAGAACTGATCAAATAGTGAAAAGACTGCGATCACATAATGTACATGCACACGTGCATTTACGCGCTCGCTGAAGAAAGTATTAGGACTTCATGTATTAACTTATGTTTGTATATTAAGCACATATATTCGCAAATATATGCATAAATATACACATATCGAAATAATTGAAAATTATGTACTAAACAATAATTGTATAAGTAAGTTTAAAGGAATATTTGGTAAATTTAATATTGTATTCGTTTTTATTATAGAATTTTGTGAATTTTATTATAGAATTAAGCGTACATTGACTTTTATAATATTACGTTTTCTTAAAAGATTTTTAATTACTTGAAAATAGACAATGTCTAACAGTAGCCAATCGTGATTTGATTTCAGGTATCGAAGTACCATATAAAAAGCATAAAAATGAGAAATTAGTTTCTATTGATAATCTTCTAATAAAGTGCCATATAATTATTTATATATAAATATTGGATTTGTTATATTATTAATATATTTTCGAGCTGGTAAATTAGATTAATTAAAATTTTTACTTGTAACTTGTATTTTCACTGTAAAAATACATAAAATACGAAATTACTGAAAAGAATTAGTTTATATACAAATCAGTAATTTCATCATATCAACATATAACTTACTGTAATATTACTTATATCTTTTTATTTTTTTATACGAATTATTAAATATTTATTATAACACTTTAGAATATAATAACAAAATACTAAAAGAATATTTGTTAAATACTTCATTGAATAAATTATAAGTTATGAATAGTAGAATTGTGTACGTTAACGTATGTTTGATGAAAGTCTATTTTTACTTCATCAATATTAGATTATACAAATGGCCAATTTGCTATATTAGCGAAACATACATTATAAACAGATTTAACTATATTAAAAAGCGAATATTCATGAATGTATAATTTAACATAATAAATTTTTTAAATGTTCTTACTGAGATTGCAGTTTAGAATAGATTGTAAGTAGTACATCTGGTGGGAAAAGAGAAAAGTCACTGAGATTCATTAAAGTACCGAAGCTTGGTAAAACTGTATGAAAGAAAAAAAAGAGGAACGGAGAGAGAGAGAGAGAGCGTGTGTGAGTTGGCGGTGACTGGGAGAACGAAGAAAACTGGTCTGCTAATTAAGGTCTCGTCGAGCTTTGCGAGTGAAAGCGGCTAATTTGTTAAGATTACGAAGAAAATCCACCAATGATCTTCCAACGTCCTTGAGTTTTTTTCTCAAGACCATTCTTTACCCTTCGTTTTATACATTAACTGATTTGCTTATTTTCTCTGGTTTAGTATTAATGCCTTCAATCTTTTTCTAGTTAAATTGGTATCAATATTTTTTTTCACAATGATTCTTTTATTCAAATATTATATAAGCATTTTTTTCCTATTTTCTTAATAGGACTAATAAAATTCGTAGTTTGATTTGTTTAATATTTGTTTTTGTAGATTTTCCATTCAGTTATGTTAGTTTCCATAACTCATTTAGATACAACTTAAAGGAGAATGTACTTTGTCAATTTCTTTTTTCACTAAATTTTATATACGAGAACCATTATTACTTCATATTTAAATTAAAAGTATTAAAAAGCTAATTAGAAATAAATAAATTAAATATTAGCTACAAAGTCAATGAATTCACCGACAAGAATGAAGAATATTTTCAAATTATCACGTATTATATTAGGCACATATTACTATAATCATATTAACATAAAATGCATTATATAGAATTGTAATTATTCGATTAACACATATTAAATAAAAAATGTAGTTGATTGGTATCAAACGTTGGACTCACATAAAAATATTACGAAAAGAATGAATTTGTTCAACGGCATTTAAAAATTTTTCGATAAAAGGACATTTCCTGCGTTCGTAAAGTATTTGATAATGTATTTCTTTCATTAAAATCAATATCCTGCAGCCCTAACACGAAATTCTTTCGCATAACTTTTCGAAAGTTGTACACAAAGAAACTGCATGTTTAAAATAATCTTTATATCCACTATAATCCAACGGTATTCAAAGTCAACGAAGACCGTAAATAAAAACACGAACAAAGCACAAGACGATCGTAGTCGTTTCCTCGGCCCTGCAAGACCATAAAATGAAAAGCCATAGTAACGCGAACCGTGACCGGAAAGCTCGAGCGAAATCGAAAGCGAAGTTTCTCGGCTGCATTATGCATCGATGTTGCAAACGCTCGAACGAGCGAATGCTGACGAATTTGCAAAATGACGTGGCACCCGCTCAGAAAATGAAAATCAGAAAGCTCTTGTCCCGGAACTCCTGCTCGCGACTATAACCTTAAATCTCGAGTGCGACATTGTAACGGCGTCTCCTCGAGGACAACGGCAAAGCTTCCTTAGAGCCTTCACTTATATTAGGTTATATTTCAAGCGTAGCAACGACTATGCGTTGATGCATAGGACGCTCAACGACCCACTGAGCCGAACCGCCCGATGGATTTAGCGTTCCCTGCTTGCGTTTTCGGCGTTGCATTATCCCTTCTTTATGCGGCTTGGCGGATGTGCAGCACTTTATTGCTTTGATATCGCGCCTTTATTTCGTGAATTGTCGCTTTAGAATTATAGATCCACCGGCATACGATACTTATTTCTCACTTTGGCAACGAATGCCTAATGATCACTTATTTTATTTGCGCGCGATCAAAATAATAAAAAGTCGGATTTCTTTTTTAGAGATACGAGAAGAAAAGTAAGCTAACTGATTCCGAAAAAATGCAGGGGAAAAGATTTCAAGATAACGTGCTGCTAAAACGTTAGACTGTACTCTATATTTTCCTGCCTATTCACGATGTAGTTTTTTCGCAAACTGTGAACGCGTTTTACGCCGCGTATTTTCTTGTATCAAATAACGTTTTAAATAAATGTGATAAATGAACTAGAATAAAAGTTAATGCTAACATTTAATTATTTTCTTTTCGTAATATCATTGTGAAAAACCATTAAATTTTATGAAAATGAAGGTCAAATAAAATTTAGAATTAGAACGTACGTAGAAGATATGTATATGGTTATATACTGTTAACTATCAAAACAATAATAATTTTAAAACCCATTTCAGTTTTTCTTTGTATATTTGTTTCTTTATTTAGAGAAATTATGGAAAGTTTCGAATTAAAAAAACCTTTCTACAGCTAAATATACAAAATGCTTCGTCTGATTAAGACATCGATTTAGATGAATGTATTTGCATTTGAAATATGCAATACGTATAAACCACAAGTTTTTATGAGGTTCTACTAGTTTCTAATTTCGTCAAATTTGGTTAAATTTCAGATAATATGATTCAGATAATATTTCTCCTGGGAAAAATAAATTGGCAAAGAAGTATTTTGTTAATGTTTTCACTCTGAACGAGTATAAATAGTCCTTCTATGCTATTTCTATTCTAAAGAAGATTATTTTATAGTCTACTATACTTTTGATATATATATAACTATACTTGCGCTTACGGATAAGTAAACTAAGTGAAAAAACTTCATCATTTTCTAAGGATAAATACTATAGTTTTATGTACTAGAAGAGAAATTATAGTACATTACGTGCTGAAATACTGCACAGTAGCATGAGAGATAATTTGTCTTCACGAATATTAATTGTGCCACTTTTGTCAGCAGAAGCTTTCTACTCTCTGCTGCTGTTTTAATTCTCAAGTCTCCATGTAATATGGCTACTATTAACCGAGCATGATTGGATTGAAACTGTAAAAATAGTTTACTAATAGTATTAAAAAAATACTTTCCAATCGGAATGTAGTTTATTGTACATCCGTTTTTGCCTCGAGTAATCAAATAAACTTCTGGTGGGAACAAATAAGTTCTCTATCATAAACATTTATAATTTAAATTGATTACCAAAATTAACTCGTTTGAAGATGTTGAATTGTTGCTTGTAGCTAAGTTTTAATTAAATAATGAGGTTAATTATATGCATTTTGATGAAAGTCATTAGCAGTGAAAGACAATTTGAATAGGATCCTTACATTATCTTTTCTGAAAGAACCTATATTTAGTAAAATTAAAAATATTATTGCTTCCTTTTATACACAGTAATTCAAATAATAAATTGAATTGAATTACACAGTAGCGATTCGTGTTAATTAATAGAGTATAATTTATATAATAATGGTTTATCATCTGATTTACTAGCTATTTTCACCGCATTTTCCACTAATGACTACATTTTTGTAGATATTTTTTTCAAGCATCAGAATGATTTCTTTACTAATTGTTTTATTTAGATAAACATTTATTGCTGTCATACTTGTCTTGAAATATTTACAATTTTCTGCAAGACAAGAAAGAAAAGATAGGCATAAAAGAAAAGATTTGGTGTGATCAATTAAATTAGTCAATTGATAATGAATAATATTTACTTAATTTAAGATTATACTTATTTAATATGATAAATAAAAAAAAAGTAAAGTGATATTTCTTAATGGAAACACATCAACTATTTTCTCGAATATCAGTATACTTATCCAATTATGAATTTCCTAGTTATATTATAGTTTTATATTATATGCAGCAGAAGAGAACCGACTTGACCTACTCGCAGGTTGATTGTTAGACAACCACGACCTCGCTGTGGAAGACTATCTAATCTCATTACCGCTACACATATAGCATACGGATTAAGCGATAGATGGTAAATAGGGCTCGGATCTTGTTCCTTTTCTCTTTCTGCCTTTCTATATATGTAGTTGCTTTTTTCTCTTTTCTAATTTTTAATTTGCACTTCAAACCGATAGATATATTGATATGCGGCTTTTCCGCATTCACGAAAAGTTTTAAAGATCTGTGAAGGTATCTTCAAGCATTACGCAGTGAAGAGAACTATAAATAGACGTTGATTTCTTTTATTAGCGATTTCTTGATCTCTAGTATTAATTATCACAAGCCCGTAATATTTTATCAGTAAGAATTGATGTAGTATTTTATTTTCAACGTGATAAAATATAAAAAATCTGATACTGCAGGTGCTCTACTTTCTAAATACTATGTAACGGTAAAGCAATAATCTATCTACATTGATGTATTAATGTTTCAATTTGAATTATTGCTTAGCCAATAACATGTATAAAGATGCTTTCTCCAGATTTGTTAAATGAAAGTACTTTTCTATAATAATAATTATTACTTAAAAATATGCTTGGTAATTTTTATCGTAAATTAAAATAATGAATTATGCTATAATGAAAAATATTTTCATTTCTTTTAAAGAAGTAAAAGAAAAAAAAGACGAAATAAGAAGGATGCAAAGCGGATGCTCTCTGCACTTGTTTTAAGGATTAACAATTAAAGACGAAGCGCCAGGTCTTTGCTCCTTAACATACGCCACTACTTCAGGTAAGATTATCCAGACTATAATACCAGTCTTAGACTTTTTCCTTTCTTCATAAACGATTAAGCACTTGGGATTTGATTCATGAATTTTTATTTCTTTTTTCGATTTGATGAAAGAAATTGTAAATTTTCCACAATTCTAAATCCTCCAACTTCTTTCAGAGAGTTATGTAACTGTACTTAGATAAGAATAGTCATCAATGCACTGCGTCTTTCAAATGAAATTATTCGACACACATGATTTTAAACATGCCGATATACAGGACTTTCCAAGTCAAGTAAACTAATTAAACATTTAATTTTTCTATATATGCTAAAATAATAAAAATTACTTATGTTAGGATATAGTTCAAACTAAAAACTGATGCTATTTGAAAATGCATTATACTATCTGGCTTCTTGAAAATTTTCGGTCGTAAAGAGTTGAATTATGTTACGTTATTGTTTTTATAAATTTTTTTTATTAACGAAATAAGTTCTCTTTTTAGATAAAGTAGTTTTTTAATAATATAAAATGTTGCTTGAAAAATGAAGATTTGAAAATTTTAAAAATTATTTAAAGCATTTGATACTTAAGTTTTTATATATGAAACATAGTAATTTAAATTACTTAATCAAAGGTCTGCTTTGTTTTACCATCACTGATTTCTAAATGAATATCATGCTCAGTAAACTATGTTATAAATAACATTTATGTCTTAATTATTGTATTTTCGGAAGAATCTGAGAATTTACTCATAATTATTATGAAAACATATCACTATTTCGAATATGTTTTGTTATAGAATAAATACTAACATGGAATTTTTAATTAAAGTCTGTAATCAAGAAAAGTCTTTATAAACAGTCTAAAGTTTTCATATTTTTTTAGACAATATTTTGTATCTTCCATATATATTGCAATTTATACAGCAATATCTATACGATGATCAGCAACATCGTATTTATGTAGATGCGATCGGAAAAATGCAAAGATGTCAAAGTGCATTAAAAGTAACAAAATTCTGAAAATGTATAACAATATATCAGTACACGAAAACAATGTGAATTTATGTATAAATTACAATACAGCTCTGAAAAATGTTGACAAAAAATTGTCATATAATAAGAAGAAACATGAAATTACAAAAAATACTCATTTTATCAATGTGCATATATGACTGAGTGTTTTATATTTTCTATTGCTTTACTTACATTGCTCGTATACGTCCATATGTAAAAGTCTTTATGCATGATACATGGCGAGGAAATGGATTCTGAAAATTAAATGGAAAATGATAAATATATTTCCAGATAAAAGATCCAGGAATTCACTACTTTTCGAATAAAAATGATCTTTTTACATTTAACTTTGTGTAGCATTATCTAATAAGCAATTGTTTTTTATTATATTCATTTTATACTAATTTTTATTTTGAAAATGTTTGAAACTCTAGCAGCTCATTTATTTAATGCAACAACTGATTGGATAAATATTTTCATTTTTAAATTAAAATACTCAACTAAGAATATTTCACCATTAATATGAATTTAACTCCAACACTATTATTACATTTACTAAAATTTATGAAAACGAACTTTTACATGGAATATTCTTAGTTAAGAGCATTTAATTATTTTTTTTTTTTTTGACATAACAGTTCTAGAATAAAATAATTACTTTTATTTCTAATTATAAGGTTCTTATAATTGGTTTCGTCTTGGTTTTGTTTTTTAAGTAAAAATAAAATATGTGAATAATTGTCAAGAAATTCGAATAAATTAGTAGTAGGACGAATAAAAATATTTTTATTTCAGATGCTTCTCAACGTTTTTATTCTTTCTTTTGGTTCAATATTATTACAAATCACATCTCTGTTTGCTATTCATAATATGTTTACAATATGGTTTGGATTTTATAGATTTTTAATAAGTCTCAATCATGTAAATTCAACTATTTCTGAAGAACGCCCATTGGAAATTTTCCTTTGAAAAAAAAGTTGGATTATTTTTTTAATCCTTAGCAATTGGATCGATGTAAGGTAATGTAATGGAAAGAATGTCTTCCAGTTCTTGCGAGTTAAAAAGTAGATCACTATAGGCTGAGACTTTTATGTTCTGACTGTAAACGTCCTTTAGATAAGGGCGTTGTTGTAAACGTTGAAATGATACTGCCTGCAGGCTGTAACTCCTTGGAAAGTTAAAGTATGGGCATTCCTTCAGTTGTCTACATTTTTCCCTACCAACGTTTACATCACTTGCATCTTCTACATTTATTCTACATTATAATGTACATAATAGAATAAACGAAGTACGGCGCGTACTTAATATATCTAACTTTTATAAAGCGGATTAAAAAAAATTATCCAACATAAATGCGTATAATCGGATTTATGAATATATGCACGATATTTTATTAAATAAATACTCAATAGATTAAGATATGATTTATTTGAATAATTTTAAATCTTACGTATGTTGTATTAAAAATTACTCTATGATTTTTGGAATGTTGTTTAAATATGATAAGAGAACAAATAAAAACGGTGTATCAACCTTTAATGAAACTTTATTATCAGAACAATAATTAAAAACTTAAATTAAAATTTAAAACTGTAGACGCCGATCATGCCGATGATTACGAACCTCGCAGAGAGGATCGAAAGGTACGTCAATGCGCCTGCCGAAAGATTAATTTTCGAGTCATGAAAGTCTTTTGTTGAGGTTCCTTGCATCTCAACTGGTACTTTTTTGTCTAACAGTTCTTATGAAAAGACGAATTCTCCATAATGCTAGGTTGGAACTTCGGTACTATTATGAAAACGTCATGCTAATTGAACAGTTTAATATTATGCGCATCAGGTTATCGCAATTGATCCGATGTCGCAGCATCGCCTCAAATGTAGTTATAACTAACTTAAATATGTCAGAATATCAGTATTATTTAATTATTAAATTAACAGCAGAGTTAATTATTAATGATATTTCAGATTGTAAAAAACATAATAAAATATACTTTAATGAGAAATATTTTGATTATTGAAACGTATGTTAGCCTATGTTAACATTTGTAATTGATGTTAATATTGAGTATGAAAATACTTAACGATATTATAAAACATGAAAAGAAGAATTGAATATTAATATTACAATTAAATACAAATTTGAATAATAGATGTTATTATTTTGCTATTGATCTTGTTTTCAATTTCAATCATCGGGAAAGAAAATTCGGCTGTTATTAAAGTAATTATTTAATTACTAGTAAATCAAATTTGACTGAAAAGTTTAATTAGTAGATAAACATCAATCTTTTTAAAATGTGAAAAAATACATTTTAACAACATAGAAATTATTTCTTTAGGTATTTATTTATAATGTATTGAAAAAATGACGAATGCTTAATTTTAATGAACCACGAGATACTTCTAAGTAGCTTGTAGAACTTCAAGAATCTATCGTCTAACAGTTAATTATTGACTCAAATAAACAGAAAATGTACTTCTTGATCCTTTAAGCAGAGGACTTTGAAATGAATGTGCAATAATTTAATTAATTGATTTATATATACATGTGTGTGTGTGTGTGTGTTAAATTGATAAATAAGATATTTCAATAAGTTCATAATATGTATATTAATTTTTTCATTTTTTTATTCTACAATAATATCATCAATTACGTTAATTTACTTGATACAAACGCATTGACCATTAAATCAATCGAATCAATTAGTGTAATAATAATTATCTAGTCAAATAATACTATGTAATTATCAATAAATTTCTAAGTCTGCTTATTTTTAATTACTTATTGTTAATTTATGTACTATTAAAACATATATTCATCCAAAAAGAGTGATTCCTTTAATTAGTAATACATTAATTTAATTTAAATTACATTTGCAACTTTTTAATTAAAACCAATAATGAAAGCTTATATTTCTAAACAAATTCTTATTGGTATCTGATTTTCAGAGCGAATGAATAAAAAGGATGTTTTCTTTCGAAGATACATAAGGACGTACCTATCAGTCCGATATAATAGCGTAAGCATTGAGTATTTCAAAAGTGCAAGAATGAAATGGCGTATAAAGCTATCAAACCGGCGAGGTCAGCATTGTATGTCAATTCACTCATGTATTATATACCTTGTACTTCTAAATGTTGAACACAAATCAAAGTTGTATATTGATAAAGGAACACATTTAAATATTAGTGAATAAATTATAACCGTTTAAATAAATTTGTTTTATTCAATACCAGTGAAAAAGATAATTACATTGGAAATCGTCATGATGTATACTTAGTAGCTACTGTATTTTTAGAAAAACTATATTTCACACTGATGATTAATGTGTGTCTGTGTCTTAATTACAAACACAAATTGAAAGTAAATGCAAGTTCCAAATAAATTTCCTTACTTTTTGCTTAGAAGTACGATCATTATTTACAAATAAATTATATTATTAAAAAAAGATTTTTAAATATAAACAAAAGTTTTTTTACAGAATATCATAGTAAAACACATCAATCTCTATAAAACTAAAATAACTATTTCTGTATTTAAAATAATATTAACCGAAATTTTCGTTCCTTATTTCTTACAGTTCAAAGTAGAAAAGACAATTTTTTCGCTTAACTACAATTCATAGTCGTGCGTATCCAACTAAAGGATACGCTTAAATTGGTCTTATTTATTTTTTTGCTGATTTGTCGAAAACCTTACAAAGTATGCGCCTCTGCTCGTGAATCCTTTACTGAATGTTCTGGAAGAATTGCCCACCTACTCTTCGTCGAAAGGTTATATCTTAAGAAAGTCATATCTTAACATCTGTTGCATAGGAATTTGAAGGGTAACAATTGGGAAATGGAATCGACGATTTTATCTTCATCCATTCGTGAAGTGGTATATATCGGAATATTTCCAAAAAACTTTACAACTAAAGTTTTCAGATCTTAGAAGAATTTATCTTTGTATTTATCTTGTATATTTATCATTTTTTAATGGTTTCGGCTTCTGTATCAACATTTATTCAAATGTTTTTTAATTTTTTCTCAATATTTGTCAATGATATTAACAAATATTTTAATATTAATGATATTAATTTAATTACTTCACTTTCTTTGATTTTAGAAAATTTTCTTTTTCAATTATCACGCTTCTTTATATACGTATGATTTATGGTATACCTGTATCGTTAAAGAAAAGTAGAGCTAATGGTTTCCCAAAAAATTCAAGCATTAATTTACATTTATTATCGAGTGTTAAATAGAAAGTTGTTTTGCATTGGCACTCATTTATAACCAAATACGTCTTAATGAGCCCAATATCACTCAAAATTACTTTTGCAATCGCAAATATCTTAACATAAAAATCTAAAAATAGTTACAATGTTAAATTAACAAGACTTCAGTGGGCATTCAATAATGTGCCACCGTACACTGGAGTATCGCTCGATATTTGTTCAGAGCTCACCATATAAATCTCTGGAGTATAAGTAGTCGTAATAAAATGCCGCATAAAATATTTCGTGTTTCGCGTTTCACATGGAACGCGAGATACACCGCGTTTGTCACGCAATAATTTACGAGTCCTCGTGCAGAACCGCCGTGCACTACTTTTTACTTCATCGTTTTCATAAGCATGCACTCGCTCGAAAAAAATGTTCTTCTGCACGCTATTTATTAACGTTCGTTGGGACAGAATTCGAAGTGCGTTGGAGCGAAGAGCGCGAAGCAAGCGGCCTGCGTAATTAAAATGAGGTAGTCGAGGAATGCCGTGCGATAAATTTCATTCTCGAGGGGGACGTTATACGCGTACCTACCCCTGTGGATGCTAATGTTTTAGCTGGACGTGCGCAAGTGCATATGTAGTTCTGAAAAAATTTGGAAGAACGATACCTCGACCTTCTCAGGTTCTCGGATTTATTTTGCGCTACCGTCGTTACACTAATGTCTGCGAAAGGGCTCAGACTACGAGAAATTATATGCTCAGTCTATAAACTTTCAAGCAAATTTATATCTTTTATTTGAAATGTTTCCTGCATTGAAATTTAAAGCTGTAGCAAACTGTGAAAAATATAGTATTACGAAATAATTAAAAACGAGCTTCTGTTCCACGATTGCTTTTTTCTAATTTTTTTCCAATTTATATTTATTACGTACTTATACGACAGTGTGCTTCTGGATCTTTTCTTTTCCTTCAATTTCTACGTATCTGTCGCTATCTAGGTAGTTGAGGAGGTGATGATTTTTCATTAGGAAAATTTTCAAATACGAAAAGTCATATGTAACAAACAAACCTAAAGATATTTTATGAAACGTTGATAATAGATTCCTTTTTTCTATAATGAAGAAAAATAAACATAAAAAATAGTTTTTAACAATGTAGTTCTTAAAAAGATAGTCATAAAATTATTCACATTCATTATTGTACATTAACTATAATATTTCTAATGTTCGTAGTTTAAAGAATAAATTCAATATTTTTTCTGAATTATTATTAATGAGTTCTGCGCAACTACCACATATTTCATTAACGAATATTGTAATCTCCGAAACGAAACTACGATTAAGCATACGAATATTATAATTAAATAAGTCAATATGTATAGAAAAAATTGATAAAATATCTATGCTTTATCCAACTCGAATAAACAATTTCCAAAACATGTATATTAATTTATTTCTTATCAAAAATGTCGAAGCTGTAATTTACCCGTAATACCATATATCAACATCGAAACATTCAATTTTCTCAGCAATAGACTCGCTTATATGCGCGCACACACGCATAGAGCTTTTTATATATCAAACTGAACGATGACATACCCGTGCATATCACTCTTAATTTATTTAAATAGAATCCTTAATTCGACTCATCTCTATTTTTCTCACCATTTAAGATGAAGCGATTCTAATCTATGCGATTACTCTTTATCTTGCTTCTAAATCTAAAAGCGGCGAATTCTTTATTCAATCACCCGCCGTGGGAGAAATCGTATTCGATTTTTGTCGTATGTTTTTATCCACCCTTTTCTTGATCGTCAGATAAACTAGTAGATTACCTTACGTTTATTTCAGCACCTTTAAGAGTGAATATAAGTAAAAACGTGGGATGAAAATGGGAAGCAAAGAAAAAAATGAAGAAGAAATAAGTAAAGTTCGCGAGCTTGTGACTTTTACTTTACTTACTTACTCTATCCTTTCTAACTTACGAAAAGTTAATGGAGGATTTATAAACCACGGAAGTGAGTCATTTCTTATTAAAAGTTTCGTATGTTGGTCAGCACTAGCCTAATTAAAACGCTTTTAAGGTTTGACTTTCTATTTAGGCAGAAGAGAGAGAGAGAGAGAGAGAGAGAGAGAGAGAGAGAGAGATGAAAGGAACTAATATTAATGCAAAAAAGTTGTTGATTACTTGCCAAAAGATATTTTCTGTATTCATTTCAATCTACGTATTAATTAAAAAACTATGAAGGATTTGTCGTTAATAACGTTTTATCTGAGCTTTATACATTTGAGAAAATCAAGAATGTCATAATTTATAATGTAGCAGATATATGAAATCTTAGTCACTGGAGGAAAAATTACATAAAATAAGATTTTCAATAGATTGCTAATATAAGTGTAAGAAAACTTGGTGTTAATTTTAGTAAAGTCAAGAATATATTATTCCTACTTAGTAATATTTAAACTATTACAACGTTTTGATTTTCCTGCAGAAGCAAATTCATTCCATTGTGAAATAAGTTGAAAATTAATGAATTATGACATATTTAAAATCGCAAAAAATCGAAAAAAAGATAAGCGTACATTTACTTAATCAGTGCTATTCATTTTGACCACCGATGTCTTTACTTTTCCTTTTCTAAATTGTTCTCACATTATTACATCAGCATATGAATAAAAAAGGTATTTGTACAATTAAAAAATTTTATCGTACAAATTTTATCTATAAGCTGAATCGATTAATTAGTTTAAATAATTATTTTAAATATGTCTTAAAATTTGTCTAAACTGTATTGCTCAAAGTACTAGACTCGTACAAAGAAAGAGTAATTTTACGCGCATCTTCAAAATTTTTTCTAAATTTCCACAACAACAAATTGAATGAAAGATTAAAATTTTTGTCCGCATCCATAAATAATGAAAATAGATGTAATAAAGCATTATTGTACGACCACTAATGAAAATACAAGTTTCACATTGCGGCCTTTAATTCAGCATTGATGAAGCACTACACATGTAAGCACTGAAGAGTATTAGAGGGAAGCTGTAGAAGAAAAAGCTTCGATCACCATTTATTGGCGCGACATTGTTCCATAACCCTGTTCATTCTTTACTTGCATACTCGTTTAATTGAATCTCGGAGATTTTACGACTTATCGGCAAATATAAAGAAAGAATGCGTTGCGAAAAGAGCAAACTCCTTGGTTCTTAAGAGTACGTATGAAAAAATTTCTTTGAATTTCAACCGATACTCAAAAACTTATCAGAGTAAAGTAAATGAACCAAGTGTACAACTTGAATTTATCTTTATATTACATACAGATCTTGGATAAGAATTCGAACATGATAGATTCGAGTTGTTGAAAGTAAAACTTTTCTTATAAATAATGGCTGGACATTTTCATAGCCAAGGGTGCAAGGTAAAGATTTTTGTCAGCATACATCAGAGTGACATTTGGATTCACGCCTTCCGATTTGGCTGTGTTGGTTTTTCGCCGTAGCAAACTACTGTCGACGATTTAAGCAGAAGAGTAAACCAAAGACCAATAGCCTTCTAAGTTCAAGAAAAAGGAAAAACTAACTTCTACTATCTACTATTACTTTGGCTATCCAAACTGTGCCTGTCGATTATACCGATTAAAAATTTTGCTGGTATAGACACTTAACTGTTTATATTGAAAAAATATTTATTAAAAAAATCAAGTTAAGGATATTTTAGTCTTAGTTATTAATATAGGCTGAAGATACTCTAGAAAATGTATGTTAAAAATGGAAATAAAGTAGTAATTCATCTGGTTTATTTAAATAATTAATGATTCATAACAATATTCATAATAAATATAGTAATTATAATTATGCTAATGATAATAATCATAAAATATTTGAAAAATGAAACATTTATTACGAAGATATTTAAAAAACTTACAAAATCAACAAGATTATTTATTTAATCAAAATATTATTTTTAGTTATGAACAATAAATTTTTACAATAATTAAGAATTAGAGTATTAATAAATATTGAACGAAAGATTACTTTGCATCGATTTTCTATAAATTTTAAATACGAGTGAAAAATTAAACAACATAGCTTAATGAACGATGAACGACTAAATTGTTCTACGTCTTGTCTTTGACTAATAATGATGTCAATTATTTTATTTCATTAGCATGTTTACGAAACGTATTCTGACATGCAGTAGTATAATGTATTTAGGTATATCAAAGATATTTTTTGAACTTATAACCAGTAGTAATCCAACGTAATTTTATATGTAATAATATGTTGTGTCATTATGGTATTACTTTAAATTAATACTTTATTAATTATTTTATATATACTTATTATATATATATATTATATATACTTTATTAATATAAATTAATAAATTTGTAATACTTTAAATCGCTGCAATTTAAAATTTATACAAAAATTTATTAATATTTAATATAACATAAAGGATACTCTCAAAGTATTTCATTTTAGGAGTATCATATTTGAATTTAACTTATTTTGCAAACTATAAAATTATTGTTATATTTTCAGTTAATATTAAACACAATTCTTTTTTAAAATAAATTTCTGAATATAATATTTTTTTCCATTATTTCTTGAAAAACAGCATTGGTAATACGTATTAAAAATATTTCTTTATAACGTGATTGATGAAATTTGATCACAGATCGTAGTAACAATTCGGATTTGGTTGAAGCAATTTTCTTACAATCTATTCATCTTGATGAAGTATTACTGAATTTCATCGAAATAACTTAAAAGAATCTATACATTTTTCTTGATATTCAATAAAATTCACTTCATAGAAGAATTTTACGTACCTGGAAGATAATCTTATAAGATGTTACTAATAAATTTTTCTAATTTTTACAGTAAAAAATCAGCATCTAAATGCCTGAATAATGAAATTTTATCACATTTCTTATATGTAGTAGCTATTTAGCAGCTTGACGTTCTACCATCTTCAAGTTGAGAAGATTAGAAATTAGTTTAGAGATGAAACTACCACCGACAGCCGAAAAATCTTGTTCTTGGTGAAAATGATTTAATCAGAGGCCCTTTGAGCCATTTCGATGGTGATGATCGGTGCCCCATGGACTGGTGGTACCATCACCCTTGTTCAAGCTGACTTTCTCTATGAGCTCTTTGCTCGGTGTTTTAAGATCGTAAGCTTGCCCTAGTAATGCCATCGTTTCGATGAAGGCGGTGCTGGGATTCAGACCGTAACTGGGCAGCTCCGCAGCTTTGTAGTCCCAGGGGAAGGAGTGGTGGTAGTTGTGCCATCCCTCACCAAGTGTAAAGAACGACACCGAGGCGTTTTCCGTTGGTTTCACATCCCTGGACAAATTGGTGTTTTGTGATTTTAACGGACTTTACGTGTGAAGACTTAGTGCAAAGTTACCTTTTACCTTTTAAAGTCGATTGCTTTTATATTAAATTTATATTACATATCGAATTTTCAAGCGGTTTTATTAACTCTTACAATTTCAAAGACTACTTGCAAGCCAGGTAAACAATTGGTCAGATTATAAATTATAAAAGGCTAGTGTACTTTGAATAATAAACAAACGTTTTCATTACTTAGAAACAAAATAATTGTATCAAAACATATGTTTCTTTGAGTATAATAACAGCATAAGGCCACGAACTTTAAAAAATTGTTTCAAGAAAGACAATTTCATTCTTGAAGCCTACTTTGCTATAAATACCACAATAATTAAGAATTGTATAAATATTTATATATATATTCTATGGCATAATTTTACGATGTATTTAACATAATGATGGTGAGAAAAGTTATTGAAATTTTTACTCCCGATACTTTTAAAAACAGAAAGAGAACTCTTTTATGATCTAGAGAGGCTCTTAAATTATAAAACTCAGAAATATAATTCATTATTCTTATCTCAGAAAATTTTTAATTAAAATAACAATTACGATTTTATACAGATTATTAACACCCAATAAAACTGTGAAACTATTTAACTTCCCAAGCGAGTTGGAATACATCCCTTAGAGGCATCTCAAAGTAGAAAAGCTTCGAATGAATCATGTTCTTCCCCCTCCCGCCCCCAATTCCGCAACCGTAATTCCGACGCGCATCACGTGCGTCAGCTGCGTCGGTATGTAGAGGCTAACACAAGCGAGTTGCGAATTTGACACGCGTATACAAATATCTTGGCACATACCTATTGTAGGGTCGATTGCCCCACATATGCGCAAAACTGTTGACGAGGAAAGTCGCGTTGAGGAGCCACACGTAGCGTATGATGACCGCGTGGATGGAAATATACCAGCTTTCATTCCAGCAGTAAACCGGTATGAGTGCCGGAATAACGAAGGCCAGTGTGCACATAATTAACTCGTAATATCTGCAAACATGAACGAGAGGATGATCAGAAGTTTGAAATAGAACTGATTATGCTTCTGCGCAACCTTTGCTCTGCCTTTACGCACGAGATGCTCGGCACAAGTTCCATACCTTCATACTGGATTACGGATGATTTAAAGGAGGAACAGAAGCTACTTTATCTTCCGTATTTTTAGTAAGATTAGTAGAGCTTGAAGGGAGCCTTTCAATTAGTTTATTACGTAATCTTTTCCATATACTATCCATATACTAAATGAATTGGTCTTGCAGCTTTAAAGTTGTAAAATATGTTGAACGATTGAGTAAACATTTTTGTACGATACACAATACATTATTATGAATATTTAAAATTTATTATAATTGAAATTATAAATATTACAATTGCTTAAACTTGTAATTAAAACCTTATAACGTATATCAATGTCGTAGCGAAATTAAAAAAAACATTTAAATGTCTAGTTAACATTATGACGGAATTTATTTTCATTTAATCTTTTGATAGTACTCAATATTTTAATGATTTTCACGTTTGTAATGAATGAATTTTACATAATCTACTGTTATGATAAATATATTATATTAGCGCGCGCGTGCGCACACACACACAAGAACTATAAAATTAATTAGTATTTAAAGAGATTTAAAGTTTGTAGTTATAATAGTAACGTATATCTAAATCGATGCATGAGCCAATGAAAAAATAAAGATAACAAGAACTATTCAAATACATGTGCATATTTCTGTTATATTTCTATAATATTATATTTGTAATAAGATTTCTTAGTGTTTGCAAATGAAAGAAGACTTAAGCGGTTTTATTATATAAATCGTCTTGTCCTGGTATTTTAGGCTATGCAAGTTCTGTTGTTAACTTGTAAACATTGAAATGTTAGCAGCTTTTTCTAGTCAAATAAGAAACTGGACATTCAAGAGATCACGCAAGGGTATCATTATAATAAAAAACCCACTTATCGAAGAATTGAATAACTGGATCAGCTTTGATATCGCTCATGTCGACCTTACTGCCATACTTCTTAACAGCCGGGTGGCGTTTCATCATTAGCCAGCCGATGTGTGAGAAGAAGAAGCCACGGTTTGCATCGTGTGGATCTGCCGCTGTTTCTGTGAATTTATGATGAGTCCTGTGATCTCTTATCCATTTATAGAAGTGTGTCTATAAAAGAGATAAATCAATAAAATCAATATTACGAAATGAAATTTTTATATCACTAAAGTGCTACAAACGATCTTCGTTTTACACTAAAACTATTGTTATTTCGGCATTAAGAATCGATGCGGGTTAGGTTTTACTATACTTATGAGAATTCAATTACTTTTTATAAATTTGTAATTTCAATATTTTTCCAAATAAATTTATACAAAATATAAAATTGATAATTTTTTATATAAAAATTGGCGCAAAATATCATCGTTTCGTTGCTTGCGCTATGCTACTGAATACTATTAAGGGATAAAATTTTAATCTTATAAATGTATAATTAAAATAATTACAAAGTTTCCAATTAATAATAATTGAAAACTAAAAACTATTTTTTGCATTAGACTTTTAAGCAATATGAGTACAAAAGTTATATTTTTAACATTTAATAAGTGTTAAAAATTTATTAAAATCTGAAAATAAATATTCACGCATTATTGTTTATTTATCTATTAAATTAAAAAAGTGGATACACTTTAATTATCTTCTGAAATTTAAGAAATGGATAAAATTATTTTGGAATTCCATTTTGACTATTTCATTTTTTATTTATTTCCAATTTTGTTCCTTTGTTGCATTTGCGTAAAGTTTTAAATCATTTTATGTATTATGAAGTCTTAAAAGTATATTCTTATATAAATAGTAAAAAAAGTAAGCATCAAGGCATCAGGAAAAGAATCTTTAGTAGACGTTAAAAAGTTTTCTTCAGTGTGAAAATATTAAACAACTGACTTATACGTAGGAAATATATCTACGTATAAGAGAACTTGCTTATAATCTGAAGTAATAAAAGTTTAATATTTAATATTCAGCTTTTTCTTGTAGTCGAGCTACTTAATTTATTATGTGCGATGAAATTAATAAATTAAAATGAACTATCTTTATACGAAGAAAATAGATTAAAAAAGTAAAAATTATTAAAAAATAGAAGTTTCTTGATAAAATCTAATACTTATTTGCATGGTTTTCTCTAATGATTTAAGCTCTATTCACCAATATTTTCCATTTGTCCGTTTTTACAGTGATTACTGGATTGCCAAGAAAAACAAAAATCTCATCCCTCTTGATTCCTAAAAAGCACTAGCATAAATGTCGATAGTATCTCGTTCAGAAAAGATGTTTTCTTTTTTTATGAAAAGCAAAATTTAAAAGCAAAATTTAAAAGCAAAATTGCTGAATCATCGATATTTTGCTCTCGTGAGAGGAGAAAAGAGGCATCAAAAGAGGTAAAGATCACTTCTTCTCGATTTAGAGGATATGTATCTTTTCCTCTTTCATCAACTTCATGTATTTTCGATACTACCTGCAATAATGCTTGATTCGCACCTAACCTTTCTTTCTTATTTTTTCTTTTCTTTCCTTTTTTTTCCTTTTCTTTCCTTTTTTTTCCTTTTCTTTCCTTGTTTTCCTTTTTTTTCCTTTTCTTTCCTTGTTTTCCTTTTTTTTCCTTTTCTTTCCTTGTTTTCCTTTTTTTCCTTTTCTTTCCTTTATGCCCACTTTTCATTTTTGTCAATTCACTCTCTGTTTTATGAGAGTCCTTCATTTCTCTATGTGTTTGCTTATTTGGTTATCCATTTCATTTAGATATAACTTGTCTCGAATCACTTCACTCCTATGAGTTCCTCTTTTATACATATTTAATTGGGGTATTCCGTATTACTTTATTTGGTATTTATCCTTTTTTGCAAATATTTGTGCTACTTTTTCATTAATTTTTCTTTATTATTCAACTCTCATCGATGTTCAAGGCAAAAACAACGCCCAATAAAATCAATAGTTGCGTTTTCTGTTTAATTTATTCTCATGTAATAGAAATATGTGCCTGAAATATTTTCTTACTCGTAAATCAATAAGAAATGAACATAGACAAGATAAGTTTTTTAATTACAATTATTAAAAAAGTTTTATTAAACTTTTATATGGATTTGGTTAAGAAATTCCGAAATATTAAACCTACCCCACGCACGTTCCACGAAGAACCGAAATAAAGTTGGGTAATCTTCATAAAATGATGACATTGTCATAGAATGAACGAAAGAAAATTCGTCATTCTTGCAAGTAGTAGCAACTTAACATATCCATATTGTGAAATTGGATTGGTTGTTCCGGCTACTGTGAGAAATAAATGACATCGTATTTGCAGCTACGACATTCAAACCAAGAAGCGCGTCGTAAAGAAGTTCCTCGACGTAGGAGATGGACAAACCTCTTCCTTCCTGTACATTGAGCAGAAATAGCGGCATAGTTTCTACTTTCTTTGACAGTAATTGAAAACAAAAGTACACAAAGCTTTTTGAATCAAACTTGAAAGCATAATTCTCAGACTCACTGCTCCCTTTTAGTTTCGGATACACAAACTGACGAATCATATGATAACTTTTAATCGTTTAATATTTAAATTATAAAGAATTTTTCTGAAATACACTTGTATTTTATTCTGTAAGTATTATACATATATTATATTATATTATATTATAATACATCAACCATCAAGAATATATAACAAAAAATTCTCTCCGCTTCAGTCTACAAGAAAAATATAATTAATTCGTGGAAATTAATGATGAATCCCAATCCAATAACTAACTACGTAACCTTAAGCATATTTAAAATCAAAATACTTGCCCGTATTTATGCACGTATACGTATTCGGTTTATTTTTGGTTATTTTAAAATAAGAAATAAATTAATATATTAATAATTAAACGGAATAAAAGAATCAAAAATATCTTTTAAAAATTATTTAAATATTATTTAAGTGCAAATATTAATTTCAAAAGAATTAAGCAGCTAAGATTGTAAATTAATTTTACTGGAAAACAATGCAAAACATTGTATATTTAACATCTTCATAGAGTATTTATAACTTTTAAGCGAATACGATAATCAATTCTTTCAAAACATAAAATAAATGAAATGTAATTTTCAGAACGTCAATATCGGATTTCAAATGGGATTCAACGGATTTTAACGACTTTTATGTTTTTTAGTATGGATATTTTAATACATATTGTATAATAATTTTTATATTTTTCAATAACATACTAAATCATTAAGATGATAGACTTCTGGAATATTAAAAAATGAAAAAAAAAAAACTGTAAAGGAGTCAATAGTAAGGATGAGCAATTAGGTATTTGCAACATGGTTTATGCAAATGTTTAAAATTATATTCGTTTTATATACATTTAATAAAGAAATAACAATTCTTTCAATTTTACTACTTTTACCTCGGTGTATTTTCAGAAATCATCGCAAATGATTTCTGAAAATAAGTACTTTTTCATTTTTAGGTATATTTACAATTAATACCGCTTTCGCAAAAATGAAAACGCACTTTAAAAAAATGTAAACAGTATAATGTAATTGTAGAAACGAAATTTGAAAGCTAAGGTGCGCAACGAGATTTTTGGAATCTTACTTTCTGCGATATCTTCTTTTGTAGCTTAACGAATTAACATATTTAAATGCAAGCTTTTCGTATGCAGAGGCTATCGATAACGTGTACCGATAGATTTGCAACTGACAGTATGGTTGAAAATATAACAAAGATAATGAAAGCGAAAGATAAAAATAAATCTTAGGCATAGAAAAAGAATAAAGACATAGAATAGATAAATGGGAAAACCCAGTATCACAAGATTGTGAGTATCGGATAAAAAAATCTTACCTTTGGTAAAGGTCGAGTTGACTAATTTTAACATACTCACTGAATACATTTTTTTTCTTATATTACTGCTCATGTATAAAATAAGAGAATAATATTGATGCATACAGGATTAAAATATGCAAATATAAAAAATAACTTGATGTAAATTACTATTACAGAAAGGAATAAGCGTAATTTATTTTCTAGAAAAAGATTATGAATATTATTAAAAAGTTAACACTGCAATTATATTAAAGGTACATCTATTGTATTTTATAATTTAATTATATTCATAATTGTAACTCATGAGTTTATATCTTTATATCATTTAATTATGATGGGACCTTCTATTGAAAATGGTAAAGACTTTAAATATTACTTCTAGCTTGTATTATTCAAACTTTTATTACTTTTGAAAAGTGTAGACTTTCCAGTTAGTCATTATTTCGTTTTCAATTTACTGCAGCTAATGATAACAAATTGATTTTAGAGACATTATTAATGAAATTACAGTTATATTTCCCTGAAATATGTAATGTATTTCGACAATAGAAATACGTTAATGTCGTAAACATAAAAATGATGATAATACTGTAGCGTAAAAGACACTTTCTCTATTTACATACGATTGCGACAAGCTCGAATAAATTATAATATATAATTAGGATAATTAATTTATCTCGATGCACTCGTAAGTTCACAATAATTCTATATTTTGATAATTTTGCGTAGTTTACATATGTTACAAAAGATTATATTATTACGCATAAATTAAATTAAAATTTTGAAATCGTTAGTGTTAACATTCTTAGTATGTTTGCATTAAAATATAGATACGTTGAGAGAACTCAAGGGAATATAATATATGTGAGCTGTAATAGGAAGAAAAAAAGTTGAAAAACTGGAGGCGAAATGGTAAATTTAAATGGAGTCTACAGTGAAGTGATATGCACATAATGTCTATAAGTTTTATATATAAAATAATGCGAAATTATTTGGCTTGTTCAGGTTAGAAATGGAATTTAATGGTGTGCAATATTTTTGACAAATAGTTACAGATAAATAGATGTATGAAAGTTATGCTCACGAAATGAAAATTAAGAGCTTTATGCCAATTTAAATAATTTAAGTCATTGTATTCGATCGTGTAAAATGATATATATGAAATAAGTTTCTCTGTGAATTTCATGTCTAGTGATTTATTTGAATATAATTATAACTTGGATATAATTTAAGTGTTAATTTGTAATAGCATATATTAATATATACCGAGAAAAATATTTATTTTAAATAACATTCCAAAAACTATAAAAATTCTAGATATACAACCGGATATATTAAGTGTTAATTATGTATAATATCAATAATAATGGAATCGTTGTAATGCTTTGAATGAAATCGTTTGCACTTACTCAGTTTCCAAGTTCTAATTAAAACTTCAAAAGCCTGGATTACACATGTACTAAGACTTACGTGCAGATAATAAGATTATTCCGAAACAAAGGTTAGAATGAAGTATGCATGAAGCTCAAGCGGAATGCTGAAAATTGTCAAACAAAATATTTTTAAATAAGTTTAATTGTGCTAATAAATTGCCTTTAACGCAGTACGATTCAAAAAATATTGATTATTCATCGTTGTAATATTACTGAAATAAATGTAAGTACAATGTTAAGTTTTTTTTGAAAGTTCTCTCTCACATAATTCCAGAATTACTTCACAAAGAATTAAATACCGGCTTTCGTCTCAATAGGAGAAAAGTTCGAATAAAATACTGAAAAGAAAATATCCAGAGATAAGATTTTAATATAAGGAAGAAAAATGGCAAAGAATTATTCGTTATATACTTGCACATTTAACAAAATAACTCATTTAATCAAAAACCCACTGTTTCTCAAATAGATATTTAAGACATTACATTGATATTCGTGACCTGAAGGTATTCCTTTAGAGCCATCAATTCTTAATGAGTACCAAACTTATTTATCATCATATTGATATTCTATCAGTTATTTCATGATTGGAGTCTAAACTGGGATACGTCAGTACTCATCAATATTTTAAATGCTAAAATACGTAAGCTTGGAATAAGAAATCAATACGGAATAACTAAAAACATCAATTTTCAGCCTTACGTGCGAGCCTCTAAACGTTGTGGCTGAGAAATCCAGCACATCTACATTTTTTCTGTCGAGATAAACAAAGCGAAAGCCTCGAGCACGAAATGCGAAAGAAAAGCTTTGGTGCTAGGTGTACGGATCCGGAAAATGCGGGTGCACCAGGCGTATACGAGAGCTTCCGTTCGCTGGGTATGGGTCGGCAGGTCGCGGATTATCTAGGGTGAGCATCACTTTCGGTTCAAGAGAAAGGTATTTAGTTTCGAGAATTTAAAGTTTTCGCTCTGAGGACTAAGAAAGTGCTCCCAGTTTGCTAATCTTTGGATTAGTTTCCTTCTGCTATCTGTTAATTAAGGCACTGTTGTATTATACTTCAATGTTTGTCATTTTTCTTGACTTCGATCGAGTAATATTACATATTTATTATTATAGGTTTGGCATCTTGGTGACACTAAATTGTTTACCACGTGGATAAAAAAGCAACAGCTGCCACTACTTTTTTAGATTATTTCAAAGTCGTTGAATCTCAGTTTGATAATCACTTTTACTTTCTTTATGGGATAGAGGTTTCGTTAATTATACGTTTGATACGTATTGTAACAATTAAGGAATCTTGATATACTTGAAGAATTATTGCACTTTATTTTATTTTTTCTCATAATAATTGGAATGACTAAACTCTTTTTCTTAAATGAAATCTTCTACTCCATTCATGTACATCTTGTAAGTTTATAAATTAGAAGTACCGTGAGTACTTTTTTAAAATTGAGTTTTTCGATATTGATTTTAGTAATATTAGTGTTTTTCGTTATTTTATCAGAGTTCGGTATTGACGTATTTATTAATTAATAAAGAAATATTAATTATTTATTTTTTTTTAATAAAAACTCAATACACGATAACAATTTATTACAAATTAAATAATAAATATTAACATATTTCTATAATTAATTACATTAAACGAAGCTACATCTGTGCGGTAAAAAGAAAAATCATTCCTCCGGAGAATTTTCATAGTTTTAAATTAACCTTTTTATAAGAGTATCGCTGTCAATAACAAAGTCAGTATTTACAAAAAATATATGGAGCTATAAAAATTACTATCTCGATTGTTGCTATCCTATTCATACTTTGCTTGACCAAAGTTACTTCAAGGTTATGGTATTTTGCGTCTCGTATCTCGCAGAGTTTATGCACTATGCCCCTGCTTCATTTATGAAAGAGATATAGGTATTAACAGACCTGCTACCTTGACAGCTCATTGTTATCATTATATTAAGTCTCTTATTGGCCAAAGCTCGATGTTCATATTTTAATATGATAAAGTATGAGATTATTTTTATCGAGAGGTATGATACTTTTTGAATCGATACTTAACATAGAATGGGATGTTACATATTTATGCTGGCTTTTATCGAAAATATATCAATATTATTATTGAAAGGAAATAAATTTTTATTTACTATACAAAATAGAATGCAAACGAAAATTCGCATATTTTTGTAATATTGCACTTTTCAATCTTCCTATTTTATTCGTAGAGATCAGTGCGAAACATGAACAATAAAGGGACATTATTTTTAGTATTTATAGTAGAAACTTGGTACATACTTCGCTTTGTGATCCATTCTCCTCTTATTCTTTTACATCTTCTTTTTTATTTATCTCCTATTTCTCTATTCATTGTCTAGTATAACAATATTTTCTTAATTGTGAATAAGTATTTCTTAAGAAACTATATTATTCTCATGAATGAAAAGATCCGTAGGAAAATATCCGTCTACAAATTGAGAGTATTCTTATTCAATAAAATCTTAGTGTATGAGGTAATAATTGGCAAAATATTTATAAATATTTCCCTATAGTAGAATTTCAACATTTATAAATAGTTGAAGAATTGTGCTTCTGCTAAATATTTTTAATTTAGGAAAATTTGAAAATAAAATGAAGCCAGTGAAACCAGTCAAATCTTTAAATTTACTGTCAATATTCCATATTTTAATTCGTCAAAATTTTGATATAAGTAAATTTTAATTTGATATAATTATAAAATATACTAAAGGAAATAACCTTTGTCTCATATATATAGTATCACATATGATGGTAAGACGGTCGACGTAATTCTACATAAAAATAAGACATAATATCCGTACATAGATTTTATCGAAAAAAAGATAGATAAATAAGTCATAAAAAGCGATTTTAGAATCACCTGTCATTTATCGACTATAATCATTATCCTTGATAAAATCATTTGCCAAAATTTTAACCAGTCAATTCAATTTACATACCCTTAATTATTATTTATAGTATAACTTTGTTGCCTCGAGTTTTCACGCAAACAACAAACAAACCTGAAGCTGTTCGTAACAATATATTATAAATTTTAATTCTAGTTATATATTTTAAGATGACAGTATAATGTTAATACTTGATAAAATTATGTATTGCATAGATTTTTTTAATAATTGAAAAGTCTTTATTGTTTTACAAAGACAGAATATCGGAGGAATATATTAATTTAATTAGATATCTGATTTATTTAAAAATAATAAAAAAAAACCGTATTTAATATAATGATAACCGAATTTATTAATATTCAGATCAAAGAGCCAGTAAAAGAAATTATAAAATTTTTCTTTGCATCTTGTACGCTTGGCAAAATGGATAAAGCCATGTCATAATGAACATCAATCAAAGCAAAGTCCCAGAAAGAAAACTAAGTATTTTACCTGTCCAGCCATGCAATATAAGATGGCTAAGAATATCCTGAGAGGCAACTTGGCAGAGTAACTTCGATGAGCCCATAAACGATGAGCCCCAGCGGTAATACCGATTCCGGCTGATATTCCCCATGCTGGACCTATAATTTTCAAGCATTTCTAATTAGATTTTTGCACTGTATTAAAGTTATTGATATATTTCATTAAATTTAATTAAACAACATATTAATTTACTTAGCATTTATGTTGGTAGACAATATATGTACATATATTATTTTTTCATTTTCCACTATTATTTATTTATTTTTGTGTTACTATTGATTTTAAACTGAAAAATTATTATAGCTTTTCAGTTTATGAAATTTCTAATTAAATCTCTGATTCAAAATAAGTCGTTAAAAACATAAAAATATGTATAATAGTGTCTAGATTCAATACTCTTAATTAAAAGGGTGAAAGATTAAGAAAACGAAACAATCAAGTACAAGAACGCATCGTTCAAGTTTTAGACGTTAAATTTTTAATTTTTTCATTATTTTCACATTTGTATCTCAAATTTGAGAAAGTAGTAGTAGCAGGAGTTGCTTGAAAAAATGTTAAAATTCGAAAAATTCTTTTCTTTTTCATAAACAGTTTTAAATTTTTTAGAAAAAAACTGAAGTTATATAAATATATACTGATTTCGATCATACTAAAAAAAATAGCAATAAGTATTTCTTACGTAACAATTGTATAACAATTTAAAGTCTACTAATATAAAATATAGTGAATAATTCAAATTGAAAGTTCCTTACTTTCTAATAATAGATAACCAGGTTATTACATTTTGAATTTTTAACATTTATTCCTGTGTATTGAAAAATTAAATCTTTTATATTATTTATACAAATATTTTTGAAATAGTACTATAAAAATGTTGCACATTTTAAAGAAGAAAAGTTTTATTAATTAAAGAATCAGGGTAATCTTTTGTAATACTACTGATACGTTTTTATAAAAGTACTATTATGTATTTATGATCATACTTTTACAGATAAATAAGCCCCTGTTTTTGAAGAGTAAAAAGTAGACGAGAGTTTTTTTTGCTTATAGTCACTTTTATTCTGCTTATATATTTGTAAATGGACGGATAAAAGAATTTTATCATCAGCAGATTCTTTTCACAAAACTACTTGTATACTTAGGCATAAGTTATTTTATGTCACAAGTAAAATGAAATATTTTTATATATGATAAATATTTGATGATGATACGTGATTAAAAATATTTTAACGAAATCTTTTTTCCTACTACTTCGATTACTACGCTAAAAGAACTATAATTACCATAGTTAATCAAACAACTATAACGCATGTAATTATATCGAATAGAGCACACAAACAATTTACATTTATAAAAATATTTTATAAAAAGATTTTCATATTTTGTTTTACAATCAGAATTAAATTTTAAAAAACCAATCTGTAAGACTTCATGCGGAATTGTCTATAATATTTTGTCGCATAAGTTGCAAAACTAGAATAGTGCTGAGATTGTCGGATACTATTTAAATTCTACATTCAGAATAACTTAAAAAATGCATCTAATGTTCGATTTTATAAGAGATTTTTCTGTTGATTCTAGTTCTGACTCAGTTCGTAGGAATAAATTTTCAAGAGCTTTCGGCTTGGAGACGCGCAATCCATTGATTTTAGGGCGATCTTATCAAATATTTCAAACTACGTGAAATAAGTTTAGTTAATATGTGGCCGAATTTAATGTAGGACATTCGCATATCAGGAAACTATAAAGTTTTCTCTATATCATAGTACTTGGATTTTATTATTTTTAGTTGTTATTTTTATAAATTTATAGTGCAATATATTCTATTATAAACATTGTAGTAAAATTAAGTCATTGCTTATGCGAGCTTAAATTTATGATAGTCCTACATAATATAAATAAATTATTAAATATAATACATATTAATAAAACAATGAATTTGATTGATTATGTAAGATTTAATTTTGTAAAAAGTTACAATTTTTTATGTCTTATATTAGGTAAATATTATATAAGACCATTTCGTTCTAGTAGAAATGTAATAGTAAAAGTCAATGTAGCATTCAATACTTCTACTCGTTATTTTTAAACTTTCAAAATACCTTTTATAACTTTATAAATACACAATTTTCAGCTAAATGGAAAATATAAAAGGATAAACTTTTTTAAATTTACGACATATTCATATAAAAAATTATCTCGTAACCATGTTATCGCTACGATATATGACGCTGATGTGTCAAATTAGTAAAATTTTACAAGGTGTGATGTAAAATAAACAACCGATTTATGTATTAAAAAGGTAGATGGCAATATTTCTTTTAACTGTACGTATGTTTAGATTGAAAATATTTAAAAATACGAACATTGAATCATAATAATTGACATAGAATTATTGGAAATAATACTTTATAAATTATTTATACTTTACGAATTCTTATGAAAAGCAAAATAAAGTATCTTAAAAGTAAATGTAATAATGGACATGTATAATTAATTTGTACATTTGTAATTAATTTCGAAGTTTTTTGTTTTATAAATAATTAATTAAATTATTTGAAAAAGAAATTTATAATTACCTTAAATTTATTATAAAAATTCTATTGAATTATCTTTTCAAAGTTAATTTATTAAAATCAACCAAAAAGTAATTAGTGTATATTTGCATTTATTTATATCACGTCAAGTTAAAACATTTTCAAAACTATTTGCGTAAAAAGTTCATATTAAGGAAATCGAAACCTCTATGTTTTATATATCGGATGAGTTAGCCGAACCATTAGATGGTTTTTCTTTTTACTTGTGTCTTCGCATGAAAATTCGAATGCAATGAGATAAACTGCTTCAAGATTCGAACGAATATTTTTGTTCCTTTAAATACGATTGTCTGTTATAATTTTCTTGAAATGTTATTAATTCTTAAAAAAATTATGTTTCACGTGAATATAAATTTAATAAAAGTACTCGTCATTCTTTTATAAAATTATTAGTTTTATGTGATTTGTATAATATGAAATTATGTAATAATGTTCTTCTTTCATTTATACAAAATTTTTTTTATTTACGTTGTCCAAAAAGTAAATACCTACTTTTAATCCAATTGGAATTGATTATAACTTACAGTCACAATTAAAAAACTGAACACAGTCCACTTTTCAAACAAAATACTTAAATATATTAAATTAATTAATTACTAGTAAATTAAGTAAATAAATTATAACTAAATACTTAAGCTGTTCGATGGAAAATTCAATGATAAACGTGCTTAATATAAAAGTTTATATTTTATTACGATAAAGTACTCATATGCCAGTTATATTTCTGGCGATTAATGTATTTCATAAAAAATTCAGAGGCATGATGAAAAAAAACTAATGTTAAGAATACAAAAATCGAGAAAAAAACTTAATGCAAAGAAGCAATAAAATTTTATCTCCTGCTTCCGAAAAGGGACAATAAAAGAATGTGCGTAAGTAGTCACGTCGATAAAAATTCTGACATAAAAGTGTCTCGATAAATCGTCGAGGAATTCTCTTCGTAGATAAAAGGTTCGAGACTTGAAAGATCTAAACAACTCTCTGATGCCGCAAAGTCAAAATGAATTTTTAAAAAGTTCATAAAATGAAAGGACCTTATTGCGTGTTCTTGCCTCGATCTCATAAATAGAGCAAAACGATATCGGAACTGAGAATACGAAACTTTCTTGCTTCTTCGCTCACTCGTTTAAAAATGCATTCCTGTCAATGTATGTGCCTATGTGACACCACCGAAGATACGATCTATCATCTCATAACGAAGCTTGACTCGCATTACATTATGAAATTCGATCGACGAGGGTCGATAATGTCTCTCGTCTATACATGTATTTGATGCATTTTTATTATTCTTATTATGTGCTCCTTTCGAAATTTCTTAAAAATCACTGTAGAATCGTGTCGTGTCTTTTAGTATCTTTAGCCCTTATTTTACGCCTTTAATTGTAAATGAATTTTAATTGTTCAATTTTAATAAATCTTTCGGTAGTAGATTTTTAAAATAATTTGACGTTGAATAGTTCTAATGCATAAAATGTAGATATACAAATTTGTATAAAAAACATCGAGGAAATAAATATACATCTGAATTACTCTTTAATGGCATTCAAATAATAGGTAATTATAAATAATGTGGAAATAAGGCATTCTTCTTAGTATTATGTATTATCCGTTTTTTTCTTACCGATCATCTTAATATTCAAATGAGGCTAAATGAATTTGATGGAAATTCTTTTAGTTGTATGTTGTACATTTATACTCCCGTCAATTGTTTGAAAAATTGTAATTTAAAATAAAATAATCAATTAATTATATCATTTGAATAATCATATAATGGTGTAATTTTAACCGTTAATACCTTTATCTTGAATAAAGATAATAATCTAACATCATTGTCAGCACAGAGAAATTATATGTGTTTATTTGTACAGAAATGGTAATGAATAAAAATAACAAAATTCTTAGATAGCTATCTCTTTGGCGATACAAAAGAAATACTTGGACAGTAGAAAAATATGTAACGATGATCATAAAATCCTCATGAAAGGCGTAGTGATTACATTGGTCATGAGTTACATCAAAATGGTTGAGGGCCAACTATAAATTTTATAGTCTCTCTTTATATTTGAGCGAGATTTGGAGTTCACCCAATAATGCTGTACAAACTGCAATAAATAATTCCATTCTTTTAGTCACAGAAAAGCAATAATCCGAGTCAAATGGTAGTCCAACTCTAGAGTGAACACTTTGGTCTGAAAGAATTCTACGTTGTGTACGCCCGAGACCCTTGATGCGGGAACTCACCAAATACGTTGCGTAGTCCTTATTCCTGGAGTGTACGCATGCCTTCTAGTTTCAGACGTCGCGCCCCAAGAAAAGGCGTACAATACGAGCGAATGAACGCCCGAGTTGCTCTCGGTACAGTTCACAGCCGCGCCTAATGCGCCATTACGCGAGAGCGTAACCACGAGGAAAACCGGCTAAACTGGAAAATAAACTTTTACCCGTGGCGTCGGTGAGAGGAAATTCGAGAGAATTGGCTGAAAAAAGGCATTAGTTGTCGGTACGAGACTCTTAGTGTCTATGTAAGTACCTGTGTCTGTTTAGTCAAACCACAGGTGCAGCGGAAAAAAGAAGTAAGGCAAATTATGATTCCTGGTTGTTACTCAACTAAAAAGCTACTAAGAATAATGACATAATTATATGATTCTCATGAATAGTTAAAAGATTACGCCATACTGCTTTTATTTACAATTGTAGATATTACGATACACGGAATTTTGGTTAATGGCAGCATTTTCCAAGTTCATTTTAATGCATTTTAGGTCTCTCACAAATTATTATCTATATCTTTCAATTTAATAGCTTCACTTTTCAATTATTATGCTTGAATTTTCGTATAAATCGTTTTATAAAATTTCTGTGTTTTGCCTTTAAAGAAACTTTTTATTCAAATGAAATATAATGAATGATACAATTACAAAAGAATTGATACATATTTGTCTATAACGAGAGCTTTCGCACTTTCTTATACGATGATTTTTCCTTTTGTATAGCTTTCACCGCTTATAACCGTGGCATGTATACACCTCTTTGTTACATTAATTTTCGATAAATTAACATTTCTATAGTTTAATCTGAATTATTATTTCATCGTAATTATTTCGTTTTATACATGTTTTAGACTTTTATTTTTTTCTAGTTGCAATTAGATCTTATAATTCGACGGCTCTTTCACAATTTCCTTTCCAAATACTTCGTCGACCGGTATTTTCACAATTTATTGGCGGATATTCAAAAAGGCATTTCAATAATCTCTATCGCGAATTAGATACGCTGGCTACTATGGAACATAAATTTAATTATTTTTTTTTGTATATGCAATAAAACGCTTGTAAGCATACTTCCTTTTCTTTCTTCTATACTTCTGAGAGATACGTAATAACACCAGTCAGGAATCCGGAGTCCCTACAATATTTGTAAATTCTTATATCTTCGTTTCGGTTAATAGCAAGTTTTGTCCAAGTTTTTCTAATATCGAAATAATAAATGGCACATTAGATTCAAAGAATAATGCGCTAGTCGTTTTGAAAAAATTCTAAGTGATATGATTCTTGTAGAAACATTCTAGTTGTATTTTTATAACTGGTAACAATAAGTTTCGTGTTTATGACGATGATTTCTTTCATCTGCTCTTGATTTTTTTGGAGGTCAGTGTCCTTTGTGGTTTTTTTTTGTGATACCGAAACTGTATTCTGGAAGGGTGCCAGTGGTTGAAACATGACATGAATACGTACTTCTCCTGGTAATCAAGGAACCATCCACTCGTTCAGAATCGATTTCCGATAATCATTAGAAACTCAATCGCCACATTTAAGTATCAAAACAGATTTACTGGATTAGTTTTGCAAAATAACATGGAAAAACTGTTAAAGCGAATCGTCAAATAAAGATATATAAACTTTTGTGACAACCACTCTGAGAAAATAAGTTCAACATAAAACGCGACTTGTAATAAAACGTTACGTAGTTTCATATTGTATGCATTTATTTGCATCCTGCATAGCGTTACGTACAAAAGGCATTCACAAGGGATTATTTTTAATACAGTGTGAACATATTATACAAAACCTAAACCGTTAATATCGAAAATATACGTCATTACCAATAATTGACAGATTCCTTATTATTACTCTACAATTTAAAATAATGGTATTATAAAAAATTGTAAAGTATGACAAAGCTGTAAGTACAACAGTATTAGTATAATAATAATGATATTTGAAATGTTATTATTTTTAAAATTTAACGATTATTCACGCAACTTATATAGACACATCTTTTTGATCTTTGGTAATTTTTTCATTTTTTCATTTTTTCATTTTAAGAAATAGATTATTGTAGGTACTTTTTCAATTTTTCAGCATTGAAGCATTTCGCTAACTTATTTTAATGGAATATTTCGGCAAAATCGGTTATTAACATGTGATGAACTTACTGAATATCCAAGTCCAAAACTTGGCTTCATTATATTTAGTGAAGAAAGCGTAAAATGCAAGGAAATGTAGAACGGCAATACCAATAATATTGAGCCATATCAAAGGTTGTTCACCATCTTCTTTGCATGGTAATGGAGTTGGCTCGCATGACGTTTCTTCAGTTTTCTTTTTGGGTGATTCCTGATACTCTGTGACTGTCGAGCTATACATTCTTATCTGTAATTACATTCGTACTATTAAATTAAAATATCAAATCACATGAACATTTTTATTTTAAAATAATTGTCGAATTTTAATCACGAATTTGATTCTTTTGCTTATGGAGATTCGAAGTGTTCAATTGTTAATCTAGTAAAGCGTTACAGAAATTACTTTTATGTGCAATAAAGCTACTATTTTCACTTAGCCAGATACGCACGAACTCTTCGCTTGTCATTTTTCCGTTAAAGTACTTAGCGTTCTTTGACTATTTCAACAGCGTTTATATTTCGAACGTAAAAGAACTTGAGAAGATATCGATGAAACATAGAGTTATACCTGAATTGAGCGAAATATAAAGTAACTTATATTTCATCTTACTTATAATGACGTTTGAAAAATATTAACAGCTATCATTACATTTCCGTTTGCTTAACTAAATCAATATATTCTATATTGTGCAGACTTCATAACGAGCGTTGTATTCGTGTATAAAAATTGAAGAATGTGCCATAACTTAGGAATGTAGGTACGAATGGCTCGAATACCAAGAACATCGATACGCATATCTCTTTAAAAAAACGAAAATAATAAGCGATTTTGAAGCGAAATCCCTATATTCCTATCATGGGTGCGAAACACATCAACGGACACACACAGACACAATGTAAAGTAGGTATTCGTCGCAGCATCCAGTTTAACAATTCTCATACGCGAATAAATTTCGCAATTAAATGCAAAGCGCGCCTGAGATGTTTTCTGGCTAAAAGGGCAGACGGGCGTCAGGGCGTGACGCCTCTCCCGTCGTGGTATGGCTTTTAATTACAGGCATAGTTAAGCGAAAGTACGCGTGACGCGTCGTACGAGGAGCGATTTGTGCATCTCCAGGACACCTCGTCAAGTCACAAATGCTTTATCCTTCCCCTGAGTGCTAATGACAGCTTCAGATCGTTTGTGTCCCGCATTCGCAAACTTTTAACGAAGACAGAGATTCTTGAAAAAGTTCTCTCTTTTCCGTCTTTTCGATTATATATATTGTTTGTTAGTATTTAGTACTTTCTCGCGCGCGGCAGTCATTTTGGCCAATTGTAATAATTAACGATTATTACACAGAAAATTTAATGATGGAAAATTGCATTACCGTTTCAAGTAGACAACCAACTTTCTTTCGACATCGTTCAGTTCGCGTTAATAATAGTCGAATGAATTTCACTTGGATATACTCGCAGGAAGTAGTCGAACAGAGAGGAACAACTCAGGATGTCAAGGTATGGTTGAAATTCCATAATAAATCCGTAACGCATATTAAACTGTCAGATCACTACCGCATAATAACATACCAATTTTATTAAAAAATACGATTCTAATTTCTAATTTAATATGAATTCAGATGTTAGTCCATAATTTTTTATGAATTTTTCTCTTTTAAATTTAGATATTTATTTTGCTTTAATTTATATATGCGTTAAAATGAGCGCGTGTGTATAAGGTGTTGAAAAGTACTGGATAAATTCCGGTTATTTATGACTAAGGGATATATTATATTATACTATATAATATAATCGTATAATATAGTATAATATATTATATTATACTATATAATATAATATAAACGCAATAACTTTGAGCGCCCATGTATTTTCATTTGATGACACTAAATTATCAAAATTTCGAAATGTTAATTATGGTTTTTATTAAAAATTGAAATTGAATATTGTAAAAATTGGTAATGTAAAAATGTTTGTACGCGTTAAAAAAAAGTAGTAAATGTAAATGTCTTACATTGGATAACTTAGTTATGAAAAACTTATTGAATTTATTATAAACAAAATTTTAATAAATAAGAAGAAAAAATATACTGTTTTATACAGAAAACATTTTAAACAAATAAGTATTATATGATAAAATATGATAAAATGAGATGACGTTTGCAAATAAAAATTTCACATCTGAATATTTTAAATAATTTTTTGAAAATAGAGTAAGAGAACTAGTTGAAACGTTGCTTAAGTAATCTTAGATGATGGTTTGAAAATTAATCATAAATCACGCATATGGACGATCGCTTGTCCTCAATTTACAGTAACTTCTTAATTTATTTTTGCCAATTTACAGAATACAGAATAGTTGACGCAAACTAAAACTTTGGACAGAATATTTCAATAACTTATAAATGAGGCGGACAATATTTCGCCAATATTGAAAAATATGCATTATCCCATGACAAAATAAAAATATTCACAATAAATAAGTATGTGCGTGTGTGTGTGTATGTGTGTATTTTTTAACAATAAATAAATAAATAAAACGAATTCTAAAATATCGAGATATCAATACTGAAGCGAAGAAAAGATGCATAGCAGCAAAAGTAACGAGTAATGGATATAAATAAAATAAACAATAGAAAAGAAAAATCCTTTCGCTTAAGCTACCTACGCAGTTGCAGAATCCCCAATGCAAAACCATCGACTGCCTTGTTGCGATTTATGAACACATACGCCAAGTTTTAAAGCTTTCTACTTTTCTCTTTCTTTTCAGCTGTTCGATCATGTACTCTTGCGATTATAAAAGAGATAAAGAGAGTATTGTGTCTTTATCAAACTATCGGTATGCATGTAACTACCTTAACTAGCTATGAACAGCTTGAATTTATCTCTCTTTTATCAGCTATAAAAACAAGTGCTCTTTCATTCGAGTTTTTATCGATTCAATCTTTACGTTTGTTTAAGGATTCGTGTTTCATTTAAAGTATGAATAACATAAATATCGAACTGGTAATATAAGTAAAAAAAAATTTGTAATCGAAGAGGAAGTTAACGCAAACATAAACTTGGAAGATAAGCTTATAAAATTTGATACAATCATGTTGATTAAGAAAACAAATTTAATCTTGTGAAATGTCTAATTTTTATAGTAAAAGTACAGAATAAGAAATTAGGAGATGTATCAGAATTTTTGAAAAAATATATTGGTCAACCTAATAATCGCAACATCGACAGGATATTTGAAACCATGCATTTCACGAATAAATCGCTGATCGAAAGTAGGTTCAGCCGCGCATTAGAGAAAACATTAGAGAAAACTGCATGCGTTGGGAGAAAAGTAAAGTGCGATCAAGAGTTGCGATATATGGATAGAAAAAAGTGTATTTTGAAAAAAGAAAAAAGTAAAAATTTAAGTGGATTTTATTGCTCGACGTAAGTTGTGCGCAACGAGGGTAATTCTATTGGAAGTCGATAGATGAATAAAATGCTTTACTCTCTATCGTCTTGGAGCATGAATTTTTGATGACTTGATACGCGACCTAAATGTGTCGGGCTGTGCACTTTCTGTGGACAGGACTCTTGAGATATGCTGCGAATTTATCCATCAAAAATATGGTTTAGATATACATTGTTATGCAAATTATTATGCATACACTCAGTTGACCATTTAAGTTCCTAAATGGTCTTCTTAAAATATATTCCGAGTTTACACTTTCTCTAATGCTCTAAAGTATTTACAGATATTTTCATAAATTATAAGAATATTTATATTCATCTTTAATAAAAGTTTGCAAAAAATTTTACATTTTAATTGCTACTAATTAAATTGTTGTTAAAATGAGCAATTATACAATAGTTTATTTACTTTTGAGAAATTTATCTTTCTACATGAATTGCAATAATTTTCAAGAAGTAAATTCTTTAAAGCGACAATTTCGCATCAATGCAACTTTTAAGTTTCATATTTTTATTTATAATATCAAACTGATTTTATGCACTTAAATTTCAAATTTTTTGATTCTCATTGAATTATTAATTTATTGATTGATCAACGAGTACATAACATAAAACAAATGAATCGCATTTTTATGTAAATCCAATGTAAAATAAAATATATGTAGAATTTATAATGTCAATACAGAATTGTGTGCAACATATAATTCCTTTAGGTAACAAAGATAAATTCATGTGCGTAATAATATTTCGTTCTGATTTCTATAGTATAATCAATCGAAGTATATAGTAAGGTAAATTTTTACCTTTAAGAACTTTATAATTATCTGAAAATATACTCTTGAAGTCATAGTTCTTAAAAAAAGATAATTTCATAATATATTAGAGAATAAGTAAAGTCATAACGACTTTCTTTACACTCAATATAGCAGTACCGCGTACGCGTATCGAGTTACCGACGATTAAAAGTTCACAATCGCGTCCCTAATGAAAATGTCGACAATCTACTTTTAAGGTGGAACGCAGAGATTACTACTACCATTAATTTAGTCGATTACGTTCGGTGTCATCGTGAATTCGCGACTTTGTAGCGTCATTCGACGGGAAAAAGCGAATTTAAAATTTGATGATTTAATTGGAAAGTTCGCCGACATCGTTAGTTAATTCTATTTTTACTTCTCAATTTTAAGCAGAGATTTTTATTGATCATAAGCACTAATGATACAAAGCCTAACCTTTTACTGTGGATCAAATATACATACTCTCACAGAAAATGCAAATACTAATTTACAAATGAAATTAAGTTCATTTGGATCTATTTACTTCTCATAAGTCTGAATTACAGGTATATTCGTTTTTTCAAATTATAAATTGCATTGAAAGATATATTCATAAATTATAAGATGTACTAATATATTTTCAATGCTCGAAAACAGTTATAAAAATATATAAATTTTTAACGTTACTTCACAGTGCATAAAAGATATCTTAAAGGACAAATTGCAAAATAAATTTTATATGCAAGTATATCATTATCTCTTCAAAGAGAAATTAAATTTTTAAAAATTCTATAAACAGGTTATGAATTTAAGAAAATAAAAGAGAAATGTTGCTATTAGACTAATATTTTCACATGGCATTTATTAGCTGGAAACATACTCATTTATTATAATATTATTCCGAGCTGTTTTGTCACAAATTATAATTTCTAGATCAAAATAGTGCACACATTTCTTAAAAAACTAAAATATGATACATTAAACAATTAATAAATAATTCAGTAAATATAGAGAAAGATGTAGTTTTTTCATTATTATATTTTTTTATTTCAGGTAAGTTAACACCTTTGATCAGTGTGAAAGAGTGAGTATTTTAAATTTAATGTTCATGTCTGTTAAAAAATTGAAACATAGCAGAATTATTTTTGTTAAATTAATTACAATTTTTTCAATCTTATTACAGATATAATATCAGAAGTTACTAATACTATATCGATTTAAAGATATACTCTAAAATTATTTAAATCGTAATTTTTCAGTAAAACCATCGAGTTTTCAGAATACTTATATTTAAAAGAGAATTAATACTATGTAAAATGAATAGTATTACATAATAAAGTTTGAAGTTATTTTAAATGTAATAAACTATGCTCAAATGAATTAGTAACTAGTTGACAACTTCTTACTGTATGAAGTAATAAAATTGGTTTATATTGTGAATATAATTAACTATTTAACACTTTTAAGTAAATTTTGACAAATTATTATTTATTAAACATTTTTAATTTAAAATATCAAATTATTTTCATATATAAATAGCTATAATTAGTAAAATTATCTTAATAAGATAACACTGAACCACTATATTCACTAAGAAAGAATGTACTATATCCAGGAAATTTTTTTTTTAATTATGTAGATACTAGATCTAGGAATGGGTGCCCTAAACTTAACTTAACTAAATCTTAGGTGTTGAAAATTAATTTTAGTTAGTGGAAATATTCATATATATTAATTAATATCTTAGTATAATAACCGCAATAATTCTTTTTATTATCTTGAATAGTATTTAATGACTATTCATATTCCAGAGATGGAACTTTATTTGCTTCAAAGTTTCAAACGATTTAAAAGTATATTCGAAGTATTATGTGAGCATTAATTTTTTTCTAACGTTATCAACGTTATTATTTTCTTCTAACGTTTTAATTTATTTTGAACTATTTACTATTTCTCATGAAGTGAAGTATATGATAGATAATCATAGAACAGGAAAAATTAATTTTTCTTACGGTGAATATATATTTGGTATATTTATGTATTTCAAAATTTAAGAAATACGTTAAATGAAATTCATTATTAAAAATATCATCTCATAAATTTTCTTGTAATTTATTTTATTAGAATATTATGAGAATATTTTATTATATATAAGGGTATTTAAAGTATAGTATAGCATTGACTATTTATAATTATATAAGTTTATGAAAAGGTAATTCAAATCAGACGATAATTCTTCGTATATCTTTTTCGTATGATATGATATAATAGTTTTCTAGCTAAAGAAATATGGGTTGATATGAAAAAAAATTGGATAAAATTCCAGAAATCATACTACATTTCAACATTCCACACTACACTACTCTTTCCAACTTTAATTTCCTTTCAATCCTGTCACTATTCGGTCGTGCGTACTTTTTTCTCTGGACATAAATATTGTATGTCGTGTCAGTACTTAACGTCCATATACTTTTCTATTTTCTAGTTCTCCTGGTGAGTTTTGCAAGTATAATTTATGGTGGCTCCAGTAATTACACATTTCTAAAAACTTGTCTTTCGCCATTCATTCGTTTTATCTTAACCAGCTACTCTTGAACTTATCGAATACTTATTCGACCGTTAATTTCACTGTAAAATTTAGATTTATTAATTATAGTAATTTACAAGCTCTGATTTTTAGCCATATATATATATATAATCTAACTATTTGAATTTGTAGGTATACATGAAAATTACGAAATTTAAATTTAAATTATATATCACAAAAAAGTTGTGAACTATAACGTTAGTAATAAAGTGAACTTCAGGACTCAAAACTTAACAGATAAAAAGAATATAGACTTTTGGATCATATAATATTTTTAAGAATTTGATGAGATAAAAATTAATTTATTAATGATTGTATAAAATAATGTAAGTATTGAATACACATATTCAAATAAAAGAAAAATATTTGAACAGAATACATAATTCATATTTAAAGGCCATTTATGCTTTGAACAAATTTTTTCAATTATTATCACTTAATTCGAACAAAGAATAAAAGTATCAAATTAAAAAAGATTCCTTTTTAAGAGCAGTACTAATTACATTTATTTAATTTGTAATTCTTCTGCATTTTTGTGGCATCAGAAAGATATTGAATAAACTAGAAATGTATGTGAAAGTATTACGGCACAAGAAATTCAAGGCAACTAGGTTCTAATTTACTCATGATTTATGCAACATACATACCGAATGAAACTTAGCCACATTCCAAAAATATTAAGCAACTCTGAGATAAAATAAAAATATATTTAATGTAATAGATATTTATATGATTAAAATAACTGTCAGACTATCTTTTCATGCAACTTAGTTTTTAATACGTTAATTATCAAAAATTACGTAAAAATCGTAAGAACAAAGAATCTTGGACAAAAATGTAAAACTTTTCATACATTTCTTTTATTCTGGTGTAATTATACGTGTCATAAATATTTAAGAAGACTGCACGTGCAAAAAGTGTCATATTGAAAATACGGTTTAAATAGAAATATTTTCTCAGATGCGTCTATTTTATTAGTGAGTTTATTGGTTTCTTTGTTTTACATTTACTTAAATGTAGAGTAGGTTTGATGTACTTATATAAATATAAGTGTTTAAATAAATTTTGAATTAGCATATGTATTAAAATAATTTAATGAGAGTTTTTTACATTTATCTTACATTTATCTACTCATATTACATAAACATAATTATTATTTGCTATATACGTAAATTTATAATGTGCAATAAAAATTTAAAATGTTTAAAAGAGAAGAAAAACTAAAAACAGATTTATTATTTTAATCACATATTGTCTTGTCAATGTCGCTAATTAAGTATACAAAGTAGAACATAAGTGTTTTAACATCTTTAAAAATAAAACAAATGTTTTCAATCTTGAAAAGTTTATCGATTGTACGACACGTGATGAGACTGAATAATAAACAAGATTGCTTTGACAATTTACGGTTTTACTTCTCTGTTAGAGTCCAAGACGCGATTGATAGTCATAGTTGATAGTTTGTGATGTAACGACGCAGCTTCCTTCTAGAAAGTTGTTGATAATTTTATTCTCTAGAAGATAGAATAAAAATTTAAGGCTCGTAAACGTTTTTTATGCTTTTTCATTTTATCTAAAGTATAAAATAGTTTATGGAGACTAATAAATTACTAATAACAACAATGCTGTGTAATAGTAAATTCAATAATTCATTAGACGCATAATTTAAATTCGTTCACTTTTATAATTTATAACGTAGATCTAATTAGATTTAATGGAAAAATGCGTATAAGAATAATAATTTTTTAATTTTATTTATAAAAACAACAACAACAACAACAATTCAATGCTATAAAGACTTCAACATAAATTTAAAAGATTAAAACGTAGTAGCGGAACTTTACAAAAGGATACATTTTGCGAGAAATCGTTCTTTAAATCGGATTTATACGAAGAAAAAATTTGGATTTATTGGAATCTCGTACGAAAATTATTATATCTAAAATAATAAAGTGTACGGTTTTCAAGAGAAATTTCTATTCAAACACGATTTCCGGAAACCGAAGAATTGGATGCTCCTGCTATTTCATTCCGCAAGCATGATCGGTATTGGTTAGAAAGAGCCTGACTCATTTTGCAGTAGTTCAGCCCACCCTCGCAGGGGATGAATTTTATCACATCAGTCCATTACGTGCGTATCAAGCGGGAAAAATCTCTCGTGAGCTGGATGTACAGAAATTTATAAGATAAAATTCATGAAAACAAAAATAAATTTTCACGATTTCCCCATGAATTCGCCATTGGCGTTTGAATAACTAAAGCGTTGATAGTGCTTGTTCGAGGAAACGCCCGACGCAAAGAAACGAGGTTAAACGAGGACGCATAAATACGAAAAATTCCCTCTTTCCACCGTCGACTAATCCCCTATCCGCCGCCCCTCGCACTCTCGCACCCGATCCAGAGCACAAAAGAGTCCTCGTTTAATGGATCATAAACCGTTGGTAGGTTGGATTCGGTGCGGATCTTCTTTTTTTACTAGGCCCGCATGCGAACCGTACTACGGGACTCCGGAATCGTGGCCGTATAATGGAGTTGAAAGGCCACGCGAGAGAAAAGGTTCGCAAAGTATGAAGTTACGCACGGTAATCTACTTGATACGTCACGCGCGTTCGATTCCAGCTCGTCCCACATTCTCGCCGTGCGTGACCGTATTGTCACTATTCGACGGTAAACACCTTAAGACTCGGATGATGGGAAAATCGACTAGGACTTTTTTCTCTTTTTTCGCAGATCGAACATTTGAACTTGTACTTTCTCGAATGGTGTTGAATGCATATTCTGTTTTATTTTAGTCAGTCAACCTGCACCGATTTATAGTTCCTGGCGCTTGAATTCGCGAGTCCTTGAATTCAGTTTCAGCTTCATCGATGAATTTTCTCTGCGCGTAGAAAGTAAGGCATTCAGTCAAGATGCAGAGTCACTGTTTCCGTATAATAAATTCACACATTACGGTACATAATGATTTTGTACAACTAAGTAATATCTGCACTAACAAAAGTATTACGAAACTTCATTTCTTAAGGTGTAAAGCTAATTTATAAATACATCTATTTATTTAGACTATTTATGTTCTTCTTAATAAGCTTTGTTTTACCATGATTGAAGTATGCATAAAATTTGATAACTTTATAAATATGACTAGCTCTTGCTCCGACCAATGAAAAGCAATTCATGTCGTACATTATAAAATGGTATAAAGTTCGTATGATTTACGTTGAAAACTTATGAATACATATTATGATTTAATTATATCTATTCTCTTAATAGGCTTACGACTAATGTACAAATTTTAAATGATTGACGATATTTGATATCATAAGCATCCGTTAATAAAGGAAATAACTCATCGAACACAAATTTAATGTAACTCAATAGATACAGTAAAGTATTATATGAAAGTACCTAAAACTGATACTCATTTAAGTAAATAAAATGCTGAATTTCTCGATAAAGAATTTTAGCGATATAAATATAATTGAATATAATTGAAGCATTCAAGTATAATTGCAGTAATTATGCTGACAATAATTGACTACTTACGTCACTTAAATTTAAACGTAAAATTATTCTGATATTTATTTAAATATTCCAGAAACGTGCATTCTTAGTTCATATAAATCTTACTAACAAGAAATATTTGAGATGTTGATCTATGATCTTGATAGCATTATAAGTTACGTAATAATAAAATCTTTATTTTGTCGTTTGTACAATTCAGGCTAAATTTATAAACTAAGAAAATGTAATGGTAAACAAAACAATGAAATAAATAATATATTATTCTTGTTAGAATTGTACAATTATAATCTTTTTTGATTCTTTAATAAGTACGTGAAACTCAGATGTTGAGCTTCAAGAGGAAACAAAAATTTTTTAATAACCACATCTATATGATGATCTTACTTATACAAAAAAAGATTAATTGTATTAAGTATCGTAAATTATCTCTTCTTTTATAAATAAGTACCTATAATTTATATTTAATTATTTTTGTATAACGTATTCTTTAGATTATTTCTAATGCATTTTTTACGTTTCTGATACTTATCCTATTAATTCTACGTCAAACGTATGAAACTCAATAAATTCAAATTCTAAAACACTGTCTTCTTATGATGCTCGTCGGTCAATGCTAAAACACCTTTTTGATTTTCTAGTAATTTACCGCTTAATTATCTATTATTTGGCAATTTTTCAATAAAAACATTTACAATATTAAAGTATTGAATTGAAATTATTATTCCAACAAAAGTAAAATGTAAAATGAAAAAGATGACGAGTTGAGCATTCTTGACATTGACCAAATTCAACGAATTGAAAGTACTCACCATTGTATAAACATACACAAATGTATATAATTACGCGAAAGTTATGCAGGTTTATCAATCAGATTAGTTGTACTAGGCAGAAATTTCGCGCATAATTCCAGACGGTAAGCGTATGCAAACTTAGCAATGGTGATAATTATGAGTTTGCGCTAGAGAAATCTGCGCACTGCATGAATTAACCTTGTTACACATGCATGCGTGCACGTGATTGCCGAAAATGTACATGTCGGTGTTCCTCGGGAACACCGCCTTAGTGATTTATATGATTAGTTTGCCAATTATCGGCGAGGCGAGAAGGCGTGTTAAATATTAAATCTATGCGAAACTATTGCATCAGAGTTAAGTCTGAGTCAATATCTCTCATCTCATAAGAAAAATACATATTGGAAAGACAAATTATTTTCAGATTAAAGTTTACTTACATAAAAATATCGAAGTAAATATATATAGTATATATAAAGGATTCAGAGAGTTATCATGTATGGTTGTTCAGATTTTTATAAGGAAATCAATTTAGAAATGATGCTAAAGTATTATTTTTATTTTAAACTCCATAATTTATATCATTGAAAAAGTTCTTCAATAGATATAAAATTTAAATATAAATGGTCTTCGCACAATTCATTTCGTAATTGATACTTATTCAATTAAATTTGTTTCAGAATTTTGCTAAATTGCTCTATATTTCTTAACTATTTAAATTAATGAAACTATATTATTGAGTTTCTACTGAAAATTTTGAATTTAAAAATAATTTAGAAGTTAATTCTTTTTTTCATTCATGTAACAACTGAATATAATATCGTTATCCGCAACAATAAATATTTTAATCTTTGAAATTCTCTCTCGTGAATATAATTAATTGCGAAGTTTTCATTGCTTGCAACTAAGGATTTCTTACTAATTATTCTCAGTTTTCTAAAAATGAAGCAATTAGGGTTGATTAAAATAATGAATCATGAAATATTTATGTTAATGCATAATAAAGGAGTTTAATAATTATGTTATTATCCTGTAGAAATTTCTATACGTAAAATCTATTTTATTGAAGTAATAGAACAGCAGGTGTAGTTATAACACAATTACCGATGACACGAATAAAAATTATTACTATTTGTTCAGGGAAGTTATTGTACTGTATCGATATAAAAGTAATTAAATTTGAATTTATTAGCGTCTCCGAATAATTAATGTCATTTCATTTATCTCGTATCACATTTATCGAAAACTTACACGAGTCCAAGTAACATAAAATATCCCGATAAACGTTCATTTAATTAATAATGAGCCATAAATTTTATAGAAATGAAGCGAAAAGGAGAGCAATTTGTCCGAGTATGGGTAATGTTTGGCAATGCATAAAAAGAAGCAGCGCGGTTCTTGTGAAATACCGCGCGCGTTAAGATAAAAAAGCGAAACTAGAATGTTTAATCGCTAGAGTAGCCAATCCGTCGGTAACGAGCTTCTACTCGAATTTAACTTCTCTAAATTGCGAAATGATTTGTTTTCTTTATCTCAATTTCCTTACTATACCTTATCGTTTTCTTTATTTACCAGTTTTTTTAACAACGCGTAACTTGCCCACTACAAGTGGACAGAACCAGTGAAAAAAATAGAACTTGTTTCTACAGTTGATACGTTAAAGCGAATTGGGGTTGTGAAATTATTTTTAAGAAGGCAATCGCCGTCCTGAGCATTTTCCAGGAACTTTCTAGCGCTCTTTTTATGGATAATGCCCACGAACTAAACATTTGTAAAATTGCATCTTACAAGGTGCGGTACCTATCTATTGGGACACTCATAAATATACACGCGCGCGCACCTACAGATACACACATTTCTTATTCTTCTAATTTTAGATTAAATAAATGATACTGTAAGCAAATAACTTTTGGATGTTCTCTTAGTGCATTGCTTTATATATATTTTCGGTTTAAAGAAAATTGTCCGCACAATATAATATATTGCCTGCTTTCAAGAAAAACGAGTAAGTAGCTTTACGACATCGTATTCACGAAACAAATTTAGATTCGTGTCAGTCGATAATAATTATATAACGATAACTTCTCAGTAAGAATAATAACAATAATGACAACAATAAATAATAAATAACTATTACGTAATAGTAAATAGCAATTATTAACAATAATAATTATTAATATTAATATTATATTAATTTGATGACAGATTTAAGGACTTTTTGATGCAGTAATGTTTATAGATGCATATAATTTACTTCACACATTTGGAATAAAATCAATAGCTAAAACTCACTTTCAACGAGCGAAATGGCAAATATCACTTTTTCCATCGTCATGTCCTCATTTTTATTACCGATGAATGTTTTTCGCGCAATCTCTCTTCAGTTTTTCTCGTAGGTCACGCACTTGCATACGTAGCACTAAATCTAAAGGTGCACATGCAATATCTTTGGCCGATTATTATATGTATCGGAGCTACCGTACTTATTCAAACCTGCATTGAGAGTGAAAAATAGCAAAATAAGGGACACATCACGTATTTTCTTTCTTTATATCCTTTTATTTGTTGGAACTTCCAAATACAACTATATCTCAGTTTTATTTTGACACTATTTTATAGTTCTATATGTGTATTGTAGTGTGTGGTAATGTTTTTTTATTTCCAGCTTACCTCATGGTTCTTTTCATTTTATTCGGACGTGAAATCTTTGTTTGAGAAGTTGGAAAATTTTAGAGATATTTCAATGCAAATTTGAGCTTGAGATTACATAGAAAAAAGCGGATTTATAAGCAGATATATGTACTTTATCATTTATAGTAAAGCTGCGCTTTACATAATGCATTTTTAGTAGAATGATTTTTTTTTTTAATAGAAAAAATTTATAAGAAAATTCTAGGCCTTTGATTCTAGGATTAGCGATATTTCAGCGATAATAATTTGAATACTAAGCATTAAATTACTTCCGAGTGGATGTATTACCGAAAAATCTACATTTTAGGCATTATTTTAATAATATATCTTAAATTAAGAATTAAAAATTCATAAATTAGTAAGGCGCCTTGGTATTTGAAAAACTTTTTTCATTTCTAAGTAAATAATTAGTTTGAATCAAGTTCTTTTACTCCATTTATTATAATTCATATCTCTTAAGTAATCAGAGATAAATTTCAATGATTATTGTACGTACAATTATTCTATATACATTACAGAAATTTTCTGCGTACAATATTTCAAAATTGTAGAACAATTATAATAGTAATTATCCAATATTGGAACACGGGTATAAAAATTTTTTTTTATGATAGTTATTACTTGAATACATTTATATTAGCAGTATGTTGATAACATATTAAGAACAGCATTAAAAATTACGATGGTTTTTTGCAATAAATTAGCAACAATGTAAATAAGGTTATCCGTATTATAAAGTTTCAAAACATTATAGTAAAAATTTAAAATTTATGACCAAAATTTTAATCATCTTAAATATGTTCTAATAAATATTTTAAAAAGAATTTATAACTAATATAGCTATAGTGGCAATTATAATTGATACCATAACTTTTTATCACTAACCTGTACAATATTTTATATCTCATATATCCTCTAACTTTATTTAAACAAGTTATTAAATTACTGATTTTCAAAAGCCTTAATTACGAATCATGCTTTTTAAAATTAATTTTTCCACCTTCTAATTTTAAATAATATTTATTTTAAATATTAGCCAATATGTTATGGGAAGAAACTGAATTGGAAAGAGCCTCGGAGAATACTTTTTTATTACGTATCTCTTTTTAAAATCTCTTTTAAACTTTAATACAGAGAAAAATGATTATAGTCTGCACTACTGTTATACTATGGAATATTATTTTTAGTTAATGTTATTAATAAAATATTTATCTTATTATTTATAATTTCAATCGTTTAAATGAAAAAATATGTTACTAAAAAGTGGAACTAAAACTTTTTAATATTTGCAGCTATTTATTAATTAAAATTGTAATTAATACATTGTGAAGCTTGTTGAATAAATTTTTGTAATTTTAAATATGTATAATATATGTTATTAATTAATTTAAGTTGTACAAGGTAATATAACTTCCTTTTCGAGAAATTATTGATATATTAAAATTATGTATGAAAAATAGTAAGTCTCTTTTATTTCGATTCATTACAGCATTTATTTTAATTAAAAGTATGCGTTTAGTATTTTAAAAATAATGCCTAGTAATGCACTAGCATTGCTTCGACCTTAAAGAAGAAAGTTGTCTACTTTCAGTATTTCACGTAAGTGTGTATATAGGTTTTTGTTTATCCTATTATAAAAAATATTCACAAGAGAGACTTAAATAATTTTAGCCTAATTTAAGTTGTAGGATTGAAACTATATATATGAATAAGTATCATCACTTTGCAAAAATGTCTAAATATATTCAAAAGAGAGATACTGAGTTAATATCACATTTCACATCCAAAAATATTTATAAAACAATCTAACTTTCTATTTATCCTAAATTATACGGTGGTGCTTTTATTGATTTACGATTGAAAAGTTGCTTTACTTAATAATACACATCACGCTACAATCCCTACCATTAATTAGAGCATGAAACGATTTCTAGACTAGAACTAAGTTTGAACTTGGAAAGATATAATCAATGTGAATCATTTAATTATTAAGCTTACTGTGTCTTTTATTACTCAAATCACTCGACCATCCAAATTCGAATGGGAACGATTTCGAATTTTTGAAAATATAATTTGACCACTAAACTTGGTATTAAGAACAATTTTTCTTTCCATGAATTCCAGTCTAGTATTGTGAAATTATTTTGCGGTCGCCTTCGTACGCGTTGTACGGTAAATATAATAAAATATGAGAATCCGCAGAAGAACGTGACAGAGCTACGTGCGAAAGGAGTAGGAAATAGGACATCGGATACGAAAATTAATGCTTTAGCTTTGTGAGAAGAAAAACGACATAAAAGAAAAATACACGAAAATGTAGGTTTTTGTTTAGATGTATGGTATAGAGGTCACTGACACATATTTTTTGGCTAAAAAGCTCGCATAGATATCCTTTCGTCTTGTACTTTCTCAAAAAGAACTTTTGTCACGTAGTTCAAAGTGGGAATATGGGCTTATGAATTACTGTAGCGTTGAGATATAAATTGGATTAACTTTGAAAGTTTATGGGCTCTAATTGCTGTAGTATGCATAATGTCTCTGGAAAATTATGACTTGTACGTATAAATTTATGAAGGCTTTTAACGCACTATGAAATGAAGGAGAGTTAACAAAGCTGATTTATAAGAGTATTAGTAATGGCATCTTATTATGATATGAATCTCATAGTGTTCTTCCCGTTGAAAACACTGATTCAATATTGTTAATCGAATTACCTTTGAAGCTCTTTCCAATTTTCGAAGAAAATATAGAGATCATGCATATAAAATAAAAGCATGAATTTTATAATAAATTTGCTATTAAATCAAAGGACTCTTAAGTATTGGAATTCTTAGTCGCACGTATAGCTATCCCTTAATAAATGAAATTTGCTTTTGTAAAATTAATTAACAATAAAGGCATCGCATATAACGCAATTGCAGTTTTATTATTTTCAAAAAGGCAATCCTGACAAAAGTTTTTTCAGTTTATTCTACAGTTCTACGAAGTTTCGTACAAAACTCTTTTTATTCTTTTAAACAATTTTTCATTTTTCAAAAGTAAATATACAATTTCATAAACTATTTATAAATTGTCATACAGAGTTCAGTTCCACCATCAATGCTTTTCTATACACCTATTGAATATTTTTATGAAGTCTCGAAATATCTTTTCCGAGATGTAAGACCTAAAATCATATTTTTTTACAACCTGTGTATTGGCTCTTGTATCGTTAAAATCATCGTAAAATTAAAATAATAAAATTCTCTCTTATTTATAAGAGAGAATTTGTCTGACGTACGTATATTCTCTTTGACAAGTACAGCCTAATAATTTTCATGCAAATTATGCAAATGAAAACACTTTGTATACTAAACGAAATTCCATACTGAAAATCGGACTGTTTCATATTAACATGACGATGAATCAAAGTACACAAGCATTTGATATATTTACTTAAGAAAATAAGGTACCAACCAAGCAAACAGTAGGATTCAATTTAAGTCGACATATAGAGCGGGGGAAGTACCTTTAATTACTGCTAAAGGAGCTCGCATACGCTTCTCGACTGAAGTAATCTTCTAAGAGTCCACTTGAGCACGCATACACATGTACAATAAGCCAAGCTACGGTGCAAGTGTCGCACACCGTCCGACCGCACAGCTTTGCGTCGTTATAAACTCACACGTGTGGTTTTGCTCGGATACGAACCGTATATCGAACGTGCGACCCAACGAGGAAGAAAACCGCGCACCGCACTTTCACTGTTTCTTTTTGCAAGTTGCCTTGCTTTTCCTCGTGGCTTGAATCGAGTACGCGCGACTCGATTCAAACTTGAAAGGTACGCGATATGTGTCCAGTCACGTGGTCTAGCTACGCGAACCGAGTCATAAATCGACGAAAGGAACCCGCGATCCGCGCGGTCGTTATTTGCCGAGCGCAAATCCTTTTGGGCTGAACGAAACTTACCGAAGCAGGGAACCGGTAATGGATCATACGAACATGCAGCGGGCACTTGTAGAGGTGGAATTTAAATGCGCTTTTAAATTTTAGCGAGCTGTTCTAATCAATCGTAAATACCGATGACCTGATACGTTTAGCTTAAATCTAGCGCAATTTAATTAAAGAATGCACTTTCGTTGCATAATTTCAATGTACTTTAGGACAACGTCCAGTGCTTTTATCGGTTTAACATTGAGTTATTGCGCCAGCAAAATTATTTTAACATCAAATTATTAAAAAGATAAAAGAGTTCGTACTTTTGCTACGAGGATTTTTTATCGAATTTTCATTCAATTTTCACTTAATATGAGAAAGTTATGCTATTATATTATATTATATTTGCTTCTGAGAAAGGTATTTAAACATGTTTGACATTTTCAATTTCAGTTTACTATTTCTTACGTAAAATTTCTGAAAATCCAATTAAAAATTGATACAATCACTTAAGTCTTAAGGACTTTGTTGTGAAATCAACTAATTTACGAAAGAGAAAAGGTACATTTGTCTCGCTGTTTTTTAGATAAAAGTTCATCGATCATTTTTTTTTTATTAAATTCTTTAAATATGATGAAATTTTTAATGAAACCTTGAAGCTAAAATAATATACTTTAGAGTAAAGGAAATTCACATACTTGCCAACCTGTTAGGCATATATTGTTATATTTTTCTATCTAAAAGAGCAGTCGATGAGAAGTTGAAAGCATTTCTTTTCGATATAATTTTACAAAATAATATTGAAACAAATAAGACTGGAATTAAGGAATGAAAAGCATTCAATTGATCCTAATAATAATGGATTAACGAGAAAAGTTTTCTACATTAAGAAATTACTGTGACAGGAGAAAGAAAACAAATATAACTTTGTACGATTGCAATGAAAAATAGAAATGAAATTCTGGTCAAGCCAAAAATATATCTTATTAGTTGATTATAAGATTTAAAAAGTTTTCATAAAATATTAACTCATCGACAATAATCCACTGTAACAAGCTTTACGCAACTTTATACTTTATACAATTCACTATATAAAAACTTTAACAATCTCTTTTCCTATCCTTATTGTAAGCTCTTAATATCTAAAAACCATATTTATACATGTAAAATAAAATATAAAACATGTTGCTTTTCTATTTAACGTAAAACTATAAATTTTGTATAACTCTTCTATCTACATAATCATAAGTTTACCTACAAAACCAGCATCAAATATTATTATGAAACGATATATTAAAATTCCGAACTTAGCTTCTAACATTTTCCGTAATTATTTCAAAGATTGTTGTCAGAGGCGGCAACATCCAAATTACGTGCGGCATATTTAAGCGGCACACTATCAGCGAAATATATAAGCATAAAATCATTACTTGCCGTAAATTTAAGAAACTCCTTTGCACAAACACAATCCCAATCACAAAAGCAGGGCAGCACCAATCGCCCGGTCGCAAATACCGATCACTCGCACCCTTCCGTCACTTGAAAATTCGTTCTCGCGTGCACGAGATTTTCGCTCCTGCGCACAGTTAATATATAGACTCGGTGTGCGCTCCGTTTCCTCCCTCCCTGAGCAAAAGATCGTTGCGCTTTGATGCCGAGAGCCAATCTTTGGCGAGCGGTTGTTTGCGGCTCCGAAGGAAAGCGTTGTAAAACGTCAAAAATGATTTTACTAACGGTAGTGGTTGAATTTACGGCGTGTTTACACGTACAAAGTACTAAATCCACGTTGACTTCGTTGTTTGTTGTATCAGTTTTTATTTTCACTTTTGTTTGATTATGCTTCTTCCCGTGCTACATTATTTAATTTTAATTAAACAAAAAAATTGATGTAATTGTAACTAAAGAATTTCGTTAAAGGCAGAAAAGATAACAATCGTAAAATAAATATCGTGCAAAATATGCTTAGATGTAAAATAATTTTACAATACTATAACAATATAAACAACAAGCAGCTATTTAATTTCAAATAAATAAATAAAGTTAATAAATAATTAAGATAACATACAATTTTTATATATTGAATTCTTTAATAAATTATTTTAGTAAATAGTAATGATGTGTATAAACTTGAAAGAAGCCCATTTTATTGCTATTATAGTTAATTTCTATTCAAAGTTTGAATGAAGAATAACTTACTTTAAATTACACCACTAAATATTAAAAATGACTTTATTTCACTATTTTTTACTAGTGCTATACTTCGTACTCATCAAATTATTAATTAAATTTCATTTACCTTGATTAATAAAATATTATTGTTCCTACTTTTGTGTTTTATAGCCTTTATTTTTATTTTTCAAAGTTCGCTACACAACTTAATAATTTGAACAAAATAATTAAAAAATGTTATATACATAAATACAAATTTTATTTCAAAAAAATTTTTAGCAATTATTTTTCAGCATTCTAAACCTTGGTATTTTTTATTTATATGAATATGCTAATTCGTTGCTTATCTTTTTTTAACGGTTTACTTTTATTTACAAATTTCTAGATTACATTCTCAAGCAAGAAATTATTGATTAAGGTGTCACGAAGTATTTTTGCGTGCGATTGTGAAATTCTTTAAAAGTATGTGAATCTTTAAATTACGAAAATGTTATGAATATTCGATTATCAAATCTGAAAATATTATTATTTACTTTGTTGACATTTTTCAAAATAATTTTTTTTAAAATCAAGTAAATAATCATATTGGAATTTTAATCAAATGTCACTGTTTTATCACTGAATACAGGATCATTGATATTTATTGAAAATATAGTGCTCATGACATCCATTTTATTATTTATTTTATAATATTGTAACATTAATTCTATATAAGAATAAGTGGTACATAAAGCAGGAGCAAAGAAATTTATGTTCAAAAATCATTTTCAAAAGAAATAATGAGTAATATTTCCCATTAGATATTATCAAAAGTTAAATACATAAGTTTGAACAATTCCATATATATTAAACCTAGGTTTTATCTGGAATATGAGACAAGAGTACAAAAATGGATCTCTAATATTAAAACGCTAAAAATTATGTAGTTATGAAATAAAAAATTAAATGCATCAAATATTCAGTTATATATTATATGCATATTATAATTTAGTTATACGTATTTTCAATTCTAGATTCTAAATCAAATTTAAATGAAAATTATTATCATATGCCGATGTAACTAAATAATTTTACTTTATTTAAAATACTATTTATTTTCAATAATATACTGATCAAACTCAGAATTCGATATAAAATTGTATTGCTTTCATGATGCAAAATAATTTAAAAGCATGAATCATTTATATTATATAATAATAATGTTAAATTTTAATGGAGTTAATCTAATATGAAAAACTTTCGGTAACTCAAAATATATTGTAAATTTCATTATATAATTTAATTATATATCGGTAGAAAAATCTCATTTAAAGCAACTTTGGTAAACAAACATACTGCTGTTTGTCAAGTTCAATAAGTTATAATATTATATTAATCACACGGGTACATTTACATTAATTTTATTAAATTATACCACAAATATTATAAAATTTAGGTGAATATTTTAATATTTATTCTTTAACTTTAAAGTATATTTTTAATCAAGTAATCTGCAAGGAATCAAATATAGAGCAATGGAGGTTTTAAAAAAAATTTAATATGTGAGCATTTTAAATTTATTTATTTTCGTTACTGTAATTTTTTAACTTACCGCATGATATTTATATTATTTGTCTTTTATACTAAGTGCTATATCATCTTTATATATATATATATATTTATAATTTCAAACAAAAATTATATTTTTATTTCTGTAAAATATCATTTAATTGGACATGTCAATGAACGGAAAAATTTCGTTATCGAGAGTAAATTTAAACAAAAAATAATTATCGATATTGATGGGAATGCATTTTACGTAGTTTTCTTCTTATGTTAACGATACATATCGTCAAGTAAAATTGAACTATTTATCAAATCTTGAATTAAAATCGCAAGTGATGCAGTAAGTCTTAATCGGTTTTCCTCTATTCATAAAATTGTCGGTTGAAAGGAAGCATGTCAATCAGTTAGAGCAGAAAAAATGTACGCATTAAATAATCTCATATATGAAATAATTTTTTTTAATATAAATGGTTAATAACTGTTATTATGATTATTTTGAAATTGTCATTTTTTAGAACTTCGGATAAACTCATAATTAAGATTTCTTTATACATATTTTCACGTTTCTTGATAAATATTATTAGTACTTGAACTAATCATCCGATATCTATACGTACTTAAGTGATTTTAATGAAAAAATACTATTTGTAAATTACAAGAAAAAAGGACTATATTGAAAAGATTCTGTAGACAATGAAACAACGAAAATTATCACTCGATTCTGACTATGAGAGTATTGCACCTTTTACAATAAATCTGAAAAAAGTTTCGATTAATACTGATATATTTCTGTTTTCTGTAATCTTTAAATTACTGTTTACGTAATATCAAACGTAAACTAAATTTTATCTATAAACCATAATAAAGAAATTAAAACAATAAAGTTTACAAGATATTTTATTAAGTTTCAAATTGTAAATTCTCAACAAATTATTAAATTATGAATATTTCCGTACATCATAATGAGGGTTTATTAAATTTTGTATTTCTCTTTATAATTTGAGATAAATAAATCTCGAAGAATAACAATATGAATAAGCATACTTATACGTATCCTTGCATTCTTTTCAAATATTGTATAAACACTTACTCGTAGATTAGAGGATTTTGTTAGAAGTTGCTCGATCGAAAGTTATTTCCGTTAACTAATAATATTTCTAAATTTGTCTAGGTCACATCTTATTTCAAAGTGTTTAATATAATTACGTTACACACACACACACACACACACACACACACACACACACACACACACACACACACATTACTAATTTATATATATATATATATTTTTTTTTTTTTTTCAAGGATATTTGAATAATTTCAAGTCGATAAAATTTTATTCTTGTAATGCTCAAGTTACATAGAGGCTGTTATGTTGATCATTAAATTTCGCCTGGATCATTACTTTAAAATAATATCGGTTCCAAATTATCGGCAAATATTCTTTAATTAAGTTCAATTGAAAGTGATATTCAAATGATATTGCAAAAAACGTCTATCGTTATATTTCAGGTAGATATACTTTTTTAATACTTATAGTATATTATTTCATTTATATAGTACTTTCTAAATGATCACTTAAATAATGTCAAGAAGATTATTAAATAAAATTATCCTTAACTATAAATTTTGAAAGCGTTATATGTAATTATGTTAACTCTAAGCTATCCAGCATTGTCCGCGATAAAATCACTTAACTAGAATAATGAGAGAAAATATCAAAATTATATAGTACTTTGTCGCAAATTTAAATTAACTTTTAAGCCAAATCAAATTTGAAACTTCTCATCAGTCTAAAATACAGAACTAAAATACAATTTTGATTTCATAACCGAAGGTTCTATCGTGTATCATATTTTTCATTAGATTTACTTACCTGTTCTGTGACCTGTACTTTCGATGCATACGCACTCATAGATTATAAAATGCATTATGAAAAGTATAAAATTAGGAAAAGAACAGTCTAAAGATCGGAATAATTCAATGTAGACGAAACTCGGTCATCGAAGAGTAATGCAATAGGAGCAGAACTATAGTGCAAGGAATATAGAACGGGAATATAAGAAGATTGATGAGATAAAGAAATGACCGGCTAACGAGCTTGACATGCATAATGAAATACAATAATGAAAATATTGTATACCTGTTAACAGGATGTAATTACACTACGCTTTAAGTAAAGAAAAATGCAAGTATTATTTATTACATTTTAGGAAGAGAAATCTGCGAAAGTTACTGTATTTTCCTAAATCAGAACAAATTTCTAACTGAATTAATTACAATTTTCAATTAAAAATATATGTATAAAATTTCCTTATAAATGTAATCAGATACTTATCAACATAAATTATGTATGATGTTTTATATTATCTTAACTATATCTACTTAAATTTATAAAATGAAAAACTATTTTTTTCAGCAAATAATTGAAGTTATAATACGGATGTATAATATGATATAAACTGAAAGTTTTAAGCTAATTATCAATATTCTAATATTCTTAAAACTAATAACATATACAATAAAGAGACGAATTATTGAATTACTTAGGCATTTTAAAACTCTTTGCTAACTGATTTTAGTTAGAAGTGAAAAATTTTACAGTTTTTTAATTTTATCCTCCAAATTTTGTATTACAAGCAACTTTTATATGTTTTAATACTTATTACCGAATAATTGCACAAAAATTATACTTTTGATTTCATAAAAAAACTACTACAAAAGCAGTAATTTAAAAAAATTCGGTTATTATGATAAATATTATCATATTAATGAAATCCTCATTTTTGTTTATTTTTATAAGTTAATAAGGCGCAATTTGTTCAACGATGATTTCGTTTAACTAAGTGATGTTTATCTTAAAATTATTTTTTTAGTTTTTTCAAATGGAAGATTTTCAATTTATTAGATTATTGATTTGAAATTCTGTGGATCTACAAGTAATTTAATTATTTTATTCTACTTGTTAATATTTAATAAGGTATCCAAAATAAATTGACCAAAACAGTAGCACTTGATGATTAAATTTTAGTTGATTTTTCAAGATATTTTAATTTTATTTTTAGTAGCTATTTTAATACAAATTTAATACAATCTACTAAGTTATGAAGTTATTGAGTTTTAACTAATCTTTGGAAAAGTTCCATGTTTTTATTAAATCATAAGATATAAAGTAATTTTTACTCTTACTACATTTTACACTCGTGAAAGATGGAATAATATTCTTATTTGTTAAAATTTTAAATATTTCCAAGCTAATAAGTATTTGTTTTATATATTAATATAAATTTGTTAAAAATATTAATTTATACCGGATAACATCATTGAAAATATAAATAAGAACGAAAATGTACTTAAAATTACAATGAAATTACGTTCGCTTTTCTTAAATTTACGATGGAAATAATTTTATGATGATATTATGCTATATCTAACTAATGAAAAACTAATAGCTATTTTGTGTGTTCAACTAAGTGAATAATTCTATATGATAATTAATATTAACGACAGCTAGAGTTTTGGAATGAACGAGAATTTCGTACCTATTCACCAATGTAATAGAAAGTAGCAAGAGTATTATGAGAAGCATCTTGGCGAAGTAACTTGGATGTGATCGTAAACGTCCTAATTCGACGTACACTAATTTAAATTCTAACAGTACATACTCCTTGAAATCTATACGTGTAACCGAAAACTAGTTCGAATTTATAATTTTCAAACATTATTTACACATAAATATCTGAAAACCTGTACTAAATTATAAACTATATACGATGTTTGTTTCTTAATGTGTTCTACATAAATATTTTATCTCTTTTTCGTCTTAATAAATGACTTTCTACTCAATGTTCAAGTTTAATATCTAATGAATATTTTATTTACATATTTTCCTTGATATTTATTCATTCTTATTTACGTGTGTTTAAATAATAATATTATAAGAATTGATTACTTACATCAAATATCCATTATTAATTTATATATTTTTAAATATTTATCATCATTCGTGAAATATTTTTAATGGAGGAAATATATTTACCGTTAAATTATATGCTTATCTTATATTTCATTTAATATTGAATCTATATAAGGAATATAATTGAATAAATTGTAATTTTTAGAATGCATATAATTTTTTTCTATTTATTAAATAAAGGTTCATTGTTACGTATTAGATATATTAATCTATTTTAAATATAAGAAAAATTTGTAAAAAAATGTAACAATATATATATATATATATATATATATATATATATATATATATATATATTCAAATTTTAACTATTATATAATTTTATCTATATATATTTAATTAAATTTTTTATTTCATACTTTTTATGCAACAAAATTAATAGAAAAAGAATATAATCTAAAGCTTATGTTTTAATTTGAAAGCTATAGTTGATATTTTTTTTATTTATAAAATTCTTTGATTGAATGTTTTTAAAAATTTGGGCGCCCAAATTTTTGGGCGCCTGCCGTCTATAGAACACAACTTGGAAAAGGAACATACCAATTACGTTGAATCATAAAGAGATCTGTTCTTCTCACTTTTGCTTTCAAGTCAGAGGAGCGAGCTTCAATGCAAGCACTTCGATTTTCCTCTTCGCTGCATTCTAGGACTCGATAGCTATCGAACCTCTTCGTATTAAATGAAAATATATAAAATGAAATTTTACGTAAAACATTGTAAAATATTGTTTAATACATTGCCCTGTTTTGCACATTATAATTAAATTTCATATTCTTCATAGAAAATTTTCTTTACAAAAGTTTATAAATCAGAGAGTAGATTACTTGTTCTAATAAGTAGCATTCTTGATAAATATATATGAGGCATAATTAATAATAAGTGTTCGTATATTTAAATATTAGTAATAATAACTTGTAAACTTTAAAGTTTATAAATTTTTATTTCTCTCTAATGCTCAAATCAATCGAATGAAAAGGAATTTTAAGTTTCATTATAAACGCTGAACGTTGCCGATGAAAATCAGCAAAATTCTAACAAACTAATGCTTATGTATATGAAACTCCGATATTAAATTCAAAAGATTTCTCCAACAAATGTAAGAATTTGTAAGTGAAAAAAAAACAATTTAAATAAAAGATGTCTCATTAGTGTGATCATTTAAATTTTATGAGAATGCGAGAGTAAAGTAGATAAATGTGTGAAAATAGGTTCCTTGTGCAAAGTCTTACTTACCAAGTCGTTAGGTTATACGAAATGTTCCTTTAATGCAAGTATAAACATTTTCTTTTTGACGTGAACTATGTTCATGATGACCATAATTAGTTGTTAGTTTTGAAAATAAATTTTCATTTTATTACACTAATAATACTTTTCAGTTTTCGAGTAAAATGTTTTAGTTATTTTCTTAGAAAACCAGCAAACACTGGGATGTAAAAAAGTATTTAATTAATATAAAGAATGTTTTTATTGGTGCATTCGGGGTACTTTACCTTCTGCATTAATACACCAAATTAAATTATACATATACAACAAATAATAATTAATAACGTACATTAGACAGAAGTAATTAATTCCACTCCAATTATTATTGTTGGAATCAATGAATTTAAAACTCTTATAATTGATATTTATTGTTAAGTATAGATCAACTTTAGTATGGATTTTAAAGATCTATGAAAATAGTAGTTTTCATCGCGTATGCCGTATGCTCTACTTGATCGATGTCGTTTTGGTATCGTAAGTATGCGTACAAGCTAGTTTAAGTAGTCTTAAAATTGGAATGCATGATACAACTTTTCACAACATGCGGTTATACGTACGTCAAATAAGAATGCAATGTTAATGAAAATTATGCAGTGAATTTTTAATTTGTGTAGATTTTAAATAATTAAAATAGTTTGAATTTTGTAAAATATTTCTATTGCAATTTTCAAAATCAAACTTTGCATAAGTCAATCGTCAATTTTTAATTATATTAGCATGAAAAGCAGAAAGCTATACGAAATTTTGTTGCGCAAGACGCTTTACGGACATATTTTACGTACCGACGATAGATCGCATTGTTATTTACGATCTCTTGGTGATTACTGGGTGGACTCGTAAAACTACCGTCTTCTTCCTCTCGATACGTAGGAAACCTGCGAGCCGCATAGAATTTATGTTCCATTAAGTCGATCGCTTGTGCGGATCTTCCTTCGATCTTCATTCGCCGTTTTATGCAGAACCGTTAGAAGAGAAAGTACGCACGCTCGCATGCACAAAGGCAAAGTGAGGGAAAGAGAAAGAGAGAGTAATAGGAAATGATCAAGCCTTTGACCTAAATGTTGTAGCGATATGAAATACCGCTGGGTCATATTCCCACATATATGTATTTGTATTTAAAATTAAGAAGGGATGATTCTGAGAGCTAAGAATCGAAAAAAAATCTCACCTATGCGGTACATTTCGAGCATATTTATACAGGTCTTTCAAAATCGCTGCAAGAGAAATTATAACTTTGTTTTGTGACAATATAAATTATTGCTTACTAAACGTCTTGTTTAACAAGTCTTTTAAAAACATGTCTTATATACGTACGCAGTATAAAATTTAAAGAAGAACGATTAATTGACATAAGTGAGGCAAATCATAAAAAGGTGAAATTCAAGAACGTGCATTCAAAAAATAATATTTATTCTATCTTTTAATGTATCTGCTTACAAAGAAATTGAAAATTTCAAATCAATTTTAGATAAGCATTTATAATATTAATATACAAGAGCTAGAAAATATCTGCATTTTTTCTTTCAGTCGTCAATTTTGAATTCCAAAATTTCGCTTTAATTTTATAATCAAAGAAATGCAAAAGTTTCATAACTACATATTAAATCAATATAGAAAAAGATAAAATGCATCTCAGAAAATGTGCAATTACATTACCGATGTATTCTTACAAGAAATAAACTAGTCAGGCAGTTCATGAAATTATAGAATTTATTAAAAATGTTTATTTAAGTAAAATGAATATTGCGATGGATAATAATTTTTAAGCTTTTACAACTTTTACAAGGGCTTTGAATTTTCAAAGAATATACTGAATAGAAATTAAAGTTTCTTAAAAGTGTAGTGTCTGTTAACAATTTATTCCTTTTGTAAATTAACCAGCACAAGTAAAAGTTTTTTAATGAATTTTTCTTATCAAAGCTTATTATAGAATCGGTACTCGAAAATATTGATCAAGAGTGTAAAATTTTCATTATTCCTTCACCAATATGTTACGTACGTTACCATTAATTATAACTGTACAATTTATTAAATTTAAAATAAATTTCGTTAAAATAGGAATTATTTTAAACTTTTCAATCATATGTATCAAATACATGTATATTTAATGAAAACACTTAAAAATTAATCTACTCGTTTTTATTTTAATTTAAGACATTATTTCTCAGAATTATTTCTTTATGTACGTATATTTCTTCCCGTATTCTACAAAAATCTTAATATTTTCAAATGTCAAGAAAATATGACTCCAAGCATGGATAATTTTAGCTGAGTATACTCTTTCGTATAGCTGTGCACGTATTTTATGAATGATTGAGTAGCTGGAGCTTTTCAATCACGAGAGCTCGTGGTATGTCACACGAACGTAAATAAAATTAAAGGTGACGTTTTTAACAAAAATCATAATTATTAGAATAATTATTTTACACGCATTACAGTACTGATGCATGTTATATCTGTAATCCAATGGAATTATTTTCTTGTCGATGCCTACATGATTTATGCTCACATTATTGAAATTATTAAAAACTAAAAAATATTGATAATCATCGGGATTATAAAAATTATATATTTGAAAATTATGAATTTTTTATTATTAAATATTAATGATGAACAAAAAGAAGAAAAAAGCAACTCTAAAACAGCAAGTTATATTAATTACTCTTAGTAAGAAGTAGTATCACTGACTTATATATTACAAAACTTGTATATTACAAGCAAAAATTTATAATGATTTTGAAAATGTTAACTACAACTGCCTTTCAACTTTGCATCACTTTAAATGAAAAAAATTATGCAAAATCTATAAATAATAATTTTTTTATTTAATATAGATGTTTAATAAAATAGTTAATATTTCTTTTATTACAAAAAATTATTAATTTTAACAAATAATTAAATCTTATTGATAGATTAATATAAAAATTATCTTTTCTTTAATCGATACGATACGATTTTAACTAACTAATTTTAACTATATATCTAAATAAAAATTATTTAATATTAATTAATCAAATTGAATACTTTATATTTTTATCAATCTGTTGTTATTCGAATAAAATTTAATCGAAGATTTCATGAATAATATTTATAAATAAAATGTTAATATTGCTATCAAGAAACTGAGAGAGAAAGTAAAGTTAGATTCTTTTAGAAACTCTTTTGTCTCTCTCTTTATCTCTCTCACTCACTCTATTTCAATAATTGATTTAGTTTCGTTATTGAAGCGGATAAAAATTCATAATTTCATATTGAATTATCAGTTAACATATTAAAAGAGGATTTGCGATTGGTCGGAGGACTTCTTCAAGTTTGAGTGACGATGAATTTTATTTATCGAATGACGTAAATGAATACAGAAAATGAATCTTTGGATCATATTTAAATTCTAGAATTATTTGTATTATTATTTCAAATTTGCAATTAAGTGGTAGTTTTACATGTGTATGCTTTTCTTGAACAGTAGAAAAGTGTTTTAAAAAATATGGGTATTGATTTTTTCTTGTTTTAGCTCAAGTCAGTATACTTAAATAATACTACTTCACAGTCATTATAAAGTTGTTCTAAGTCATTATAAAAATAAACATTTCTTTTCGTGATAAAACTTGATGTATTTAGTACAAAAATTTAAAAATAATTGAACAGTTGCAGTCAATTACTGATTAGAAAGTAACGTTGGTATATCTGGCAATAATTTAGTTTTATTGTGAGTATTCCTTCTTATAGAATTATTTTCAAAGACCTAAACTTTCATCTTAAATGCAATTGTCCCTGAGTATTCCGAAAAGTTCATTATTGCAGAACAATGTCGTCAAATAATATAAATATTCGCTGTTCCGTTTTGGTTGTACAGAGAAATCGCTTTCATAATTAAAAACCCGCAGTAATCTGGATCCAATTTTTTTGGAAATGAATATAATACAGTATTGTCTATTTCAAGAAGCAGTTACTTGATGAAAATAGCTTTTCACTCTCATACAGATATGCAAATAGCTTAGAGATTAAAGAGTAAATATATCAACAATTTTGAAATGAAAAAGGGACAATTATATCAGACAAAGCCAATGAAAAATTAAAGCTGTCCAAATAAAAAAAAAGCAAATAAACCGAAGACTAGAGGAGTGAAATAGGGAAAAACAAAGTGAAAAGCAGAACCACAACGAGTCTCCCGCGCGTAACTATAAGAGGGATAGCGAAACGGGATCATTTTGTTTATCCACCTGGAGTTTGCCTTTGGCGAGAAACATTATCGTCACAATATATCCGCGTTCTCCCAGCATAACTGAACCGCCAATCTCGGGGGAGCAACTCGCCCTTCCCGGATTTTCAGTGCAATGTCGGGGTGTTGCGGGTTGGTGAAATTATTAAACGATGGCTCCACGCGAACACTCGACAGCCAGGGACCGATAAATTGTGCAGAAGCATAATTCTGCTTATGTTTAGACGTATGTGATAATTGCCCGTCGTTTAATGGTAAATACGTTCGTAGAAGAGTAACCATTTGTATTATAGTTCAATTCATTTTCATCATTCGATTTTATTTACAGGATTTTGAGTAAATTAAGAAAATAATAAAATTAATATAGCATGATCCGCTAAATACTTTGAATTAAACCATTATAAGTTTAAAAATGCGCAATTTCACGTATAATTTCTTAAAAGATAAAATTCATTTTATTTTATTTTTTCAGGAATATGAAACTTTCGAAATTAATAAATTCAATCAATGAATTGTAATTTAATCATTTACGCACTCTACATTACGATGACCAGTAATTAAATTTTAACACATAATAAGTTTCCTATACTTTTATTTTAATTTCTTTTGTATAATAACATAAAAGATCGTACAATATCTATCTACGGTCGTACATAAATCGGAAAATGAAATGTGAGAAATGAATCCGGTTATCGGTTTTTTTACAAAATTGAACATAGTAGTTTAAAAGTTTTCATCAACGGGGAATGAAGTCTTCAAGCTAACAAGCCACTCATGTGCAATTTAACTATTCAGATTTACAGCTCAACATAATGTCAGACTTTTTTCCTGCAGTCCTTTTCATCCAAATGAATTCATTTGGATGGTATATTTACGATTATTATGCCAATAAAGATGTAGATATGGATTCTATTAGTTTTCTTTTACATGAATTTAATTTATCGATCAATTACAATCTATACTAAAACTAAAGAGCGACTATTTTATACTCATTAGCAGCTATTTAAACCGAACTTTCTTTTTTATAGGCAAACTGCATTTTTTATTACTTAATTATACCTTATTATTTTATCTTGCATCGTGAATTATATTGTAAATTATATTATATTGCAATTATATTATTAATTTACGTTATTGTTACATTAACAATAATGATGATTTATTAATTTCAAATAGTTAATACTTTTCCAACGTTAGTAACATTTATATTCATAGCGTTAAATCCATATATTTACGCTTGTTTTGATTCTATACATAAAAACTTTAATAACGATATAATTAGTTAAATGTTAATATAATTGTCCTTATTAAAAAGTGTATAAATTGGAATAAGATTGTTTACAAAAATACTTGAAATTATACGTATTCATTTATAAATTTAAATAATGTTTTATTATCCTTGGATGTGGAAGACTAATAAAGCCTAGTATAAAAGGGACGTACATAATGACCGTTGGTTAAAGTTTCTAAATATTTTTAACTAAATTATCAAAAGAGCAATATTAAAAATACTATAACTATTTTATCAAAAGAGACATTAAATAGATATTTTACAGTTAGATTCTTTATTACCTCGGATGCACTTTTCTAATTTATAATGGTAATATTTTTAGAACATAATATTACAAAAATGCTAATTTATTCGGAAAATGCATAAGAAATTTGTTTAAAAATTATAAAGGATGTTTTATTGCGTAATGATTATTGTTCTTAAAAAGTTGTTTAAATTTTCATTTATATATTTCATTTTAGTATATAACTTAATGAATAACAATAGGAGTGTACAAGAATTATTATCATATTTTTTAGACAACTCATGGTGAGATTGTTACTTATTATCCTTATAATAGTTCAAAGGCAAAATTTCAATATATTAAGTGAAATTTTGTGCAATGTATTTAAGAATTAAGTTTATTGGGTGTGTTTCACATAAACAAATTAACAATAACATAAATGCATGAATTACTTATAAAACTTTCTTCCCTATTATTTTTAATTTTAATTTAAAAAGCATTATTAAAGCTATTTAGAAAAGAAGCAATGCCTCGTAGTCTGGCGCACCAAGCAATTGACGATCGCGTCAAAACAAAACGAGAAAGTAAAATAGACAGGAGGGATCAAACGCATACACACACACAAGTCTCAAGAGCACGACACTTGAATTTCATTGTTGATGCTTTCTCATCACCGATGCAGTCTCGTTTTTTCTGGTTCCATTAGCCGATTACAGTTTTGCAATTCATAACTTCGACAAAAGTAATGTTAATTAGTTCGGACGAGATGTGAAATTGAAAAAACTACGTAATAAATATTACTGCATCTTTTTCTTCTTTCTATTGTCCACATAATTTGAACACAGGGAGCATTCTATTTCTGCAATGTTTAATTGCGGTTTTCATTTCTTAAGTGGTGACCTTAAATATATATGTTTATTTATAAATTTTACTTGAACTTATTGCTTAAAAGATAATTTATATTTTTAATTTAATATCTTTTATATCTAAAAATTTCAATAAATTTATCATAATTTCTAATGAACTTTTAACATTTACATCTTCTCAGTATAAACTAATCAAAATTGTAATATAATACAACTATCATATAAGAATTAAATTGTAAATTCATATCTGATTGTAAGAGTTTATTTAGTCTTTCCAAATAAATTCATACAATATAATATAAGAACAGTCAAGTTAATGATTCTAAATTTTATAAACAATAAATAAGGAATATTAGCATTACTTTTCATTACATCACGTTAGTTTATTTTCATGTTATGTAATTAAAAATTTTAATTGCTAAAACCTTAATAACACTATCTAAAATCCAAGATTGAATTTGAAAATTAATAAATAAAAACTAAATTAATTATTTTGTAAAGAATTTTGTAAAGTTTATTTCGAGTATTACTTTTCATATTTAATAGTTAAAAATACATTTTGGTTAAATATTCACTACTCTATAGAGAGAATATTTAAAATCGACAAGAAAAACGTAATTGTGCTTACGTATATAAGGATTTCAAATGCACTGTCAACTGCTAAGTATACTATTAAGTGTCCTAATTATTTTAAAACGAAAATGAATTATTTTTAACCATTATTTACACTTGCAGTCATTAAAAAAACATAAAACTCGTAAGTTTCTACTAGATAAATAAAACTAATCCCTATTTAGTAGTACTTTAAGTATAAAGCACAAGATTTTTACATATTACAACGATACAGGTTCAACGTATATAAAGTTTTATTAATTAATCGTAATATTTACATTTTTATTTGTTATTTGTATAATTTTACAATAACATTAAATACTTTACAATGAATTAATTTGAAATTAAAAATACAATTCATCTCCTATTGAAAATAAAATCATTATTTCACTTAATAAATGTTAAATTGCAATAAATAACGTAGTCCAAGGTTTATTATACAATTATCAATATATAGCTATGAACTATTTTCAATTTTGTTTTTTCATCAGAATATTTTAAAAACAAATGTATTGTAAATTCGTTATTCGCTATTGCTATGTACTGCGTTTACATTACAAATGCGTTGTGTGCAAGCATCGATAGGGAAATCATGTGCTCAGGTCTTACATATACGAGTCTGGCAGTATAGGTCAAATGGTAGTTCAGTTAAAGTAATAGCGGCTTATACCCTTCCATATATACGACAAGTATCCTAGAGGTTATCTATCAGTTGTGCGTCCTATTACACTGACTTAACTTTTGATCTCGTCAATCGTGGTGTCGCAAGAGGATCTTCATTCGTCCTCTCTTATACACCCTTTCCAATCGCTACGGAGTAATTTACGTAATATATACTCACCTCAACGAAAAAGCTGGAGATAGAGCGATGCTAGAAAAGTATCTCTATCGATGGAGAGCTTTTTAGGACACTTTCCGAACGTAGAAGTACATTAAATTCGAATTACTGAAGATTTACTTTAATAAAAATCAAGTAGTTAGTAAATTATAATATAATTCTATAAATTGTTATAAAATAAAAATTCCGTACTGTAGATGTATAACAGTACATACTTTTGAAGCTTGTTAATGAAAATTCATTAGTTAAATACACATTCTATTATTTTATTACGATTAAATTACTGAAAATTTCTAAATTTGTGGCTTTTTTCAAACTGAAAAATGTTAAGCAAATTTTTAACTTTAGATCAATAATATTTTTAGCAATTTAAATTGAAAAAAAAAAGAAAATCAAATATTCGGTATTCTTTATTACAGTAATGTGGTTCGAAACTTCATTTGACATAATATTTATGCGAGAAAAATGATTTTGATAAAGCTGCTTCTTACTTGAGTTTATCAAACGGACAAATGACCATGCAGTACCTCAATCTTATGTAAATAAGGATAATATACGCTATTAGATTATTTTTCTTTACAAAATAAGATATATCATCAATATAATCATAAATACTTTTATTCTTTTAATAAGCTTAAATTACAATTCAAAATGGTTAAAACATTTTTTATTCACTAATCATGCATAATCCCAATAAACACTGGAGTATTAGTTGTAATATTTTCATGGAACACTTTTAAAATATTTTTTTTTCAGTACAGATATTCTTAGAAAATGTAATTATTTACTTTTCATTTTCTTTAAGTTTTTAAAAAAAGTGAGAATATTCACTGTTTATTTAATGTATTTAATGTATTTAATGAAAATAAATATAAATTCTATATAGAAATTATTTAATAGTGAGTACAGTGTATTGGGCTCTTGGAATTTGAAAATGATTTATTTTTCATCTTATTATTTCTTGTATGATTTTATTAAATCAGTTTACCTGTAAAGCTATTTTAAGTATTTTCAAATACATTTTGTAATTGTCAAGTTTATTTTGAAAATTGTAAATGTCTTAATATCTGAGCAAATTGCACTTTTATTAGTTTAATCATTGTCACTATAAAAGAATAAATATTTTTAATATTCTTTTATCTAAAAATATGATTCGAAAACTTACCTATATTTTTATTCATTTGTAATTAACTGCTTGAATGAGTTAAATGCTTTAAAATGCTTATCTATAAAAATATCTTGTAAAAGTAAGGAACATTACATTAACGAGTCTGAAGCAGAACCGGGTACAATGCTAATAAATTGGTGCTTATTCAAAGAGTAAATTGCACTAACTTCGCGGATTTCTAGTTAAGCACGTTGTTCACTAATTTTATGTTTAATAATAATATTGTCCCTTCGTAATGTGAAAGAACAATAGAAAACTTTGTGGATACATTCATAATCATTTAATTTATTAGTTTTATTTGTTCTACATCGCTTTAAAAAATCAACACTTTTCAAGATTCACTTTTCGAGTTCACGGGGACTGATTTGATAATTAGGTAATATCAGTCATGCGTATCTTTTACATTCAAGCTATAACGGATATATTTTTCAGTTATGGCAAAAACTTTAAATTTATATTAACAGTTTGTATTAAAAACTATAAGTGCCGATATCTGGAATTGATTAAAACTGTCGCCGAATGAATGTAAACTGTTGCGAATAAAATCTTCAACAATCCTTATTCGTAGATTAAAAATGTTAATGTAAATGCTTTTATTTTATAAGTAAACTCTAGCAGATTGTAAACATACAAACACGTTTCAAATATCAATCGAATGAAATTGGAATCGAGATAGATTTGAAATATTATATCGTGTTAGAGCAATAGTTCCATTGGAATATGTGAATTTTATTTTTAAATCACATAAATAAAAGGAAACTTAACATTTTTCACAAAGGTATCGTTAACTCTATATATAACTAGAGAGTATAAATAATGTACAAGATCTTTGAAGACTCTGATGAAGGTGACAATTCCTTTGATAATTCTATTATGAAATAGAACGATGCACAGCGCGAAAAAAATTACCATCCACTTAATAATATTTCTGCAAACGCGAGATACAAAACTTTTCACGAGATGAGCAAGTAGCTTTAGTCAAAGGTCATCGATATAATTTGTCGAGTCGGATCAATGATCATAAACTGACCGCTTTAGTTGTCATTTGCCATCGTCTCTCTTTCTCAACGCGTACCACTCATCCTTACGAGGATTTTCTAAATCCTGATGGAACAATAATTCTGTTTCACCTTCCCATCTTTCGACTACTTTTAAGTCTTTTGAAAAGTAATTTTTTTTCTCCTAATGTGACCTGATAAAGTGCATGATCGTTGGTAATGGGTGTTTTCATTGGATATCGACCGATATTTTTGGACTTTGAGATAGTATAGTGCTTGTCAAGAAGCAAAAGCTTTTTGATCGCACGCTAAATCTCTGAAAGTGAAATTCCACTTGTGGAGGAATTAAGTGTTATTTATACGAGTTACTCCGTCGAAAAAAGATATAAATCGTAATTCGTGATTTTAAAACTTAAGCTTATTATTTCTTAAAAATGAAAATTTTACAAAACACGTGTACCCTTTCTTCTGAATTACATAGTAAATATTAATAAATACATAGCGTACCATCTACATTCATTACTTTGTCGTTTAATAAATTAATTATCTATTAGATATTTAACGAGAAAGAACATTTCGCTAACTACCTTTGGGCAATTAAATTTTTCTAAGAATTTAAAGAATTTATTGCATTTTTTAATATAAAATTGCAACTTAAAAACAAAAAATGCAATCACTTTTATACCAATAAACATAACGACTTTGTATTTTAAAATTTGTTTGACAATTAATCAAATATTCGGAAATTTTATAATATTCTATACCATACGCATACAGAATCTTAAACTGTAGAGTGATTTACTTGCCATAATTTTTATTTCAATAATTTAAAAATTTTTATAAGTAGTGTAAGAATTTGCGTAAAATTTGCATAATAATACATATTTATTATGCACTTTTTAAAAAGAATACCAAATTCTTTTTACATTCTTTCATCGAATTATTATAAAAAATCCAATTGCTAAATGCAGGCTAATGCTATTGTTTCAAAAGTATATTTATGATGGTACAAATCATAGAGCAAACACATTTGCAAAATCTAAATTTTATATTATTAAGTTTTAAGGATTGCAACAAATATAAATATTTCTCAAGTAAATAATTTTATATGGGAATAACGTCAATGAAAAGAATGATGATTATTTAGTTGAAGGTAACATAATGTTTTGGGAACAATTTTACAATTTTAAATCCAAACTTATACTTTAAATTTGTCTATAAATTACAAGGTTAATTCAAATTTGCCAAAGAATAAAAAACTTGACACTATTTATAAAAAAAAGTAATCAAGTAAGATCACGATGTAAAAGAATGGGAGATTATTACTTTGCAAAATAAAGGAGATTAAAAATGATTTTATCGAAATTTCGAAATATTTTCATTATATTTTTGAAAGCGGTATATTATTATTTTCTTTGTTTTGTATGTGTTGAGCACACATTTTCTTTTGTCACATTTAAAGACAACGGAAAACTCTCATTTCAAAGAATGAATTTGTAGAACTTCCAGGTGAAAGTTCTATGGTACTTTTCCATTTTCTTAAAATATAGTAGAAAAGATTTAGAATAATTTTATACTTCTGTTCAACAATTATTTTCTCTATTTAAATCAATTTATTACTCGTAAGCTTCAATTTTTTATTTACAAAGTTTCTTACATGTAGATTATTTTGTTGCAAGAAATATAAGGTTTCTTAATTAAAGGTTCTTCAGTTCACACCAAAGAGTTTTTAATTACTAGAAAATATTCATTCTACATATTTCATTTTTAAATATTTCGCACATTCAGTACTGCTGAATTTCGTAATTCGATTAATATCGCGAAATAATTTACGCATAGAGACGAAATGAAACCACTAATATTTTTTGAAAATACTTTTCAAGTATTGGCTTTATACGCTTTGCGATAATTCTTACTGAGTTTCACGAAGAAAACTCTTCCGCTCTCAACGTGTCAAACGCGTCGCGCCCAATAAAAGCGGATATTTATGGTTTTCTTGTATGTACGTCCATAGCAAATAATTTAGTCTCTCATGAAAATATCGCTTCATTTATCGTCGTTTCTGGTTTCGTGATTTATTGCTTGCGCGTCTTTCAATTTTTCGTTTCCCCACTATGATATTTTAAAAGCTTGACGATTTCTTATTACAAACGCAATACTATGATATTTTGCTGTATCCCCTTCAAGATTTTGCGAAGGTTGAGCAAGAAAACGTCGCAATAAAACGGAAAGAACCGACTCCGCAGAGTTTCTCGTTGCTTCTTTTTTCTTAATCTCTTATTCCACTTCTGTTATCTCCCTCTTTTATTTCTTTGCTTTGCCCCTTTATCGTTTTCTCTATTTTACATTATTTTTCACGTTTTGCAATTAAGCGATCTGATTTTTGTTTTTCTAACATTACCTAATAGCATGCGCAGTTCACATTTTTCGTGCAACTTGTAGACTTTATTCTCGTTGTTATCAGTATCCTGAAAACGTTGAGAACCGTTATAAACATTACACATTAAACATTATGCCATTTTTTTGCATATTTTATGAAATTGTTATATTTAACATAAAACTTTAATTTTCTTATTATGTAGATGCAGTGGATATAATTTTTTTAGTAATTTATGTGTGAAACCTTAGGGAGTAAATATATAGAGCATTATGATTCAAAAATTGAAAAATTACAATTATTACAAAGCATAATAAATAAAAAATAATTATATTGATCATGATAATAAAGAAGAAATGATAAATCGTGTATAGTGAAGACATTTTAAGATATAATAATAGAAGCATAATTGATAATTATTTTAAGGAAATAGTATTAAATATTAATAAACTAATTTTTAAAATGAAATTTTTATCATTTGTTGTTATACTCATCATCAACAACATTCTTAGATACACAATAAATATTATTTTCAGAATAACAGATACCTTTAATGACAACTATAATGAAGATTAATATTTTAGTTGATAATAATTGCAGTTCAAATTCAAAAATATGTAACAATATTATGACCTTAACAGTAATTACCGTTATCGTAAAGAATTATTAAAGAAAACATTAAAGCTTCCTTTTTGCTTGAAAATTCGTCTGTCATCTAAAAAGCTTCTGAAAATGTCGGTAGCACTTATAACAAAGGACTCGAATCTATTGTTGCGTTAGTATTTTGGTAACGTATAAGGCTGATAACTCGTTATTCTTATTGGTAATGTGGCTGATTACTGCATCCTTCGAGTGCAAAAGACAATAAATCGTTCTTGCGACTTAAACAACGGGGAGCGCGATGACACGACGATTGATCAACAGCACCTGCGGTAACCGACCTGACAAAATCAATGTTGTATAATGGGGAAGGGAGCCCTTAACGCGACAAGTCGTTACACCTGTTGACTTCGGACATGATTCATCGAAGACTCGGTCTACGCAAACAATGCGATCGGTGAGATGTATTGAAGCACACCCGTGCGCAATGGAGCGAGAGGCTAGTGGACATTTTACTTGGTACGAGAGGAGTCTTGCCTTTTTTCACAAGTTTTTGAGTAAATAACCGAATAGAAGGTAAATAAAGAGCCGTAATAATTTATGTGTTTACGTTAGAGTACAACCATTTGTTATGTACTTTGTTTTACCAAACCGAGCTAATTCAAATCTTCTTGAATAATTAGTACATGACAGCAGCACATGCGTGCGCTTGTGAGTATGTACAACAAATTAGCACTTAACACCCATTTATTTGTTTCCAAATTCAACATGATTTTTACTCCAAAAAAGTTTATAAAAAAAGAAGCTTATCAACAAATAGTATTTTAATCAAAGTGAATTAATATTATCAAATATTAAAATATTTATAACGAAGAAAAATTAACGTTTAAAAAATTTAAAAAATGAAATGTCATCATTCTAAAATTAATAAGTCTTTATTATTAAGGTCTGTTTTCTATTTTCATTTGAGAAAAAATAAATTAATATGTGACTCAGTGGTAGTATTCGATAAACAAGTTCATGTTTTTTAAATGATGCAGATAGTATTGCAATATTTATTTTAACTTTGATCAACCATGTATCTGAAATTAAAAGTGAAATATTTATAACGTCTAATCTGTAAATTGAAAAAATTAGTTTGTCTTTAAATGAGACAGATATCGTCATATATGTATAAGTATTCACATGTAATATACAGGACAAAATATTGTCTTCTATATTTGAATATTCTAAAAGAAGATTATTTTAATCTAACTTCAATTTATTATAAAAAAAAATTAAATTTGTTAAATATAAATAGAAATATTTTTTATGGGTATCAGTATTTTGTAATAATTAAATTTGTTTCCTGACAATTGTATTTTTTAAATTACTATACTTCAAAAATAACTCAAATGATTTATTGGAATATTTGTAAATTTAATAGGATTAATTTATAATTTATTTTAAAAGCTCTTAATAATTTTAAAATATCGCGTACAAAGTAATCTTATGCTTTAGAACTTTTTACAAAATTAATTAAAAATATATTTGCGATATTTTAATATTTCACTAGTATTATATACTAAATATTTTTGTACAGTTAATTCGTGCTGTTTAATGATTGTAAAAACTACTGCGTTGCATCTTTGATATTCATAGAATTTATCATTTAATACCCTTTTTATTGATAACTTAGGTAGCAATAAAATTTATTTTTATCTACCATTATATTTCCTAAATATTGTGAACGTGGAAATATTTTACAGCTTAAAGTATTCTTACATTTATATCACCTATTATTCAATTTATGTTCTTTTAGCATATTACCATATTTTGAAAATAAAATTTCAACTATGTACAAAAAGATAATTCTATAAAATCACAAAGTAAACATAAGCCTTACATTTTGAAAAATTCTAGTCTTAGTTTTCATGAATTTTTAACTTTAATGAATGCGCAGAGTCAGGACGAAAATATCCTGAGAGAATTGCAAGCTTTTGTGTAGAACAAAAGAAAGTTACAATCTCCTTTGAAATATAGGTTTGATAATCAACGTATCTTTTTCTCTTTTCGCTTTTGTTGCTTTCAGTCTTCATAAGAGCTCACAAGTAGCGTTTCACATTGAAGAATTGAGTCGAAGTAAGACAAGAAGAATAGAAAAAGAGAAAAGGGTGAAAGTATCCTTGATAGTGCTTTTAACCCCAAAGGGATCGTAAGGCTGACACGCGATCCCTGACCGAATCAAAGCTGTTATTTCTTCGCATTCCATTTTACGAGCCACAACCAAGTTTTCTCGAGAATACCAATACATTAAACTTCATTTCTCATCCGCTAAGTTTACAGTTCGTGCATGCTTATCGCGAAAAAGAATTCCTGTTTTCTGAACGTTAGTGAGTTCAGTTTGATTCTTGCATAATAGCTACTATCCATGGTACACTGAAAAAATAATTCTTTTAGTGTATTATTCGGAAAGAATGTAAACAATAATTACGAATATTTAACATTGTGATAATGCTCTTTGCGGTGAATTTCAATGCATTTTAATTATCCTTTAAATTTGAACTGGCGTTCATTTGTAGATTAAGAACCTTCTTACTTGTAGCGAAGAATAAAAGAATATTTATAATTACTCCCAGAAACTTGAAGTTATATTAGATTTATGTCACAAATTATCGAAGTTATCTGTAATGATTCTATCGTATGCATCAATTCAACATTTGCGTTAAAATTCAAAGTAATTTCATCAACTTCTCAAAGAATTTCAAAATAAGTAATACTAATTACCATTGCAACTTCAAAGTGAAAAAATACATTTTAATTAAATAATATGATTCACTTAATATATTCTTACGTTTATATACATTAATGATAAGATAATGTGGCTATACTCACTCGGGAAACGAATGCAGTAACTTTCATTTTGGCGTCAAGTGCTCGTTCCGTTAAGTTACCGATGCCTACTTGTTTCTTTTTTTCGCTCACTCTCATATTATAATCCTAATACGAAATCTAATGCTTTATTATCTAGTATTATTTAAATAATGAATGTCAATTAAATGAAGAATACGTATACGAATATGATATTTCAAAATATAAATTTTTAATGTAATGACATGCAGTTTAATAAATGATTTCTAATCGAATAAAATGTAGGCAAATATGAGTCAGCCTTAATCATAAATTTGTATTAAACGTAAAAAGTATATTATTAATAACAAATAATCATAGAGTTGGCGGAAATTAAAAATGGGTTTGCATTAGTTAAATGTCAAAATAATTCTCATGTGCCTATAGTTTTAAAATACATTAAACGATTATTCATCGAAACGTCTTATACATCGTTACTCATTCACTTGGATAGTACATTGTGAAGCCCTTGACAAAACGCTTACTGAAACTTTTAATGCATCATTCGATCAATCAAGTGTAGGATGTAAGTGTAGGACTCGTAGTGACATGCTTGTGCATGTGACGTGCTTGTATTCAAACAGACTGCGGTTGTGACGGCGTTTTACTGACTTCGCGCCGAAATTGTGCGGGAGTTTGTGGTTGACTCGCGGGACTCCACGGAAGAAGAAGAGTCAGCAAACTCTTGCCGGGGTAAGCTCAAGTTGCCAGGTCGCGAATTTGCACCACTTTCGGGGAGCTCTTGTCATGTTAGTTGTGCCAGCAGCCTTTGACTGTGTTACGACCTGTGCGACATGTTCGTTGGCAAGAGTGTCAACGCTATTAGGTAGGGCTCATATGTTTATGCGCGAAACGATTATTGCATTAAGCTATTTTTCGCGTGTCTAATTTGGAATTTGGCACTGATTTTATCACACTCGGATCAGCGTTTGCGTACAGATTTTTGTCATTAGTTTTATTATATTATATTAAGAGCTTTCCTTTATTTACATAGAGTAAAGCAGTAGGTGAAAGATGAAAATATTTAATACCTCGAAGATCACCAATTTTTAATTGGTATTTCGGATTTCAACTTTTTAAGTGAATCTTGCGCACAAGCGTATAAATATATTTAAATTATCATTTGATATCAAATATTTGTTCAGTATAATGAATATTATCGTACAGAGTTACATTACCACAGTCGTAAGTATTTTATTTAATGATAGTGATTTAAGATGTACAAAATGAGAGGTTATGCAATCAGTAATCATTCCTACAGGGAAAGCAATTATCTTTGTTGTAGTTCTGGGACAAAGTATAAATCCAATTTTTAAATTCTAGAGTACATTAATAAAACGTAAATGAATAAGATAATATAAATGGCTAATTAGAAGTATGAAAAATAAAGTAAATAATTGAAATGTGAACTCTTCGCTTCCATATTTCAATAGTTTCTAATTCTTCTGTGTAAAGTATAAGGTACCTGTATTCGTTTATTGAAATTAAGATAAATGTAAAAGAAATTTATCGTAATACTGTGAGATTATTTTCCTAAGTTTTCTAAAATTTTATAATTCCTCTTTTAAGACAATAATTAAAAAAAACTATTTAAAAATAACTCAAAATAAAAACTTTATAAAATAATAACAATTTCATTTTATTAACGCATTTTCATTATTTAATTAATTTCTTAGTATAAAATACTGAATATACTTTGAATTTTTCTTTTTCAGACATGTTTTAATACAGTTGAAATATACAGGTACAAACATAAATACCCGAATTTCACATACGTGAACATATTCATATCTAACACCAAGGAATTTGGAAATAATATAAATTTTCATTACCTTACTCTATGAACTATTTTTATAAGTATATGTTAATATGTGTATATATAGCTGAGCAAATGTACTATAAATTCATTGCTATATTATAAAGATGAAATTCATTACTTCGAGAAAGTCTTGATAACAAATGTATCGATTACTATCGATTTTTAATTTAAAAATATTCGGCTAGTATAATATACGACTAATAAGTAATCAGAAAGAATTATCCACCAAATAGGGAGAAAGGTATTGACATTTGTAAATTCATATATAAAGAGTTTCAAATTTCAATACATTACAAAAGTAAACTTCGCTAACTTTACAATTGTTTTTGCATTTTTAAAGCAAAATAACAGCATCTTTTATTTCTTTAACAATAATACGAGGATAATCCTTACATCAATGGGTTTATTTAATGAATATATATAACTGGGTATTATCGTTCAATTTTTCGTGTTTATTTGAAAAGTATGTGAGTTTGATAGATTATATTAGTAGGTACCCTTAAAATTCATGTATAAATATTGAATATAATTCGATGCAATATCATTAGAATGTAACCTCAGTCAACACGTTCTATTAATTAAATTATTAATTATTAATATATTATTAATTTAATTAGCTTCCATTTATGTAGCTTATTTATTTGTATTTCTGAAGTTATTTTAACTATTTTTGTCAATTATCACTTATAATACTAAATGCTATTTAAATTTATATTATTCGTAACGATAAATTCAAAATAATTAATTACTTAATTATTACTCAAATATATATATATATATATATATATATATATATATATATATTTTAAGTATAATTTGATAGGAATTAATAGAATTTAACTCTTAGCTTCCACAAGTGTTTCATGGCCATTTCGTCTATATAATTTTTAGCGGACATTGATCAGAACTTGGCCTCAATAAAGAATTTACGATAGAAATTGAAAAAACTATTTGCATAGACATAACAATGGTTGCCTTTCAATTCAATTTAAATGTATTAAAAAATGTTTTTGCAATGAAATAGTTTATTAGAAAAATCAAAATATGTTTATCAAAGCAAACGTGAAATAAATATAGAAATATTTATGGAATTTATTGCATATTTACTTGCATTAATAATGAACTTAATACAGTTATATATGCTTAAGAGTATTTATTTAATAATCTTATGCAAAAGTTTCAGAATACATTTTTACAAAATGAAAGAATGAATTTTTTTATTTATCTAATAATTATGTTTGTGCATGTATATTTATGCACAAAAGTTGTTGCTTAATTATTTTGCTATAAAATAATAGTTTAACAGTGTTCAAACCTAAATTTAAAAAAAAAATATTTTCTATTTTGAAATTACAAAGGTCTGGTGCTTCAAAAACACATATTTTTGTTATATTTAATCTTCAAAGGGAACAATCTTACTATAATCTGAATATTTATACTGTAAAATCAATGAAAAATTATTCGTTTAACATATAATTGTATTGTCTTTACTTATATTAAAGTATTAAATTGTAGAAAAATTTGTTAGAACGTTTTCTGGTATTGTAATGATTTCTGGATTTCGATAAAACCATTTCAAGATTCATTCATTAAGCTTAGGTCTGGAGAAAATTGAATCGTATTGATTCAAAGCCACTGTATTATATTTCTAAAAATTTATTAAATAAGTTTAATAAAATAAATATATGTATTTCAATTTCCACTAAAATATTACCTATAGGAAATATTTGTCGGTGCGGATGCATTAAAATATGAATGAATATTTTAGAATAATATGATTTATATGTGTAATAAAATCGTGTTATTCCTATTTTCTACAGATCGATACAAATTCCCTTTAAATAACGTTTGAAGCTAACTTCCTAGGTTTACAACAAAAATCAGCGAAGCACATTCCTTAATACCTTCTTATAACCAAGAGCTTCCCAAAACAGTGCAAAGAACAGAAATTCTGATGCCACAACAGTTCCCAACATTATTCCATATTTGGTAAATCCTCCATACGGAACGCATGCACACACATCTATATGCGTATATGGATGTGGGCGTCTGTGTGTTAAAATTCATGTACAGAAAAAGCTTAATATTGGGGAAGTTGAAAGGAAAGTAGGAGTGAGTTGCGTGGTCCTCTCCATCACCCTGGAAACGTCTCTCACCAGTGTCGCAGTCGAAGCCTTTACTAAGTATAAGGTAAACGTATATGAGCACTTTATACTCGCTCGTAGGATGCGTAGTATGTGATGGGAAAAATGATGATTTTCCGATTCGCTTTCAACTTTCTATCCAATATTAACAAAAGTATTAACCGCGTACCAATTTAAATTCTCGTAACTTCGATTTTGAATCCATTATTTTCAATATGGATCTTTCAAAAAGTTGCTCAATTACGAATTCAATTAATAAATTTTGGGATACGCAAAAAGATATATTTCCTCGTTTTAAGTTTTTTACAATGAAAATATTATATCATATCATACGTCGATTATGTGTAAATTTACAAAATTTGACTGCTGAAGCGAAACAAAATATGAATTATGAAATTACTTGCCTAACCTTGGATATATTTAATGATTTAAGTAAGATTAAAGTTAAAACTGAATTATATTAGGATAGTAATTTAAAATATCAACGAGACGCTCTACGTCACAAGCTATTGTCATACGTGCCGTTGACGCACGAAGACGTTGTTTACTTAGGGTCTTTCTAACATGTGCATACAAAGACCTAATTTGTGCCAAAAGTGGATCTACAATATCAGGTGTGTACGTATAGAAGTGTTAAATTGTTGCAGAAAGATAAACACATAGCGATATAGATAAACAGAATAAATAAAAAAATGGAACGCTAAAGTTAAAGATCAATTGTGCAAAATAGATGAGAATTTGTTTGATATTTTTAACACAATATTTCAATGTGAACTTAAAAATATAAATGCAATGAATGTAAGAGTATTATTATACGTAATTAAGTTTTAAATATGAAGTAAGACATAATTATGAGAATTACTCTTGAATAAATGCTTTTATAAAAACTTTTAGTATTATTTTTCTGATATTCATATTAAATTTGAAGAAATGATGAACCTTCATATTAACATTATACAACATACAAAATATTTTCAATGTATTCTTTTGATACAATCTTTATCAATTTCAGAATTTTATTACGTCTTCTCGGCTCTCGTTATCTTCCCCTAAGAATACTAATAAAAATCTGTTTTAGATAACACAAATAATTTTAGTTCTTTAAACGATATAAATGCAAACTTTCAAAACATGATTATATTTATTTGTGCTCTTGAACATACTACTGAATATATATTAAAATATAATATAAAAAATACTTGATTCTAAGACTGCATGCAATTTCAAACAAATTTCTTTTAAATTTAATTATTGTCACACTTAATCTTGCAGCAAAACTTATCTCAATAAAAATGAAGTGTTTCATTTTTTTGGTATTAATTGCTAATATTTTCTTCGAAAAAAAAGAAATAATTAAAGGCATATTTAAATATCTAATAAATTTAAAATAAATGTAATTAATTTACTGAAGAACTCCTAATCCTTATAAGTACTAAATGTATTTCATTATTAAAGAAAAAGTTATAATTAAAATAAATATTTTACTGTTTATTTAATTTTATAAGATTCTTTAATTTACTCTAGCTTCCAATATTTATTATCGAATTAATCAGATAAAATTGCATGTCACAAACTAATGAATATGATTCTCTATTGGAACAGATAAATACTAATTATAATAACTTTGAAAAATACAAATTGTTTATTATATGGATTAGTATAAAGAAAAAATTAAAATATAAAGAAAGTTCAATAGAAAAAGAGGGGGAGGGAAAGAGAGATATTTATAACGTTCATTTTAGACTTTATTATACCTTCCACTTTTGTCTTTGTGTTCAATCTAACCCAACGTATAAGATGATGTGTCAAAATATTTTACTTTCAAGTTCTATTGGAAAAATTTGATGAAAGAATAATAGTAAAAGACATCTTCTTTTCCGATTCATAGAAGATTTTTCTGTTCGACTTCGAATTTTGTCACACGCAGCCCTTACTTAAAACACAATATGTAATAGGAGTGAAATTGAACCAAAACAGGGGAATCAACAAAAAGCTTTCAAGTTGTCAAAATTTAGGGCGCTCTCTTTTTATTATTTTACCACCTTTTATACTTGTATTACGTCATCTAAATTTAAAAGTTCCTGTTACGAAAAGAGAATTAAAAATATTTCCTTGTACAATTGAAAGATCATTATAGAAACTACTTTTTATTATATTTCTACTATTACATATTATTTAATAATGTATCATTATTCTATTATTAAGCTATATAGTATCATAAAATTTATTTGTTGAAAATTTTGTTTAACAAATATGTTTAGCAAAATTGAAGTATGAAAAAGGGTATATAAAAATTCATATAAAATCAAAATTTCGCCAAAAACACGCATTCATTAAATGTATCTGAATAAATTTGAAGGATTATTAGTTTTACATATTCGTTCCTTTTTTAAAATTTATTATAATTGTAATTATAATAAATAAAATATAATATTAAAAATTAAATATTGTAAACGTATTCGTGGCTTAGACAACCGTGTATATATTGTCCATAAATATCTGTAAAATATTGTTGAATTATCTGAAATATATATATATATTTTTTTTTAAGATATATTTAAACCAAGGAACAACATATTAATGTCAAATAAATTTAAGGAGTATCATAATTTTTTATTGAAAGCTTATTGTATATTATAGCAATCATTGTTGATTGAATAAGGAACAGTATATTAGATTTTTCACAAATTTGCCTCAACAACTATTTGCACGCCGAACGGCATAATTAAATTTCCAAAAAATGACACTTTTTAATTTCAAGTAAACATTTCAATTTAAATATTAGTTATTTCAATTAGTTTTTTCATAAAAAATTTTGTACATAAAAACGGTACAAAATATCCATTCGATTTAACATGCTAAAGCAAACGTTTATATTATTGCTTAAAATTTATTAAAAACGATATTTATATGTTTAAGAGGCTAAATCCACTACACAATACAGAACTGATTAAATAGTATTTTATATACAAGATGAGGATACATAATATTTGCGTTTGAAAAATTTGCTTAGAGTTGTTTAAAAATAAAAAAGGTGAATAATCATACGAAGAATTCATTAAAATGATGCAGATGAAAACAAATACTTATAATATTTTTGTTTGAAAAGGGTCATAAAGCAAAGACATGATGAATGTCAAGAGCATATTTGCGGTCAACGTAATTTCACAATCAGAATTATATAACAAACACAACCGACGTTGCGCAAAGTCTTCCACTGGGTGCACGATAAAAGAAAAAAGGGAGATGGTTTCGTAAAAATGCAAATTGAAATTCCTTAGTAAAAAGGGCCTGCTATAAATTTTTGCAAATACTCGGATAATCTACTAACGACGGTGTGCACTCTCTTTATCTTCTCAGCATTGAAAATGTAGTTAATTAATCGAAAGTAGACTACACCTCATACGAAGAAATACCAAGGATGATAGGGTTTTTCTCCATTTCTGTAAAACAATTCTTTTCTTTCTACTTCTTTTAATCCTATTTCTTTTATCTTTGCCTCATGCGTACCTTAAAGGTACATTATTCCCTGTTTTGTCATTTATATAGATATATCGTTGGCTTGGTTCTATCCGTTCGCTCTATCAAGCACGAAACCGTTGGTGCCCGAGAATTTTCTGCATTAGAACGAAACACGCCATTGCACTTTTAGAATTTAAACTATGAATTTTTTATTGATCTTGCAGAGAAAGCTGAATATCTTAATCAGAATTTTCAATGAAAAAGGTAGCAGCTTTTATGAAAATAAGAGTGTAAGTAAATAACTAATTTTTTGCGAAACATAAATAATAGATGATAGATTATATTTCTTCATTGTTCGTATTTAGTGGGTAATAAAAATCTAGCTAGATGATGTGGTGAAAAAAATACATTAAACAATAATGTATTACCGACAGCTAACAAACAATTCTTTAGTACATTTTAATCAAATAAAACAAATAAAATAATTTTTAACAAAATGATTATTTTTATTCGATAAATGAGAGTAATAAGGAATAATCAATTACTGCTGAATAAAAAATCAATTAAGATAGAAGCCAACATAAATATAAGACGGTTATTATTTCTTAAATAATAATTAGAAAATAAATAATATTTTATTGGCGCAATTATACGTCGTGAAACGTTTCAATTAATATCTATTACTCAATTTTGCTAATGACATTATAATAAGTTTATTCAAGAAACATAGAAAACAGAAGGTACATAAATATCTTTTAAAAAAGGTAACTTAGGTTGACGATAAATAAGCGCAATGCTCAAAATTGACTGTACGCATTTAAACAAAGTGATCCTGATAAGAAATTATACTGACGGCTATTTAATTGTTTGGTGTCTGCTCCTCGTAGTCACGCAACCATTGAACCGAAAACGTGTACAATGTTTTAGCCCGTTTTCTTCTTCCAACAATTCCGAAAGAACTTTCATCCATTTGCCCTTCGGATTAATTTTAGTTGCACAACGACAAGACAATTTTTATTAAGTTTTAATAAATGAATGATATTTTGTTATTAGAATTTTTTTATTTAATCTATAAAATTATTCTGACAAAATTATTCCAAAGTTAGAAGAAATATTGCAAAACAGTTTCGATTTTTTTTATCATTATCGTGCGTTATGAAAGATTTCTTTGAATATTACTTATTAATTTGTCTATTTATGACTCGTGGTATATTATAAATGAACTCAATGGAATAAATATGAGAACTTTTCTCAAATTTAATATTTTCAATGTTAAAATTAAAGAGTTTCTTAATTATCCAACTAGCTAATGATATAGTCGTAAAACAAAGTTGAGAATTGTATTTTTTAAATAAGAAGGAACATTTAAGATTGTAAAATAGATAAAATATTTTGAAAAATCAAAAATAATCTAATATTATTAATGAAAAATTGTATTGTTTTAAATATTTTAGTCCTTTTATACACTTGAATTATAAATACGAAACTATCCTTTGTTTTGTATTTATTATTGCAATTTTAATAATAAAAAACGAGTTCATAAAACATTCATAAATACATAACTCATAAATACATGTTTCAAATGCTAAAGTTATTGACTCTATACCTTAAATACAACTATTGCCCAAAAGTGCATTTTCAATTCTTCTTTCATTGGATATTTACGCGCACATTATTATTTGTTTTTATATATACATTTTTCAGATTATTATTTTATTGTTCTAAGCAGGAGATGTACGTCAACAATTTAAGCATCATACTAGTAAATATATCGTTTATCACTTTGAAACCTAAATATTCATTAGATAAAAAATAATAACTTTTCAAATATGGAAATTTTGAAAACCGTTTTTAGAGTATTGATTATCCTGTTATATTTATATGAAACAAATAATGTAAGTCTATGAATATATTTCGTAATTATACATACATTTGTATCGACTAAATATTTTCCATTTCAGTATTTTAATTTTCAACTATTTGCATAAATTATTAGCAAACATCTTTTTAAGGAGTTAACATCTTCTTCTTTATTATTTATAGAAGGAAGTAAACCGCTGCGATTTCTATTTTTATTTGACAAAGTACGAGAAGAAAACTTTATGTATTCTACAAAAGAAAAAATGAATTATAATAAACAAATATGCACCCTAAAAATATTTATTGCAGTATAATTATTCTTGAAAGTAAGATGTTTCGATTTTCTTTCTATTTTTATTAACTTGCAATATTTTATAATATTAAATAGTGTGCGGTACACTTATTTCAAAGTCCATGTTTTTCAATATCGATGAATAAGCATAATTACGATGAATAAGCATAATAAGTATCTTATAAAATGAAAAAAATTTTTATTCTTTTTATTAATTTGATACATATGAAATTGTACACAAAAGTTTCATCATTAATAGATAAGATCTCAAACTTAAAAAAAATTAAAATTTTTATAAATAATTATGATTCTATTAATAATTATTCATTTATATTAATTTTACAATTATCTCTAATTAAAAATATTCGTAATGTAATAAAGAGTGTTCATTTAAAATTAAAACTATCAGAAATAAAAATATTTATATTCTTTTTATATTCTTATTTATTATGTTAATCTATTTTAATGGAGATAGTCTGATCAGATAACGGAAGAAATTATGGTACTTACGAAACCTACATACGTCCGTTTACACTTTATTTTAGCATAGCTTTATGTATTCGAAGATTTATTATAACCTTCTTTAACAAGGCTGGTTCTTTTTAGGCCTGCGGATTCTTTCGCTCAGACAGACGAGTAAATATTCGCTTGTAGTGATTTGTGTATGTTTGTTCTCATCTATTATCTCATGTTCTTTCTTTTACCTCTGTCTAATTCCGAACTATATAAAGTTGATATAATAAAATGCGTTGTTAAGTCTGACATTTTTAATAATGGACTAATAAAAACACTGCTTCTTCCACATTACTTATATATTTCCTTAGTAAGTGTCAAAAATGCTTGTTATTCTTCTATTGGATTATACTTTCGGACTTGTCCTTGATTTTTACCAATACAATGTTTTGCAATTAATGTTTCAACTGAGCTGAATAGGTATCGAACGATTATATTATTTTCCTTATTTAAGGTTCGTCGCATTTTTGTCAATCAAGTCAATCAAGGTAGGATTAACAATAGATTGATTTGTTGCTCATGCGTTAGCATTATTTGTTTTATTATAATAAGATATATTTTTATAGTGGCTTCGCAACGTGTTGTTTATTGTCAGACAGTATGTGATAAATAGATTACATCAGCTGCAATATATTCCTTATTTTAAGAAAAATAAATGAAGAAAAATTTTTTTCATTCATACATTAGCTTAATGACATATTTATTTGTGCAATTAATCTCAGAATCATTAATAAATAACGTTATGTGACACGATCTTTGATTCGAAATAATATTTAGAAACTTGTAATGAATAAATTTAAATGATATTCAAGCAAAGTATTTTTAGTCTATTGAATATTTATACTCAATTTATATAATTATTCTATTGCAGAATATTTAAATTGTTTATGTCGAAAAATGCATTTAAAATTATGCCTAAATTATTGAATCAAATAAAAATTCCGATAATTTTTCTATTTCAAATTATTTCAAAACAATTTAGTAATGACGTTGATGTAAAAAAATTTTAATAATAGTTCATTGTCGTCATTATTGACAGAATTTGTCAGAAACTAAAGTAGAAATAGGTATCGAGGAAAATTTTACTCTTGGCTTAGTACATTTAAGAATTTATCTATATAAGTCTCTTCATTAAGATATATTGCTGTCAATATAACTTACTCTGCTATTAAATTTACAATAAAGTTTCCAAGCTACAAGAACTTCCGTATACTTAAGATGACTGACATTGAAAGAAAAGTCCTTATTCGAATAAATGGAGTACTCATAAATTCCAAGTACAAAAGTTAAAAAAAGGTGGTCATTTTGGCGAATATCTTCACGGCTAATTAAAGCAAATCCTATGAGTCGAAATACAAACACTGAAAGTGGCATTTTCAAAATAGTTAAGATTTTCTTCTTTGAAAGCGAACGCAAATACAAATACAAGATGATATAATTAGTCTCGACTTAAAAAAGAACATTCAGTAGACTTCGCTGTCTCCAAGCTGTAGCAATGGTGCCGACCCATTCGCCTAAGTGCAAGATCGAAGAAGAAGAGTAAGAAGTCATGCGACTCTTTTATTTCAGAACTCTTGTATATCGATAGGTCGTGGGCAGACTCTATCAGGAAAATACAAGGAAGTCAGAAGTTACGCTTTTCTTATTCAGAGCGACGTACTTTACATTTCACAAGTTTTCGCTCACCGTAAACTGAGCGAATCGTAGTTATAGCAAAAGCGACACTTGTAACAGCTCCAGTCTCTTTGATCCTTTTACTCTCCGTTTTTTGTTTTGCAGCGCGAACCTTTACCCCCAAAGTTGCGCAAGCAAGATTTTTCGCGCCATTCCAGCCGAGATAAGTTAATAATTTTCGCAGTTGTTTAAATATTTTATGAAAATCGGACGACTAACGAAAAACCGTTGGAACTGCTTTTCTTCCAAACTTGAAAGTTGTCTCATAAGTAATGAGGTTTCGGTTAATCGAGTCACTAGAAACAAATCGAGCGGATTAGTTTTATAATCATTTTGCGGATGTTTTCGGTAAGTATTAAAAACCGATTTAATAATTACTTGGCATTTTACATTGAATCGAATATTTTCCAACAATAAATTATTTTTTATTCTTTATTTTTCGCATTCTATTAGTAATCTGTTCGTCCGTATGAAAACACTAAACAGTGGTTTGTTCAGTAATTTATGTATATAATGCAGTGATGGCATAGTACTTTTCAGGCTCCTTCAGCAGAAGCAACTTCTTTGGTTCTTCTTATAATGTAGCAATTATGTAAAGAACAGAAGTTGAACACAAATACTTTGTTTGATTATAGTTAAATCGCGTATAAATGCAGAAAAAACCGTAAATAAAAATTTAATGACATTGTATAACATATTTGTAGTACCCGAAAATAATAATTACAATTTAAAAATTATAAATTTATCTTATTGCAGAAAAAGTTAAGTAAATGTCATATAAAAGTTTGTGGCATTTTAAATTTAAAAGATGATTTTAAAACAGATCTAGTAAGTTACGCATGACTGAAATTTGATTTAATTTCTATAACCTTACCGAATGGATTTAATTTAGCATTGTCGCAAGTTCTCCCCGATTAATAACCTGAAGCTCTAAGGTTGAAAATTCCAATTTGTATACATCTTTATCCATACTCAAGATAGTTACACGTCACTTACAAATGCACACACACACACTCATATATATATATATATAAATCCTATGCTAGGCATTTTTTTTATTTATAAAAATTCTTCGTTGAATAGCCATAGTTATAACAGCCACACAAAATATAGTAACGAATACATCATTTAATATTACGCAAATATCCCCAAATATCATCCGTTTGTTATTAAACTTATAAAATATTCAAAAATAAAAAAATACAAATAATAAGAGGGTTAAAAAAGCAAATGGTAATAAATTCCTGATAAATATAAGTAAAGACGAATATTTACAAAAGTAAAATAAAACAACCGATTTAAAAGATTTTGCTTACCAAGAACTTGTTATAACTATAGTTATTATTAGCCTTGCATAAATCAAAATGTATAAGAAATGTAAAAATTTCTGAAAAAAATTTCTACCTTAAAATACGAAGAAGAAAATATTTTCTTAAAAAGAAAAAAAAAGAAAAGATATTTCTGTTGATCAGAAATTGGAAACTATATCCGCTCAATAAGCCTTTACTTAAATTTCACGTGCATTATCACTTTCTCACTTCCCTGTGCTATGCATATCCTTAATAACCTTAAAAATAAATCCTAAAGGAACGTAAATTTTTCGAATTTTATTTTTCTCATCCAGAAGACTAGAGTATACTCCAGCTGCATTTCGTAAGCTAAGAAGAAGCTGAAACGAATCCCAACGCTTCCTTAAGAGGAAAAATCCGGGAAAAAGTAAAAACAACGAAGCCAGTTACGCGGAAACGATGCTCAGGAAGCAGCGACTTCATCAAGGCACGATCGCGCGGCATAAAGGCAGAGTGCGACCCCGTTCGGATTAATCGAATGGCCTGCGCCTCGGTACAGCAATTACGGAAACGATGGAACAAGGACCTGGCATTCCATGGGCGGAAAGTTCCGCGGTGAAATTTCGCGAGGTAGTCGAGGGTCGGCGATATCGCGCTGATTGTTCGCCTAATGAGGCGCCGCTCCGAAGCGTGGACGCGTTACAATTTAATTAGGGGGGAGGGTGTAGAGGTGCGATAAGATCAAATTGAACGACCGGACGGACGTGAGTTCAATGGCAATAATGCACGCACTTGAGTCGAGGCCGACACTCGGATGCGTTCCTTATTTTACTATTTTAATATCTGACGCGATTTCTATTTTATTTCTATTTCTATTTCTATTATATTTCTATTTATAAACAAGCGTATGCAATTGATCCGAAAGTAGCTTACTGCGTTACTGCGTTACTACTTCGTAGACTAATCATAATGAAAGAACGTTTATTCTATTCAATTTTTTAATTTCCAATCTTTTAATTCGGTTGCACAAACGTGGTTACTACTAAAGAAATCCAAATTAGAAGTTGCTACGTTTTCACGTCACGGAAGTACATATTATCTGAGACGCAATTTTTATGAAATTACATTATGTCTCTTCAATTTTATTTCTTCACTCGAAGGTGTTTTCTTGAGCTAATCTACTTTTTTTATTACAAGACTTATATCATGTCTTATGCATTCGTAATTTCTTTGTAATAAATTAGAAAAACATTTAAAGAAAGACACGAAGAAATCCTACAACTCGTAATAAAATTCAGTGAATTTAAGCTTTAAGTTTTAGAGATATTTCAATTCAAATATAACTATATAAATCTCTTTTTAATTGACGGGCCTCTTTTTGTAAAATTAACAGTTTGTAAACACTTGAATTTCTATTCAATATCTTTGTAAATATTTATTGCCCATTATTTAATGAAAAAAATTAAAGTACAAGTACAAGTTAATCATGTGAATATTTCAATTTATGCAGTAACAAATAAGCAGACATACGCAATACAATATATGCTACTAACATAAGTATACTATACCGCAAATAAATTTTACTGATACTAGCACTAGCTGTGACGAGTGGTTTAGAATTGAAAAATGAAATCCACTTAAAATTAACATTTAATAACTCTTACTATACTTATGCTGACTAAATGTTTAACAAAATTTAATTTCGTAAAATTTTTTCAATAAATTAAGACGTGCATCTGTTTTGTAATAAGTTCTACTTTTAATTTAAGATAACTATTACAATACGTGGATTGTGCAAGAACATTAATGGATATTATTTAAATATAATCAGAACTTATTTGCAATTAAAATGATTTGCAATAAAAATCCAATAAACTATATATTACTTCCTTGTCAATTAAGCATTTCATTCGTATTCTCCTATTTTTTTCTTTTATCAAAACTTTTAATTATTTCCCTATTTTCCCTAGGCCTCTATAAATATCCCTCCCCCTTGTTTCTTATTTTCTCTTATTTTACAATTTCATGTCTTTCAAGTATGTTAAATATATTGGCTCATTTATCCAGATTCATATGAAATACATCTTTAATCTTTCCACGTGTATTCGTTCCTTATAAATGCACTAATTGCTTAATTCATTAGAAGTGAACATGTAATGTAAAGGTTTATATTACGTATATTGTAAATTGTGAAATTGTAAATGTTAATACTATAAAAATTATTTACAATATGTTGTACATGTTTATCAAGAAACTAAGCAGATCTAACAGCAAAGATTGTAATGTTTCTAAAAAATTTTTTACTTTTATTTCAGTCTATACAAAATAAACTCTGTATGTAAATTTTGAATAAAACAATGTTCAACTCAAAATTTATATTTAATTGAATGAATATACTTTTCGAAAAGTAAAATACTGTAATTATAGAATATTTTTCTTTTATAGGTGGATCTTCAATTTTAATTAAAAATAATGCTCGGATGCAAAATATCGGTAAGTATACTTATATAAGATTCTAAGGATTAAAGTATTTCTAATAATAAAAAGTGTAAATTTCTTTTTTTTCGTTAAGTGTACGAATAGATCGTGACACGTATATATAAAAATAATATTATATTAAAATACAGCTAAAGGTCATTTCTATTTTATGAGCTGGAAAATTAAAAATTTTGTCTCATTTAGTTTACGACATAGAAAATTATGTAGTACAATGATTTTAATGAAATTATTATACATTTTTCTAAGACAAATTGAATTACCAAGCAATTAAATACATAACTATAACGTACAAATTTATAAGTATTTTCATTGTAGACAATATTTTGCAGCAAATAATTGAAAGTAAAAACAAACTTTAAGTATTATCGGCATTACTGAAAGAGAAATCAACTACCTTATTGTTTAAAAGTCTTTTTATGTTTGAATCATACTCCAAGATTTGTGAAATAAAAATCCCAGATGGTCGTAATTTTTCAGTCGAATATGATTCACAAGTAACATGTAAAATATTCGTATGCATTACAAACTGCGATAAGCGTAATGCACCACTAACTTGCTTAGTTAGGAAAAGGGAGCAACCGTTTGGCTTTCAAGACTCGCCAACTACGACGACAGAAACGAGAACTTTAAATTTCGAATACGAGACTCTACGCCGTGAGTAATAGTTTGGCTTTTCGTTAAGTTCCTCGCACGCGTAGCTCGGTAAATCCCAGATGTACTCGCTTACTTTATGCAGTTGATGAGATTTACACTTGTCGGTGCAGAATATTTTGAGAGTTGCAAGGACTTTCAAAAAGAAAATCTAGAAATTTAGCTGGGCAAAAGATTGTTAATTTTTTGAACAAGTTCATGTTTTGCCTTCACGTTATTTGCATTTGTGTACACAGATATTAAATATATTTAATTTGGGAGATGAAAAACAACTATTTTGAGAACAATTGAATTTATCAATTAGTTAATTGTTAATTGTTAATTTTTTCTATTAATTGAGTCATCTAATTAGACATATTATACATAAAAATGAGTTTCCTAATTAGAAAACAAATCATCTTTTCAACTTAAAATAGTGAAATTCTGATTATGAATTTAGTTATTATTTACAATGTATGAATGTAAACACGTACTCATTATTCACAGAAATCTAATTTGCCCAATAAATTATATTGATTTTTATAAAAAATATTGAATTATATTATATAAAACACGATTTAATTTGAAAATTAAGTTTACAAGTTCAATAAAAAACTAAAACCATATTAGTTTTTCCGTAATTAAAAATGTTATTCATTATAGTAACTAATTGAAGAAATAATATTTTAATTAATTTTTCAAATAATAATTTAAGAAAATTATCGTTTTGGTATACGTGTTGATTGATTCAATGTACTTTCTACACTATTGAATCCAAAATTCTTATGCGAAGAAGATGCCGAGCTTGGAGAACACGAATGAAAACGATGGTCGTATAACACTATTTTCATACTAAAAATTTCATTGAAAATACTCGCACCACAATGATCCCTCTGAAGTTCAGAAAAAAATACCAACGAACACGGATAAAAACATACCGTTTTTATCATTCCTTTGTGCAACGGCACTTTCTGTTCATCCTACCGTCAAAGACGTCGCGTCACTGACTCACGTGAGTTTTACTCACTAGCGTGAAAAGAGATCTGCCTTTTACAAAGTTCTCTTTCTCTCTCTGTCTTTTTCATCTTCAATGCCCTAGCACATCTTTCCCTTTTGGTGTTTTTACGTACTCGTTAGTTGTATACAGCTCTGTCACCCATTTTACACTCCCTGAAATCTGGACGATCGCCAAAACCACTTTCGAATAACGGTATTGCATACACAATAAGAAAAAAAGTGTTGAGTAACGAATGGAGATGTTACGCCGTGCAAATCAAATGCCTAGATAACACAACTGAGTACACGTTCAGAAGGTGTAAGTCGTAGCACAAGCTACACGAGCGACTGCTTAAATAAAAGCTTGAATGGATTATATTTCATCAATACTTCGCTTCATTATGGTGAAACGTACCAATGGAAATGCATTAGTATTACGAGAAAAAAATTAATTCTTTTACAGAAATATGATCAAATATTGAATTGTCTTACCGAAGCTAGAATCTTTAAAGTTTAATTGAATCATTGTATAATATTTTACAAAATTACATTACATACTAATCTCTTAATCATATAACCTGGTATATGAATCAGTCATCGTTCTAAATATACTTAAATACTTTAATCAAGCTGTGTTAATTTTAGCATTGTTACTTACTCAAAGATGGAAAACAAAATGGATTTTAAAATGACTAATTTTTATTAACAAAAAATTGAAATGTTCCTTTTTTTACAAGATTACTTACATATTCTTTTTAAGATAATTCATTTTTACTTGCAATTTGTAAGGTTTCTTCCTTGTTATGAGAAAAAGATTATTACACAATTTATTTAAATATTATGTAAATGAATTTTTTGACGTAAAGGTTAGTGTATAACGGTTATGTATTTTGGCAAACAAAAATTACATAATAAAAAATAAGAAAGATTCATTATCTACAATAGGCTATCTATTTTAGCTCAAATGGAAATGCACGAATAACAACGATAATAAATTTAAAATTAGCGTTACTTTATGTCACGTACTCCGCCATCAAAAACAAAATATTTCTTAGTTAAAAAATAGATGTCAACAGGTACTCGTTTCCGACACTTTTTCACAAGGACGATAATGCACCACATTTTGACCCTCGTTTATTCAAAGTACCTCATCAACATCTTACCGACGTCATTATTTCTCGTGCCTTCGATACATTACCAGCCACAAGCTTTGCATTCATGTTTCGTGCTTTCCTAAGATATTACTCGTGCTCTCAAGTCTTGTAGGCACACGTGTGACTGATCGAGAAAAGCGCGCGTCCTTTTCTTCGTTGCGACGGTGAAATAAGAAATCGCGAAGACAGGAACAAAGGGAGTTATCCTTTGACCCGGAAGCCCCTGACACATAATTTTACGAGAGCTTGAGCGAGTGCTGACGCACAGAGATGGCTCCAAAGCTTCAATCGTCCATAAAAAAGCTCCGATGAAAGATTAAATGCGAAAGGGTAGTAGCTATTTTTAATTTTGTATGGCTGTTGTTCTTCCTATGTAGTGGTTAGTTATATCATTGCGCGTAGTTTCGTATATTTTAGAATATCAAGTGAGTAGAAGTTGTTCAGTAACTAAAAGAAATTTGATAATCATTTTAAAAATCTCTATCTTTAATTAATTCTTCACCTTGTATATGTTAAAAAAAGTTTTATTTTTGCCAAATAAAATTGACGTATTCTCTCCAACTTCAATATTCATATGAAAATTCGAACATCTTGTATACTTATTTTCGTGGTAAAAGTTGAATACCAGTTAAACTATTATTACAATTAAAATAGTAAATTTTGAATACTGTTGAAGTTATTGACATTTAATCTTATGAATAATGTTTTCTTACTTCTAGTATTTTGTTTCCGTTTCCATTATTATTTAAGAAATAAAATGCGGTATTATGGCATCATAAAAAACAGTGATAAGAAATTTGATCGATAAAAATGTTTCGATGCATTTATTATCATTTTAAAGGTAACAGTACTAAATATTGGTTTGTTTTATTTAAGATAAAAATTGAATTTGTTTCATTCGTCCGTAGTAATATCACTTTCTAAGGAGAATCTTGAATACAAGTTCTGACAAGTTTGTCTTTACTATAAGCAAATGATACACTAAACTAACTTCTCTTTCAGTTTGTATAATTTTGCTCTTAATTCTAATGACAAATATTCTATAAGACTGTATATCATTTACAAAATTGTAGAAACTGGAAAAATTCATTTCGATAGAAATCTTTGAAAAGTGTATATTTTCTTAAATTTCAAATAATATAGCTTATAAAGATTAAATGGATTATTCAGAAGAAATAGTAGAAATATAATGAAAGTTTATCGAAATAAATATTCAGGAAAAGATCAAATGAAAGTAATCGCGAATTATATCTTTTTTACCATGAAAAATATAAATTCTATCATATTAACTATTTTAATATACAATTTCACATTATCTTGATTTTTCCCTTAATTCTGCATTGATATTATTCCGTGTATTCATAATACCGTTTACAAAATGAATGTAACTTTCGGATAACAATCATGCAAGGGCAATAGGAGTATGTCGATTGTTAACTCCAGTGTAAGAGAAAATCGTTATTAAAAGAAATCTAGAATACGCGCATGTAATGCCTACACAAAAGCAAAAACCACATATATTATCGATTCGTTTTCTCGCTTGTTTTTTACAATACACACATATATTTCCCTCTAGTCTTGATTTCTTTTGTAATATTAATTTCTTTAGTACATTGACTTTATCCGTTTGAATTACCATCAGCTAAATGATACCGCTGTTGTATTTTTAAAAGGTGTATCTACGAGTACAACTAGTCTATAAAGAATATATTGTTCACGCATTAAGCCGACATTGTCAGAGCTTTTTTATGTACATGCGTTCATCCGTTGAAGCGTGTGTGTATTTCATTTGCAACTAAGAGCATGAGGACTTTTTCTTGTAAAGTATTTGATTACATGCGAATATGACGCAGAATGTCAACGTGGAAACAAAAGGAAAAATGAGGGAATTAAAACCATATATTGGATGTACGGGAGAGCAGTTATTATGGTAAATAAAAATGAGTCGTTATTTTTTACAAAGTGTTGATTCGTGAAATTCATTTCCTCTTTGAATCAGTGTGGCACATCACAGAACATAAGGTTGGACAAAGACTTTTTTATACGTGAACAAAAGCAATCGAGTAAATATGTTTTATTGAATAACAGATGTACGCGATATCCTGTACAATTCGACATACTGAAGGTTTAATTACAAATCTATGGTATAAAGTGCGAAATCGTATATTTTAAAATATGCACTAACTGTGACTGAAATTAGTAATTAACTATTCGTACATATATCACTTTTGCATGAATTTTGATCAGACATCTTATTATTTATGAATATATTAACATATTTAAAATCTGTGAATATATTTAAAAATTCTTATACTTTTTACTTTTATCAATTATAAATGTTTTTTAATATGTTTTCTTTTATTATAAAAAAAAACAAAATCCTCATATGTGATCAATTTGATTTGTATTCTGAACAAATTAAAATAATTTATTGACCATATTTAAATACTTGTATAAGCAATGAATCACAAAAAAAAGTCTCTCTTCTATTATAGTAGAGGGATAATTTTAAATAATTTGTAACCGCTTTAATGTGGGTTTATAGACATGACAGGTTTATAGACAATTATGTAAAATGGAAACTTGTACATATCTTATTATTGCTTTTTACATATGAAGGGAATTATTTTTCACATAATGCATCAACAACATTTATATTATTATCGGTATGGTTTCTCTTTTAAATCAGTATTCCTCATTCATATTTGTGAGTAAAAACCAAAGAATAGAAGTAAAATATCCTGAAGAAAATAATAGAAGATTTTTTCATTCTATCCTTATAATTGTCAACATCTTTAAGAGTTTGTAAGCTTCCTTGTTTCGCTTTTTGCGAAAGGAAGATAAGATTTAATGAGTTTGTTAATATTCTCTTTCAACAGCAAAGAAGCTTTTAAATAACGAATAAAGAAAAAGAACTTCAGTTTTAATTTAAAAATATAATTTATTATATGTTTGAGCAATGTATGTAAATATTAATCATCAAATTTAATGTTAATATTAACAAGTAAAAGAAAATTTTCATCTAAATTACATTTAATAATATAAATAAATATAAGAATTTTGTAAAAAAAAATTTATGAAAATATATATTATAAGTTAAAATATATCATAAATTTAAAAACTTACCTCTACAAGTAACAAATTGTTACTATAAAATACTTATTTATCCTATACAATATATGGTCCATTACAAGATGCATTGATTAATTTACACATGTAAAAGAATTAGGTCTAGCTATCTAAATTTTTTAATCTTCTACGCTCCAAATAAATTATCAACCCAATGATTTTAAATGGACTAAATTATCTCTGTAAGTATCTTTCCGAAAGGACCGTAGTATATTTGAATTGGAAATTTTAATTTTCCTTAAGCTGCTTCTTTCATTTAGAAGATCCTAACTAAACGCAATTTGGTCGAATTTTTACTAATTTGACGGAGAAGTTTACACGATGCGACATAGCAAGTGAAAAAAATACCGAACCCTCGTTACGGGTTCATTACACGTATCATGAAATATTTAACATTTAACCTATTGGGCTAGAATCCCAAAATTTCATAGAGTATGTCATACTAAAACGTGCAAAGGATTTATTGTACTATATAAAACTAATCTACATTTATTTTATTTTTATTTATTTATTTATTTATTTTATTTATTTTATTTCAATCCTAGAATTGTATTTTGGTCTCTAGAACGAAAAAATTTTAGGAAATGACAAATTCACTTTACTTTTGAAAAGAAAATTCAACTTTAGAACATAGAGTATGTAATACTTTATCCGTAAAAAATTTATCTAGAAAACGTAATAGAACTTAATCAATCTACAAAAATTCATCGAAGCTAAAAATACACTTTGAAATATATTATTTCAAAACATTAACTTGTTACAAAATTTTAATGAAGAAAAAGCAAATTTCAAATAACTCATTCCATATTCAAAATATACTGTATTTCTTGATTTAATATTTACTATTGTCACAGAAAAAGATTTCATTTTCAAAAGTATAACCATTTCATCAGTGACTATGACATTATCTTTGTTTGATGCGCCTTTTATTTCCATCCTTTTATTTTATCCGTATCATAGCTCATAAGCGAAAGAAATCAAATTTTCTATGCACAAAGAAAGGCAAAGTTACAGTTCTGATGTCAGTGAAAACGATGCGAAAAAACAAAAAGATCATTGTAAAATATGTTTAATGTTTGAAAGTTCTTCTTGCTTACGCAATGTGATGTTGCACAGAATTATCTCGAAGGTTTTCATTCGCACGTGCAATGGAAAAAAAGATACAGGACAAAAGGCGAGACGGAGAGAGATCGTATGTTTTTCTATCTTGTTATGTTTGTAAAAAGCAACTTTTTAGTAATAAGTACATCACGATATACTTCTAAGGAAAAAAGAATATAATCGCGCCGACAACTCTTCAAAAGTAGAGCTTATAATTGCGTGATGCTAAGAGTGCTATTTTGTTTTTTTGAATTATATGCATTCATTGCAATAATGCATGTGTGCGAGGAGACATATGAGGTGTGTTACCAGTGACCTTATTTTATCTTCTTCAAACTCCGTATTCTACATCTTATTCTACATCTTTCATACATGTGACTTCCCTTTAATTTGTTTATAAAATGAAAATATTCTGAATTTTTAGACTATTGCACTATTTTCAAATTGTATAGAAATTATTTAATTTTTACTATTATTTCTGTATTAGCATCGGAATAGAGAAGATTACAAAAGAATACAGAAGAGCAAGTATTTGTAATAAAAGTATATTTTAATAGACATAAAAGGCTTTCAAGAAGACAATCCAATTCGATGGGCTTTTGCTTATAAATCTAAAATTAAACATTAATATTTCTAAGAGATACAAAGACATATAACTACGTACAAATATTTGTAATTAAAGCTTACATTAACTCTTACTTATTACATATAATTTGAACATCATTCATTATTTGAGCTGCTTTTCTAAAAAATGGCTCGTAAAAGCTCGAAATAAATATCTCTATTTAAAAACTGTAATTTTGAAATCTTAATAGACCTATTGTTGATGTAATGAAATTTTGTTATTTATAATCGTGGTACAATTTATATTCATAAAATAAGATTCATTGCATTCGAATCTCCAAATTACACCCGTAGACTGCGTCACAAAAGCATCTGACAAATAAATAAATAACACCGATAGCGTTATTGACAACTCAATTATGAAACTTTATTAAACAGGGAGAGATAATTTCTTTGACGTAGGATATAACGGCTTAAAAGAAACTTCTCCACTGGCCGAATAACTTGTCTGTGGTCTCAATTAGTCACCCATATCCAGCGCGATCTTTTGCCTTTCATTCTGACGCAGCTTTAGCAAATTACGTAGTTTGAAATTTTCAGGTAGCGAACTCGCACAAGCACTAGGGCGTATGCATACGATGTCATAGAAGAGGCAAAATGAAGGATGGAGTATGCGACATCCAATTTCGGAAACAACTCCCATGGGTTGGTGTCAATTGGGCGGGGGGCGTACGAGGAAGGGTCGAGTCACATCGCACCGTAGACGTATCGTCAGTCATCCATGCGTACTTCTGCAGAAATTGCGCATCATAATTTGTAACATGAGATTTTAATCACGCTCTCTATGTAAATTATACATACATGAATAAACCGCCATCTCTCTCTCTCTCTCTCTCTCTCTCTCTCTCTCATTCGCTCCAGTTTTCCATACGTAGGTCATTCGTTTTGATACGTTTATTATATCTCGATGCTGCTCCTCTTGGTGACAAAACTCGCTTTTTAGATATACTGTTAAATATAGGATTGTATTATAACAATATATTCATTACGAAGGGAGTATTATAATAGTAATCGGTTTTGGTAACAGTAATGGTTTATAATAAACGGATACTTTATACTTTAGCTCACAAGTGTATTCTTACAAAGGGACTTCTAAAGAGCAATGGCTTGCAAATAAAATACTTGTATAGTTAACTGTTCCATAAAGATATGTAGAATGATATACACTATTATTAAAAAATGTTTTATAAATATCCATTATATTTTACAAAATGTACAAATAATTAATCAAATTCTATTATCAATTAATTATTACATTAATAGAATAATATTTATTTGTACAATTATAATAATGCGTATATATGCAACAATCTCTGGTGAGCGCTTATAAAGATACAAAGGCACATATAATTGTTCTACATTAATATTGTTTCGTAAAAATAAGGATTACTTTGAAGATTAAATGATTAAAGTCTGTTGATATTGTATTATATATCATGTATTATATTATAGCTATGGCATTAATAGTAAACTAATCGTCCAATTTTCATTATCTCTTAGATTTCAATGCAAATGAGTTTTAAAACTCCTCCTGTAGTAAAAAACTTACACGAAGTAGTAATATTCTTATCAAGTCAGGCAAGTTTTTTAATTTACTAAAATATTATACACATTAGTTAACTTTAATTTTACTTATTTTATGAATTAACATATTATATATATATATATATAAGTATATTTATTTATTAATTTTTTTGTTCTACGCGTTATATGTATGTAAAATCATAGAATATGATCTATGTTACGGGTAGTTCAATTTAGGCATCTAATATTATTTTTTGACGGTTCAACCACATTTGGTTCTTGTCAATATATATGTATTCATAGAATTAATTATCATAGATTAGACTTATTATAATTTAACAAATAACATTAAAATAAGAGAATCATCGTTCAATATTTATCAAGTCATAATATCACGAATAGCTAAATAGAATATAATCAAATACTTAAAAATTAAAGCAGTGCATGCTTTGTAGGGTACATGAATTGATGTATAATTATTATAGTATAATTATTATAATATTATTATTATACATTATAGTATAATATGTATAATTATTATAGTATATAGTATCATTATAATTCATAATCAGACAAAGTATATTTTTTGCACTATATAATATTCTATGAACTCACCAGTGAAAGATCCCTTTTTCACTACTTTCTTTTAATTTTCATTTAATTTATATTATGCTTCAAAGTTGGAGTCTTTGAATTTCAGTTTTCACAATTGAAATTCCTTGAGAACAAATATTATTATTATTAGATTATTGGGGAATATAAGATTTAAAGAATTTCATCGAATAAGTGATCTATTGAAAATATTTAAATATATTTTCTTAAAATATTTTTTATCTTACATGCGATTAAACTTGCATTTATAATAGCTTTAAATGTATATTAGAAAATTCGGTACTAGTAAAATGTCATAGCTACTGATAACAACGAAATCATGTTTAATATTATTGAAGGTACTACAACTGCTTTTAAAAATTGTCGAATATAGAATATTTCAGGATATGAAATAATGATATTAAGAACATAAGAAAATATAAAACTTTTAATAGGAAAATTTAGCTTTAGTATCATTAATGAAACTCAAGTAAATAAGTTATAAAAATTTCTGTTTTGAAAACTAGTTTTTGTATTTCTTACGTTTAATAATTTTTGATTACTGATAATTGTATATTTGTAACTAATCTCTAATGAATTATTTTCGATACATTAAATATTAATTATGAAACTAGTAAATGAAAGCACATTGTATTTTTATATTGTGTTAACCAATGTGTAAAATATTTCTTATTTATGAATACCTATATTTCTTTTCTCTTTCCTTTTTCCAAATCTCACACTTCATGCGTTTGCGTGTAGGTATTACATACCTACGCGGGTGCGCGCGCACACACACACAGACACGCATACATGCCACTCAGAAAAAATTATAAAAATTATTACTTGTGTTTTGGGGTCTTTCGGTAAGATGAAATCGGAATATATAAAACGAAAAACTCAAAAAAGACATCGGAGAAGTACCTTTTTGTGAACACTCGCCAGGGAATTAACAGTTCACGGCGATCTTCCAGGGTATCGTACAATTTTTTTACGACTGTCATAACGCAAAGTATAGCAAGCTCGGTGTTTATTTTTTATTTTTCTAGTGGGTATCGTCTCTCAGCTACTTCTCCGGCTAGACGACTCATGTTTTCATCACTTCTTAGATTAGGTTTTATTTTATTTTATTTTAACCTCTTTCTCTCTGAATCTCTGGAGTGAAGGAAGTTTTCCGCTGCATAAAAGTAGAAATGTGGTATGCGAATGTTCAAGGGAGATCAGTGTTAATTTTGAAATTATAATCTAGCTTAGAATATATTCTAATTATTAATAGTAAAATAACTTTTGAAAAATACCTAAATAATATTTACGCCAAAGTTTCCAATATTATTATATGTTAATACAGAATTATCAATTAGTCATAGCAAATAAAATTCAACTAAGAAATTTTTATTATGAAAGAATTCGATTCATATGTACAAATTTTTCATAATTTATTTATCATTTTTATAATTAAACAGAACCGATCCACATTACTAACAATAGCGTTTGGAACTTTGATCTTAAACCATACTATCCAATATAATAGATACAAATGTAAAATATATTTTTAAACGGTAATAGTTCTTTTAAAATATAGTTCTATTCTCAGACTATAAAATTTACATATTTATGTATCTTACTGTTATTTATGAGTGTGTGCATGTGATGTTTTTTAAGATGAAAACTTAATTTTTATTAATTCTAATTAATTATAATGAAATACTTTTGAAAGTGTAAAATATATATAATTTTTGGAAATGATTCTTTTTATTGTTTATTTTTATATTTTTATTGCTTATAAAAACTTATTTTGTAGCAGTAAATAAAAATAAGTTCAGAAAGGTGAAGTACAAATACATTACATCTTTTGATTGCAATTTTATTGTCAAGATTTTTGAGCTCATGTATTTTTCTACATTAGAAAAAGTACTGAGATTCGAAATCGATTGGCAGAATTTATTATCAAGTATACAACCAATAGTTTTCGATTGGGAGAATTTATTATCAAGTATACAATCAATAGTTTTCGATACATTCAGTTATTTCACTAAAATTGAATCAATGCATAAATATCTTTAATATTTGTTCAAAATTATAAATAATTTTTCACTATTCATGAAGTTTTTTAATCAAATATTTAAATTAAATTGTCTTTTTCTTTATAGAAAATAAACCAAATAATTTTTCAAATTTCTTGATTTTATATTCTCCAATATTCGCATCTATGACGACAAGATAAAATCCCAATAAGCTACATATTGCATATTTTCACGTACATTTGAAATAATAAGGAATTCAAGTTGTCCAACATTTACAGATTTTATCGACTTTATTCGAAAATTTTCTCGATACCACATAATTGAATAAGAATTTTAGAATAGTTTATAAATACAAACAAATACAACTAGATTGTAAAATCGAAATTTTTTCGTCATTTTTCCAATTCATCCAAATCTAATATTTTTAATTAAAATGATAATTCGTTTCTCGATTAGAATGAATTGAATATTATATTAGAAGACAATGTTAATACTGAATATTAATAATAATGAAAATAAATATAATGATAACAATAATAATAACTAAATGAAATTAATAACAACACTGAGAATCAATTAATTCCATCAATCAATTTTCCTTTACTTTTCTTAATAGGATGATGTATTACAATTCATAGTTTTATTTTATGTTTTTATTGATGATATATAAAAAATGACTACGGTCGTGCAACGTATCTTTGTGTAGATTTATATCGCAAATGCAATGAAAATATGTTATAAAAGCCGCTAAAATAGAACTAATTCAAAGCACAGATCATCGAAAAACTAATTTACTTTTTGATTGTTCAAAATAACTGTTGAATTTGTTTCTATTATTTACCCTTTTTATTTAAATTGCAATTATTATAAAAATACTGAAATCTCAATATAATGTATAACGCTTATTTTCACGCTATACATTTTCGATCAAATATTCGACGTATACATTCCACAGAATCCATTACAGGAAATTAAAGAAAAAGGCATAATACACTCTTTATATGTAATCCTATAATCTTCTTTTGATACCATGCCAATAAATAATAATGAAATTATGATGTAAGGAAATGTAGTTACAAGTTTAAACGATAATTCACGTATAATTCCAATGCTGATACTTTAGATAAAGTGCTCTCATAAATTTAGATGCTTACTCTGATCTTAAGTAAACGTCTAATAATTGAAATGGCAATACAATAGTCGTTGTAAAGTAGTATAGTGATAAAGAAATCCGATTCATTAAATCAATGAAAAATGATCTTTAAAAAAGAATAACAGTAGCGTCCTTCCATTGATTCAGCTTCATCTGCCTCGAGTAACCGGAAAATCCCGCCGTACTCTGCTCTACTCTTCAGAACCTACTACGAAAGTTTTTTACTTTAACCAATACAAGCAGAGTCTCAGAGCATATTGCATCAGCCTTGTATATCGCGTCCGCGTGCGAATTTCTCCTCGGCCAGAACGTCCGCGAGTAAGATTATACACGACATTTATCTTTCAGAAAAAACTGAAATGCTCCAGAATAGCTTCTTTCTGTCTCTTTTTCATTTCTGTTGTTCTCTCCTCTCCTGTTATCTCACTCTCACTCTCGTTTTATTCTGAAGGAGAAGTCAAGCGTTAACGACTGGCGATACGTGCTCTTCACGGCAACAGAAAAGTCAAAGGAAAACGGAGAGAGAGTGAGAGAGAGAGAGAGAGAGAGAGACGATTTAAGCCATAAAAGAACGGCTGCTTGTGTTTTATGGACAGTTTATCAGACGAAAAGCTTGAAATGGGGAGATTCATCGGACGATCCATAGCTGTTTCTTCACTTTAACCGCTAAAGCGCAATATCAGTTTTATATCCTAAATACATCACTGCTTCCTCTGGCTTTTAATTATAAAGCAATTTGGGGATTAGTTTTTTCGGTTTCAATAGAATAAACGAACAAAATTAGGAAAAAATATACATGATAATTATGATAATAATATTTGTAACGATTACAGTATTAAATAAATCGATTAATGGATGGTCGCGTTTTAGTAAGTGTTACCGATCATCTTCATTTCATCATCATCACACGTACAATTCCATAAAGTCCAACACTCACGACTTAAAATTACAAAATAGTAAGCAACAATTAAATCAGAGGTAGGTAACGACAAAATTACCAAGAGCGATCCTTGAGAACCTTGCCAATCAGACGTCCAAAAAGAATAGCGCAATGTGTAATAAGGGGTGTAACAAGTTCATCGCGTGATACTTTACCAAATTAAATCTGTCCGACTCATAATTCACCACTTCTTGCGATTTTGCTAATTACCTTGAATATGCTGAAGAATGAGGTCTTCCCATTCCAGCGTTCGTTGAGATAATGAGACTACATCTGAGACCTTGACGTTTGGTTTATAAATATCGCAAATGCATATTAATATTAGAAGCAATAATATTTAAGCTAATGTATAAACATATCCTAAAAAACTGAAATATGAATTTAATATCGCTTTGTAAATTTGTAAATATAACGTTATATAAATCTAATAATTATCTTTCTTTTATATTTTTCTGTTAATACTTAAGAGAAATGACTCTTTTTAATCTAGAAAGGAATATGAATTGAATCGCATCATCACTAGCAAAGTATCTATTTCTCGAAAATCTTTGTCAGTACTCGCTCTTAATCATATTCATGGAAGGACGTACAAAAAATTTTAAGGAATTTTTTAAATATTTTTTCCTTCAATATACTGTGACTATTTAAAATAAGAATTATCAACAATTTGGGTGCAGAGAACATCAGTTACGAAGTGTCAATCGTGAGAATTTTAAAAAATATATTTAACTAAATCTATAATCTCAAAGTGCAAAGGTCTGCCCTTCTTTAGATTTAGTAATGACATGATACTAATTGTATCTACAAGTTTCTTATCTTTTCTACTTTGATATTCGAATGCACCGAATTCTCTGGTTGATCTTCTAAAGGCTGCACGGTTTTAGCGCGAGAGTAAGAAGCAAGACTTTTTCTGAATTACTGGGTAAATTTTTAAATTTATTTTTAATTTATTCTAGAATATTCATCACGAATATATTTCTTTAAATTTCATGTTAATGCAGAAACATAGTCAAAATTTGATTTCGAATAATTTATGTATTTTTAATGTATTTTTTGAAAAATATATTGCTAGTGTAAATAATAGTATTACTTTTGCAATGTCAAATTTATTTGTTTTTTCATTTATTTTTTGTTCAATTTATTTATTTACAAATATTTTTTCAACTTTCAAAAATATTTGTCATTTTTTTACACATTGAATGTATTTTAAAACATATTCAAGTATGTAGTTTTTGAAAATATGCTTGCAAATCTGAATATGTGCTTAGATAAAACGTAAGGTGATTTTTTATTTAAATGGAATTGTAATAGCGGTCACAAAAATTTCGTCTCTTCATTATTAAAAATTTACAGGTCAAATGTTTTAATTATGTACAGCTACAAAGTGAAAGGCAACGATGAAACTAATACGATTATGATATTATTTCTCTCCCGAATGAAAAATTCGAGAAATGAAGAACTGAGAAGGCAGTTTTGTTTTAATTATTAAAACAAAACCCAATTGTAACAACTAAAAAACTATTGTAATATTTGTCGATCTTTCTCAAATGAATGGTAATATAATGTAAATCAGCTTTACTCATATAATTGAAAATGCCATTTATAGTTCTAAACCCAGCACAACTTATAAATAACAATAATACGTTGTCTCTTTATGTTACTGTTGTGAACAAACGGTTCAATAAAGCGCTAAATTTAATTCACGATTCGATGACTCCTGCTTTCTTACAATCTCGTGTAATTATCAAAGATGTATACAATTAGTCAAAGAAAGTGTCGAATAATTTATGTGTAAACTCAATAATAATTTCTTTCAAAATTCCTGACGCGCAGGTCCTGAATTTGGAGACTTAATATAATTACTGAATATATTCATATTTATTTACATTCAATTTAAAAAAATGAGTAATTTTGAAGTATTTTCATTAAAGCAGACGAAATAGATTACATATTTAAAAAAAATTATGTATATAACTTAGGTTTTACTGAAATAAAAGATTTAACTATATTTTACAATTTCTAATTACATCGAAAGGATTTCTTTAAAAATCGTTTATTTTCAAAGATTTTCTCATATCGAACTTATTCCGAATTTATTTTCTAAACTTAAAACATCTGTCACTGAATTTTAAGTTTTAATTTTTTCGAAATTTGCGAATTTAAAAATTGAAAACTTAATTTTACCATTGTACGTTAATCTAAATTAAAAATCAAATTTAACGTTAAAAAGTTATTTTAACATATTGAACAATCGTATATAAATAAAGAATGTTTTTAACTTTATTGAAGGAAACGACACGAGAATGAATGAATGAATGAAGTTCTAACGACAAGTAACAACAAAACGTTTTATTATTAATAAATATTTATTTATTCCCTAATAATGAAAGTACTGAGTATTTTATGTATTTTTTAATGTAAACGTAAATGATATGTATATCTCGATTTCGGTACACGTATATACTTTTATTTTATATGAATTCATATTTTAATGATATATGTAATTGAGAAGTAGGAAGTGATTTTGCACGTATCATCAACAGAAAGCAGAATGTACTTTACGGATGCTTAAACTTATCACGATACAACAATATAAATAGAGGCACATACTGACTGTGATAAACGATGAGTCAATGCTCGATAATAATAATAAATGTATTTACGAGATGACTTAACCTGCGCCCTTATCATGGTTCACGTTAAAATTTTTTAGTGATACTAAGAGAGGAAAATGATTCGCCAGGAATATGAGTTGTTCTCTGAAAAGAAAAAATAAAAGAAATGAAGCAGTTGATTTTATCAACAAAATATGAGATATTTTTTATATCTTCTACCCAATGTAAAGTATTCGAATCGAACTTCCTCCTGTAACCACAATGGAGAAAATAGAAGAGTCGACCGTGGAAGATATCAACAGCAATTAAAAGAAAAGCTTAAGGAGAAAAATAACAAGAATTTCCAATGTCCTTGCTGTACGTTCAGCCGACGAAAAAGCAACTATTTTGAAGAAAATCGCGCCAAAGTAGCGGTAAACGTGTACTAATCACGCGCATGCAGGAGTAAATTTATTTGTGTAATATAATATCCGATAAGCTTTCATTTGCATATTAAAATTTATCTTACAATACTATTACAGTCTATATTTAGTTATAATTATTCTTATTGTAGGCATTATAAATTATCACGCTTGATTTTAAAATTAAATAAATATTTAACATTTTACGCAATGCTAATAATGCAAATTTACAAGACATTCGCTGATATAACTTTATAATCGCAAACGTCTATATCTGCTTTTCTTTTCTTATCTCATCCTATCTTCTACTTTCTGCGTTATTTAAGGGTTTTCTATGACTCTTGGGGTAATCGCAAGGCTTCTCATTGATAGAGTTACTGGTCGTTAACGTAATATACGCATCTACATAAAAGATGAATTATCGTCCTTATAATATTTTCTTACAATATTGTATCCTAATATTATAATAATTTATATTGGAATAGCTTCACTTAACCCATTCCGTATTCACATTATCAATGAAAACTTCTCTAACTTGAACTATAGGGTTTGAACAATTTTGTGATGAACACGATATAGTCAAACTGAGTAAAAGCACTCGTCATCGTCGAAGTTCGACTCTGAAACAATAATAAATGTTTTAACATATCGAGAGTAATTCACATAAAATCTCCATCCTTAATGAAATCGTCTACGCTATACCACTTATACAATTGATATAATTTATATTTTTAATTGATTTAGCACGACAAATAGAACTGGTATTAATTTTCAAAATAAGTCGTCGCGATATCATTTTTTATAGAAATAAGTTATTGCTACTACTTGTGAATATAAGTACAAGCATATGAAAAAACAGGTAAAATTGGTTTTTGCTTAAGCGTCATTGAAGAAGAAGAATTAAATCAAAGTAAAGATTGTAATATATTCTTTTACATTTCTATTCTATATTATTGTACTGCAAAATTTGTTTTAATGATTTTTATCAACACGGAAACAATTCGAAAAAATAACGCTAACAAAGAATTTAAAAAATTCGAATTTCAATTACAATTGTTTGAAGTGATACTGAAAATCGATCGATCACTAAGGAAAGCACGCATATTTTCCCTTGTAGAAGTATTTTTTAATTGAAAATATAATTTCAATATAATTATAACACGTCAACTTAGGAGACGCTCCTTCGATCAAGTTTGTTCAGAAAATAAGAAAATTGGCATTATACTGATTTCACCAAAGTAACTACCAGGTCTATAAATCGTAATTCCCATAGCTATGAAGATGACTGCCTCCTCGAAAGACGCAGAGGAGCAAAGCGAAGAAAGATGGCTAAAAAGAAAACGAGAAGGAAAAATCTTGAAGAATTAATGGAATGAGCGTAATTTGTTCGACTCACGATCAGAAGTTCACGTATGAAACCCGCAGATTTCTTTCCACGAGTATTGAACTACCGATGAGCATTAATTCACTCAGCACTCGAATTGATCATCTGGCGCACTCCTGCCTCGAAATCCTTTCCACTAATACGCCCTACTTTCTAAGACTACGTTATTATCTCTATATTAGATTGAACTTTTCTCTTTCGAATCGTACACGCGTAAATGATTCTCTCTGATAACAAATTCTTATTCTTATTATTATCATTTAATACTTAAAAAATAACTATTACATAATATAATATTTAATAACATGTCCATAAATGAGCATATAAATTATATGTATACCAATCATCGAACTTAAATTTATGAGGTCGATGTATTAATTATTTCTAAAAAATTAATTCATAGTTTTGATTTTAGATTTAACGACCCTCAATGTATGTTTATCTGATATATATGCGTTACTTTAATTTAACAATTAAATTTAAGAACGTTAGGCGAAATATTTCAGAAAATTTATCTATGAAGTATAAGAATATTGTTGCTGCAATAAATAATAAAGTTTGTAATGATGAATAAATATTTTATTGGGTGATTCAAAATCTAAGCATATTATTTTAAATATTTTTATTTAATTGATAATTCTACTTATTATAAGTATAACAATACATAGAAAAATACTACTCTTGTAAATACTTCTTGTAATACTTCCGATATTACTTAAATGTAATGGAGCAATTTATAAAACATGATGGTAATATGAAATCGAATTCATTCCATTCTAAGTTTTACTTAGGTTTATCTGAGTAATAGTTACTTTTGTATTGATATATTTGATTTTTTTATTACGAAACTTTTTTCTGTATAATTACCTTGTAGACAGATCAAGCTAGTAACAATTTTATCGTTTTAAAAGATAAGTTTAATTACTATAACAATAATAATGCAAACACTATAAAGAAAACATATTATTTTATAAGATACAAAAAAGTAATTAAACATATTTAAATTTTTTCATTCAATGTATCTTGCTCAGTAAAATTCTTAACAATTAAATAATAAATTCTTAAAATTCTTAATAATTACAAGTTATGTAAAATATTCCATCTAGATTTATTTAGCTACAAAATGAACTTGTGCTAATGTGCTCTTAAAAAATAATTTTCATTTTTTAAGAAATACTTTTTCTTTTATTTTGTATTTTAATAATTGATTGATACTAAATTTTAAATAAAGACCTACATTTCACTAAACATTTATGATTAATTGATTTTTTTACCGAAATATGAGTGTCAATATTTCCATTTACAATTTCATAAAACATGGTAATTTACTTATTAAAATAATAAACAAAATATTTCCATTTTTAAAATAAAATGATCAATAGCTTTAATTAAGTATTTTATGTAGAAACTAGTTTTGAAAGATACGTTGCATATAAAAATACAAGCAACGCAAAGTGTTATTACAAGATTTTATTACTAAAATATATTATTTAAAAATATCCAATCTTAAGTTGAGCTTATGACTGTCTACTCTTTTATCTTAATTATTTCAGAATATAAATCTTTTGTGAACTACTTATATAATTTACATCTTCATTCCTAAAAAATCTTATTATTAGAAATTTATCTAAACAAAGTGTAAATAGTAAAATCAATAAAAAAAACTTTAATATAATGCTAATAATTTTATTTATATGCATACAATTTAAATTTTTACAATATATCTTAAATTAGTAAGATATTTTTATGAAATTAATTTGAAAAGCATATATATATTCGTGTGGTCTTCTTGTATTAATAAGATAACATCTTGTAATAATAAGAAAATTGTCTTCATTTTCAAATTTTAATTAAAAATGTATTAAAAATATACTAAAAGTTAAGTATCATTTCTTAAAATAAAGTTGTATACACGTGGGGTAAATAAAACAGGTGAACTCTTAAGCAGTAAATTTCAAAGCTAAATTGCCAAACTCAAAAACTCTGAATACTCACATACTATAGTGCTTGAATTTTCACAAGTATAATTGTTCCCTGAAAGAAAATGAGGTATACAACATATATATATACATAAGAGGATGTCCAAAAAAAGGTGTTCTCCCCTACATATACTTAAAATTGACAATTTTGAACTTCTGCAAACAAATAAAGTTAATGGTAATATAATAAACATAATTAATCATTTATTTCTGTTATAATAAAATTATCTATAGCTGAGAATATTAAGGAATTTAATTGGTTGAACTATTTAGTGTTCTATAGATCTTTCGAAATACAGATCTTTTATATCCAATCTAGCCTAAGAGTTACAGTATTTGTATTAAAATAAATTTTATAATAAACTGACATTTATCAGAGTTTCTCACATCATTTATTATATATATATATATATATATGAGTTAAATTTCTAAAAGAGAAACTGAAGATGTTATATTTAAAGAATGTATAACAGTAAAAGTATTGTGCCGAAGCTTTTTAAATTTTATCTTTAATTTCTGTCGTTTATTCAATATCAAGCATGTGTCCCATTTTTCTGAATTAAATGGGTATATTTAAGGTTATAGAAATAAAAATAAAAATAAGTTAAAACAAGTAATGTAATATAGTTGAAATAATAAATATATTTTAAGAACAATGAGAACATCTGAAAAGGAAAATGATAAAGTATTACAAATATTTCAACTTATAAATTCTTATTAGATTATGAAGAACATGCGATATTTATCTATTTTAAAAGATAGTTTGTGAATTATCTGCTTCTGAATTCCAGATATACACGAGAACAATGAAATTATTTGCTCTTGTTGTTCCCAGCATTTTAGTTTATCCATTCCTCATTGTACATGAGCGCGTATTAATCAGTGCTAACAATTTTCACGAAAAATTTTATCCGGATGAAAGAACAATTAAGAGCCGTGCTCATTTCCTTCTCGCAATTAAACGAGCTTAGACGATTCCCTCGTCTCTAGAATAAACCGTCATACCGAGAAGAAATTTTCCCACCTTTTATTCATTTTATCGCTCTGTATCTCTCTGTTCACCATCTCTCAAACCTATCGAATATTGACTCTCGATTCCGTAAAATGAAAGGTAAATATTATACCGATTCTCTCGCGGCACTCGAGTCTGTATGCATACGCACTCTGAAACAGCCACCTCTCCCTCCTCCCGCCCAATTTGAAAGTCAATTTGAGCACTTCTCTTTCCCGTCGAAAGAACAAATAAGCCCACGAATCGCTGGCTTCCGCTGCCTCTATAGCCATTCAATTCATCTGACACAAACCCTGCGAATTTTCAGGACAGTTTTATCAGGTTATTATTTCCGGTTTAGCTATGCACCTCCTCGCCGCTCATCTGTAGAACAATAATCACGAATTGCGAATTTCTAACCCATTAAATCTGATGTATCAATGCGCCGATTCAGGATTGTATATTCGTACGTTGACGCATCCATTCTAACTCGGTCTTCTATCTTGTATGCTTATATAAGTATGAATATGCAAGATTTATGACAGTTTTTCAATCCGAAGTGTATAGAACGGTGGTCACTGATGCAATATGTGATATAGAGTTTGCATGTATCTTTATGCTTTCACAAGTGATATTATAAGTGATTCAAAATTTCCGAAAACTTAACGAATATTTTAACTTAACTTAACGAAATTCCAACGCTTACTTTATATACTTTATATTTATTTTTATTTCATTTATATATGATTACTAGATTTCATTTTAATACACTTTTTATATTTACCTACACTAGAAATATTTTTTCAAAAAATCTTTACTTAATTCATGATTACACTTACCTGATCAATAAACTTCAAATACACAAATAAATTTAATCAAATATATAATATTATCTATGTTATTTGACAAATTTTAATTAAATCTTCATGAATTACACGAAATAGTAACGTATTTAAATAATTATATACCATATATTTTCTAAATGATCCTTTGAAAATATAAGTATACCATGTAAATAAAAATAGCGTAGAATTGAAGGATATATTATACATCCTAACTTGGAATAAACTGATTTTTCAACGACTGAAAAAAGCCCAAAAGTGGCGAAATCAAGAGTAATAGAAATTTTGTTTACTTTATCACCTGCAGCAAAACTAATTTGATTCCTACACATAAATTTCAATTTCTATTGGATGATTCGCTTTCTAAATATTATACTGTAGCCTGTGTAACTAAACATAATCAAAGTAACACATAGAAGTTATTAAAGATCTACTAACCAAATATGTCTCACTAACACGCATGACACTTCTAAAGTAGTGCACATGTATTTATGTATCGAGTAATTTGGAAATTTATCAATTCTAGAAGATCAATTTCACGAAGTGAGATTCAAAGCAAGCGAATCTTTTTGTTAAATATTTGCATGCTACAGTTACGCTAGTATTGATCATAAAACGTCACTTACTAATTCCAATTGTAATGCCGTAAAATTTTAAATCTCTTAACTTTACTCTTCAGTAACTAAATATTATTAATAAATAAACATATTACATATTTTTTATTATTATGTAGATTACTACCTCTAATTATTAACGAAAGAATATCCGTGTCGTTTTAAGAGAGTTATTTATGATTTGTAAAACATACTGAACTGCATTTACATTCAAACGTGTCAATTAATTTTGTAGAAAGCCGCACTTTCCTCGAATATATTCACGTTTTTTCAAATTTTTAGAATGACCAAACACTATTGTAAAATCGCATTTATTAAAATATAATTATAATATTATTAAATGTCTTTGATAGTTTTAGATTATGGGAATTTAAATATCTAGCATGCAGTAAGCGATCGTAAATTTTCAAAGAATTGATCTTTCAGGCTTACACAGCGTCAACCGTAACTTGCTGTCAACGGCAGTGTAGAATTTCAATTGTCAATTGCTTTTAACTATCATATTTAAACAGTTGTTTCACATTATGTGTAATTAAAGATAAAATATTAGTAAACTTTTATATTAGATCTGTCGGTTTAAATGTTTTTATTTTATTTTATTTTATAATTACATTTAGTAATTTTAAACTCTCTGTGCAGCTCTTCAAAGCTTGGATTGGTGATAAAGCAACGTATAAATGCAAGCAATAAAAGTTTACCCAAAAATAAAATCATAAATTACTAAAAATATGGACATCGTTTTATAAATCCAATTAAAATTTGTAATATTGTGTAAAATGGACTACGTGTGTTAATTTCTTTTATATGCTTTACAAGTACGTCACTGTTCATTACAAAAAATGTACAATTCATCACACCTGCATGTCCGTACTCAATCATCCATTGAGTACTATTAGATTTGAAAAATATCTTTTATATAATTTTCTAGTTTTATTCGTAAATAAACCTTATTTTAAATTGATGAATCGATTTATTAATTTACGTACTACTTAATTACAATATCGAAGGAATGGAATAATTATTTCATTGATTATCTAAATAATTATACGATATCATTTTAAATCTTTTTAAATCTATATTTTAAATATTATATTAAGTATTATTGAGAGAGGGAAAAAGTATGTTAATTAAATCTATATCAGATTATATTTAAATTTAGCAGTTCATAACGAATCATCCACGAAGAAGAGGATCCCCTTAATCACGTCCTTAAATCGATCAAAATAAAATTTTCTTTCAACAAAACTGTAAAATACACAACCTGTTTAATTATGGAATAATGAAAATCTTAGTATGATCGATATAAGCCTCTGCCTCGCTTCTAAACCGGACTTTTGTACCCCAAGCCTCGAGCTTTGTACCTCGATTCAATAAGTAAAACTTTCATTTTCTTGGGATCGATACGTTTTACCATCCTTTTATCACCATTTCGGCCATCGTTTCTACCTGTGTAGTCTCAATAGGGCTCAAGAAGTTGTTGGAGAAGCACGTAACTATATCTGTGTGGAAATCGAAATCCCGGAAATCTGCATTACACCGACGGACGTTATCGCGTTGTGTCCACGTGCTTCTCCGGTTGCTACGCGATAATCGGGTTCTGTCTATCGTATAGGTGAAGTGGATACCATCAAAGTAAAATATACAGGGCTCGCATGTAGCACCACTTGATGTACGGATTTGTTCCCATGTGCCTATAATGCGGAAAAGGGCTTGACTCGAAATACGTTTGGTTAATCAAGAAGAAAGGTGAATGCAATAAATCTCATTTTTAACGAGATAACGTTTATTTGTTTTTTTTTTGTTTTCTTTTTTAAGACCAAAGGATATAAGCCATTATTTTAAGGTAATACTGTTTAGAAAAATCGAAGATATCAATAGTACAGATCTGTCATTATTCAAGATACTATTACTTTTTTTCGCTCTTTTATCTCATAATTTCTTTGATATGTGCATACAGTTCAAGCACTATGACCGATTCCAATCTTAAGGTCAACAGTTTACATTGACCATTCGCTACTATTGCGAAGGTTGGTGTTGTTCCGCCACTACTATTCCGTGTCATGGAACTTGAGAATTTGAATTATTGTCGAGCATACGGTTTAATGACCATTTGAGAATAATTTCATTGCACCTATAAAATTCGAATGATAGCAGTAACAGTTGATAAGGGGAGATTCGTGATGAGCTATGATACTCTTATAAAAAAACTTAAAACTTTCTTTAGATACTGAATTAGAACAAAGTTAGCAATGTGAAAATGTAATAATGCTGGCACGTATTGCTCTAATCAATTAAAATAAAAATAAATAGCATTTTACAGTTAATAAATAATATTATTTATTATTAAATTATTAAAGTAGGAAACAGAATTTCACTTACAATTTCTGTTTAAACTACAATTTATACAAAGTGAGTGGATATAAACCGATACTAGGCGCCACGACGTCTTCCGTCGTTTTGTAATGAAGCTGTCACCGGTTGTTGTTATGACTGACTACAAAGAAAAGTTACTTCGTTTCTTGACACAAAATTGATAGCATAGATATTGAATTAGAACTACATAATAGGAAAGAAAAATTTTCTTATTTATTTGTGCCATATTTGGCAAAATCTTGTTTCTCCTATTATTTTTTCGATCATAAGGAAATTGTAATAACATTTTGTCCCGGATAAAATCATTATTTATTTCGTGCAATTTTTCTCTCTGACAATAAAAATTACGAAAAGAAATAACAATCGAAATCCGTAAAACTAAAATCCGTACTTAAAATAATAACTTTATAATGAATATTATGCATACAAAAACTTTAAAATATCGATAAAATTGCAGTTATATAATCATTAAATAGCAACAAATATTTCATCCTGTAAAATCAATTATTAATGTTCATTTTCTACATATTAATTCATTGATAAAATTATAGTATTTTAAATCTATAAGCTTGATGAATATACTTTGTTTATAATCACTGAAATTTCATACGTTATTCTAAATTGCTTTTAGAATATTGGCAATGTAAAGAATATATTCATTTCGTGCTTGTGAAATTTTTTATATTCTTCGTATTTTCATTTCATCATAAATATTAGTTCAAGTATTTTATTTAAAAAAAAATTTTTTTAGTTTATTTTTATTTCATTTACAGCTTAAAAGAGAAAATTTTTATACGTAGTTTAAACAGAGAATTAGAAGCAATAATGAATCTACAAAGTTTACCTTACGAATTAATATATTTTTCCTAATTTCTATGTTTCTTTTGCTATTGCTTTCCGTAATATTCTAAAAGCACTTTCAAAGATAACCCTAACCAATCAGTGATTTATATCAAATTCTTTTACTCTCTTTTATTTGTTAGTTTAATTAAAATTTAGTACTTTCAAAAATGAATCTTTAATATTAATTTTGCGTTACAATGATAAATTTGCGGAAAGTAATTTTCAATTCTACTTTAGGAAAATTCATTAAACTTCTATTTTTACATTCAAATGAAATACAATAACATCATAAAAAATAATTGTTATTTATTTAAGGTAGATGTCTTTTTTTTCTTTTCTTTAATATTTTATAGAATAATGAGCTTTTATAAGTTTACATTCGTACTATTATTTCTCTACGTTTTAATAAAAGAGAGTGTAACTACCCGTTGATGATCGATGTTATTTTATTACTTTCTAATATTACTATTGCCTATGAAAACACTACCACTTCTAAACAATATTCATTATTAGGGTCTCCATTAATCTTTTTATGATTAATTAAAAATTGAAGATTATACTTATCTACCTAATTAATTATCTGTATAAGTGAAATTGAAATCACCTATTTTAATGCATGTTCCATTGTAATTAACTTAATAACTTTATGTTTATTTGTGAATAATATCTATTTAGTGATACGTTTTTGGAAATCTGAAAATGGAAAGTTTTTCCAATGAAATATTTTACTCAAAAGTAATTTGTGTTTTTAATATAAAATGTTTCAATTTATTGATAAAATTTTTATATCTATGAATACAAAAATAATTAATTGATTGTAATTAATCGACAAACACTTTGCTTTTCTAAATTTTCTTCTGCTTACTTTTCATTGGGTACGTACTTCCGCTTAGAATACATTTTTAAACAAATTCGAAACGAAATATGTGCAATATCGATAAGAAAATTTTTGTGAATTGAAGAATGATGAACCACTCGGAAGAAATGCTCTTGAGACAAATAGAAGATAAGTTAGATTTCACATTTTACAGAGAGAAAACTTTTGTCTCAAAACGATGTAATGAGATAACCTTGATGGAAACACAAAACGGAATATTCTTTTCCTACTAAGATGAAACGGTGTGAGAAATTTTAGTTATGCATAAGTCACTAACATAATTACTCTATTTATAGTTGTATTCAAAAGAATCAGTTAATTTAAGTCCAGCAATATGCAAAACTATGCACTTGGAAAAAAATTAATTAACTCTTCCACATTAAGGGATGTAATATAAAATAAATCAAAGAGAAAAGCTTACAAACCTCTATTTTGACACATTTTTTGAAAGCATCGAGTATTAGTTTTTTGGAGTCTGTTCTCTTATCGATTTTTCGAATTTCCAATGCATTGTGGTCGAATCCAGTCGCCAGAGAAACGGCTTTCGCACTGTTGTCTCTCGTACAGACGTATGCGCGTTTGTCTCAGAGCAGAAGATGGATGAGCGCCAGAAGATTCATGAGATTTTCGCACTTTCCGACTCTCAGCTTTCGTCTTTCGTCTCGTCGAGAAATATCCGGAGAAGTTAGGCCATTATGTGAGTTTCGCACGGGATACACACGATTTCTCGGAAGTGGTCTCCCGACGTACAGTTGCTTATTTATTTCAACTTAATTCAAAGTGGATAATTAATGTCGGAGACTTTATAAGTTGTCTTGTATTCATTTGACGTTATTCAATTGCCTGGAAACATTTGATAATTGAATTTCGATATTTATGAATTTTTGTTTCTCTTAAATATAACCAATACTTTGTCTTCGAGAAAAACTTATCAGTGACAGATTTTCGAAAAAAAGATTAATTGTAATTTTTGCACACATTGTGGGCCTAGTCGTTCCTCATTTTGATAAAATATTGCAATATAGAGCATAACAGCAGTCAATAACTGACACACTAGAAGTGTAATTAGTAAGATGTCCATATGAATTCTAATATTGCTCTGTCCACTCTATTCACAATAAAATTCACAAATTGTTTAAACTACCCACAACAGATGTAGACAAGTAGAGCAAAATATAGTCATAAACTCTTAAGCCATAAATTTATTATAATAATTTTCACATACTCTAATAAATGTTGAAATGCCTGAATATCTGTATCACGTAATCGGTCTCTAAAAGTTTTGCTTTTAACGAGGCTCACTTCGAATAAGAAAACTCATTCTCGCTTTGTACTACGCTTAACTACAAACTAAATTATTTGAAAGGAATTCTTCTCTGCAGGTATGACATTCTAAAGAACACCAATGGTAATATGGCTTACGAATACAATGCACATACCTGCGGAGGTAAATTTACTTAATCCTTAAGAATCATTATGATTAAAACTGAGTAAATTTATTTCAAGATAAACTTTAGATCATTAATTTTTAGACAGTAATTAATAATTTTCTTTATAGATAAATTAAACACCAAATAATACAATAGCTTTACTTGAAAGCTTATGTCCTCGAGTCTTTGCTACGTTACAATGAAAATACAAACTCGAAGGTTAATTAAAATATATTTAATAAATACGGACTTATGTAAAAAAATTTTAATTTATTTATAAGCGTAGGAGCCATTAATCACCTGTAAATCGTACAATATAAAGGAAACTTCACTGCAATTGGCACAGGAGAAAAAGGAGTGAACAAAAAATTCCCAAGTCCAGTGGTTGAATAATGCATCTTGTTTGATGTAATATGGATGCTATTACCTACCATGTAAAATGCATTCTTAGACAGCTGACTTGAGTTTCCAACCGTTTCTTTACTATAACATACATCCAGTTTATTCCACCTTTTTACTATATATTTTTCAAACGCGTCGCAAATACAAAAAAGAAAAAAAAACATCAAATAAAATCAAGTCTATTTTAAGAAATTCAATTTGAAATTTCCTTTAGTCGAATGCATAATATCAATATCGAACATTTTTAAGATTAAATTAAGAAATGACGCAGTCGTAGATCTTGAATATATTTCAAAAGTTGAAATGTATATTAAATTTATGCTGGAACAGTTGGATTAATTGTTTACTACCAATTTACTATCTCTGTATTTCTGCATATTTTATTTTTGTTGGAATACCTAAATATTAATGAGTAGTATTTTTATTGATAATTGAATTTATAGTTCAATTCATAAAAATGAGCTTTAAAAATAATTACAACAATTTATACTTTGACTAATATTATTACCATTAGATGTGAAATTCTCTTTATTGCAGTACTTTAGTTTCAAGTGTTGAAGGCAGCAATTACGGATAATTATTTCATTTAACTACGTTTTATTAGTCTGAATTTTTTTACAATTCTTATGTTAACAGATACGATGCAGTCGCAACTCGCGCTTTCATAATTTCCTTCCTTTTGTCTTTTCCATCTTCACATTTCGTCAATTCTTTGATACTGTGCCTCTCTCATGAAGTTCTGGCCTCTCTTGTAATTAAATGTATCGGTTTTCACTAACTAAAGAATCTCAAGACATTGTTCAAGCAAACTGTAGTGTAAATTGTTCATGTAGTAGCCTTATTATCGGGAAAGTCTGAGATTTTTAATTATACAGTACGATTGGAATCGACGAGCAGATAATAATAATTAGTTAGTTAGGCCCTCCCGATGTAGGTATACGGCATATGTACGGCATATATAGCCAATTCAAACTCATCAATTGAACGTACACCAATGTGTATTACGCGGACTCGACGAGAATTTCATATCCTTTTTTAATTGGCATTAAATTGTAAAGTACATTATTAGTTGTTAAGGCTAATTATCGCGCACAATTTTCTCACTTTTCTCTTTTAACAAGGCGTCGCTTGACATAAATTTTAAATTGATTTTTTTATTTAATGTCCGTGTCATTACCAATATTGCCAACTATTCCCTACAACAAATTGATGCTCGCGTCGGTTATGCAAAGCGTATATTATTATAATAGATGACGTCAATTTGATCGATTCATTTGGTATTTTCTCTAAATAACAAATTCACAAAATATAAGATCAACAGTGTATTCTTCGTAATTATTATGAATATTTATGTTTTATTATTTAAGTGTAAAATAATCTACAATATAATATAAATATAATATGTATTCGAATACTGATTCTAAAAAAAATATAAATGCTTGTATACATAAATATTTGACCCTACGGTTGTTATTCCAATTCAATCTTAAACCACAATTATCCCTCAATTTGCTGACTCAAAATGTTTTCTTATCGTATAAATTTCATTCGTATAAATCACCGAATTTTTTAAGCCCTTAATATTATTTATATTGATATTTTAAGAGATAATATACGCTTAATTATTATTAATAGGTATTGTAATGATTAGGCTTACATCGGCTTGCAACAATAATAAGTCATGAAAATATTGATTTTTTAATTTAATTCGTATTTGATATTATTGACAAATATTATAAAAGAAAATGAATTTTGTGAGTAATAAAAAAATTCTCTTTACACGGTTTAACAACTATACCTTTATTTTTATAATGATATTATTAATTTAATATTATAAAAGATTTTAGATTTTACTTATTTAAAAGAATAATTTTAAATATGCGTTTATACGTTTTTTTAGATTATTATAAAATCATGGAAAATAAATGTGTCGATTACAATATCTCGAGATAACACTTTGCAATAAAAGAATTACTTGCACTTTTTTTTTATGGAAATAGTGCGGCTTATTCGAAACGACTCAGATGACTATCATTTTTACTATGTCTATTATTTATGTAAATATTTATTTACATGATTGAAATTCTCTTTCTATCAGAGATTTTAATAGTTTATATAACAGAGTTGTAAAAAGAGTTTCAATTTCATCTATAAAATAAAATAAAATGAAGTTTTCAAATAGTTGAAAAATTTGATTGTTACAAACACTTTTACACAAATATTAGAAAATATAAGTTGATATTTTATTAATAGCTTTTAAACAATATCATAATCAGTGCTTAATTAAGTTTTGTAATAAACTTATTACTGTAATAGACTTAAACTGCAAAGAATTAAAAATTGCAAACAAAATTTCTTTTTATTATATATAGGTATAATTAATATGCAACAAAGTAGTACATATTTCTTTTATAAATATTTCTTCACTCCAAACAAATTTGTGTTTAATATTTAATTATTTCTTTTATTTTTATTTTTCTAGTAACTGGAATTACTATTATTTTATATTTAAATAATCGGATCAGTCTCTTTCATAATTTAATTTTGAAAAGTGATTTTATATTTGTACGAAATAGCATTCGAATATAAATTTCGTCTTCCCATATAACAAATTATTACTCTTTAAATTTCTTTTAATAGAATCTATAAACTTACAGACAAAAGTTTTACCATTCATTTAGAAACAAATAAAATTATTAGTTACGAGTAATAGTACATATGCATTAATATTAATTTTTTCAATGTAATATATAATGGTATACATAAAAATCGTTTATATAAGAAACCGTTTTTTATCTAAAATAATATTAGTAATTTATAATATACTATTTATGTGATATATATACTATTTATTTGATTTAAAGCAATTTTCGCCTTATCACGTACACGCCAGTGATACAGACGTGTGCGTTATTATCGACTTTAAATTAAGTTACTTTATTGCTTCCCACAACTCTTTTTTGATAGTTTTACGTTATAGAAATTATTTCTGGTGAAAATACATTTATTTAATATCTACTGCTCGTTCGTTTTTTTTTTTTTTTTTTTTTTGTAAATTCAATACACATATTCCATTTCTACTCATTTATATAGTACCATAGATTTCCTTGAAATTTAGCTATTTTAGCAGATCTTCTAAAAATTGCGGTAAACTTTCGCAGATGTTAGGTGTCTCAATAATTGAGAATTCTCTCGCTTATCATTTAAATTTCTTTTTATATTAAACATTTTTCTTACTTTCAAATTTTTTTTTCTTTAAATATTACACTGTATTAAGTATTTCTTAATACGATTAAAATTCAGTTTTAAAACTATATTAAGGATTAATTTATTTTAAAGAATAGTTGATCAACTAAAAACACTGATTTACTTTTCCAATAATAATTGTAGTAAATGCTAGAAAAAAATAAAATATTTAATTTCATTAACAACCATAGTTTATCTGATAATGTAAAAGTCCTTAATATTATTATTTATAGTTTCTGCTTATTTTTAATTTTTCAAGTATATTTTCCAATATATTGTTATCCATATTCTATTATGTTAAGAATAAATTTTTGTCATAAACACACTGCTGATAACTTTGAAGACTATAACGTTTTATTATTCCTAAATAATAAATTACTATCTTGTTGGTAATAGATTTATAACCAGGATTATATTTAAAAATATTGTTTCTGTTAATGCTTAGTTTTTATCTGTATTTATTATATTTATCCAATGTATCATATAGTATGTTTTAGTAGCAATGGTGCCTCTGTACTTTTATTACAAAAGCTTTTTCATTGTTATCTTATTTCAGTATCAAATATTTCAATATAATCCGCGTGATATATAATATTATATATAATATATATATTGGATTAGCAAGCCTTACAATTAATTAAAATTAATTTTATTATATGCTTTAAATCATTAGCAAAAGCTAATATTGGTCCCTTATTTTAACAAAAATTTTATTAAATAAATTTTGTTAAATTTTGATAGAAATAATTAATAGCTATATTTTTGATTTCTTAGACTGTTCACTCTCTGCGTTAAAAGAGGTTACTTAACGATATTTTATAATGTTTTAAAATGAGTATCATTTAATAATTTATTATAACAGTTATCGACTCTAATATCAACTATTCATTGAAAGTTTTGGTGACATACGGATTTCGAATTTTTATAGTTATGATGCCCGGATGTTTTTCATGAATGTGGATTTACTTTAATTTTAAATTTCTAAAATTGCGAGACATAAAAATTATTAAAATAAATTCATTACATTTTACGCACATGTTATATTCTAAGGGAAAATTATAACATTTACAACAACAGCAACATCAACGACAACAATAATAATAATAATAGTATAAATATTGATTTTAATCTAACAGTACTAAAATCAAATTCTAAATTCTTAGAGTTAAATATACTTATATTAAACACTTTTAAATCACTGTTTTGTAAAACTTAAAATATGTATTTATTCGTATTTTTTCTTTTTGTAAATTCAAAAGATGTATTTTAAATAACTTTTTTATTTAAAATGGATATTAATTGGCATCTAGACTGGTGTCTATTATGAATTAATACTCCAGCACATTTAAACTTGTAATGATATTACGGTTCTATATTAAAGTTTCATATAAAAAATATTCAAACTTAGCTTATTACTTGAATGCATAATACAATCGTATCGATTAAAATGACAATTGTTTCTACTTTGGAAAACTTGAAATATTTATTCTAGTTTTCAATGACATTATTGTTATAAATAACTCTATTTTTTAATCGACGAGTCTTTCTAAAAGTCACAGATCGATAAAAAAACTTGTTACAAAGAATTCAAATTGGAATTCAATTTTTTTGGACAGAATTACAAAAATTTATTTGAGAATGAAATTTAATTACAAAATAATAACAATTCTTCAGCTTAATATAATTTTGTATATCAAATATAATCAAAATGATACGAAAATTATTGCTACTTATTTAACGCTACTTTGAAAATTATCTTCAAGTATCTGAAATTACTTTATATCCAACGCAGAAATAGTTTATATTACCATTACTGAGTATCAATGCTTTTGGATGACTAATTTTTATTTTTAAGTCTCCGTTGATACAATTTTTAATGTATCTAACTAATCTACAATAAATTCCAATCCTCCTGATCATCGATATTTTCAACTAATAATAATATTTAAGAAATTAAAGTATTATAAATCGAAATTTATAAATTTTAAATAACTTAAATTTTAAAGGGACATTCAACATTAACTTATCACAATTCTTGAAGTTATTATTAGCTAGAATATTCTCTGAAACATAATTCTATCTTCACTGTTCGCCTTTATTAGTGGTACTATAATAGTATTATGAGTCAGAGAGGATTCAACTAAACTAACGTTAATCTTAATATTCAGTCTCCGTTATATCTAGCCGATCTACCGGTGTGATATTCATTAGATCTTAAATTCTCTCAGATCATTCAATAGTCGAAACTGCACGAGATCTTTTGCATCAGTCTAGTTTCAAATGTTGCCATAGATATAGCTTGCATTTACATTACGAATCCTTACGGACTAACAGAGACGAAGTTTAGTGATCGCTGTGTCCATCGATTCCCGCCTTTCAATATTTACAAACTTCTTTTGGATTTGGCAAGACTTTCTTTACATTTATTGTCAATATTTATGAAATTAATTTAATACTACGTTACACTGCGAAAACCTTCAAGACAATATATAGTAAAGATACAATGCTCGAAAAAGTCACCATTATATTTAAGCTAATATTTCAAATATTTCTTATATCGTGTGCCAAAAAATCAATTCACACGTAGTTTAGTCATACGTAGTTTCACATTAGTACCCTTTAATATGAAAAATTATAATTCTATAGTTAGAATAAAATTCTGAAAAATAAAGGCAGATATTTACATCCATTATAAATTTGGAGTTTGTGATTCATGACACATGAGAAACTTTCCAGAGAATTCTAGCCAGTCCTTGTTCACTTATTAATAAACAATTTTATGATTTTGTTCGCTAAAGCATCAAGTTATTCGTGAAATATGCCAACTTTACACTTAATAAAAAAGTAATAAACAATAAATAGAAATTCAATATGAGATTAGAGTAATGATATATTTTTCAATGGTACGATTCATTTATTAGAAACGGCGAATAACATAAATTGTAAAAGGAGATACAGTCACCAAGCTGAGATAAATGAATCGAGATATAGAGATCAGGGATAGTCCCATAAAAACTGCACGTGTAAAAATGTATCGTAAAATAGGCGGATGCAAGTGCGTGAATCTGAGCAGCAAGAAAACCCCGCTTGTCATGTATAGCGATAATCCGGTGTATGAAGATAACTCCTCATTTGACAGACACCGCAGTCGATGCTACTGTTGAGGTGATCGATGGTACGCCAAAACCTCTTCGTCTTTCTCCACTTCTTTTTCTGGCTTCCTGGTTTAAGAAGAGAAACGGAACGGAAACGTGCCAATGGAAAAAGGCGAGCGAAGAGAGCAGATCAGTCAGAAGGGAAAGTGATAAATTATCGATGAAATCTTCGACATGAATCCAGATGCATATATGTGTATGTATGTTTATGGCCTCTTGGAAAATGCATCAATTACCTTTCTCCTGGAATCAAATACTCGGTGGATCTTGAGTCTCTGGAGTTATCGCAGTTTTTAATGAGGGATGCGAGCCCATGTATTTTAGATAGTAATCTGTTTCGACCAAAGTTTGATCTTCTAATAGTGGAAAATGGCATTTAGAGATATCCCATTTATTTTGATAAATTGATATAAAATAATGAAGTTAATATCGGTAAATAAAAAATATTACTACGTATTATTTTATTTAGAAATAAGTTATCGTTGTATATTCTCTCTCTCTCTCTCTCTCTTTCAATTGTTAGCAAACAAGATCAAATAATAATTACATTTGGTATATTTATGTAACGTTACATTTATTTAACAAAATTTTCCTTTCTAGCGTTCATTTTATTTAAACCTTTTCACATATCTCTTCATCTTTCTCTCTTTCTAAATACTACACAACATATTTCATCATAAGCATACATAATATCCGTAGTATATTTGCCAGTAACTACTGAATAATCCTTTTTAGCTTAGATCGTCCTCTTAATCTCTCCCTATTTCACTAAATGAACAGTTAAATCAATTACAGCATTAGAACTGATATTAACTAAGTTTGAATTATTAAAACGTAAACCTAAACTAATGTTAAAAACTAGAGAAACATAATGTATAATTTAAAATTTCGTAGCTTAGCTACATAACGAAATTTTAATAATATTTAATGCATGTACAATATAATTAAAAATATGCAATTTTTTTCTTAATATTGTCATTATTACATAAAAAAATTATTACTTTAAATAAAATAGATTTGACAAGTCTATTGTAATTCTTATTAGATTCTTAACAAAAATTATTTAAATTGATTTTGGCCGAATCAGCTGTCTCCCAATTATAGAGTTTTAAATATAAGCTAAACTGTGGTTGTATTGGAAAATACTATTGCCTTCTTCATCTTGTTAATCGATAGTTTTGCAAGAAAATATAACTAAAAAAATCTATACAAAATGTTGAATAAATATTTATATCTTAATTTGTGGAGAAGCAACAAATGATTGCAATATCTGATACGTAAAACATAAAAGTTTTATACAAGTACACTTTAAGTATGAGAAAATATTGGATGAAAGTACATAATAAGACTTAATCTAATAAACACATAACTACAAATAAAATATTCAAATTAAAGAACGTTAAATTTGATTCAGTCAGTAACTTACTTTTTTAATAATATTAATCTAAAGTTTTTCCTGATATTTTAAAAACTTAACTTGAGTCGACAGAGTTCAAGAAATGGCTATTAAATAAATAGAAAATTACAGCAATCATAAAGTTTATAGTTTACTATTGCAAAGATATAAAATTATATATACATATAAATGTGTAAACTTAAAAATAAATAAATGAATGACTTATAAATGGTTACTTATAACTTTTTATTCCACAATTTTGAATAATGAGTTGTACATAAGGAAGATTTATTTGGAAGAAATGCCATTCAAATAGACGGATAGATTTTTTAATTGATCCAAGACGTTTTACAGACGCATCAAATGATGACTTCATTAAAAAAGTATATTGTAATTTTAATTTTATATCAGCAACTCTGATTAGAATCTAAATAAAAATAAGCAAAACTAAAGCTACTGTAATAAATAAAATAAATTTGAATACTTTTAAGGTAAAGAGAGAAGGGCTTAAATATAAAAATATGAAACTGTAATATTAAAAAATCTCCAGAATTATCATAAAAATTATATTAGCATTTTCCTGAAATAAGAACAAGTAAAGAATGATTTCATTATGAACGTAGTAAAGTCGTAAAAATATCCAAAAAACTAAACCACAGATAAAATAATAGCAGAAAATTATTCAAGTATTTAAAACAAAATTTTATATACAAGGATAAGAATAGATGTACGAATAAACAGAATAAAATATACGTATCATAGGTACATACATATCTATGATAAAGAATAGTTCTCCATTTACATGAAAGTATTATAAAGATAGCGATCTACAAATTAGGGATAAAATTTTTTTAAAAATCCGGTAAATTTAAATATTTACAAAGAAATACAATAATAAATAGTATACGTAAAGTAACTTTTATAAAAATGGAATTTTTTATGTACACGAATTCATTCTACAAATTCGTATTAAAATTAAAATTATTGTTACCATTATTGTTAAATGTTAGACTTTATGAAATAGCAAATTTATCGGACATTATTCCTCGACTTTATTATTGTATGTGTAAGTAAAGTATTTCTTCATGAAACAAGCAAAGAGAATGAATTTAAAGGATTGATGAAGAGCACATAGGAAATTACACCATCAAAAGATAGAGAAACTCAATATTCAGGGAGTATTGCAAGAGTAATTAAATCATGATAATTAAGATAGTTTGAACATGTAGCTGGAATAAGAAATAAAAAAGTAGCATGGAAAGTTTCGGTAAGAAAATCGGCAAACAAAAGATCTCGGGTCTAGTAATTAAAAGATGGAAAGATAGTTTTAATAAATATAACGAAGTGTGCTCTCTAAATTTGGCGCAAAAAATAGATGAATGGTGATATTCTGAAAATAGCATAATGAACTTTCAAATTTTAAATACCAATTAAAATGTATTGATAAAATTTATCCATCAAAGAATATCATCCGAGCTTACTAAAAATTATTTCTACTCTAAATTTAATTTAACATAATAATATTTAGCCGTGTTATGCCTTTTATTCTGATCTTTATTTAAATATTAACTTGAATATTTAATCATACAATTCCATGGATGTATTCTATAGTACGTCTTTAATTTAATTTTTTTTCTAAAATAGAAAATTCATTCGTAGAACACTAGATTGGATCTTTAAGAAAATATAAACACGATTGAAATCTTATTATTACCAGTGTTAATTTACGTTTCCAATAGCGTACTATTTTTATTATTAACAATAATGTTATATTAAATCTCCGTCGCACATCTCACCTCTAAACTACAGATATTTTCAAAATTACAAGCATACAAAAAGTCTAATAACGTACACAACTTTTTTCATTCAAGAAATAAATAAGCTCTCTTTTTCTTTCTTTCGACACTAGAAGCATCCCAAGACTCACATATCTCAAGATAGCGCCGCAGAAGATATTCGGGGTCGCTTTTTCTCTTTGCAACCATGCGTCGCTGTTATTCGCGGTTTGTTTAAAACCAGTGGTGCAAGCTCATGCGCCTTCATGAACGTGCTTGAACTTACACCGTTGTAAATAACGGCGCAGCCCTTCTTCATTAAGAATTTCAGAGGAGGCTAACGTTCAGCTAGCGTGATTAAAAGCATTCGCGATATTTTGGGAAGGGTGATGCTATCCAACGAACAATTGAATTTTGCCAAACGATATTACGTGTTCATAATAATAAAAACAGGTTTGACCCTTAGCCTAGGTCGTGATTACGCGAAAAAGAGGAAATTGCCTGAGCTTAAATGTAAAGAAAAATTCAAGTCTAACGATAATCCAATGGTAGTATTATATTAGTGTAAAATAATTTCTCTTCATATCGAAAAATTAATATTTTAAATTGAAAAAAATATCTTTAAAATTTATCGTTGATAATAGAATCACTAGAAAAGTATAAGTTTCTCGGTAAGAAAAAGTGGCTCTAAAATATCTACCTTCAGTATTACTCCTTGAGTCACTGTAGCTTCAATTTAAATAATGAGCTGACTAAGCAACGGGTTTCCTTTTGTTGCTTCAATTAAAAATATATCGAAACCTTCGTCAAACCAAGCAAAAAGTCCTTGATTCGCGGACCTCCCGGCAATCAATATGTGTGTCAATTTTTTCACACTTTTCCTCGCAAACGAAATCCAAGTATCGGACCTCCTTTGCTTCCACTCAAATTCTCAATTTGATTATCCATTACTCGTAATGACAATGAATAATGACGTAGATTTTAATGTCGATGTGCACGTTCGCGTGATCTTGTTGCAGAGATACAGTGGCATGCCATTATGGGTATTAAGAACGCGCTGCAGCACTCGAATTACGTCCAGGAGGGGATTGTCTTTTCCTAGTTTCCCGAGCGATATTTTAGAAATTATTTCATAGTTGGTGACGAAGTTAAGCTTCTTGTTCATTCTTCTTATTTTCATCGGTTCAATCAATTTTATTCGATAAATAAATCTATCTATTTGTGTAGAACATTATTTTCACGCAATGGAATAGAACTGTTTGATTTACACAAGATAAATATTAATACTTGATGGCTTTATAAGAATCTCATTTTATTTACAAAGAAAAGATATTCAAGATTCGTACACATTGTCGCGCAATAAAATCTATGTAATAAAACATATACTTTTCTTGACAGCATTTCAATTTTTTATTACGACCAGTATTCAATTATATTTTACTTTCTATACATTGCAAGTAATAAGTCAGATGTGCTGGTGACAATATTCATACTCAACATTCAACGAAACTTGATGGACCTAAGAGAAAACACATTACACCTATGAACTACGCATCGTTTGGTCTAATTTAATATTATCTTTTTTCACGACAAAATCACAAACCAAAATTAATAATGAAGTTTACAACACTTTGTTGTTAAGCAGATTTTATTCAATACACTAATTAAGCAATGGACAGAACGATATTTTTATTATCCAATAAGAATGGAAAATATAAATGATTAAATTTAATTAAATTTCTGAATACACTGCATTGTATAATAATGTCGACTAATAATGTCGAAATGATGAAGACTACGAAGGTTTTAATTATCCTTTAATTATCCTCCAATATGTAATAGTGTTATACTGAATTCGCAAGGCAATGAGACCGTCTTGTCGCAATCGCGTAATTATATACGACATTTTTATTCAAAATTTACTTAGAAAAGTTGATTGACGTTGATAATCGGATAATTCAATACCAATATAAAATTGAAAACACCACACAGGATAGTTATTATAAAAGAAAAAACGAAATAAAATCTCGAAAGTAATTCGGGCTCAGTACAGAAATAGTTGTCTTATTGCAGATACCTCGTTTATCGCATCTTCATAGATTGTAAAACGAAGCAAGAAAAAATGCTGAGCAGCTCGAAACAGAAATTTTACAAAGCCAGGAAGATTTTAAGAGGATGCAGTAGGGACAAAAGGACGTGCAAGTCTCTCGCTTGGAAACCGAGCAAAAAAGAAAGGGCCGCGAACGAAAAAAAGAGAAGAAATCCCTTGGAATAGGCAAAAAGAGAACGGAGTCTGAGAGAAGCCGAAGATAGATCGAGGCGGTGGTGAAGGGCAGGAAAAAGAAAAGCCGGTGCGCTGTCGTCCACAGTAGCTGCCGTATTAAGACGGCATCGCACTTGTGAGGCAACTGCCAAGCAGTTCTACCACCTCCTCCCTCCGTCCTTTCACTATTATGCCTAGGATATACAGTAGAGCGAAATATCACGAAATCGTGGCTAAACTAGCTGCGAAACTTCGGCCACAGACATATAAGAACTCCGGACGCGTAAACCTATGACGTAGAGGACAGCGAATTTTCGTTTATTTTAGAATTTGTCTCTTTGATATTACGTTATTTTCTACAGTATTTGTGCCGTCTTCGTGTGAATGAACGTTCGACAGTTAACGTTTTAACGACTCTTTCATGCATATCAGCATTGAGTTTCTTTAAAAATGTAAAATTCAAATTTTTAATTGGATTTGAAAATTAAATGAAATTTCTTGGTGATCAAGTGATAAAGCGATTGCCATGAAAGTACAAAACTGAGATCTTTATCGGGAGACTTCCTTTTTTCTCTCTTCACTTTAACTAAAAATTTCAACTTCTGGATTTCATTTATTTGAAGAAATATTTGCAGATGCGGTCGAAAACTATTTTTATACTTTTCAAGTATTTATAGATGCCAATGCGTATAATAGAATCAATTTTTCTTATGATGCATAATTATATAATAATTACATTCGAATATTTTTATTTAGTCTATCTTATTATAATATGATTTTATTGCTATTAACATAAAAGCTAGATTTCTAAAGAATTGAAGAAACTATATCATTAGTATATATATATATATATATATATATATATATATATATCATTAGTTACATATCAGTGGTAAATCAAAGTATTAAATTTTCTCATTATTCAAAGCTTACGATATTGAACGCTATAATTATATAAAAATAGTTTCACAGAGACTTGGCTTAGTTTCCAAGGTAGTTGTTCGTTCATATACTATCATACGTCAATCAGGCATCTGAATATTTCGCGGTTTTCATTCTTTTTACACAAGTAAATTTACGAGTAAAAATAAAATATTCCCGTTATCATCTTAAATACAAATTAAACGAAATGTCTATCATATATTTTATATTTTTAATGTGTTTAATGCAATGATTTATCTCTTATGATTCAGATTATTTCAAAGTTTAACACTCCATAATGTATACTTTATAGAAGAAAAGCTGTGGGTCATTTAACTTTTTCTGTTGTTAAAAGTTTCGCAAATAACTTCTGTTTTTAATCAAAGCATTTCCAGTAGTTTTCTAATTTTATCTTGAAATATTAAAAGTTATAAATGCGTATGAATTAGGGCTACAAATCATCATAGTAAATTGCTACGAATACAGAAGATCATAATTGGTTTTTTATAAAGAAAATTAATTTGAATTACGCTACTTTAGTTGATAAACATGATTTAAAGGAATTTCATAGAACTTATTTTTTAATTTTATTATGTAGAGAAACGGTTAGAAACTATTAAATTACTACATCGAAAACAATTTCATCTTATTTTAAACTCACCACGTTAATAATCAAATGCTTATGTAAAAAAATACATCTCCAACTGTGTATTATAAATTTTATACCTTTTATGAAATACATACTTCGATTTGAATGCTACTGACTAAAATACTAATCCTATAAATGGTTTTCAATTTATTTTTCAATTTCGCCCGTAGACTGGAAGTCCTATCCAATAGGACCAAACATAAATTTCTTAGAAGGAAAATGAAGTTTTATCCACAATCCCTATATTAGAATTCTATAACCAGTTGCGTACGATCTATTGCTATGCAAATACTACACTTGCCAACTTACACGCGAGATTATGAAAACGCATTGCTTCAGCACTCAAGGGCCTTTCTAATTTTGCAACATTAATTATACACGTAATGCAGCAACGCTATCAAGGATCGCATGCTTTTTGAGAAATGACACACAGTGCCATTAAATTATCGTTACCAAAAGGTCGGATGTAGAGTTACCACAGATTGTCCAGAGTCTCATTAATTAAAATGCATCATCATTCTAAGCAGATCTTCCTTGCAATATTACAGCTAATTTCGGAAAAGAAACTAAACTCTAAAGGTGTTATTAAGAATATCAATCGCATAAGTAACCGATCAAAGAAAATTACAGCGTACATAAATCTAAATTTATCAGTTTGAATAATAAAATAAAGTTTGCGGTACCTTGTAAATTAACCTATGCACTAATTTATCCATATTTATAAAAATAAATTTTTAATTACATGAAAATTGAGTAAATTATAATTTTGTATATCAATTTGAGGCATTAGAGTCTAACTATCTTTATTTAATATTATAATATATTATTTAATACTATAATATTATAATTTATGTTTATGCTGAGTCCTGCAGTAGAATATATTTGTCGTTTGTTTACTTATTTTTTACTTTATTTTATATGCATACATCAAAATATTTGTTTTTTGTCTTTTATGTTATAGGTAAGTTACATGATTTTCATTAAAAAGCGCAATACATTAATTCACCTTTGGTAAGTATACGTCATAATTACTTTTAAGCTTAACTAAAATTATAAAAAATACGATCATGTCATACAAATTTCTCTTAATGTATCGGATGAAAAATATTGATTAAAATTATAAATTTTAAAAATAATTACATCTATTCCGCCACAATACTCAATTGTTCTTCATAACTTGTACTCATCTTGTGTAAACAAATAAAAAAATATTTATTATTAGATAGAATTGTAAGATGACTGACTTTTCCAACTTATTTATCTAATTAAAAGTGATAAATAGTTTTATTTTCTAATTTTATATATTTATTGTATTTTTCAATTTTGTACTAATAGATAATTTAACACATGTTTATAAGTACATAAAATTTTGAAGATTCTGGCAATTAATGAAACATTTGAATATTTTTGATTTTATAAACTTATATTTGAAGTAGAACAACTATTTGATATTTTATTAACAATAAAATCACTTAGAACTATTTTTGAATGTTATAAAAGTATGAGTGCAAATGTAATTTTCTTACTTTTTGTATTCTTAAATATCTTAGTCTAAATATTATTTATTTGAAACCAGATTTATCAATGGAAAATTAAAGGAATTTAAATAAAATTTTACATTTTAAACTGAAAGTATGGTACGTAATAATTATAGATAATATAAATATACATAATATGCATGTATAAATGTTAAATATTTCTTTTGAATACTTATTAACATTTCTATTCCTGTACCTACTTTCATTCTAAATAGTAAAAATTTTAAATATTTACAAAGAATTAATAATTCTACCAAAATGATGTAAAATTTATGTACTGAAGCTTAGTTCAATATCTGATATTTGATCTATAGAAGAATCATTTGTGGCTTCATACACGATGAAAATAGATAGGAACAAGGTGTGAGTTCACGTATAGTGATATCGTTATAAATATATTTTTTACATAACTTATCATTGGTAATGTCTAGTAATTTTAATACATCATGACTATATCATCTATATTACCATTTCAAGGTATGTACTTATCAAAGTTTTAAATATTTGTAAGAATCCTTAAGATGCATCTTATTTAACATAAGTATAGGTAAAGTCAGCTATTTATTACGGAAAACTTGGTATTTAATTTTCCGTATACTTTCACCACATTAAAACATGCAAATAATAAAAATAATTTTGTACTATAAACACAGACAGAATTTTCTGTTGAATATGTAAACAAATTTATATCAGATACAATATCTACTCTTTGCTAACAATATAATCTATACTTTTATAAAAGAAATACCAAAACACTAAGAATATGAAAACAAGACTTGAAATTTCATTCATAATAAAAATTGTGACGGTTGAATACAAGTAAAAAAATTTCTAGTGCATGTTCTGATTTAAAGGTTTTGTAATGCACGTTTTTTGTACTCTCTGTTCTTCGCGGAGTCTAATATTTGTAAATAATATAAAAGAACGATTTCATTTTAATATAGTACTCGAACGTAGTTATTGTATATTAACGTAATAATAATAATCAGATTAACTAGGAATTAAACTTAGCCATAAACTTTTCTAGGCTCTTTTATACATCCTCCTAATTATGTTTTTATTATTGCTTATGTCAGCTTTTCTACCTTTTATGTCACAGCTTCATTTTTAGGATGAGACTGCACGTGTTTAAGAGACCGAAAATGTCATAGTTCACCGAAAGCGCTGTACAGCGTTTTCTATTTTTCCCCAGTTTGATAAGACACCTGTCAAGTACATTATTAATTCTTAAGTGGAACAAAATCATACATGTATAAGACACGTAAAATGCTCCACAAGACACGAAAGCTACTGCAGATATCTAGAAGATAATGTTATCTTCATATAGAAAATATATTCTGCTCAACTCTTGCTTTTCTTTAATTATAATTTTTAAAAAATACATCACATATTACACATTCAGCTACACAAGACATTCATGAAATTAAAAATATAATTAAATTAAAATTTTTTGGTAAATATTATGATAAAAAATTACCATAATATGTGCTTAATAATTTAAGATAAAAAGGTATTCACGTGTCTATTATTTCAATATTTTTTTATCTAAATTGACTTTCTGTACAATTATTGCACACCAAACCATTTCAATGATATAGTTTCACGTTCTCTAAATCTATTTATGATATATTCTGACTATTTACTTGATCTTGCTTTCTAATTTTCGTCTTTTATACGATATATATTGTGTACAATATCATAGACTGACACAATATCTTTTATTCGTAAGATAATTTATAATTTATAATATTCTATTTAATAACTTGTTGTATTAGTAATGCTTTACGAAAAGCCTTCGTAAAACTGAATGTTTGAGTTTTTCTCACAAAGTCTCGAATTCTTAAATAATTATCTTTATTTAATAAGGATCACCGTAAAGCAAAATAAAGGGAAACGAAGAAAAATATATTTCGATCTTCATTCTAATGAAATCACCTTGCAAGCCTTTCTCGGACACATAAAGTGACAGGGTTTTGTCTTTTTCTTCCTATTCTTCCTCTCGATCACTACATGAGTTAGTTCTTGTGCTCCTCGCCAGCTAAAAACTCCAGCAAGAGAGAAAGTGCTAGGTAGAGGAACCTTGGGACTTCTCATGAACATCTCGTAGAAGCGATGAGGTGTTCGCCAATAGGTTATGGAAAAGACAGCGAAATAAAAGCGAGAAAGAACGAAGTAAAACGCTGTAGTACGGGTTGCGTCGATATTTCAACATCAAACTCCTGGCAGCCACACATAAACCCACTTATACGCGGATAGCGCAAAGAGAAACGTACATCAACGGTGGCGCACTGCACTTCCATCTTTGATGGTACGCTCGTCTTCTCTTTATGATCCATTAGTCTCCCTCTCTCTTTCTCTCTCTATCAACTACACCAGACTCCGATATTGACTCTAATGACATTTACCGGACCGCAGGCGATAGCTACGAGTCGAGGTGTGCGTGCGTCATTCGAAAATCACCCGAAACTGTTATCTCCGGCGATAACTTGGGCTGCTTTTCTAATTGTACGGGTGGAAGACTGTAATCTCGATTCAACTTGACACTCGTTTTTTTGGAAAATATCTTATTAGAAGGAATATTCAAAGAGTGAGCCACGATTTATCTCATTAGCGATCGTATGGAGTTCGACGATTAACAATTAGCTGAAATGTTTTGGAAGAGATAAGATAATCCTTGGAACAAATCGGTTTAATTGCTCAATCCGGTGAATTTTGAATATTTGATTTCTACACGTATCAGTTCTGTTATTTTAAAATAATCGACGAGCGAATTCAATTGAATAGTTGATTGTTTTTTTCTGCACTAGAAAAGTTCAAACGATATATCAAACGTAAGAATAATGCATGGAAATATCCATATTCTAAATGATAATACGTTATCTTTAAGAATATGTTTATTGATTTAAGCGAGGTGAAATCTATATCTTTATTATTACTACAAAATTCATAAAATTCGAATGAAGAAGTGTCTCTCGTCTTATTCATAATAAGAACTAAAAATTTCATAGGTATACTCCTTAAACTTTTTCCATTTAACGTAATAATTTATACCTTGCAATAAATAATGATAATTATTTTTTTATGATTACGTGAAATACATTTTTCTTTTATATTTTAAAAATAATGGAACAAAATGCAAGCTACATTTATTCATAAAATCAGCATATCAAAAATAATATTTCGCTATATATTATTCTTGAATCTGTGGAACCATATTTGAATAACCACATTTAAAATGTAAGAAGAACCACATAAAAAATCCAGAACATATAATATTTAAACAGTTCGTAAGAACAAATTACATGAATAAATGAAAATTTAAATTAAATCATACCGATATGTTGCGAGAAATTAAATTTAAAAAAAGTTTCGATTTTGTAAACATACTTAAGTAAAAATATTAAAAACTAAAATTCAGCTCTTGTATTAATAATCATACTCGTGAGTATTCTAAGAAATCTATTTCTCATAAAAATTTGAAATTAAATATCAGTGTGTATATTATGCAATAAATTCAGTAAATCTTTTATTTGTTAAGTTCATACAAACTTATCATGGTGAGTGTGTAGCAGTTGAATTCAACTCTAATATAGTTAATATCATTTTCATTTTTATGCATTATAGTAATATTTGAATTGAAGAATTAAAATGTTTCAATACTAAGACTTTGAAATTCAAACAAAAGTAAATCGTTATCTCTTTCGTGTTAAAGTTATTATTGAAAAATGATATATTGAAAATATTCATTCATTTATATACAGAATTCAGATTGAATATTTAAAGTGATATAAAACATCTTTAAAATAAACTTTTGTAATCATAAATCTGTATTTAAAAATATTTAAATAATTAGTCTCGAGTTGTTCCAAATTAAGCTATCTTTTCATGCAAAACTCAAATCTTATCTAAAAGAGTGTTCTAAAACTCATGGAATTGAATCTGGACGAAACGGGATTGTTTTCAGCAACTGAGCGATATTGAAAACAACTACAAATAAATCCATCTACCTCTCCAACTAGGCAAATTGAAAAAGTAAGAAACAAGAGGGAATCCAAGATGAGACAAAGTAAATGAAAGAAGAGAGCAAAAGAGGAAAAAGCGCAAGTGAAATGATGCAATAACAAGCTGTTTGATACGAGTATCTCAGCACGAAAATTCCCTTCTTGCATTACGCACTTTGTTTTACTCAAATGATCGCAATCACTTGGGTTGACTTCTGTTCCAACTCCAACGGAACGTATATTAAATAGCGACGACTGCACAACTAATAAGAGCGAGATAAGAAGGAAAAAGCAAATGAAATATGGACCTACAAAGTATCAGGCAGCATTATAACAATGATTTCTCTTCTAACTGAAAGTATTAAGTAACTTACACGTATAAATAACTTTATACGTGTTATTTGTTTAATTATATTATTTATTGCAAAAACAAACAATTTATTTGTGCATCTTATTGATTTCTTACAATTTCATCTAACAAGTGGATTTAAAAAATTGTCTGCAGTGGTTATGTCATTGCATTTATCGAAAACAAATATTTAATTCATTTACCAATACATAATTCATTTAAGAATTGATCATTCTACAACCATTTTGAAATATCTACATCTACAAAAATTCTATGTTCGGGAGTTGGAATCTCGAAAAAAGAAGAATATTTTTCTACAAATCAGATATTGCAAAAGAACATTAAAAAAATATTTTACATAACAGCGAGTGTGTGCATTTTATTCAATTTGTTTCATACAAGCATCAACTTTTCGAATATTACATTTTACATAAATGTGAACTAATTATAGTTACTAATAATAATTGATAATAGTTAATATTATCAATAATATACCGAATACGTACGCATACAAAAACAGTAAAAAAAAATTCTATTCCATACCAGGGATTAAAGATTGTCGTTCAGAAATATTTTGAAAAGCTATTCTCTGGTTCGATACACGCACTTCGTCTTCGTTAAGAATGAATGCAATCACTTTAGTCCCTATCAGCTCTCTAAACCTATCGTAAAGCAACTACTCCTTCGACGTCGGAGACGAGCAAATATCTTCCAGAAGAGCTGACAGAAGAGAGAGAGCGAGACAGAGAGAGAGAGAGAGAGAGAGAGAGATAATTTCCTTCCGCTCTTGAAAAAGGGCATGTTGCCAGATTTTTCGTCTGGCGCAAGCCGAAGAGTAAGAACGCTAGATATTTTGCCTCCAAGCAATGTGAAACGAGAGAAAAAATAAGGAAGAAGAAGGGATAGAGCTCAAAAATGTAAGAAACGAGTACCCGATACTATGAATTTCAAAGTGCAGGGGTACGTAGAGAGAATGCCAATGATGCCCGCAGGCGAAAATCGGTTATTGTACGTCGGCTCTTGTCGAATAACGCGCTTCCAACATCGGCTCTTTTGCATTTTAATTTACGACTACTGTGGTGGTGCAAAGGGCGGATACCGATGCCCATACTGATAATACTGTATCTGGCCGTTGCCTGTTATCTTACTTTTTAAAGTAGGGTAGCTTTTAAAGAGTAGCAATTGATTAATTAAAATGAATTACGATTTCTACAAAAGACAATACAATTGAAATAATAGTTTAAAGAAGGAAAGAATTTTTTAAATTCTTTTGTTAAAAATTAAAAATTCCATTTGTTTAATTTACTTCTGCCTGCATTTATAGTCAGATCCAGTACGGGAAATGATGGTATTCTCTATGCACTAGCAATGCTACTACTATAAACTGAGTCACCAAGTTTTATAATTTAGTAGAGTGGACGAGTTGATGCGGGCACATAAAAAAGATACAATACTTGTGTATTTCAGTACAAATACTCATATGGATAATATATACAGATATAATCCTACACCAATTATATTTACACCATTTATTCGCCTAATTATTTATAGTAGCTAACTAACCGAGTCTTACGTAATATCTGAAAAGTTTTACATTATATTATTTTATTATTTAACTTATCCCACTTATCCCATAGTATTGAATAGAAACAGCTTTTATTCATGTTCTCTGAATTTTATTTAAAAAAAACTGAGAAAAAAGAAACTATTTTCATGAAATTATGATAATTCATCCTTAAGAAGAATTATTTCTCCATTCTAGCAATTTTCTACCTCTAAACAATTTATTTCTTTACCTGCTTAAGTTTTATAATATTTATTTTATTCAAAAATATCAAACAGAAATTTGCATTTGGTAAAAATTTCGAATTAAAAAGTAATGTAAATAATTTCATAAAATAAACTATAATGTATCAACGAATACCTTTACATATTAATTTTATATCTTGGTTTTTAGAAACCTTCATTTTTTAAATAAAATTCTGTAAAAATATTACGTAGAAAACCTAATTTATCTTGAAAAAAATGACATACCATACACATATAAATAGAAGCTTATAAACACATGTAAACACGAACTTCAAAGAAAACATAATTGTTGGAAATATTCACAAATATTCTATTCATAAAATATATAATATCAACTAGTATTTTAAAAAATGCATTTTCCTCGCCTTTCTTTTAGATAGACAAAGTTTCAAATGTCAAATTTTCACGAAAATGAAAGAATTGTCAAGTCGACACATGTAAACACAAACAGTTCAAAAATATCATCAAATACAGTCAAAAAGAAAAAAATATACATATATACAGATACACATACATGTATAAATATTTTAATTTATTTTTATAATTTTACTGAATAACAAGCGAACGGATTCATAAAAACTTCAGAAAAGCGGAACACGCGTGCGTTTCATTCACATATGAAAGCTGTTATTTTAGACACTTAATGTTCACAGCATATCGTATCCAGGAAGGTCACAATTGGTAAACAAGGTGAACAATCACCAGACTTTATTACACACATGTCAGTAGAATAGTATGGTATACATATGGATGGAGTCGGCTCGCAGGGCTTTGGTTTGTCGACGATCCCAACTGTGACGATACCAGTTGGACGTTTCTGCGGCTTATTATTACAATCGTCTCCTATTCAATCATGAATTTATTAATATTTAAATAAACTTTTATTCATAATTATAATTTTCTTTATAAATTAACTGTTCCGCACTATTTTTAATTATAAGTAGGGTGCAGCAGCTAATAATCTGTTTTAAATTGTTTATATTGTTCAATACCGAAAGCATATACTAACGTATATGCTTTCATATACATTTGAATACGTAAAATACCTTAAAAAAAAAAGTTTTTTAACGAGACTTCTTTTTATGATAAATGTACTTCCTAGATTTTACGTCGAAGAATTAATTTCAGAAGTTTACTTATTAATTTGTATTTCTTAGACTGAACTGTTTTAAAAAATTGTATTATATTACGATTCTAATTTTTTATCTTATGGAAATATTCAATAAGCTTTTGGATTGCAAGAATAAAAATGACACACTTCTCTTTTCATTTCACAAGCTTGAACAATCTAAATTATAATGTCGATATTTTAACTTACATTTTTATTACAAGTATGTATGAAAGCGTTAAAAAACTAAATTGAAAATTAAATTAAAGCTAAACTCCGCTACTTTCTTCTCTTAACTTTAGTTTATACTTATTCAGTCGTTCAGAATATAATGTCATACAATGAAATGAACAAAATTTGAAATCCAAATAATATCTTTCTGAATATATAAGCTTGTAAAATGTACTTATTAAAATGGTATTTATTATGAAATTAAAATAGAATGTTTTAAAATTAATTCAAACAAATTCATTTCAAAATTCCGCTTGTATGTCTTACCCTTGAATATCTTCTTCTTCTTGCGTATCTTACGTCCTCCGCTCTTTTGCGTGTTCTGTGTGCCCACCGTGTTCGTATTTTCCTTGAATAGTAGCCTGTACCTTTGGTCGTCGGTGCAGGTACACACTACAGTGCAACTATCCAATGGTTTAGGGAATGGTAGATCGCGCCTCGGCTTCCCCGGTGCTTCCAACTCGCAACACTCGTACGGCATAGCGAGATTCGTGTGCTCCTGCGCGTAGAAATACGAAATAGGGCCACGATAGGGTTTATCGACCTCCGCGATGACGCAGTCACCTAAGTGACTTAGCCGGATATAGAGCTTCAGGTATGAACCTGTTTTCTCTTGAAGAGTGTAAGTACCCTTGATAGACCTGCGAATGAAAGATTTTCACATCAATCCGCTTAACGGGAGTGTAAACTCTATCTGAAGATGATTATTATCGGCTATAGATTTTGGGAATTCTGATGGCTTTCTAGGATTCAACAATATGAATATCTTTATCAGAGAAGAATTTTAAAAAATCACATAGTACCTATATTGATTATTGTTAAATATTTTATTTCCTTCCGTAGTAACGTACGTAATACTGACGGTTGTATCCGCGCCACACATGTGTATGTAAGTACACTCGTGGGTACATTACGTACATCGTTGATAATGTAATTATAATTCCTATGAATTCATAATTTAACAGTGATAATTCTTTAAAGTAGAGTCAGATATTTGCTATTATAAATTCTCGGCTTAAATCCAACGATAAATATTTCAAGAGAATCGTACATTTTATATGAGAATTTCTATACCATCTTTTGATCAAAAAATTGAAACTTACTAATTCGTACGTGTAAAATTATTTAAAATTTTTCAATTTAATAATGTATCTGAATATTTATTTAAAAAAAAAATGATAATAAAAGAATGTTCAACGTGAAAAAGTGGTATTTCGTTGTTTCAGATTATCATGCAACTATTGTATTAATCGGTCACAGATTTTAATTCGAAAATCATGAAAACGTGTAATGCAAAATTCTTTCAAATCTTCTTTAATAAAGCTAGTATTTATACGCATAGATATAATTTCTAAAGAAATATATGTAAACTGAATTTAAATGACAGTACTTAGAATGAAAACGTACGAGCGACATAATTTTCATCTTATCATTTTATTTATATTATATTTATATTATCATTATTTATACTATATCAACATATTTTCTAACAAGGGAGGTATACTAGGTGTTCAATATTCATTTGATTAGCTTTGGAATACGTTATAAACATGTAAAAAGTAATTTATATCTTTTTCACCTTTAAAATAGCGAGATAATGAAGTGAAAGCAATTATTGAAGTCAAGAGTATCAAGTATCGATTTTATGATTTTCTAAACAAAAATCGAGTGTAAAATTTCTTTATACCAAAAAATTAAAAATGGAATTTCCTTAATCTGTACGTCATTTTGTCTTTTGTCATTACTAAAAATCGCTTCATTCCCTTTAATTAATTTCTCGAAGATAACAAAAGATTTGTAACTCTCACTTTTCAGTTTACTATTTCTCTCAAACGGAATCAAATAAGTGCTGAACACCCGAAATTCCTTTATTATTCAAATTCTTACAGTCGAATAATGATCACTAGTCACCGAAATAGCCATTAATAGTTACAGTATAACGTGAAAAATTAATTAAGCCAGGCTACAACGGCTGATTAACAGAACTCCATAGAAATATGAAAACTGAGAATATTAAAATCTGCCAGTGTAATTAACGAACTTCGAAATAGGATCGTGCTTATGGATCAGATTCAGATAATCCTTGAGTTCGTCTCTGAGTTTAAGTTCCTCGACAATGCCATTAAACAGGTCGTTAACGTCAACGGAGATGCAGCCAAGATTCTTTACATGACCGCCCTCTACTTCGAAATAGCGGGAGATCTCGCGACGTGCTTTAACCAGTATTGCGAGGCCTTCGGACTTCTTTGTAAGACTTGACTCGGTCAAAGAGAAGACAACGGACTTACCGCCGTGGAAGAGCTGCTCCTCACCAGTCGAGCCGTGATACTCCCTTCAAGTTACATGATCCAAGTTAATTGAAATCACGTTAACCGATGTCCTCTGATGTCCAAGTTTTCGCAAAAATATTTTGTGTTTGGGTTTTACAAATGAAAACAGTGACAATTATCTCCGATTATTTAGTTTTTCAATTAAATAACCATAAAATTTAAAACAGACCGTTTCCTTCTTTCATTACTGACAAAGGCTAGTGAAAGGTCTTATTTCCGGGACGTACAATTATTTTTGCTTACATCAAGTATATTTGATGTAATATTAAATTAGACCTTATACCGGGAGTTAAATATTTATACTTATTAAATATTAAAATTTATAATAATAATAAATAAATATTAAATATTTATTTATAAATATCAAATAAAATCCACTTTTTTCAAGAAATCGTCTATATTTACAAGTTAAATAAATATAAATTCATAACAATGTAAATTGAAATTATGAAATATGGAATAGAACAAAGTACGCTAAAATTAGTAAGTTACTCGTAGTAAATGTGAAACTATCTTCATTAGCAATGAACCATGTATTATTAATGATTCATTTATTCATGCAAGTAGTAATTCAACACATTGCGATAAACCTCAGATACTAATTTCAATATTAGTAGTAGACGTATCAGTTTAATTATTTTATAATGAATGATTATTGTATAAATTATAAAATCATTTTCAAATGTAGAAATCTAATATTATAAAAACAAATTTTTATTTTTAAATTAGATTATCTTTCCATATATTAAAAAATCATGGAGTGAATAAATTAATAGAGTAAGTTGTTAATATTTAACCAGAGAAAAATGAAAAATTTAATTATATATAATAAACGTTTTTTGTCATTGCGAAACTACTCGTATTTTTTCAAATTCAAAATATTATGACATTAAAATGAATTTCCTTCAATAAATTTTCTCACGTCACAAAGTTGTAGTTTGAAAATATTGCTATAACATATCATTACTTTAAACTAAGTAATAAAGAAATAACATTCTTAAATTACTGAAGTAAAATATGAAATTACTGGGCTGCAATTTCATTGGTTAAAAATAATATACATTCATAAGAATTTTTCGATCCACTTTTAAATTTCATAGAATAATAAATTATTAGTATTCGTTAATAGGTAATTAATATCAATATAACTTCCAACTAAGGTATGAAAAGTTGAAAGAGTATTTTTTGACCAGTTAAAACAAATGTCTCATCTGTACTTGTAATCGGATCGTTTTGGCATGATATCGATCCACTCGTCGTCGAGGAAGCAAAAGCTTACGATGAATTTGCTTGTGATAACGTCATCGAAAGGACTAGTATTTGGCACGAACAACTATCGAGAGATACGTTTATAGGTAAAACAAGTTTCAACTGAACATAAAATTGAATGATTTTGGCTTCTTCACAATATACATTTGTTTACAATTAAATATTATTAAATAATGATAATTTTCTATTTTTTTTTCATTGTTTGCAATAAGGATTGCAGTGTGTAAAATCTTTTTCTTTTAATAAGAAAAACTTTATTGATTTGTTCCTAACGCATATGGAACCTGCAGATATCAAATTTATGTATTATTATTGCCGACATTTAATAGATACAAAAGTTAATTATTGTAAACTAACTGAAGTATCAAATATATAGATATTTTTCTAAATAGGTTTAAAATTAATTAGGTAGTATTACAATCGAATTATAATAAAAATAAATATAATACATTATTCAGTGTTTTAAAAGTAATTGAAAGTATTTTAAAATCTTCTATTATTTCTCATGAATCAAATGCGTTATTTGAAGGAAGCTTTTTATATTAAAAAAAAACTAACCTTTTCCACTGCAACCTCTAGCATCATAATAAGCGAATCGCGATTTATAAATAAAGAGGACATTTCGTTTATCAGTTGTGTTTACAATTTAAAACTAATTTTGGAATTGGTTTCGAAATTTATCAATATTCAAGTTAAAATTTTCAAATTAGGAGCCTAATAGTTTGTATTTTAATTTAGTTATTTTATATCCAAAAGTAAATCTGAAGTTAGATCCTAAAAAATACGGTAGTTAACTTCAAGTACAAAAAATAAGTTGAGAACTAATGAAATAAAAGCTTGTCATACTATCTGCATGTAAGCATCGATAATAATTTTTCAACAATAAAAATAAAATGATATATATTATAAAAAATTTATTCTGATAAATCGTTTTATTTGCAAATTCCATACAAACTAGACAGAGATGCTTTAATCGTAAGAAAGCGATTTCCAAAAAATGTATCAATTTTAATATTCTCTTTGACATATAAATATTTATTTAAAGATTTACCTTAATCATAAATTGCAGAGGCAATTGAAATCTATTTTTTTACAAATATATGCTTCATTTAGTAGAGAGTTCTTGTGGTATACTAAAATTCTTAAACATATTTCTTTTGTATAAGATATTCATATGTGACTCAAATGTATATAAATTTACATAAAAATATTTAAAATTATTTAAAGTATGATAATTTAGTAAATTGAATTCTAGAGAAAAAATTATGAAGGCTTGCCTGTCCAATGTAATCTCATTTTAAATTTATATGTTGAAATATGTTTTTCTATGAACTCAATAGTTAACGAGATTAAAATATATAAGTACTAGATATTAAAATAAAATAGAACCAAAAAATTAATTTTCCAATAATATTTGTTGTTAAAAAAATACGATTAGATCTGCAAATAATCTTTCTTACGTTTAAAAGATGTTAATAAATTTTAAAAATCTATTTTCATTATATTAAAAGTGTTGTAACTTGAAAAATTAATACCTTTCTTACTTAGAACGTAAACGTGTACTGCAAATTTGATATAAACCAAATATATCTTAATATAAATTATTTTGGATTGAAGTGAAATTAAACTTTGAAATAAAGCAGAACAATTCAATAATGATAATAGAAATAATTTTGAAAAATTTGTCAATATCTGCATTGTATTTCAATTTTAATCAGAGTAGATTTTTAATGGTACTTTGTGATTGTAACTCTATCTAAAGTAAAAACATTAATTACAGCGAAAATAAGATATTACTCACCTTATCAATAAAACGATAATTTAATTATACGAATTCCACGGATATGGCAAAGGAAAATCTTAATTATATTTTATGAACATCACTAAAATTACATCCAAAATGAAATTTATCTCTGATATCCCGATAGAGTCTTATATACTCGGCATATAATTAAATTTACATAACTAAATGCTCCTTGACGCTGAAGCTACCCTCAAATATAGTATTTACAATTCATATTAATTTTCAAAGTAACTGTTTCGTTTCTAAATAATTATCCATTTACGCTAATCCATGTAAATTCAACATAAAGATTTCATCAGACATAAAATACCTGAGTTCTATGGGATCCAGAAGACACTTTCAATCTTCCAAGTTCTGCATAAACCAATAAAAAAAACGTGCGGCATCGACTTTGACGTTATCTATACCACTCTGATTCTGATTTGATAGAACCCATATATGTCCCCTTCACCTCTCAAGCAATTCACGAACGCTAGTTAGAGTATAAAGAAAAACGCAGCAGCGAACGCAACGCAAGCTTGAGTTCTTCTCCCGCGAGACTACAAAAGAAGTGGAGTTCATGCACCAGAAGAGAAGCTGCTAGTTTATCTAGCTAACCGTACTTCTTATAGAAGGGCAATTTATGGAGATATTATATTCTCATTAACGTCAGCTACTTTCCTGTCGGCCTTTCCTTGGCATCTTCTTACTTCGAGCTTACTCTGCTTTTTAGTTTTTTCGTGCATTCTTTTTTCAAACAAACACGCCGTCCGCTCTACAAAAGCTCGAATGATTACTTTTATTCTGGAGACTTAAGTAAAATAAATATTTCATTGAATTTAGAAGTAGAAGAATTCCAGATCTATTTATTATTTTTTTGGAAAATATATATCAGACTACTTAATTTGCTATTTAAGTGAATGTTATAACAAAACTCAGAGTTTGGTCATATCGATAATTTTAAGCTACGAAAAATATTATTATTAACAGTTTTCAAGTGCTCCCCTCCCATAGAAAATTTATTTAAAATAAAATATGTAGATTATTTCTGCTAGTCTTGTATGATTTTGACGTACAAACTAGTTTCATAATTTTAATTTTTTTAATTTACTAAATACCATCTTGAACGTTAACGATAAAGCTCCACGAGTATATCTATTTCTTTTTATGAATATATTAATCACTAATATATCCGATAAATTTTATTCCTAGAAATCATAAATTTCGAAGAAATATTTCTATTACTAACGAATCCTGAATTCTCTATAAAATATCAATTCATTTTGATGATAAGAAATATATTATATTTCAGACTTTTGAAACTTACAATTATTTCTTTATCGATAAATTACAGTCAGCGTTGTCGTAATTAAGCTATATAATTTTTATATGTAATCTCAGATAAATTGTATAAATATTGAGAAGTTATGGAAGAAAAAATGAATATAAAATGAATCTCATTATAGACCGGAAAGATAAAATATTAAAAAACAATTGATTCTCGTTTGTAAACCATTCTTTGTATGAAAATTTGAGAATAATTTTGTAATAAATTTTGTATAGGAATGCTTTAAAAAAGCATGTTTCTTTATCTTGTGGATGTATCGACAGCAATGGATAATCATTCAATAGGAATATGCAATCCACTGAAATATAAAATTTTACCATCCACGAGTATTTGATTTTAGTAAAGAAAAACTGTAACTCTCAGTCTCAATTCTTCATTGGCGTTCCTGTAAGCACAAATGACATATCGTGCCCTTACATTATTCAGAATTTCTAATATTATAATTTCTAATATTAGGTGGTTTCCTTTTTTATTGATTTATCATATTTCAAATGTATTTGAAATACGGTAATGCAACGCTAGAAATCAAAAGAGAATCACTAAAAATATTCATTACAGTTTGATTATGGTTGAATAAATTAACTTTCTAGGAGTACCAAGTACTATACGAAGCTAGCTTATTTAGCTTATTATTATTTTTAACAACAAAACATTTAATAATGCAAACTGTTTAAACTTAACTAAGAATGGCAACTTTTTCACTAACGCCGTATAAATATGAAGAGAAAACAATACGTAATGCTGGTTAATAAGAAGCTCAAAACCAGTTTTCTACCATAAGCAAAAAATCAGACAAACCGAGAAATTCTGTAACTCATTAGCAAAATTAAACTTATAGAGAAAATAACAGATCAAATGCAATACATTCTCGTGTCAAATCTATTAAAATCGGTTAGCGACAGACGCAAATGACGTATTTCCAGGGATGAGATCGAATACGTGACTTGACGAACTATTCGCTGCTTTTGACTAGTTTCAAGCGTAACACTCGACGTATTGACGATCAGCTTTAATTATATAATTAAGCACCTACGCTTCATTGATGGTACATGTAGAGGGAGGACTGAAATACGAGAGTAACTCTTACATGAATCACTGGTTTATATTGGAAAGGTGTAGTTGCAAATACAATGTATACAACGAGACAACGATTATTCGCAAAAAAACAGATATATATTTTTTTTAATTTTATCTTAATTCGTGATGATTTTCTTTTAAACAGAGCAAATATTGCCAAGTGAGTGCCCCAATGTATTTCTAATAATTTTTACATGGTTAAAAAAAATATCCATAACGTCCGATATCACGAGCTAATGGATATTAAATAATAATTAAGAAAATTAATCAATATTTTCAGCTTCATATTTATAATTTCAATCGATTATTACAATACAAATGAGAATTCGTTGATTAGATTCTAATGTTGGATACATATTATGCTAAATCATTATGACGCTACAGTAAATTATATCATCATTAATGTAAAATGTATTTTTAAAATACTTCTTTTATTAATTACTGTTACCCTTATTATAAAGAATAACCAATTCGTTCAATTTTTTTCTTCCGTGGCATAAGCTATCTAAAGTAATTGATTGCAAATCGATGGTAACTTAAAACTCGGTAGACACTCCAAAAGTAAGCCACATGCAAGCGTAATTAGACCGATTAAGCGCACTGTGACTCTTCTTGCTAACTAATCTTTATCTCTCTTTACAACGCCGCTTCTCTCTCTTTCTTGACCATTGACGTAATCATTTATGTTCCTTCTTCGTCGGAAACTAACGAGCCGAGAAACGCCCGCTAAAAGAAAGAGAAAAAACATTGAAGAGAAAAGGACGTTGAAAAAAACACGAAGAGAATTATTCCAATACAGCGACGAGCACTGCGCTCGCGAACTCAAGAGTGAAATTGGGATACTTGAGCAACAAACAAGCCCTTCCTTATTTCTATACTGCCGCAAGCGATCCGCAGCTCTTTTAGATGAGAGGAAAAAAGTCGTGTATCGCGCAAGTAGCAGCGAAACGACTGTAGAACGCCACGGGAATCGCGATGTCGCTTATTTCCCTTGTTCGCGGTCCTTCTTTTTGCTGCTCTGGCCTTTGGGACAACGAGATAGTGTCTACCCTTTACTCTTCCTTTCCTCTTTTTTGTCTCGTTCATGTTCAAGACGTTTTTCACAAACCGCGTAAAATAGGGGGGTTTTCCGTCGCGACTTGGCATTCGGGAAGAGTAAACCAAGCAAGCAAGTCTCTGTTTTGCCGATGTGCTGGTGTTTTAGGAGCTGAATAGTCAAAGAATTTTCTTGCGCCCGTCCTTGTTTCCTCTTTTTCTCTTGCACAGAACTTCGGTAATTATCTGCGAAATATTACAAATGAAAATGTAGTTTTTAGCAAAGTATTTTCTTTATTACAATTAGGAATAAATGTCGCTGTTTAATATCAGCGGCAAATCATTTGAAAATTTTATTCTTTAAGGAAACATTGTTATAATAAACGAATGATACTTAAGAAAAACTAAGCATAATAATAATTCGCATACAAACTACCTAAACAATAGGAAATTTAGTAACGTTTATTTTTTAACTTTTTTAGCATCGTGATTAAACGTCATTAGTTACGTTGAATAAGCAAACCCACCTAGAATGGCCTTTTAATAGTCAAATTAAAACATGATAATTATATATTTTTCTTATTAAAGCGATTATTTTTAAGCTTAAAAAATGAATACGACGTAAAAACTGTAAAATGTAAATAAAATGGATCTGCAAAGTATCTACATCACGTTTACGTCAACAAAATAGATTTTTTTTTATAAAAATTTATTAGAATTTCGTGACGCACGTGTGTAAATTTTGAAATTTGTGATGTATTTGTCATCGTTGAAATTATCGAAATATCAAGAATAAAAGAATTTGTTTTAACTATCCTACTTTATACTTTTTGGTATTTATTTTATAACACTGCTTACAACTTTTACCTGAACGATATATTTATTTATTAAATATATTTATCTATAAACCATTAATTATCTGCATATACGACTAAATTCATTAGTATTCTTTCTTTGTATTAGACAAAAAAGAGCATTCGTTTGAAATTAAATTAGTTAAAAAATTTATGTTCAAAGTAGCAAATGCGATGAATATAGACGGATATAATTATACTTGTTAGTAGTTGCTTATTCTAATTTCTTTGAATATAATTACAAACTGAATGCATGGTTATATGTAGGCAATTTCATTATCGTATCATACTTGCAATAACTCATTAACAACTAAGTCGACTCTGTAACCGTATGAATAAAAATAGATTTAAAACTTTACCAACTGCTATATCTGGTTGTTACAAACAATTCATAGTGTGATCCATAAATATTATAAAAAAATGTATTTCTGAATATGTAAACTAATTTCAATAATCACAGGGTACATATACGTATAATTATTATTTATATTATTAATAATATAATTATGTTATAGTAATAAAAAATTAATTAAATCAATTACATCATTATAAATATTTTTTCTATTTGTATATTTATAATACAATAATGTTTTCCTTTTAAACACATTTCTAGCACACTTTAATTGTACATTATTCTTTTAAAGTGTTGAACTTCTATTAAAAAAATTGTTTTTCACCTATTAAAAATTGAATGTATAAATTATATACGAAGACACGTATTACTAATAGTTATGCATTACTAATAATTATGCATATAACAAATGAAATAAAAGTTAATAGTTATTAATATGATAACAATACAAGAACAATTTAACTTGTAAGAGAGTTCATTTAAATAAATTAGCTTAATTTGTCTTATTGAAATATATATATATTCATACGACATCTGTTAAATAACTATGAATATAAGGAATAAGTAAAGCCATACTGCCTTACGACTTAACCCTGTGTAACAGCAATTTTCCTTTTCAAAATCGCTCACACTAAGTAAGAAAATATATACCTTCGGTATTCGATATCTAATCAGAAAATTATATTACTTGAAATAATTATATATTCAATTTATTTTAATCAACCAATACTTTTTTTAGATCCAGTGATACATCTGCAAGCTAACAGTAATAGTTATCAAAATAAACTTTACTTTGATACATAATATTTGAAATAAAATCTTGAAATTTCATACATTGTCTTGTTTGGATTATTAATTCTCAAACTACAACTAATATTATAACGTGTATCTCAGGTATAATAATATTTAAAAAGTAACTATGTTATTTAGTAATATTATTGTCGTTTAAAATCCTTAAAATTGATGTATCTATATGAAGTATCTATATATGATGTATCTATATGTTATGTATGTATAATGCTCGATATAAAATAAATGTAAACTAACCTGGAATAATGTAATATTTTTATTTTTATTTCACAACAAATGAATGAGAATTGTAAATAATAAAGTATTTAAAGTATATGATAAATCAGTTTTAATGAATAAAATAAATTCGCATAATATTCAAGTTCTTTGCGACCTTTTAAAAAAATTAAACTGCAGTAACGAAAGTCTTAAAATAGGAGGTCACTTGCTTAAGTAAGAAAACTATAATTGCATTTTAATTAAAATCTATAAGCCAGAAGGTACATATTTTCCCGGTAAACGAAAGCGCAAGTACCTACATGAAACGGGAAAATAGTCAACAGCTGTGGAAAACTAATAGAGTTCAGCAACTAAGTCTTATATGGAGAATCGGTGACTCCTGGCTCTCTCTAATCCTGGTGACGAGGTTATATTGCACGGACCAAAGGCAGTATATAAGGGCAGCGGGAGAGAAAACGCTCGATTCGCGTTGAAAAATCCAATTTTCGTTGGATTAAGCTCTGACGTGCCAGAGAGGGATGAGAGTGGCCCGAAGAGTACAAGGAGACTCCGCGGACTAATCTTCCTCGGCTAGGATCCATTCGCTTTCCATCGTCCTTCTCCTACTTTTAGACTTCGTTCGCCTTCTCTTCAGTTTTTCATTTTTCTCTTTTGCTTTCTCATTGAACCGAGTCTGAATGCCAATTCAATTAACACATTCAAGCGATCAGTTTGGGTGACTACATATTGCAGACGGAAATTCGGAGAAAAATCGTAGAAAGATATTTTCGCTGCAATTTGCTTGCATGATAAATGTACTATCGATAATTTATTATTCAATAAATATCTGTCAGATTTCTAATGTATAATATGATTAATTCTCCATAATCTTGCGTTATTAGAGTCATGAATTTTCAAATAAAAAGGTGGTGGAATAATTCTTATGTGAGTATATTTTATATTAAAATGATCTTGCATAGAATAATTTTTGTTAAAATTGTTCAGATAGAGATTAATTATTTTTCTAAATTATGTTATCGCATGTATTAATTATATTGTTCATTAGTGTAATGCTGCGAGTGGAGTTTTCTATTTGATTGTGTATTTATAATTTACTATATCACACCCTTTTTCAAACATCCATAATTTATATAATTACTATTTACTTTTTATAATGTAAATCAAGTTAAGCAATATTTTAAATTATTAATATGATTTATATTTTAAAAATTATTTCGAATAATCAAACTAATAGAATGAAATAGTTACGTAAAAATTTGAAAACAATTAATCAACGTTATGATAAATAAATTTTTAATATTAATAGATTTATAAACGTAAATGTTTTAGTCTAGAAATTAATATGTAATAATTTATGCATGTTGCAAAATATTATATCAATACCACATAACACTACAATTCAAACGCTAACTTAAATTACTTGAAGAAGACTTCATTCGAGTATAAAATAATTAATGTTTGTTAAATAATATATTTTGTGTAAGTGCACTTTTTTGGACATTATACGTTGTACTGATTACTCGTGAATATTTGTTTACATTTAGATTTATAATTTATATCGGAATTCATTTTCTTTAATTTAAATTTAATTCAATACTGTGTATATTTCTAAATTAATTTTTCAGAATTGTACCATTATATACTGGTTTTGTAAAAATGATAATAAATAAATAAATAAAATATAAATATGTACATATTAAATAGTATTATCATTATAAAATAATATTATATAGATCGAATGGAAAATTATCTCAAATAAATTGGATTAAGCAAATAAAAATACTGATAATTCCTAATGAGCAAAAAGTAATATTGATATTTCTACTTAGAATAATGTTTTTCCATCAATATTACAAATTGCAAATTCCGTAGCAACTCTAATGGGAACAAAGCAGAAAAACAAAGTTATCCTCGAGAGAATGGAAATGGCATGAATATTGGTATTAGCAGTAGAACAGTACGCAGAAGTTCAACGGAAATCTCATTCAATTATACTTATATGTATATAATTCCACCTGCTGCTGCAACGACTGTGCACGTATGTGTGTACACACCACATAGCGTTTCATTAGACTAACATTCTATTGAAACTATTTTGGTACCAAATGCCCAAAGGATTCACGCCACACTTCACTCGACACTGTTCCACCTAAACATTCTCGCCTGCGGAATTAGTCTATCAACGAGAAAAGAATTCACGGCTTTCTGTAAACAATGCCACAAGAGCTTCTCTTCACTCTTAGAGTATTTACAATTGTAGAATTTAATAAGCTATAAACAACAATAAATACAGCTTGATGAATGGACCGATTAAACTGTCGATATGGTCACTTTCTCATGGAATCTTTGCCGTTAGATTATTCATTAAAAACGTATCTTGTTAGCCTGCTATATTGATTTTTTACTTTTCCTTACCAGATCAAAGTAATGAAATAATACATTATATTATTAATAATTAATTTGTATACGAAAACCAATTATGATATAGTTATATTTAAAGATCCAATAAAAAAATTACATTGTAACAAGTTTGAAAGGATATTATTCGTTTAATTTTTACTAATCCATTTAATTAGTTAAACTTAATAAATATACATTTGCTTATATAAAGATTCTTTTAAATATTTTAGATACCTGAAATGTTTAATGCAATGACAAATTAAGGCAATTTTTATATTATTAATTAACTTTATACATAACAATATTATCAAAGATATATTAAATATATAAATTTTGGTGAATTTTATTTATTCCTTTACCTCACTATTATCTTCATTTAAATGAATAAAATAGTAATCAAAAATTCATAAATTTCTTCAAAATAATAATATTAATATGTTAAATTGAATATGGATATTATTACCATGTATTTTTCATAAAAAAGATGAAAAAAAAGATCAAAAGCCTGCCATAATGAAAGAAATGATCATGAGAAAGCCAATTTATAATTTAAAAACTATTTTACTATTTTTTTTATATTTTTTACTATTTTTACAATGTATTTTCTTAATCTGAATTATTTTAAATTCATAAAATAGATTCATATACTTTCATTCCAAGTAATATTAAACAAACTCACACTCTAAATACAATTAAATTAATTTTCAATATATATATATATACGTAAATAAATGTAATTTCTTTAAAAAAAATCTTATCTATTTATATTTATTTCAATTTTAATAACCTAAATAATAATAATAATAATAATAATAATAAACGTTCTTAAAATACCGGAAGTTACTATTATATTAAAAAGCTTTCAACCAAATTGACATTAAATATGATAAATTTTGATACATATATTTTTAAATGATCAGAGGCATGAAACAAAATTACTTTATTACATTTAATGTAGTTATAGAAGAAATTTGTATCATTATTCCATGCATTAAAAAGTAGATTAACTTCAAATATATATTATTTAAATATTCTCATTGCATAATTTACAATCTTGGTGAAATATTTATTCTATCTGTGTTTAAATGTAAGTGAACTTTTTACCTTCCATACAACTATAAAAATACTGGGTTTAAACAAATTTTTATACGTATTTATAAAGTTATTGGACATGATCTTAGTGAAAAATAAAAATGCAAAGAATATAAAGTCGTAGAATTATTAATAACTTCTTTTTATAACTGTTATTTCCATAAAATATTTCATCTATCTCATTTTAATAGAAATATTTATATGACTCATAGTAAATATTGGATTATTTTTAATTTTTAATTATTCAATATATCAAAAACAGGTTTATAGTATGTTCTAATAGGTAAATTAAATTTTTAAGATTATATTTTCATTATATATTATAAATCTTTCACGTATGCAGTAATAAATAATAATTATTATATAAATTCTATCGTCAATATAACGTACTTTTTTAATATACGTTTCAAATAATTTTCTGAATGATGTTCTAATAATAGATTATTTTTATTATTTTTATATGTAAAGAAGATATTTTCTTCGTATAGAAGATACAACTCGACTACAAGATTATTTAATTAAAATATAAATCATGTTTCTTAATTTAGAAAAGGTATTAATATACTTTTACTTTATAAATAAAATTTTGCTTTTATAAAATTTTAGTACAGTTGTCTATTTATTATTGAGGAGATTAGTGTCGCAAGTTAATACAAATAAACTACTGTGTAAAATAAATGCATGAAAAATTAAACTTAATTCTGATAAATAAATTTTTTTTATACATATATAAATACACATCGCCACTTCTAGTACGGGTCTTAAATATCTGCATGGCTGACATAAAAGAAATAAATTATTTAATTTCTTTAAAGAAACATTATAAGAAGCAAATTTGTAAAAGTACTTCCTTAAGCAATAAATTTTGGCAGTTTTTAAAATAATTTCTGCGAATTTATAACTCATAATCTTCGTATTTATTTCATATTGTATACATAATAAGTTTTTTATTCGAGTTATATTTCTACTACACATATGAATATTTTATATGGTGAAATTTACGCAGACACCCGTATAAGCTACTTGAACATCTGAAAAATAAAAATTCCAATTTTACATCAACGTTCTTTAAAGGAAATATCAATAAGTTACATTTTTAACTGAAAATAAATTATGATTTTATACTGAATATAAGGTTTAAGTGAAAAGTCAAGCAAAGTTGAATTAAGATAAAAATTAAAAATAAAATAACATTAAAAAAATGTCAAAATGTTTCAAAGTATTCTGAGCAAATCTAGAAGTATTAAATTAAATTTAAAAGAAAATGACAAAATGTAAATTATAATATTATATTTTATGTATATAAACTTGATCAAGAGAAATTTTTAATGTGAGATAAATTAAATACAATATATAAAATATTAATCATTAGAAATATTCTGTATATAGTAAGTTTTCATACATTTTGATTGTAATAGTAGCGCAGCTGAACTGAAATTATTGGCCATTTAAATTAAGTCAAAATAAAATTAACAAAATTAAATATCACATATCTTACACAATTTATGTTTTAAATCTATTACTTAATTAATGCAAAATAAGAAAAAAACTTATGTCAAAAGTAATAGCTAATACTTTGAAAATAATCTTCGAAACTCACTTGTTTTATAACACTTATTGTGGCATTTCAACTTAAATATATTAGTATACGTAACGTTATCGTTTCCACAGACTGGATTATAAATATCGATTGAGATACATTCACATTCCATTTCATTCGCTAGCACATTTTCCAACATGAAAAAAACTGAAAACACTAATGTTATCAGTGATAAGTAATATAATAAAAATTTAATAGCAGAATAAAAAAGACTAATAAATTATATATATAAGATAGTATATCATTTAAATTTAATAGTTTACTTACTAGCAACGAATATAATGAAATTTGTCTTGAACATTGTAAAGCAATATTAAAATTCAAAATAATGTGAGATTGAAACAAACTTTGGTTTTCTTTTATAAAAAACTTGTACAAAAGAAAAATGATAAGTAGAGTAGAACAAAACCTTATTTATATGCTTGAAACAAGGAAATAATAACTACGTAATAACTAGTAAAATATTTGACTTGAATAATAATTATCAAGAAAGATCTTTAATTATTCTTTTTGTCAATGTTGAATTTTATCATAAAAATATTTGTTATTCTACGATATAATCTTTAACTTTTATTATCTATATCAAAATAATAGTGAAGATTAAATATTAGTTAAATATCAGTACACGCAGTATAAATGTAATTATATTTTATAGTAGATACAGTGTCAGTATTTATTTCCACTTGTGACTATATAACTATTTGGATTGTATTTATTCGCACTTTTGTTAAATTACAAATAGTCACAATTATAAAGCTTTAAAGCTTTTATAACGTAGTGCTTAAATTCTTAGGCTTGAAAAATTATAATCTTAATAAAGAAAAATCATAACAATGTATTTACTTTCCTTATACGTTACTCAAGCATACATGTAGGCATACGCAAATGTATTTACATATTCTCTCTCACGAACTCTGTTCCCCTCAAGCAGCTAAGGTGTATTATGCAAACATAAATCATACAATTATCGTCATATACCGTTATCTTCCTAAACTAACTCCGGGTCCACATCGCATAATGTGTTGAAAATCATTCGGATAATCCGCGAGTCCCGAGCAATTTCTCACACAGGCCATTTGTCTTGCCCCATTTGAGCTGAACTTGGTTTCGAAAGCTTCATCTACGTGCACACGTTTGAGCTTCCGTCGAGAGTTTCCCCGTTTGCTGACGACGTCGTCAAGGATGTCGACGCGATGAGGTAAGAGGCTGACTCACATAGAGCACTGAATTAGCTGTCTCTATGCTCCGGGTGCGAGTGGGGTGAATGCTCGGGTTACGATTGTTCAGTGAGAACTTTGTCAGATCCACTTCTCCCTCGGGTCTTTACCCCTCTTTTTCAAATAAGTGTTCTATACAAGCACTGAGTAGAGCTGACGAGTTCAATTGTATGCAATGAAGAAGAATCGTTGATGATACCTTTAGGTGCAGAGAAATCAGCTTTCGTAATACAGACTATTATTTAGAAGTGTAGCAATTCGCAATTGATTTTACTCAACAAGCTATGACTTCTAATTTTCGTGATACTGACTTACTTTACTTTCACCACAGGCTTCTGGTTCTGATTCGAAATTTCTACGTTAACACGATTATGAATAAAAATACGTCTACGCATAATTGGTGCAGATCGAGTCGTGGAGACATATTCTCATGTCACTTTAAGTTACCTGTAATTGCATCAAAATGGAAAATGATCCTTAATATAATCCACACTTAAAAGCGCAATCTGTAAAACCAATCTGCTCTCGTACCATCCGCATTACATATCAGAAAAGATACTTGCGAGTTCCTAATTGCATATTCCCGTGGTCGGAAAATTCTCATAATCGATATTAATCAAATTCTATCTAGCTAATTAGGCAGATAACATCGACTAGCGAAATTATTATTTCATCGACCCGTTCTCCTCTCATCCCGGTATAATAATAAACGCGTCCATGTACAGTTGCTGACGCTCGATTATTTAGAAGTAGGGAAGGCAACTGCTGCCAAACCGGACGCTGTGTCGCAGGAACCACGTGTCATCGGCCATCCTGCATCAGATTAATTCCGCTGTATCATATGCACCTATACGCACGCACACACGCGCACAAGATTTATCACAAAAGTAGAATATCTCGAGACTGTAAGCATTAAAAAAAATTCCTAAAACTAATAAGGCTGCAAGTCTAACTTTATCCGACTTAAAAATAAATCAGTTCGGTTAAATGAAACTTGTCTTTTATTATAATAACTCACTCGATAGAAAGTAATAAATTGATTTATTTGAAAATGTACTGAAAAGAATTTTCTTTGAATGGACGTATTAAAGAATTACTTATAAAAGCGAAATTATAATTGAAAAAATTAAGAATCATTTGAAGAAATTTTTCTTATTAAATTCCATAACTATTGTAACATTTTTACAATATTGTTTTTAAACTCCTTTTTCTCGAATTATTACATTTTTCCTCTCTGCATAATTTTTTTGCAACCTACATATTGCTGTGCTCGCATTCGCAGTGAATATGTTTATATTTTGTGTATACATATGTGTGCATATATTTTTGCACGTAATCTAAGAAACGTGAACTGTACATAGAGATTCCACGACGTTGGAGATCAAAATACAGCGATTTTGCGGCTAAATAAGCAATACGGTATTTAATTTTCGCACTATACCCATGTTTACTTACCAAATATTGTACAAACATACTGAAATGAATGTTGCTATGCTAAAACATGTAATTATTTCTAAATATGATCAGCTCTTAGTGGTTTCACGAAATACATTTGTATATGTGAATTATAAGATAAAAACGTTAAAAAGTTTTTAATGTTATTGGTAATAGTAATTTTAACGTTAAGGTTTTTATTAGTATTAGATTTGATATTAGAAATACAACTGTATATGTATATATTTAAAAATTAAATTCTAGTTTTGTAGTAGAATTTCTTATTTATTACAAAAAAAGTAATATTTATGAAGTATACAGGTCAGTTCAAAGTGAGAATTTTTTGCTTAAAATCTAAGATCGGTGCGCAAAGTATAATAAATTCAGTAAAATTAATTGCTGCCTATCTAATTATCAGGATAAACCCTAAACCGTGTCTACTGATGTTCGAGTTTAAGGTCATAGATCGATCAATGCGTCTCGCTCTTTAAAAACTCCATCAAATGGCATACAGGAGAGGATTTGCGAAGTTGACGGACAAAATAGTATTCCCATCGGGATCGATCTCTCGCTCACTTTTCCGGCTGTTCAGATGCAATAGACATTGCGCGTATCCCTTGCGTAGGGAGTTCAGAGGAAGCAGAGAACTGCTATTCAACTGATCGAACTCGTAGAACGCAGTAAGTCTAAGGAAGGTAGCGAGGGTAGGAGGATGGAAGTGAGACAGAAATTATCGTCATAACTTCCAACGTAGCCCCGATTCGCCCGAACGACTCGCTATGTAATCCTCAATGAAATCATACTATGCACTTGCGAATAACCTTAGTGAAGTGCGTTGAAACGTTGTCGGTGTTATACCAAGCGGTCATCTCTGCATCAGTGTTCAGTTTCCTTGTTAAGCACTTTGATATTGCCTGTAATTCATTCAAAGAACTTTCCTCTTCAAGCGAAAATTATTAGCAATTGATTTCTATGGAAATTTCAAGACTCAAGCTAGTGATTCCGAATGGGAAATTTTAGCATTTCAATTTACTTTCTTTTTACACTCAGAATTTAAAAATGAAAGTTTTAAAGATACTCTTTTATAACAAATTTTATAGGAAAATATCTTAATGGATTCGCGTATTTTGTGAAGATTTAAAACAAAACATGTTTTTTTTAATAAAGATCCACTGTAAAAGTACGTTAAATGGTAGTTATTATTGTCAGATATATTTTTAACCTCTGGACCGATTTATTCTATAAAAAAATATTGCTTTTACATTATTACATTTTATTACATTAAGTACAAATAAATCTTTTCTTATTGCTAAACTACGGCCAAATGGAATTAAAAAATCTTTAGCTCTCACTTTTCCCTCGCAGAAACGAATGTAACGTCGCGTATGCTCGTTCTACTCAATCAAGTGCAACGGCGTACAACGAATGATAAAGAAAGAAAGAAGAGTGAGAGAGAGAGAGAGAGAGAAATCAAGGATTTCAGTCCCCTGAGGCAACGAGGAAGAAGGTAATCGTCTTGTGCCATTTGCAGAAACGCTAGCGTCAAGATTGACGATGTTGTTCTTCTAATGAAAACAAAATGGAAGTGAAAAAAATAAAATTAGCATAAAAAAGATAAAACTCAAGAAAGCCGAAAGAATTACAAGAAGGAAAATATTCGAAAAAAAGTCGTGTCACAATAATTTCCGTAAACGATCAAGGAAGAGAATGCTAAAGCTCTCTTAAATTACGATCTCTGGTCTCGTTGTGCTTATTTTCCAATTACTTTTTCCTTTTCTTCTCTTTTGATTTCAATCCTTTCATAAATGGAAAAATATAATTGTTCTGAATGCCATGGAAAAAATGCGGCCTAGCATAATTGAGTTTACAATGTACCGTGAATAAAATGTCAGAAAAGGGAGAGAATTTTTTATATTCTTTAAAATTTTTTGTTTATTAATAAAGAAATATCTTTATTCTTTGAAGCTTTTATTATAAAAATACTAAATTTTTATGCTACTGTATCATTCACTAGAGTTGTTTAATACTTTTCCAAAAATACTGAAAGCTATGCTTTTAATTTTAAAAGCTTATCAGCATGCAATACTTTTAAATATTTCTATATAGTTTTACACATTTCATATTAATAATATGTTAAATTGAACTTTAGTGCAATACTAGATAAGAAAATTGATTGGTTACAAGTTATTCACAATTCAAGCTAAAAATATGTATAATACTATAGAAGTCAATTTATATTTGTTGTATTTCTTAATATGATTTATTTCTATCGACATAAGAATTGTTAAGATGAAAGTATTTAGTATAAATGTAATAAAGGTAGTACATTTTAGGATAATGTTTACTGTAATCCACAATAACTTAAGAAAGCTGACAAATTTACTGTAATTCTTTGACGAAACGTGTACACGTATTGTATCAACATGCTAATACATGATAAAAATGTAATATAAAGTCTTGATAAATATCTTTAATATAATGTAAAACATTAAAATTTTTAAAACTATTTCCCCATCATTTACGTATCATCATAGTATTCATTCCACCTATGTTTTATTTGAAAAAAATCCTTTGCAAAACTTTGGGAGCTGAAGGCACACGAATACATTTTTACTTAATAAATAAACAAACTTGAAATAAAGTCTTATTTAATCATTCTTGATACACTGCGATACATGTCGAATTGCGATGTAAACCTCAGCACTCGGTCTTTCCCGATCAGAATCGAGCCAATTATGCAAGGTGAGAGATAGTAGATATATTTCGGATACAGCGGTAGTCACTCAAAGATAAGTTAATCAAAGTAGATACGACTGAGCCGATGTGGAGGCCTGATTAGATTAAGAATATGGCAGAGAAAAACGAAAATTGCTCATCGATCCATAGTCTTGTAACAAAACTATTGTGAGTAACCACTTTTCTCCTATTTTTAGCTGTAAAATGAAAGAAGGAAACAACTTTAACTCGTCTTAAATAAATTTAGAAAAATTATTCTGCTAAAGACTAATGACGATGATATAACTCTATCGATAGAAATAATTTGACATAACTTAATGATATATATTGATTATAATTCATTACTATATATGTTCTAAAATTAAATGATTTTTTAACGTTAAAATTTAAAAAAAACACCGACGAATATTAAAGCAGAATATAAAGAGTCAGAGAGTTTTAAATGTCTGATGTTATTGCAGCAAAACTACTAAAACCGATATTTATTTTTACAATTATAATATTATAAAATATTTGTTATTATCCATATTATTTAGATAATTTGACTTATATATTTTTATTATCACGTATGTTCACCTGCGCTAAAACAAAAGAAAAAAATATAAGTAAATTTTTGAACATTATTCAAAATAATATTGTGTACGAAGCGTTAATAGTAACGAAATATCGAATCAGTTGAGAATTGATAAAATGCAACTTATTTATAATACTAGCGGAGAAAAATTGATTATTGTATACAATGTCGACTGCTGCAACGAGAATGAATGTCATTTGCACGTGTAGCATGAACGATTTCAGAACGTTACTTGGATTGAACACTTTTATTGCAGAGAATTGGAATAAAATGCTATTTCCACGTATAAATCAGCATTACAAAATGTCGTATTTTTTCGAATTATTACACATAAAAGTGCAGATACAATTTCAATAAAAGAATTGTCGTATACCTTGGTATATATATTACTTAGATGCAAGAACTTATTCAGTTTCACGTAAATTATTTAAAAATGATATATACATTTTAACTTTACGTACCTTTATTGCATAGCAATAGATTATTATTACGCAATAACATTGATCCTTATTTTATTATTTTAATTTTATAAAATAAACGTGCTTGCTATGAGGAGAGTTTACCCTATTTAGAATTAGAATTATTTTATATAATAATATGTTTGAGTATTTCATATCATTCAGTAGCTTTTGAAGTCTTAATTATCATTCTAACGTTACCTTCCTCGAATCCTTAAGCGAATAAAATTCAAACAAACAGTATAAATTAAACATAATAGTAGAATGTAAAGAATCGTCACAAAGAGTAAATTATGTAAAAATATCACACGCGTAATGCGTCACACTCGCTTACGTCAATTAGCGTATATTTTCAATTAAACTAACGTTGCACACAAATTCAAAAATAATAATCAACATCGTGTGCTTGGCGCAACACGTCGGCCACGGAGAGGTTCGAAAAAACTTTTCACCGAAGCATACGTTGCGGCTTTATGTAGATTTTACGCAATAGCAAACAGCTGTTCCCGCATAAACATGACAAACTGCGTCGAGCTTCACATTTATTTGCGAGCACTGCATTAGATTAGAAATTTTGAAGACGTATGTACATATGTATTCATATCTAATATACATAGTCGTTTTTCAGAAGTAACATTTGAAATGCCTGTATTATTTGTATGCGATATCACGTGAAATAGGCAAAAATAATTACGAAAGCAATTGCGAAGCAAACTGGATGGTATAACGAAGCAGAAACATCAACAACGACGTTTCATATGTAAATAATACGGGTGTATAATACACAAGATATAAAATAAAATTATATGTATTAAATTGAAATAGTTCTTAAAAGATATTCCTTATTAATAGAAAAAGGTACATTAAAAAGTAGATAACAAAAATAATATTTTGTAATTATCTTAATCTAAAGAAAGCAGTCAAGCTCTAAACGCTGAAACTTAATGACAAATGATAAAAATCTTTTAATTACTACAGAATATTCATGCTACAAAAATATGAATAATAAATGGAGCTAAAGTAAAAATGCAACGTGGAAAGGAACTAAATTTTATATTACCATTTTTTTAACCATAAAACATATGACTAAAAAATGTTACTATTTGTATTATTAATTCGTCGTGTTTTTAAAATGTATCATATTTAAATTTCAAATATAGAATAAATGTGAAATGTATTACATACATTCGTTTCTACTTAAAAGGATACTAAAAATATTTTATAACTGAAAAGGTTAAAAATAAATTAAAATCTATAAAACGAATGCGATCTATCGAAAATCGTCGTGTGTGAATTTGCTGGTTATAGACAAAATTTGCACATCGTGTTTTTTCACGCGGCTTGACCCACAGGTCATTGTTCCAAATTCTATTTCGGACAGCTTTCAGCTATTATTTCAATATTATTTTCCAAGTTGACGAGCACAGCGATATTAGATTCAATACGAAGCGGAAAATAATTAGCGGAAATATTGGCTTGCGTAATAAAAGCCATCCTGTCAGCTGTCATTCATTTAAATATTGTAAAATTTAGTTCACTCTTTGCTCGAACCGTATGATAAAATAGCTTATCAGTTTGCGTTTAATTACTTCACTTGCAATTAATTAATTACAATGTGAGACGTATTAGTTAATTATTTTAATTGATCGAGCTGACATCTAAGTAACGTAACGTAACATCTTGGAATTCCATAATTTACATTATTTAATTTTTAAGAATATGACGGAAAATACGTCGATGTTATACGATTTAGAAAAGTCTAACATTTTTCAGGGAAAATTTAGTAGAATAATATAAAGCTGTAGTGACCAGAGTGGCAATACTCAGGTGTAAGGTGGGCGGACAACAATGTCCATAATTTCACTTGTTTAATAACCTCCTTTGAGTAGGTCGGCTTACAAAATAAAGCATTTTCTTATCTCTTATTTGTCCTTGTAAATGACTGCCAAATAGGGTATAGATCCAAAATACTTGATTTTGCCCGAAAATTTAAGGAATAGAATACATTCAACAAACATTTCGCTCATTTTTGCAAAATACCTATATACAGTTAAGAACATTTCGCCATAAAAATGGATACTCGGTCATTATAGTCTCAGCTGTCATTAATAAAGCCGATAAAGCCATAGAACAATTTAAATCGATGTATTTGGACTATCAAAAGAGTTTAAAAAATAAGCTGTTGTCAACTCTCTTCATTTATCGAGCGAAAAAAATTAATCTGACTTCGACAAACTCTTCGACATCTAGCTTAAGAAAGTACACTAGTGCATTCCTTGGAATGTATGTTGCGAGAAGTATGTAAAATACAGTTGCAATTGTATTTATATAGGTCGAAGTCTAAGGTGATGTCGATTAAGTGAAAATGTTGAAATGAAGTTTTTGTTAAAACTAAAACTTACTCATTGATTTATTAAAGTTCTTTTATACATTTTATCAAGGTCGCAGTAATCCCAAATATTACTTGTAATAACATATGTTAATTTAGTCTTTAGGTATTAATAATGATTTCAAAATATAATACTATGTGGATGGTATTTTTTGCTTTATTTTTTTAAATAAATAATGAAAAAGAAATGTTCATTGGTCCTTAATATTACTGATTAAATCTTACTGTGTTATGTATTAAGGTAATTACTACTTTTATAGATTTTATTGCACCAAAGACTTTGTAAGTTTAGCTAAAAATTTTAAATATTATAGTGAAAATTGGATATCACAAAAAATTTTTATAAGATTGAACTTAATATGTAAATAATAATTGTAAAATTATTGTGAATTAAAAAAATAATTGTAATTTGATGCCTTGCTTAATACTTTCTCTATTTCATGTAACTGCTTGGTAATTGTTCTCTAAGAACATAAAATTTTTTATTAAATAATAATTAATTAATAAAAAATTAATTAAAAATCTGATATCGAACTTAAAATAATCTTTATAAAAATCATCATGTAAATATTACAATTATTCCAAAGTTTTAAAAAAGTTAATAAAATAGTTAAAAAATGCGGTTAACACTTCAATTGGATCGTTCAAATAGGAACTTTTACGAACAGTAATCTGCTTATATTAAAAGAAATTTATATTTAAAGATCAATCTTTGAAACAGCCGTAAACATTTTCTATACTCACTATTATCATCTCCTTTTGATTGATCGTTCATGCATTTGTCTACATAAATATACTAAATAGCTTTCAATATTGTCACATTATTCAGGCATGTCATACTCACTCAAGTACAATTCATAAAATTTTAAGAAATATTAAACTCAATCTATTTTGATTAGCTAAAATGCAATTATAAAATATTATACAATAATAAGAAATATACATTAAACAATTTTCTTTACTGGGATTCTTATGAAACTGTATTTATAATAATAATGTAATATTGCCGTATTGAATAAGTACACAAGATCTTGTGACTATAGATGTGAGCGAAGAAGTGCGAAGAAATAAATCGCCAATTACTCTAGTCCAATGGTAAAACTCGAGGTTTTTACGGAAAGGTAATTCAAGTTTTCGATTGAGTAAAAGAGAGTCTTCCTATAGTTTGTACAAATTAATAAAGTTCTCACCTAATCACGTTTGTCCTACTCGCCTTTATTTCAGATATGCCACCTTTTCCAACAAATTTTTAAATAATATTCAAAAAAAGAATAATTTGTGTTTCTACTAGAACAAATTATATAATAAAATTACTTTACCTCCATCTGAAATAAAATAATAAGAGTTTAAGTTTTCTTTCAGATAACAACTACATAAGCAGTAGACATATCCTATTCCATTTTTCAATTCTACTTAGACGTTTGAGAAAACCTCGTCTGTACCCCTATAATTTATTCATAAGCATCATGGGTATGCATATATTACCTAATCCTTACATACGCTATGCGTGAAACTTTATGCAGCTAATATCATTTATAAATAAGATTATGTAGTAAAAATTAACGTATATGTAGTACAGATATTAGAATTAGAAGGTTGATAAATCAAAGTTGCTGTGAATTTTTTGATTCGAGAGAAAAAATTAATAGTCTGCAAGATAGGTTATAAATTAAAAAATAAAAGTGAATAAGAATAAAACAATAAATAGAAAGGATAATAAGAACAAATATAAGTAAGAATTACAAAGAAAAAAGTGAGATTAGAAAGAAACGCAGGGAAAAAAGAGTAGAGAAAATCGGATAAAGTGCACCGATAAAGAAGAAAAAGTATAAATACAGAGATGGTAGGGAAACATATAAATGTTAAAATGATCATATAATAGGAATAAAAAGAGAAAAAATGAAAAAGACAAAAGGCTGTACAGGTTGCTGTACAGATACAAAATAAAATGAAAAGTAATGAGAACAATAAAAAATTGTGAGAAAAATAAAACGATAGGTACAGAAAAAGATGGAACAGATAATGCAGGAGTTGAAGAGAGTTAATAGCAGGGATAAATAGAAAAATCAAGGGAAATAAGACTAAGAAAACATGTTTAAAAACTAAAAGAATTAACGTAAATACAGTAATAAAAATATAAAAACTTGGAAAAGATAATTTGAAAAAAAGGTTTGAATAATATATAAAAAAAAATATAATAAATAGATGTGAATGAAACAAATTCAATTAATAAAAAGACGTACTAGTGGTCAGAAAAAGACTAATAAAATCAGATGGTAAAAAAAATAATAATAAAAAGAGCAAAACTAGGCAAAGAATCAGAGTTAGGATGTAGGAAGATAAAAAGAAATGAAAAGCAGTTGAAATGGAATCAGTAGAAGGAAAAACTCAAGAAGTAGACAAAATAAAGATTAGCATAGTAAACAGAAGAGGTAGAAAAAGAGTTAAAGACAGAGTATCAAGTATGTGTGCGGAACGTGGTATGGATGTTAAATAAAAACAGTGAGGACTGGAACCATATAAAAAAATTTGTTATGGTTCGTTTAATTAAAACATGCGTAGAAGTAAAGAGATTTATTAATAAGGAAAATGGGATATCAAATAAAATTAACTGGAAGTGATAATACGGAAATAGGATAAATAAAAAGGGAGACAAATATAAAAAACTGTATAATATAATTTATGAAAATGATAAACCAACATGTTTAAAGGAATGATAGGGTGAATAAGAAAGAAAGAAGGTTAGTGACTACGTAACGATATGGCAACAAGGATATTGAATAGATAGGGAATAAAAAAGTTGCAGATTTTGTCGTAAATTAGAATAAAGTGTAGTATAACTATTAAAGAAAAGTGTAAAAAAAAGATTAAAAGAAGAAATAAAACATATCCCGGGCATATGACGACAAGTAAGGGTTAAAAGGTTAAAAATATTATAAGGGTTAGAGAAAGCAGAGGTTCAGAATTAAAGGATTCATGAACAATAAAAAGAAAGAGAAAATTTTGGAATAAAAGAAGAATAGACGAAGAATAAGGCTTAAAAGAAGAAAAAAAAATAAAGAAAAGTTAGTGCAAAAAAGCACAAAAGAAAGTTTAAAACTAGAACTTATGATAAAATACGCGTAATAAAAAAAGAGATAAATTTAACTTGTCACTATTACATTGCATTGTATTGTATTACATCACATGTATGTTCCACCTAAGGTTCTGCAAAATAATTCGAATTTCATTGAAAACTGAAAGATATCAATTACGAATACTAAATAATACAATCAAAGATGGTCCATGAAATCTTTGTTACATTTGAAGTATTTTTACTTCATGCAGGTACTATGAAGTTTATGCACATTAATCTATTGTACTTTTTAATTCTTATGAAGTTCTCTTTTGAAAACTTTTGAATTGTAATTCGGCAATAAGATTCAAAGAAAAACGTCTTGCAACATTTAAAATTCAGAGTAATTATTACTTAAATACATTGTAGAAAAATTAAAGAATAGCACGTAATACTAGGCTGCCTAGTGAACATCGATATATTAGAAATACCTTCAGATTAGATTTAAAAATAACTATTTAAAAAAAATAATGACCATCAATTCAGTTTTAAGTAAAATTGCGTAATATTGAAAATAATAAAATAAGATTACGGGAAGAAGAAGATTTCTATTGTGAAAATTTTATTGTGTATGAGAGCGTAGGTGAAAGAGGATGTGTGCATATGTGCGGAGGACAAGTCCCGTAATTTCGTAGGTGGAGGGGAAAGCTTGGCTCAGTTTGAGAGGATGAGGATAGGCTTTGGTAAACGTCCTTTGGACTTTGCGAAAAAAAGGAAAGAACCTGGGATATAAATAAATCTATATATAGGAATATATTTCGTGGCTACTGGGGAACCATCATTTCACTCCTTTTACGTAATATATTCCACATTATTAAATACACGTAAAAGTATTAGTATCAATTTTTATCCATATAAATTTATTTTAAGATAAATGTATTTTAGAATAATCATGATATTGGTAAAATTTTTACAATCTCAATATCTTAATTAATTTAACCAACTTATTATAAACGTATAGGACATTTTACAAAAATTCAGTCAATTTTCACAGTGAATTAGTATATAAAAATAACTTAAACAAATTTAAGGAAAATATTCTTTTATAATAATTATTTTATAAATATAAATAAGTATCATATGCAATACGGTAAAGTAAACACTGTGAACAATTATTAAATATAGTAGTATTATATTTATAACGATAAACAACTAAAATATCCGTTTATAGAATCAAAATTTAAGTAGGAATGAAGTTATTGAATGCTTTATAATAGAAGTTTACCATTTTAAATATTTTTAATTCAGTATAAAACAAGTACCTTTTAAACAGTTTTTTAAATAACATTTGAAAGTTATAAAATCAGTCATTAAAAACTTCGAAGTAAAAGGACTTAAAACATATAAATGAGTTTATAAGTTTATTTTATTAAACAGTGAATGTATTTTATTTGACTAAATTGAATAAAAACAGTCCGTTCTAAGGAGTCTTGAAAATATACAGGTTTCAGTAATTTTATATAAATTAATTACTCGCTCGATGATCAACGCAGTAGTTCGGAAACGTCGAAAGGTCACTGTCCAATGCACAAAATAGCATCCAATGAACTTGGTCATTTACAATATATCAATTGCTTTGACTATTAATGCGCGTATATAAAATGAAATAAAAACCAATTGCTGATCAAAGGAAGTACGGCTATTCTTGAAAAATGTCAGAATTTAACTTTTAATGTGATGTCTACTCAAATTTTTGGAATTCAGTAAAATATTAATAATTAATAAACTGTTCTGACGTATTCTTACATGTATGTGATTTACTATGTGCTGCACAGATTTACTATTTACTATATATTTACTATATGATTTATTAATAGAATGATCTTTTTTTCAATCTTTTTAAAATAATATTATATATTTATTATATTTATTATTGTTTTTCTTTCTTATGAATGAGTTAGAATAAGAATAAGAATATTCTTAAGAATATTCTAAATCTATATTAATAGCAACATATAATATTATGTATATAAATGAATTTTAGTAATTAATTTTTAATAATCATTTAGTTTTTAATAAAAAAACAAATCAAATTATTGATAGAAAATTAGAAAATCCTAAGAATATATAGCGAATGATTTCTTTTCTTCTTTCTCAACGTCTTAGGTAAGTTTGGTTTATACTTCTATATAACTTTACTAATAAATCCAGTCGGCTAAACTAGGAACATCATCCATTCAAAAAAACAAATCTCTGACGTGAAATAGCTTATAACAAGCAATAAAACACATAGAAATTTTTATGACATTTATAATTGTTAACTAATAAGCGTTAAGCAATAACGAAATATAATATTTGACAAATATTCGAAATTATTATACAATTTTTTATTTTTTATTATACAATTTATTATCTTGTAATAACTTCATCCTACTAAACCATTGTGTTTACGGTACTAATGGGCAATTTAACCAATCAATCCAAACATGAATAAAAATCTTATTTATTATATAAAATCTTATTAATTAACTTAATAAATTATATTTTTTTTAATACACTCTTTTACTTTTCTTTTACACATTAACTAGTATTTTGTAATACTAATGGTGAAGGAAAGTAACGAACTATTTAATAGCAAATAAAAATGCGTATTAATTACAAACAGAATACATAGTAAAATGTTGAACAAATTTACTACTAATTCTTATAAATATAAATCGAGTTTCCAAATAAACTTAGTATTAGTTAAATATTGATGAATTTATCTAAAATCGCAAAACGTGATGATTAATCACGCTAACATAACAATCAAATTATTCAGTTGGTACAAAAAATCGCGGTTGTTATCTAATCACATCTAACTTATCACTAATTACAGGCAATACACGTACAAATGCACTAATAGTTCGGTAGAAGTTGAATATATATGCGTATATGCAGGAATAGTACCAATTAAACGTTGGTTAATTTGGGGTGAGTTAAATACCTGCAACATATAAATATGGAAGATCTGTCTGAAAATTTCAAGTAACTCATTCGAATCTACAAACTATTTAAAGTTAGATTGTTTATATTTATCACTTGGAAATCATGATACAATTTGCATTTACATTTATAAATGATGCAGGAAATCTGTTTTTTCTTTTCTCATATATTTTATTGATTATTTAATATAATAAATAAATATAAAGTCTCAATATATGCTCATTGTAATTATGTTATAATACTAGAAAAAGGCCTTGTAAAAAACATAATCTTTTATCATATACTCGTGATAAAATTAATTATATTTACAAATATTTTCAAATATACAGTTTGAATTCATTGCATTATCAGCAAATAACATCTTTTTATGTTTCTGTAATATTGCAACAGCTCACTTTGAAATTACTAGAAAATTAATCCTAAGCTATACATATCTTGAGTACAAAAAGCTATACATATTTGGATACAAAACAAAAAATTATAAAAATTGCCTCTCGCAAAATCTTTGAGTCTTCCATTCCTATCATATTACAATATTCAAAAATAAAATGTTCGACGCACTTGCTGGTTAACGACGAGAAGAGGAAGTTTTCTTACTATTTATAATCACTACAATATTTTCTCAAAATTAACATTCTAGTACACGAGAAAATTGTTTTCTCATGTATTGTGCCAACACAGTTTAATAATACTTATACACAGTTCACAATAAGTATTTCTAACGCTCTGCTGGAACATATTAGACTAATTATAAAAATTGAAGAGCATATTTATGTGTGTGTGTGTGTGTTTTACAGAGTATAAAAAGGTCGAGAAGAAGTCAAAGTAAGTAAAAGAATAAGCTCGTTATTTTTGTCTATTGTTAGAATAAAAATTAGAGTTAGAAATATATTTCTTATCAAAGATATATTGTCCATAATGCGTCACTTAAAAATTGTACTATTGTATATAAGTGCGATAGACGTACCTTTTGAGTAATTAATACATACAATATTAATTTAATATTTTAGTCTTTAAATTTACGTATCATAGATATATGAAAAATCTAAGGTAATAAAATTTGATTGCAGGAATGCATGCGTTTCACCATAATAAAAATTTGTATACAGAAAAGCACTTTATTTGTTTAAACGAAAAAGTACGTAAAAATATTTTTCATTGGTTTTTATCTTCTAGCAAATGCATAAGAAATAATTTACGTAGATAATAAAAAATGAATAAAGATCTTATGTCTATTCGAAATCTCATAAATCAGAGGCAAAGAGTAAAGTGACATTGATCACTAGGATTTACAGAGGTAGTACCTGAAATTTTGCTAAACTCCTCCGTGATCTACGCTCTTCGAAACGAAATCGTTTACGCATAATTCGCATAATGAATTCACCGTGAGTGCTTTGATTAGCACTCATACGATAATAGATGCGCCTAAAGTGAAGTGTTACAGGAAAATAAGAAAGAAGAGATAAAGAGTATCAGAGGAGAGATGAGAATAGCCAAAAGGAGGGAAATATAGAAGACGGAGTTGGGATGTTGCCTCAATTCACAATGAGGGAACACAATGGGGCTGTAGCACAGGCTGTTACCGCAAACTACAGGGGCTTGGAAAGATCGGAGAGAAGAGAGATAGATAGTGAGAATAAGAGAGACAGAGACAGAGAAAGAGAGAGAGAGAGAGAGAGAGAGAGAGAGGGAAAGTCTTGAACGGGAAATTTCCACTTTGACGCATTAGCGTGTCATCGGTTATTACAGGGCGCTCGAACCATTAACGCTCGCTCGTTCGTGTTTGCCACTAAAAGTATCGGTATACGAGGATCACTCGCGTTATACTTGCCCAACGATCTAGACCACAAATAGCCCGTATAATCATTGTTTGCATCACATGATATGAGATTACTAATTAAAAATAGGCTATTCAAAAAGGCATTTTTCGTTAACTTCCTGGTCTAGAGCTTTAATTTTGTGCTGGTTAGATAGAATAAGCTTCAAGTTAGATATTAACAAAATTTATTCAAAATAATTATTTTTACCGAAGACGCCAACACAAAAGCATAAAAAATTGATTGGAAATAAAGATGAAAAGTGATTTGTATTTTCTTAGTTTATATAAGCTGTAATATCTGGATATTGGTTTAATTAAAAAACTTTGTATGAAAAAAATTTTTAATGAAATGATTAATTATAAATAATGGATAAAATAGCATTCTTTTACAATCCAAGATACTGAAAACAATCTAGTTAAAAATCTTGTCTAATAATATTTCAGACTGATAATTTTTACACAAATAAAGATGATATAATACTGCATTCACCATCAAATGTATTTTCTTGAATTTTATTCTAGTTTTTTTCAATGGTATTGTACTTATATAAACTTACCTAAATAATTCCCTCTTTCTTCATTACGGAATATTTATTTTATCTAGTATATATTTTCACGCATCTAAGTGCTTCGATGCGTACTGTTCCTAAAGTAAAGCAAGTAAAGCATAAGTTAAGGAACGTTTCTCCAAACGTTCCCTAATTCGCCGTCGTCTGTCAAAAAGATATCTAGATTGCCTTGTGCATCTATAATAGCTGGTTGTCTCTAATAAGATGTCGTAATACATTGTTAATAGACATCACTGTCTATCTGACATTTCTCCAATAATCCGTGCTCCTATCTCCTGCGGTTCGTCCATTATACGTGTACAGTGAATTCTAAATTACGAATATAATTTTGGTTATGACAGTGGAATACCAATCCGTCCATTTTACAGCGGCAATTCAAGTCAAGTCATGTTTTCTAGTGCGACTAGTTCGTTGATCAATTTTTCCTCACCTGAATAATACTTACCTGAAGCTTCCTTAAAGGATATTCAAATTATCATCCTTGTTGCAATATTCCATTACTTACTATTTACGAAACGATCGATATTAATTATTTGGATACCAATATAATTTCTAATAGCATGGAACTTTTTCAAACACTTGCATCGATTATTTTATATGATGTACTGTTACGTCTTATGTATTATATTTTACTTCGTTTCTTACCTACGAACTTAATCAAGATTAATAAACCAAGCTATATTTATTAGTACTTTAACAAAATTTTATACAGATATTTATACGTATATGTGTATAATAATTACGAAAAAATATTATTACCTGTAGAAGAAGAAAAATAAATAAGTTTAAATGCATCTTTGATTGTTCGTGTAAATATAATTTATGTTAAATTATTAAAATATAAAATCTAAATTGAATAATTAAAACGAGATACATTTCAGTTGGAAACGTGCGTGCAACTCAACTTGTGTTATTATTCAAAATGAAAATCATAAGATATAAGTGAAATTGAATAGCTGAGACGATTATATTCGGCTGCTTATAAAAGTTGTATATAAAATATAAATAAAATTGAATAATTAAAGTGACTTTCACTCGACTAAAATCTTGCATGCAATTCAACTTGTGATACTATTCAGAAATGAAAATGATAAGATGTAATAGAATTGAATAATCGTAGCGAATTGCATTCTGCTAAAATCGTACCTGCAACTCAACTTGTGCTAGTATTCAAATTGGAAAATTATATTAAATTATTAAAATGTGAATTATAATTTATATAAATTTAAATGAAATTATATTAACTTAATAATTATACAATTATATAATTTTCTTATATAAAATGCAAATTAATAAATTATATTAATTAAATAATTGTATTAAATTATTTTATGCAACTCAAATACATTTAATAATAAAATTAATAGAATAAATAAAATTCAATGTTTAAAAATATGATTACTATTTTATTTGTTTACTTTTAAAGTTAATATACAACGCCTTGAATTTCAAGTTTTTGAAATCACCTCAGTGGTACTTAACGTTGGCTGAATTTGAAGACTTGTAGTCTTGTATTGTATTGAATAGGCTTTTAATTGAAATTTTGCATAATTTTTTATTAATTTACTCCCCTCATGTCAGAATGTGAAAATTCTACTGTACTATCTATAGGAAAATCGACTTCTTGAAACTCTTTTGAATTGTTATTTTTCTAATATTTTCTCACTCTTCTATACTTTAGATTGTGATTCATTTATTTCTTACAATAGTTTTTGTTTGTTTAGTTAACAATTTTATACTTAACGATAAATTCGACTTTTTATTATAATACGATTATTGTTAAGATTAATTTAATCAAGTTCAACCTTGTGAAAATATTAATTCTTTAAAAATCTATAAATAATTTTGCTTTGAATAAGTTATTATTCACGTTTTTTTATAATAAGTATTCATTGGTGACGCTAAATACAATATATTTTAATATGTTGCATATGTGTTTACAATAATATTATTATAATTATTCAAGTGTTATTACAATTTTGAAAAGTGATTTTTTGAATAATCGTTACACGTATTTAAAAAAGTGTACAAGGTATTGTTATAAATTATGAATTGGTAATTGTTTGCAGTATTGACGTTCGCTTTATAGAGAGATCTTAAAAAAGCTATTCTAACGCGTATAAATTCTTTAGATGAAATGAATTGAATTTTTATTTACAAAGATGTAATGTTTATTGAATGCAAATTATTATTTAAATGTGTATAACATATGTAAAAATAAATGTATATTTAAACTTAATTCTTGAGTGTCAAAAATTTTTTATTTCTTTTACTTTATTTTCATTATTTTGTTTCAATAATTAAATTTCAATAATTAAATTGAATTCAATAAAAAAAATTTATATATTTTGCGCTATTACAAATCATTGATATATAATTATTACGTAACATTATGTTAAATAATAAATTTACATACATGTATGTATATAGCCAAAATAGTCAGAGTGATGCAATTTTATCATTTTTTTCTCTTTCTTTTTTCTGATTCGTTTTTCTTTTCAGTCTCGAAGATAATGAAATTTTATTCTAGTTTACGTGATGCTGCAGCAGTACGTTAAAAAGCATAATAACACACATAAAACCAAATCTGCAAGTTCATTTTAATTCAATCTTATAAGTGTTTAAATTTTAGGTGTATAATGGATATACTTAGAAAGTGTATAATAGATAAAGGAAGAAACATTACTTTAACAGCAGTTACTGTGGTACTAGGAGCTAGTAAGCGCGCATGTGATACGTGGTAATTTAATTTGTGCACATAGTAGTTGAAAATCATACTCATATATAACAAATATTTATGAAATATAAAGCAGATTTTAATTATAACCTTAACAATAGCATAAAGAGACATCTATTATAGCATTTGTTGCAAATAAAAAGAATAATCTTTAGATATTCTTTTAATTTATCTTACTCTATGAGATATAGTAGCTAGATTTTTTATATGTAAAATGTATGTGAATAAAAATAAAATATTATCCTAAACTGCACATAAATAGAACTTGATTGTAAGTACTACGTTTGAACATTGTAATGCTCGTCGTAATGCGTTCATTTATAATACGTAAGAACTATATTATCGTCCTTACTGATATCGAGTTCTAGAACCAGAGTTTTAAAGTATATTTCACATACTTCTAAACTTTTTTAAACAATTAATAAAAGATGATTAAGAAATATTTACAGATCGTAGGAAATTTTAACGAGCCTGAAGAAACGAACGTATTAGCCACCATCTTTCAGAAAAAAAAATGTACTCGATAATTGTCAAGCAATACCTTAAAGTTGAATTAGTAAATTGGTTAAATACATTAGCAATTACTTAAAAGTTAAAAGATTATAGCTCAAATATTTTTAAAAAGACCATTCATTAGCTAATTAATTTAATTGTCTAGGATTATTTAATACTGCGAGATATGCCAAGACACAAGCTGATGCACAAATAATAACGTATAAAAAATGCGCAAAACAGACAACCCTAGGAAGAATAATACTCCGTTCTCGACAAAAAATTAATATTTCATAAGTGGTAATGCAAGACGAAGGTGTAGAAAATGGCTCTGCATAGAGGCTTCTCTGTGAATTGAAAAGTTATTTATTATTGGACGATATTGAGTGTTTTTTAAATTTTAATGCACTTTACTCGAAAACCGCATTTTTACAATTGATTTCTCAAACAGGATTCAATAAGTCTGTAACGTTATATGATATTTGTTAATATAAAAAACGAGTTGTTCATTCGGGTACTTTGTCTTCTGAATTATATTTATAATTTAGTGCACGAAACATCATCAATTTTTCCATAAAAACAGCCAATTTTATTTTCAGCAGTTGACCTTTTCTCCCAAATTGGTTCTAGACTTTATATTCCTATAGTCATAACGAAACAGCTTTTTTAGAATCAGTTTTCCTTATCGCCTGAAGCTTTTTCAACTTTTAATATTTTAATTCTAGATTGTTTTCTAGTTTGAATATTTTATTATATAGCAATAATAATTACGAAATAAAATAATATAAAAATTGCCACGCATTGCTTAATTAAATTCATTTTCAAAAAGTTTTTTTTTACTTTTCTAATACAATATTATATAATATTTTACGTTTCTAAACTTATTATTTTAGAATTGAATTTTGTCAGCATTAATTTAACAAAATTACTACTATATTTTAAATTAATTATTTGCTAGTATATTATTGCACTATAGTTAACTTCCTTACAATATAACATATAGTAATTAAGAATATAAAGCGTTTTTCGAAATATAAATAGAACGAAAATGTCTTAACCCTATAATTATATGATTCCTTGTAAATAAACTGATTCTTATCTTCTACTTAGCTGCACTTTAAATGTATATCAATCATAATTTTGATATTATACAATACATTTACGTTCACGACTGCTATTTTTGTAATGTATTTTCATAGTGAAATTGATATCTAAATGCAGAATTTTAGTTAATCCGATAAAACTGTAGCGAAAAACATTTTCATATACCTGTTACATGCATGGGTAACGAAATTTTGAAGGAGCGGCAAATCCCATATAATAAAAAATAACTCAATAATATTGTCAAAAGATTTTCAAGTATTAATGTTTTATAAAATTTTAATGAAAATATGTATTCTATCATTTAATTTTAATTGTTCATTTTTTCGTTTTTCCTTTTTCCTAATTTTTTAAACGAGAGAAATCACTATAAATGGATTTTATTCTTCATTGACAAGAACATACACACCTAGATTCTTCATAATTTTCTAACAGTATTTTTATATTCTTTTATATATTAATTTTTATTAACAAACACTAATTTATTATAAAAGAATGTTACCGATTAAACAATTAAAGAATCATGTAATTATTTAACCCAATTTAATTATGTTTACTAAAAAAATCAAAATATATTAATCAGTTTTCAATAATTTGTTTGAATTAAATTTCTATTTTATTAGGATGGTAAAGTGGTTTTAACTCCCATAATTATACATCTATAATGTATAAATATATCTTTGATTTTTTAAGGAAATTTTCATAATAAATTTATGAAATCAGAATAGGATTCGACGAGTTTTTTTAACCACACTACAAATCATGAAAAACAATATAGATTTTTAGCAAAAAAAGTATAAAATAGTTGCATTCGATGAAGTGCAAATATTTCAACTCGGAGTCACAAAAATAAGTGAAACCATTCGATTAAACAAAAAGTGATACATTGTATCATATGACATCAGCGTTATCTGAATTATTCACACAAGTTGCCTTGTTTTAAGCAAACAAGGCAATAGTATCTTCTCACCGAAACAGCATTTCTCTCAGAACAAATTTCCAGGCAAAGCGGCGTGTATAAAAGTTATATAAAACGATCGTTAAAAAGGCCTATAAAAGCCGATTTAAAATCAAGATCTAGCCTCTCCGAGCCACGATTTTTCATTTCACGCGGCGCGGATTTTCATTCGCCATCTCTCATAAAAACACATACGCCTAGCAAAGGATAGAATCTGTCGCGTATACGTGTTGAGAATCCCGAAGGGAGACGAGAAATCCTTCCTCGTTCCCATGAGGCATAGCACGAGCCGACTATCAAATGTTCCGCGAGTTGGTCCATCGACAATCCATATATATATACATATATATATGCGTGTAATGCAGAGAAGTGTGTAAACATCTATGACGTTCTTTCATTCTCCACGGATGAAATTGTACGTGATACCTTCCTAAATACATGCCTGCGCATCGAGTCGTCTTGCGAAAGAAGATAGCGAAAACGAAGAAAATAGATAGATAGATAAATAGAGCGAGACAATAAGAGAGAGAAAGCGAGGAAAAAAACAGTCCTCTCAAACGGCCATAGACAATTTCATGCTGTTTGCCTATGCATAGCGTCGCATCCTGCGGTGACCCAAAGCGAACAAGTGACTCTACACACATGTAAAGACAAGTCACTTGTGACTACCGGCTTTCAACTCTCAGTATAAGTGGAATCGAAAATTGCACGTACGCGCCGAAGGATCCCGTTGGCTTTTTCTTTAAGGGATAAAACTCTGTCCTCGTTGCTCCACATGAAGTTTTGGTATTTTCGAATTCAGGGTTTCGGATATTATCGAAGTCTTTCAGATTATATATTATTCGAACATTTACAAATGCAACCTAATGTCATTAGGTATGATTTTATAATAATTTCTACAACATTGCACATCGTTTCTATTGTTTTTGTAATATTTATATATTACATATGAAGTTTACCACGCTCTGTAAATTTAATTTAACTCTAATGTATGTTGAATTTTATAAAATATTTTTTTCATTTGAGGTGGTGCAGCTCTTTTTTAAAATAAATATTAAAAAGCAATAAGTATAACTGTTATTTGTATAAAAATCTCCATGTAAATGGCGAATAAGCTTCATTTAAGAAATAGTACGAATACTCTAGTATTTTACTAATTTAATTTCTAAACAAAATCTATTTAAAAGGTAAAGTTAAAATTTTAGCTCAATAGTAGTTATTTTGTACCTTAAAATATTTACACAAATACTCATCATTCTAAAATTTTATTAAAATTTTATATTTAAAATGTTTTCATTTTTAGTACATTTTGAAACATCGTATATTTTTCTGACTTTTATACTGTGAAATGTAGATGAATATTTTTATTCCAAATGACTGTTTAAAACATTCTTTCATTATTAATTGCTATTTTAAATTGAACTAAACAATATTATCTAATTAATAAAAAGTATTGAACATGTTTTTATAGACAAATTATTAGAGTGTAAATGGAATACTGATATTACTAAAGCTTCAAATATATAAAAAGAATATTGAACGTAAAATGAAAATATTTGAAAATTTCTTTTTTTATTAACATTTTTGTTTGCAAATTTTTTTTATCAGAATCGTAAAGAAATGAAAAATATTAAAGTATCATTATTGAATTATATCATATTATATTATGTACCTGATATTGAAGCAAACATCATCTCCAGCATAATTTTGCGTAAAATAATATTAGTTGATCGGTGTAGGTTACTCCTAATTTCAACAAGGTATAAACTCAAAGCACAAACAATATTATAAACTTACCTTTTCCTATAACAGTATTAACTCAAAATTCAATCTATGGCATAGTACTTGTACCTTATAAATAATCTTTGTATAAGAAAAGAAATTCACAAATCTAAAAATTAAAATTAAAATGAATTTAACATGTACATACATACGTACATACATGCATACATATAACGTATATTACACATGACTGTCATATAATTTTACGAAAATATCATCAAAGAAAAAGTATAATCGCAAACTAGGTTATCGCTTGTACCATCCTAATTAAACTACTGTAAGCCGTGTGAAATTTACTAGAAAAGTCAGAGGGATTCCATGTCTTGATTTAAAGTGAAATAAAAAGACTTCGAAGTGCACCTTAAAACTTCCAAGAGACAACCACGTATCGAAGTGTAAGGGAAAAAAGCAGCTTCCTCGACACAGATAAAGGAATAGAAGTACGGGTATATTCTTTCATCTGACTGTAACGCGACAGCTGAAAGTGCATCATTAGATCAGCAGTACTTACTTGGTTCCTACGTAAATATCGATTTTCACTGACTATTTGATATCACCAATTGATCGAAAATGTATAGATTTTTAGAAATTTATAAAAATAATTAGTTAAAAGTAATGTTATATTTTTTCAAAATTACATGTTTTTCGAGCTCTTTGATTTCACATTTTTTATTAATAAATTTTTAGAGAATAACGTTAAATTTAGAAATAGTCTTCCAAAATTATTCTGCTATATTTAATGAAGCTAATTTTCTAAAAGTCTGCAGCAAAAAATTTATGCAGAATTTATACAAAATTATTTAAAAATTACTTCTCTGTAAAATTGCTTAATTCCCAATGAATTGATTACTTAATGAATATTAAATCAATACTAAACATGACTTATATAAAAAAAAAGTATGTTTCACTTTCTTCAAACAAATTCTTCAATAGTTCTTCAATTAGAAGACTAAAATATATTATTTATGAAAATGTATCGCACATAAAGCGACATTTTACATTTTATTCTTTCTCTAAAAATATTAGGAATTAGTTCGATGAAGAAAAATCAAATAAGAACGAAAGGCTTACCTATTGTTCAAATTGAAATTTTAGTCAAAGGAATTTAAAGTATTCGGTTTACAAGCTTGTAAATCGCGTGACTACTTCAAGGACTTCGAATTCTTTCATTTTTATTATTTTTCCTCGGGATATACGCGCACGCACGAACTCCCGTAAAAATACCCCTGGCATTACGTATTGCGCTTTCTTCTGGTCTGTTCAGTCTCATTTTCCATTTTTGTGTGGTTTTCTTGTTGCTACAAAAGTACATCTCGCAGTTCTTCGTCGGGTGTGATTGTATCCATTTAAGTTTAGAGAATTTTCGACATTATTTGTGGCTTCGTAGGATCATCTCTTATACGTTTACTTATATCAAATTATGCGCCTTTGCATATGTACATATTATTAAGGGGAACGAAATGTTTATTTTATGCGAACAATAAGATACAAATTCAATTTTATAATGGGGAAAAGGAAAACAAATTATTGGAAGCATATTGCACGACGTCGTATTCAATTTTAGAATATATTACTATAAAATAATTCATTTAAATTTAGTTGGCAGGTTAATAACTGCTAGTTTTTCTTATCATGTATATATAACATACCGGACGTATTTTTATATATCGTATAAAATTAAGTTCAGACTGCTGTTTTATAAATTTACTAAAAGTCGTTATCAGGTGTGTACATGCATGCGTAGACACTATCATATTAATTATCTAGTATTATAAAACATTACCCTCTCTATTTCTACAGACATATATATGAAATACGAATTTAATATAAATATAGGAATTAAATTACATTTTTAACAGTTTGTAGCTGTAGCTGCAAATGAGCAGATCAATATGAAAAATTCAATATGATGGAAATTAATGTATTACAAATTATTATATTATACTTTACATGTTTAGAAGTCTATTTAATATACTACATAATTGCTGTCCTTGCAAAAAATAATTCTTGATAATAATACACATCAATTTACAAAAACGATCGATTTCACCTTGATAAACATAAAAAAGAAGTAGCCAAATAAGAAAGAGATAATGAAAGTTGGCATACCCTATAAAGTAATTGCTTTTTATGTTGACTCGATAGTTATATGATCGAGACGAACGAACAATTACTATCTAGTACAATCGGCTTAAGCATCAAAAGAGCAGAGGTAATAAGAGATTTTGTAGATCAGGTAAGAGATGACACTTATAAACATTAATCCGATGATGTATGGGATTGTTAACAGAAAAAGAAAACTAAATATGGCAATTCCTTATTTCGCGCTAAAGCTTAATTGTAGATAGAACTGTTCGATTACATATCTGCTTACTCTTCTAAAATGTTAAGAAAGTAGTAATTGTAAACATTTCAACTACATTTTTTCGAACTCTAAAAAAACTTAATTATAGTAATGTAAACTTCGAGTGCAACAAATTTTAATAAAAAAGGCTTTACATGAGAATTCGATAGTTGAAGAAATTATTTATATGAAAGATCTGGTTGGTAATTAATTTTTTCCAGAATTCTATTTTTGAAGTTTAAATGTTCTTCATCTACTGTATTTACTAACGTCGGACATGTTAAACTTTGATATCTATCGGAATATGCTAAATATTACTTACAACGATATTAGCTCTTTACACAAAACGTAAATAAATATTTAGTATAAGTTACAAAAAACTGTTGGTAATTTATTGTAGTATCTTTAATAAAAGATTTTTATAAGTTTTTGAATCAACCTCTATACATGTGTATATGTAAATAAAATGTGACGATCAATAACATTTTCATCTTTTCCTTCGCGTTTAGGGTGTTTTAATACAATTGAAATTCTGTAAAAAACTAGCGCGTAATTTTATATGAGATAAATTTCAAAATAGGTCGATCTATAATTGTTCAATAGATATATTTTTATGTTATTCTATAATTAATATCAGCCATTTAATTATTATACAAATATTATAAGCAAAGGGAAAAAATAAAAGAAGATATGCATAAATATACAAGAAATGTTTTATTAAAGTTATTTAGATTTTCAAAACCTTATCACGTACACGTACAAAAATAGTATTTGTATAACATGTAACATTTGGCAGAAGCGAATTAGCAAACTTTAAAAATTATCGAAATTTAAGTGCACTGTAGCTACACAGTGAATATTTACTATGAATTATTCCATTTCAGTATTCCTATCTAAATAATTAAACAAATAAATCACGTGATCTTACGAGTAAGACAGACAGATAGATTCTAACTTAATGAAAAACCTTCTCTTACTCTTACCAACGTATACTAACTTTTAAAGTGCGCATTACTTTCATACAAGTTCCGCATGTATAAAATCGCATTTATGAAAGTATTTATAAGAATACAAATATATCATTATTCAATATTAGCTGGTGTAGAAAAATTACTTGAAAAGGTATAAATATTTATTCAAATATAATTCAATTATAATATGCCGCTGTTGATACGTTAGTTAAAATGTACTTCTGAAATCCATCTTTTTTCTCAAAATTTAAAGTTTTCATACAATATACGCAAATTTAATGACAAGTTTCATTTATTTAAAGTTTTCAATCCGACCAGTTAATATACGATACATCGTATATTCTTATACATTATTCGTTGCTGAGCATCAGCGGCAGTTTCGTACAAGCAAAATCAAGTGTATATCGGAGAAAGTTAGTATAGCAGGTGAAGAAGAGCTACGAGTAAAAATTGCTTTTGCAATCTCGTAAAACGAAGAGTATCTTAAAATTTTGTCAAGCATGCATTTATATTAGAATTTTTTTTTAATAGTTAATAAACAGTTAATAATAAATAAAATATATTACTTAATAATTATAACTCAGAAAAAATTTGTAAAAATAAAAGATTTTTTTTTATTTAAACATTGATATTTTTAATTTTTCTTTCAAAAATTATCTAATTAATAGAAGCAATCCTTTCAATCAACAACAAAAACAAATAGTTAACCCTTTGTCGCGTAGATATGAAACTGTAAAGAACTAAAGACAAAATTAGTTAGTGAAAAAAGTTGAAAAAAACAAGCAAAGCATTAACTTACTTGAGTTTGCATTCTTTACGTATTCCTACTTCTGCAAAATTTGTCGGAATTCGCGTCGACGTAACCCTTGCAAATGTAAGTACCCACTGTATAAGTCAGTCCAATAATATACGGGATCCCTAATGCGGAAACTTGAGATAATCAAGCTGAACTGTGGTTTAAAGAGCGCAACTATTTCACAGATTTGCTTCATTGTCGATGATTTTGATGCTTAAGATTGTAACTCTGAAACCATAAAATGATCCAACATGTACCTTTTTTAAATAACCCAATTTAAAAAAGGTTGTTGGGTCATTTAATGACCCAACATTACCTTTTCTAAATAACTTATAAGAATAGCAAATCACAGAAAATGAAATACAAATAGAGTGAGAAATAGATCGATTCCTTAAATCACTTCTGTGATGATTCTCTCTCTCTATTTCTCCCCCCCCCCTCATTCCTCATTCTTTTTCTTTTTCTGTCTTGCAATTATAACGCAACTCAGTACTACAGTTCTTTTTTTTATACATCGAATATGTAAGCGATATATTTCATGAAATATGAATTATAATTAATGAATATTATGCATTTCTAATAGAAAATTTTGGTTCTATAATTGAGTAAAATATAAACTTGAAATTGTATATTTAATAGAATATTATTGTAAATTGCTAAAAAAAAATTCTTCTATTTTTTACTTACTTTCGAACATCATCATATTCTTAAAAGATAAAAATTCAAATCTTATATATATATACATAAACGCTATACGTTCTTCTTGATAGAAAAAAATGAGCAATAATTCCTTAGAATACTTTTGATTTCAATTTTTGCCGATGTAAAGATATTTATGTATGTTGTATACATATGTTATATACATTTATATATATATTTTTTATATATTATATATTTTTATATACAGTTATGTATATACAATTATATACATAACAGTAAATGAAGATATTGATAATGCTCTTTTTCAGAATAAAGAAAAACAAACGCCTTTTTTGAGATCGTGTCACCTCGCATATAAGTTAAGTTTGTTGCGCTGTTCACTTTCCGCCACTTCTAACTTAAAAGAGGAGGTATTTTCTCGAATAGACGTGTTTTCCCAGTTGCAATAAAAACAGCATCTATTTTTACTTTAAACTAAGATTGTAATAAATATTATGCAACTAAAATCACGTCCTTGTCATAGTTTTTATTTACGCTCCTCGAGGATCTCTTATGTATTATATATTTAATAGATAATACTAGATATTGTAAACTTCAAATTATGGATGATTACGAGATTATTATATGTTTAAAAAGTAGCGCTTTCCTTTCAATTTTAGAAACTATTGCAAATTATCACCTAATTTTGCAAGAAAATAAATGAACAAGTAAGCTGCAGTGTTTTTTAAAGAAACTGTATCAAATGAAGTTCTATAAGTCTATTATGATTTATTTAGAAGACGAATGAAGCCAATATCTTTAAAATAACTAGAGAAAGTAATTATTAAAGGACAAGCAAAAGTTATAAGAAAAAACAAGTTTTTCTAACTCAATTGATTTGGGCATAATCAAAAGAAGTGGCTCAGAAAGAAGGTTTGAGATTGTCGTTTGACTGTCTCTTTAGCTCTTTCGTATTTTTATTTATCCATTAATAAATATATCTTAAAATCATTTATTTTAAATAATGTATATACATTTAATTATTTGATCTACTTTCAAAGCCTAATATCAAATTTAGAATAACAGTTTCATCATGAACAACTGTCAATCAATTATCGACAGACTTGATTAATGATAATATCAATGTTATGCAATATTTATAAAAAAATACTTGAAATATTAAAAAATCTGAGTAGATATTATTCAAGACGCTCTGTCCTACTCGAATAATAAAATAATAAGTCTTGAATAGTACGTGAAAAAAAAGAAAATAATATGTTAATTACAAAAAATTTCAAACGATTCTTAATATTAAATGTATGCCCTAGTAATTGCTTGATAGTCATGTTTCAAAAATAAATTAATTCATAATTCTGTGAGGAACTTTTGTGGAAGCGTTCATTTTCAATTTTCTTATTCAGGCATTAAAAATTTTTAATGAAAAAGAACTTCAAACGAAGATTGCAAATAAAATAAATAATCAACGTTCGATGTTCAAAGAAACAAATTTTTATTTGAATATTTTTGCAATAACCAACCTCCAGTAATGTAATGAAGTCTCGAAAACGTCAGAAATTAGACATTCATCCCTTTCTGAAGCGATCGTTTAAAAGTAATGAACCAAATACACACCCATTGGAAAATAAAATATTTTCTGGCTTTCCTTCTACATGTTGAAGAACTTTCCAACCTTGGATATTCCTAGCAAATCGAACAGTGCGATTCGTCATGCTTCCGTATTGGCATTTAGTTTCTGTTTATCCCTTTCCGTGACCTTATTTCCATTCCAGATTAGAATCCACTTCAACTCTTTCCGGTTATCTTGCAGCTTCATCACAGATTCCAAAACTCGATTCTTACTATTTGATATAAAAAAATTCTCAGTCTAGTGACTATTAACACTTAATAGTTAAACTCGCTATAAAGAAGAAAAATTAATTGCATGATTTTTTAAAATTCATTGATAATCATACTGGACATTTTGCTTAATTTTGGAAAGTGTTATTCATCTAGAAACATAATTTTATATTTTACATTTAACATAAAAAGAATTTTAATTTTCTTGCATATTAAATTTATCAGTTATGGTTGAACATCCAAGCATTATCATTATATTATTAACCGTTTACTTGTGAGACACCAACTAATTTCTTTAAAAAATTTCTTTTACATAATCACTCCAATAGCAAACTTAGTCGTGCAAATAGCACTATGTCAATTCACGAAAATTTTAAATTAAAAGAACATTATCGGTATCAAATAGACGTGTAAATGTCTCCATTACTGTATTAAAGATATAATTCTCATTTTAGAAGTAAAAAATGCACTTGTGGCCATGTATTTCAAGGATACTGAATATTTTTAATGAAAATGTAGAAGCGTTCAGTTTCCCGACTCATTTGCAACAAAACATTAAAACCGAGCGAAATCTTTAGAAAAGCAAGGAAACAAAAGTGAAATTCAACATTTGCACAATCACGCGATGATAACATACGAGCAAAAAGGAAAGTAAAACTTCACGAAACACGAGCTATTCTTCGTGTATAATACGGAAATGATACGGTAGTGTCGCGCTCGCGTAAAAAGGCACAGCTCAGAGAAAATTGACAGGAAAGCCACGACGATTTATGTGCCCCTGCATATCACGAAATTTAAGCCTACAGACCTCGAGCTTCCTATCTAAGGACATGCAGCGATATCATAAATAAAATCTATAAAGAAATACTTTGAAGGTTTATTTGTCTCTAGTGGTTAACAAAATTACTTTTCAACAAATTGTTACTTTTCATAACTGAAAGGTACGTATCATACCTCTCAGTTATCACTTTGTCCTAAAAAAACATCGAAACTATGCTTTCCAAAAATATCGACTATAATCTAAAACTATGAATTTATAGTAATAACAAATATTTCTTTCAAAAATTAGCAATGACAATTTTAAAAACTTACGGTAAAAGCTATAATAATATGTCCTCGGTATTTATAAAAAAGTATGGTTGTATTTTAGGGAGTAAACCTTCAAGCTTTCCAAAATTGGTGATAAAAAAGCTCGCAGTACACTTTGTTAAAATGTAGTTTAACGAAGAAAAATTACGTTTCTCCGCTGCATTGTCTACTCTCTATTATCTTTTGCACTATCTGTCGCCATTCTCCTTTTCTATTTTATGTTGGTATTTCTGGTCATATTACTATTATAATCAATTGCAATTATTTTATGAAAGAAAATCTCATTGTAAACTCTACTAATCTTATTACAAAAATTATCGTTACCGTGGCCTTTGTAACGTAAATTCTTTGATATTTCAAAGGACTCGATTAAAAGTTAACCGTATTTTTATAAAAAATTCATATTGTACAGCCTTAATAGAGAAATTAAAATAAAATCTAGTGATGAAATTATAATTTCCAGTAACTCATATCTAACACTTGCATTAGCAATCCATTCTTATGGAAAAAAGGTTTTTACACTTTATCTTTTCTTCTTTTGGTCACGTACGCTAGCGTATAATTTCTTATTCTTCTGGTCCTTTTCTATCATTTCCATCCGTCACGCAAGGTCCTCTCACTGTCCTGCATTAGCATATGCATATAAATCTAATAATTGACGAAGTGATAGCTTGAGGCCATTTTTCAATTTTTTACATTTCACCGACTCGTCTCTTTTTCTCAGACGAAAGTAAGGTTGGATATTTCAAAAATTCTTCTTTCAGTTGGTCGGTAATCCAATTTACTCGTAATGATGTTTATACATAAATTAGTACTATTATACGGTGTTATTATTATACTGTTCAAAAAATAGTTTTCAGTTATTATATGTAACATTGCGCTGCATTTTGTTAAATTTCATCTTGAATTTTATCTTAAATAAGATTGGCTTTTTTAAAAGAATTTATTTCAAATAAAATATTATTCAATTCTATCAGATTTAATATTAAAAAATTCTATATATATACATATATATGTAGATTACATAAATTTTCGAAACTACATATATTATATATTTACATTTATCTGCCCGTTGTATATAGCTTATCATCGATTACGAATTTCTAGTTCGCCTTCTATTTTCGTACAATCCGATAATATACAAAATATCAAACACGGCATATATTACAGATGACAATTGCAAAATATAAATGAGCTGCCGCGTGTCTTTTCTATGAACCTACGTCTTTTTTTATTATAATGAGCAAAGCTATGAAAATTTTCTACTATTTCTCTCTTACGTAGCTGAGCATTAATTTTACTCGAAGTCACAATTAGTAAAATGTTATTACTTGAAATGTACTGTTCGTATCGCTTAGTTTTATACATTTTTACATGTGTAGTGGTTTATAACTATTATTTAAATCATTACTAGGAGGAGTATATTGAATGATTGTCAATGATTCATAAACTTTCTAAACCATTTTAATAAATAGTGAATTAAATATTTGTAAAATTTTTTCACGATTTCTATCATTTATGGAAGTTATAAGTTACTATTGAACATCTCGATCATTAAATTGACCCAAAAAATTCGAAATTTTGATTAATTTTCTATTTTCTTACGTTTCTATGTTTAAAAAAATACGTCAATTTGTTTAATCTGCATGTCTTAATTAAAAGACTAAAAAGTTTACTTATTTTCATCTTTCTTGCAGGCAAGTATCAATTTTAACCTTCTAATTTCCAATTATTCTCAAGAGATGTACTTAAATTTTTTGAACATTGAAATATCCAAAACCTTTTTATCAATAAAGTCTTTTAATATAAATTCTGGAAAATTTCAATTTTTCTCTTTTATAAAAAATTCTTGTTGCGTATACAACTTTAGACAACTTATTCATTTACAATCAATGTACATTAATATTGTCCTAAAAATTAATAAATAAAATTATCCTTGCTTAATATATTTTTTGAAATACGTAAACATATCTGTTTTTAAAGACATTTTTAAAAACGTACGAATTATAAAAGCATGTCTTTATTTATATAAAAATACTGTAGTACCGGATCAGTTGATGTATTTCTTATAGATGAAAATTGATTGGAAATGCAATATTATATATAGAATTTGTGGCAAACGTCAGTCCTAGAAATGTATAGAGTTGACATATAACTTTGACAACATTGTCGATCGCAATAAGCCCTAAATTCTTCATTACGTAAACGCCGCGTGCATACACATACAAGATAGGTCTGATTACAGAACAGAAGATTTCTCTTTTCTCTCCATAACTAAATTTTCCTTTTCTCCCAAAGCTCTCGCTCACGTGTCTTCTTAAACTTTATAATCAGCCCTGGCAATTACAGTAGTTTATCCCAGATTTATGTATAAACCACCGCTGCACATCTGTGAACATGTATATACAACAACCTCGAAATTCGAAGTATTATCCTTGGGGTTTTGATTTGTTTCGAAGGGTTAATTTTCACCACTGTAGTCGTGCCGCCATTGATTTTATACGTTTCATTCGTATTAAAAATTTCACTGAATATTCACCCAAAGGTCGAGAACGCAAACAAGAAGCGTTGAGTATCCAAAATTATACATTCATTCACTCTGCTGTTTTAAATCTAGGGCTACAGAAAATAACTCAGGAAATACTGCTTACTTATGCAAAATATTGTATGCATAGTGTTAAATTTACACAATAACTTATATTTACAGCCGTTATATTTTGTAGTTTATTATCAAATCCCTTTAAATTCGTTAATTATTATTAATCATTTCATCTCATATTATTTTATCATCCGAATTTTATGTTTCGTATTTCAATATAACACAAAATATCAAAATACGTACAGTATATGTGTATGAAAGCATTGATAATATTAAATTAGAGTTCCTTTGAGATATTGACGTCATTTTGAATCTTTTAGAGATTATTTAGAATATTACAATATAAGTTTTTTATATGTGTATAGTTCTATGTATTTATAGAGTATAAAACTCAGTAACATAGTTGATGAGTTTTGAAAAAAAATGTACGAATTATTTATAGAAATATTTGATTAAAATTAAATATGTAATATATATTTGTTTCATATAGTGCCTTTGCGCTAATTTATTTTATCAATAAATTAAAGAGAATTATTTTTATTTGCCTTCTTCGTTCTTTTTATAAAATTAATTACTCTTTATTCAACGGTTTAGAACAAAATAAAATTAGTTATCTTTAATAAAAATAAAAAATTAGTATTCTTTGAAAATTTATTCCTGATATTACTGAAAACCTTCGATCGATCGGTAGCAATAAATTTTTGAAAAATTATACGTTTAATAAAAACAAAGCCTCTATCGATGTAAACTTATCTAATATCAATAAAATCACATCTTGCCAAAGATGTCAAATAATTATTTAACGCGTTGTTTTAAGTTAACGTTCTAAATGAATAATTAAAGTTACTACGCGTATAATTTACTATACTTATTCAAACTATTTTAATTTAAAGTGCAGAATTTTACGCATAATTAAAAACTTAATTTAAAAACTCAAGCAATTAATTTTCATGTATTTTTTAGATTTAAAAAAGTTAAAACTTAAATTTCTTTCGCCAAATATGAACCATTTTGCGCAAGACCATTTTAAATGCAATAAGAATATTTTAGACAGAGAAATGGATACAAGATTATTTAAAGACAATGTTTTTATCAAAAAATTGTTGTAATTGATATTTCTATTCAGTATGTATATAAAATTTGAAAATAATTTAACAACAATTTAAAATATGTTTAAATCATGACACTTTTTACATAACACCAATGAAATTAAATTTATTATCTTTGTGATGTTTATATAATGATCAATTCCTTCAAATTTAATAATGTACATTAAATGAAAATTAAATTGAGAAAATCAAAGAAATTTCAATTTTCTTAGTTCATACGCATGGGATTTATGATTTATTTACATTTTTATTTACAAACTTAAATTCACGCTTTATAATGTATTATTTTCATAAATAGCGATCTCCCTAATATGAACAATCAATAAGTTTTGTCTGTGATAGTAGACATCACTATTCAAGATTGTATAAATTGCATATAAATAAAAAAATATTAAATTTTCAAAGAATAGTAAACAAAGACCAGTCTTTTCATCAAACTGTATCAAAATTATCCTTTCCCAATAATTGCTAAATTTACACTATTTTGAGAAATCCTTATCGTGTTTACAAGTCGACGTTCACGAGTCACTTTTCGTGAAATATAAAAACTTCAAACAGTCGATTCAAAAAGTAGTCTCGAACTATCTCGATACCCAGAAGCCTTCGATCTCCTACTGGCATCGCAAAAATCTACTAGAAGCGACCAACTTTTTCACCGGGCAAGAAGCTGCCGATGCACAAACTTGGATGCAAAGATCAAATATCTACACGCATGTTACATGCCATCCACCAGTGCAATATTACTAAAGTTCACAAACAATGAAAAGACTGTGAAAGAGAGAAACGGAATAAGAGAAAGAGAAAAACCATAGAGCGCCCACACGGGTCTCAAAATTGATCGTTCTGTACATGTACGTACAGAACTGTGTACGTACAATCGACACCAAAAGTCAGCGACTTCACGAAGCTCACGCGTACGTGAATGAGCTTTCACTTGTTTCTTTTCTTTCTTACATTCTTTTACACTCGATTCCTCGTGCGCTTTGTTCTACAAAATTACTCGTATCGGTGATTTACACTCACAGCGTCACCTTTTTCGCCTTTCTCGCATACTAGACTTACAGTTGCCAGAATTTATCGAACATTATTACTACTGGTACCTAAACTTTTTTGTTTTACCTTTCCACGTTTTTCATGAGTAAGTGTATCGCCTTCCTGAACTTGCATCATCAAGATTTTTCTTGTAATATTAATAATTAAACCTTTTTGACGAATTCAATCGTTAAGTTTTAGTTTAGTCAGTTGTTACTGAATAAGAATAATGTAGAAGAAGATGAAGTAGTGACAATGTAGCGAATATTCTTTTTAACCGATATCTGTCGATATTTATAAATATAAATCCAAGGGGAATCTAAAATCTACCTTTTGAATATTTCAGTAGTTAATCGCTTGAGATACTTTTTATATTTTAAATACAGCAATACTCTAAATACCTTTTTCAGTATTTACTCATATATTTAAATATTCGAATATTTCTAAATATTATGCATTCATTTTGCAAACCATAGTATAACCGTTATAAGGATTAAAAGCAAATACTTTTATTTAAATGTAAAAAACTTTAATTTTATTGCGAATGTCTTCGTTTCTTGATTTAATTTTCATAGTTTCTCATGAAAGTATGTAAAATATTTATTTTACGTAACTAATGATTATCTAATAAGTACACATTTATTCAGTCGACTGTAATGTATATAAAAGGTAAATTCGAACGTTTTCAATGAAAGATGTTACGATCACAATGACTTACTGTACTGCCATCATCCACTCGAAATGAAACTCAATTACCCGTAATAAAATAAAGCGTGTGACAACAAACACATCTGTACCACCGACACAACGTCCATAATAAAACAGAAGGAATCGTAAGGACCACTCACGTATCCACTTCCAGGAAAAGATGAAATTACTCTGCATGATCCGGAATAAAGTCGTACACTCGTATGCCATACAACTCCGAAATTTATTCATTCCATCGATTGGTGAAGGGTCGTCGCATTCCTCTGATTATTACGTAACTAGAAGAAAATTCAAGCAACTTTCTTTCACTTTTTCAACAATACTTTCTCCTCTCTTCTAGCATGAAATGCTCACCAACTGTATTTCTGATGAATCCGCTCATATCTTTTGAATCCACTGTTACTTCTTCTCGTTAAACCTGTAACCCTCCCATCTACTTAATTTCATTTCATGAGCATATTTCTATATTTATGCTGTAGTACTATTTGACTCATCGATACGAAACAATAATTCTTTCATCATGTAATGAATTTAATCTTTTTACAAATGAAGAAGTGAAGAACATACAATGTTTATATTCTTTATGCATTTATTACTCTTGAGTATAGTATAATTTATTACGATACTCAAATAACATGGAAAAAATATTGAGCTGATTTGTTGATATAATTTTTTTATTCGCAAAAATGAAAATGAAAATTGTAACACGTCTTTGAATGCATCTATAGTACTAATATTTAAATCGTTCGACAATATTATTTCATGTATCGATTCAACATAAAAGTAAATACTACACGATATACGTTTAAAATATATTTTAATCTTATAATCGTTTCGTTGTCCTTCACTCCTTCTCAAAATAAGTCAAATGTAGTATTCCAGAAGTCTAAATTGCTATGTAATACTATTCTGTGAACTCCAGTTTCTGACTTGTATCGGACTGAAGTACAATATTTACACTTGCATTAGTACGTTTCGTATCTCAATTTTCTAGTTTCTAAAATATAAACAAGTTTGTCGACAAAAGAATAATTACCATTGTATTTAATGAATGAAGTATCGATATAAACTTCTGAAAAAAATTAATTCAGAAAAGCTTACTTTAACATACTTTAAAATAAAATATACAATAAAACTAACGCAAATAATTTAAAGACCTGTTTTACGTTAAATTTAATTAGAAATATACACTATATGTGGATTACATCTTTAAAAAATTTTAAATCTACATTTTAAATGATAAATATTTATTTCTGAATTTATAGTCATTACAAGGAGATTTATATGAACTATCTATGGTACTTTGAATAAGATAATTATTATTTAGAGAATAAAAATAAAATGTTAAAAGAAAATAGTGAAATACTATTACTTTTAAGAGTACTAATTAAGAGTTTATGTGTAATCAGTTTATTATTATTAATTGATTTACCTAGAATTGATATACTTCAAAATTATCATTGTTAAGTCTATGACAAGAATGTTAATTAAATGTACAATTTGAATTAGTGATGTACCGAAAACTATATACCCATTCTGTAACTTCGGATAACTATTTTGAGATTGGTTCCTATTTATCTAAGCGTCTTGAAGATACTCGACTGACTGTCCATAAAAACTTCATGAATACACATTGATTATCGTAGATTTGCAAGATGATGATACACTTTTACTATGCGGTTAGGAAGTGGATAAATTCAACGTAAAGCACATAACCGGGTGGAATTGAAATCGCTCGATTATATGGATTAGAGGATCCAATAGATGTCGTCTCTGCTTCTTGAACTGGATAATTGATTTGGATGTTTAGAAGTTTTAGATTGGTACTTTTGAAACTAAAATAGGGAAAAGTTTTATACGAGCACAGATAGTGAATAATAGTACCGAATGAAAAGAAAATTATACTCTTGATTCTTGATGAATTATATTAGTGGAAGGGCGTGTTAGTAAGTACTATCAATAAATTAAAAAAACTTGCGTTATTTTCCATTTCGAGTATTTTTCTTTCTTTCTTAGGCTAAGAATATATTTTACAATCTTTGGATTAAGGGTTAATGTGAATTTGAATGAAAAAAATATTTAAAAAAAGTTATAGATTTCAATTTCTATAATAATTAATGATATGATAAAAAATAATCATAAACAAATAAAAAATAAAGTAATTCTTGATGATACTAAGATGAGGTTCCCTTAGCGGTTGACAGTGGAATATAACATTATAAATTCGGACTGTAATATACAATTATAATTTCACGGTAAACAGAAAAATATACTAATAATATTAGTAAACTTTATTATTAATTACCTTATTAAACCCGCATATTCTGCAATTTTCATCATAAATTAAGATTTTGTTTGAATATTGTCAAACCAATAGCTTCTAAAACTTGAAATTAGAGTAAACTTCATAAACTTCATAAACTTCATTTACAATAATTATTGTATCATGTTTTATATTTTTCAGATTCAACCTAATATCTAAAGAAAGTATCAATATCCGTAATGTTAAAATAAGATTTACAAATTATAAATATGGTTAAATAAACAAATAAAATAGTATTGCAAAAAATTATATATCTATTTACTACAAATTGACATACGATATATGGACACATTGTAAACTTTTTTTAAGTGTGAAAATATCTTCCGTCCTGTAACATTATGTTTTTGAATTAAGAACTATTTATTTCCAAAGATAATTTATTCAATATGAAGTGAAATGTAATTTTGTTTTATATTTTATAAACAAAGTTAACTACTAAATGTTATTTAAGTCAAAGGAAGTATTGTAATCAAATAAACAAATCTCTTAATTCGTAAATTTATAAATAACTAACGACTGAATTAAAATTAAATAGTTACAATGCAATTCCAAGCTTTTAAATAATTATCTCATATAGTATCACAACTTGAATTTACTTGAGTAGAGGTACACTTGGTAATCCTCTCATGCAAAATACATTATACGTGACCTTTAGGAAACTCTACAAGAATTAGTAGGAATGCTGCTCTAGTCAAATTTATTGACACAATTACTACTTGAATTTTCCAATTATTTGTAAACATATATTTTTGTAATAATGAAGTCTAACTTTCTAGAATAATTACAAAATATAGCGCATATAACAAAAAAAATTCTTAAGTTTGCAAATATACATGTGTCAATTCGTAAACTCAACATATATCGATATTTCACTTGTACTCAACTTCAATTACGTCTGCAAAATAGCACTCGATTTGTGTAGTACTTTTTCCTTAAAAATAAATTATTTACAAAATAATAATAACAACAATAACATTATTTATTATAAACATAAATAATAATTATTATTGTTGTATTATTAACCAAGTAAAGACAATATTTGCACTATTGTATAAAAAAATTTAATTTGTTTATTAAAATGTTTCGCTAACTATAATAAAAGATCTTATAAAGATCAGTATCTTCATAAATTACTACCTGTTTTAGTAATTTCTCCTAAAAATATAACTATTTATTTAAATAAATAAATGGCTTTATAGAAAAAAATATAATTTATAATCTATTTCATACAAGTAGTTTCAAATAAAATAAAATAAGTTTCAAAATATCAAATTCATTTTACTACAAATAAACAATATTTATATTATAAAAAAAATTCTTCCTAAACGAAAATTTCTTTTTAATATTAGATATTGACATGAACGCTAATGGCTCAGACCTTACGACGGACATATGAAAGGCACAACAAACCGTACTATCTTGTAAAAAGATTCAATAAACAACTGTAAGCAGAAATTTAGAAAATTATAGAAAGGATAAAAAGAAGAATAACAGTCTATTAATGTTTTCATTTTATGTCTTTCCACTTTTGTGTGCCATTTTTCACACCGACGTACGACGAAGTGAACCATTGCGTTATAATTTCATTTTCCTGAATTACAATTAAGGTTGTAATTGTATGTCCTTAATTACAATCTGTTGTTACAAATTTTACACGAAGAAGAGACAAACTTAGCAATGACTCGTAACAGTATATTTATGATCATATTTATAGGAAAATAAAAATAAATTTCATTCGAAAGAATTAATTTAGAAAGAAAAGAAACTAACTTTTCTTGCAGTTAAATTCAAAATTTTTTTTACGCGATAGAAGTAAATATTATTCATACCGATTAATTATTTTTGAAAGTAAAATTAATTCTAAAATGTTACTAACATAAAAATAATAATTGATCTAATAATCATCGAAAATATTGACCATTTCATTTTATTAGTACAAATATTAATATCTTAGATACATACATAAGGTATTTATATTAATTATATATTAATGTATATTATTATTAGTATATATTATTTATTTATTTTATATATTTATATATAATGTATACATCTACATTTATATATTAATATATAAATAATATGTATTCAATACATGTATTATTTATATGTAACATACATTTTTAGATATCAATTAAGAAACGCGATCTCACATTTGAATACAAAACATATTAATAATAATCAACTAGATGTAAAACCTATGCATGAATGCATTAGAGTAATTATTTAAGCAATTAATTCATCAAACCCAATGCGTTATACAATAGTTTACATTCTTCGTTATCGTTAGCTCATTATTTTTTATTTAATGAAATAGAAAAAATGAGCATTGAAGTTCTAATTTTCTTAAATAAATTTCTTTGTATTCATAACACATCAAATAATTGACAAAGAATATGAAATTAAGAAATGTTTATTATAATAAATAAAAAATTTCTTGACAATAAAAGTTTTGTTATTTCCAAAATACCTTTGATTAATATATATAGTGTTATTAATATAGTGTTTTTGTGAAAATTTCTTATATATAAAATTTTTACTTGATAATAAAAACTCGAACGTGATAATATTTAAAAGACAAATTTTTAATTTGATTTTTACTTTGCAACATTTATTATTGTTTAGTTACTTGATATTCGGTGTATATTATAGAAAATACAATTTATCAAAATTCAATATTTGATTAAATCTGATTTAATACAGGACACACATTATCAAATTACTTTGACAATACTTGTGCAAGCGCTTCGTTGTAATTCGTAATTTAGAAAATGTCAATTCAAAATTTCAAGATTAGTAGCAAATGAAATGAGAGTCGATGCCGCCGCAAGCTGCAAGCTCATACGTCTGCGTACGTACGCGTACGAGTCTGTTAGTAGTGTAATTGTAGACTGATTCTATATTCAGTGGCCCAGAAAAGTAGTAAAATACATTTCCCGAAACTCAAAATATTTCACTTGTGCGTAATGTTTTATGCAGCACTATTCGAATATTTAGATTGTATGCGTCTCCGTGAAATGTGATAATTGTTAATTGATATTTGATTTTCTCGCGCAGACTGTAGGTACTACATAGAGGTTTTAACCATGTATATTATAGTAATTAATGCAGTGCAGAAGTAAATAATATCATCGATATTTTCATGAATAATATAGAGTGTTGTCTAAGTAAGATAATTTTGTTTTGTTGTCTTAAAACGAAAGAATTATCTTTCATACAGTTACTACGAAATACACAATTGTTTTTCAAAAGTGAAATATACATTAATCCTATTTTGTTTGGTTAAAAATGAATATTTAGTACACTAAGTTACGAATAATTGAAATATTTTCAAGATATTTGAAAACAACAATAAAAAAACTTTAAGATCTTTTCGGGATATAAAAATGACGCGACATGAAATATTCTCTTTAAAGTTAATGAGTAAAATTCACAAGGATTTTAGCCGGTTTAATTTAGTAACTTAATGCTCATGTTTATTTAAATTGTTATTTATTTGCGCAATTTTTGGATAAGATTACTCAGATATTTCAGTCCTTAAAAATATAATTCAATCCATACAATGACCTCATTCCTATGAATTTTCAAAAAGAATTCCCAGCTCTTTTTCAAAGAAAATCCATTTCACTGATATAATATAATGATAGCTGTCATAAAGATTAAACAAAAATCAGTCTAGAGTGCCAGTATAGTACAAATTTCGATAACTTCAACACTAATAGATATTCTCAAGTACGTTATAACATTTTAATGTAACGACTATTTTCTTAGCCTAAGTCACACTCTACTCAAATCGCATAACCACAATGGCCTAAAATTCTACTCCATCCATGGGGCGTGAAAGTTTTAATCGCCGTATAAATGTGTTTGCAGATGTTGCCAGAGAGGAAAGCGTCGTCTTCCACTTCGAGGGTAATCGTTCTGCTGCTGCTGCTGGCGAGTTACGTCGCAGGGGATTCCCCTCATTACAAGGTGAGTGATTCGAGTCTACGGAATGCGATTAGCCAGTCATCTTGGCTACGAAATTGCGATTACTTTCGATTCCGGAATCTGACGAAAAATCAAGCATCGAGAACCGCGCAGACATCCTCTTACAAGTGAAGATTAATAAAGTGCTAAAATGATTCGAGAAAAATTTAAATGCTAATTAATTGGTTAATAACTTGCGAGATAAATGCTTTGTTGTCTTTGCTGTACTCGCTATTCATATTCAAACTCTTGGCGAAGTAGGATGCACAGATTAGTTGCGCACTAAAAATTCGGCGGAAAAAGAATAATTATGTCTAGGAGGGACGTTATGATTTCGAAAGGCAATTTCATGGAGAATTAAACTTGGCTTCCTGACATTTCATATAATTATGAAAGATTAGATTTATGAAAACTTTTGGAAAATATTTTTTTACTTTTAAGGCTAAAATCTATGACGAAAAACTCTTCTGATTTTTACTACTTGTAACAAATATTTATAAATTTATTATTGTAAGCTTTGTATTGGAAATAACCATGTTGAATCTTTCTTTATAGAACTGTTATAAATAATCTGACAAAAGCAGTAATTCTTGTTTAAAAGTACCCTACGGATTAAAGTATTATTTATGTTATTTTGAAATTACGTATACTAATGCAATAAACTATATAATTTAATGTAAATCTACATTAATTCTAAATAGATGAAAAGGAGCAATTACCAACCCGTTATATCACTTTTTTCAAAATCAAAAAAAATATATATGTTTTAATATACGTAGTAAACCTTCATTATTATTTATTACAATATATTATATTATTTTTTTATTATTGATTTTAATACATGGTTTGATAAAAAATTTAATTTACTTAAACTTAATTTACTAATGATAAAAATCCGTCCTTACGTAAAGAATATTGTAATGCATTTAAATAGTATAAATATGATTTGCTAAATTAGCATTTTTTAATTCTAATAATTTACATGCATTGATAAATCTCATTATCGAAACATTAATTCAAATTATTTAAGTAATCTATAAAACTTTAGACTACTTCTTCAAAATATAAAATAAAAAATTTTTCTAGTAGGCATTTTTTGACAAATTAACACAAAAAATTGTACACAGTAAACTAGATTACCGTGCAAAAGAATTATACACTAATCTCAAAAACTTAACGAAACTTTTAATCTACTTTTAAAATACCTTATCGTCTTTTATATAAAAATATAAGATTCGCATGATTTAAATATTGCAATATTGTAAAACATTTCTAGTCAATTACATTGTTAATCGTTAATAAAAAAATGAAATGTTTAGTATGAAATATTAAAAATTTTTAAATAAAAATAAAAGTGGAACGCGCATTTTATTATAAGATATGACACTTAACTATTAAGGTTTTTACGTCATTTGTATGTACAATAATACCGGGTGGATGTGCTTAAGCACAAAGTTATGAGCAATACGCTTACTTGTACATTCCATGACCTAACTGTATTTCCCTTTACTTTCATTTTATTCGTTTTTTCATTTTATAAATCAAATTTACTTAAGAAAAATATTGGCTTAACAATAGTAGTATTATAGTACCACTGAACTCATTTATAATTACATTAGATTACTTTGCGTTTCTTTCTTTAAACTGGTGCGTAATAATATAAGTTCTGATAGCTTGCTCGTATAAACAAGTTATCTAATACGCATTAACTTCATTCAAACTTTAATCTAAGTTTAAAGAAAGCTTATACAATATTCAAATAACAATTTACCGATATGGCACAAATGAAAGATATTGAAATAGTTGAATACGCGCTCAGGTATTAAATACGAATCACTAATGCTGTGATACCGAATGTATTATCGGTTCTCGATATAAAAGAGGAAAATGGTCGAAAAAGACTCATTTTCCGAATCCGTGAAATATATGCGCGAAAAAATTTGATATTCGAATGATCACTAATCGCAGGACAAAGTTGGTCAGGACAAACGATTTTCTAACTTGAATGCCTCGTTTTTATTACTAATAGTTAAAACAGCATAAAAGTTATAGCTGACTCTAATTACTTTAAAGATAGAATTGTTACTTTTCTGACTTTATGAAAGATACGTAAACGAAATACTGCATCAGTTGCTTCATACAAACCGTTTTGAATGTATTACTTTTACTCGTCAGTTGTCCGTTTGAATATTTATACTCGGTTAAACATAAAATTAATTATTTATAAATGAATTTTAAGTCACACCAAATAATATAATACACGTGTCAACATTAATATCATGCTATCTTTATAAAATATAATATATAGTTAAGTGAAAATTCATTTTATATGAAATAGAAATTTGGACATGTATTTTTATTAATTATTCCTTTATAAGGCGTGCAAAGAATCATTCGAGATTATAGTAATTAATAAAACTATTTCCATTAAATGTTTTTAAAAAAGTGGATCGCTTATCGTATTCTATATAACATTATTCATGCACATGTCATGAATTATCAAAATAATTTGTATCGATATGAGAGAATGTTATTATATTTTTAACTTCCAATTAGTTTTATGGTATTTTATTCTATATTATATCTTTCTTCTTTGAGGACTTAAAATAACTTTCCTTTTATGAAGATTTAAATATTATGAAATGTTTTCAAATAGTATTATTAATTAATGCAGTATAAGTGTAATACTTAAAAATTAAGAACATAATTTACACTCCTAAAAGAAATTTTTACGATAAAGTTCTAATGCTTTTTGAACACTTTAAAATTTCTCATGAAAATACCTAGAATGAATTTTTTTTTAAAATACAACGGATATAAAATGACTAACTCTTAAATTCTAAATATATATAATAAGTCTTACAATAGTGTTACTATAAACAAAGTTAATTCAAGTCTTGCATTGCATTTAATACATTATCAATCGTCGTACGTGTGTACAATACGTATGAAAATTACTCAAATTTATTGTGATTCTTATAATAAGTATGTGAAATAATTTATTCTTGGATAAATACGTACAAATAAAATTTTATGAAATTGCTTAAACATCGTGAAAATATGAATTTTATAATAATAATATTCGTTAAATATGTAAAAATTGTTGTTTTGGAAGCCAATTGCTAATAATTATATTTTAATTCATTCCAATTTTCACTATAATTTAAATATGAATCATGACCTTACTCGCTTCTTTTTATTATCAAATTAGCAAGAAAATTTTATTATAGAAAAATCTATCTATTTTAATAGATTAAAGATCTATATATAACGTGTTATAAAAACAAATCTTAGATTTCTTTTAAATCTCTCTTTTTCGACTGCCAATGAGTTTTTAAACAAAATTTTATTTTAAAAAATGAAATTAACAAATCAAATTTTATAGAAAGTTACAGTTTGCTAAATTAAATACTAAATTTTACAGTCTTCTTTTAGCCAAGGAGAAGTAAGTATAAAAAATGAAGTTCCCTGGACATTTGCTGCGTCGTCTAGACTGACAAGTGGCAGATGTATTAGTCTCATGAATTTATATTTCAATTTTAGTACTAGCCAATGTATCTGCATTTTTCTTCTCACATATTTTCTATCTTTTTTCTCAAACTTAATGCTTCATAGAATTTTTTTCAAAATAAAAGAGGTATTCAATTTCAAAAAGAAATTTATGCGTAGAACTAATCTTTCACCATTATCTTGATTTTGAAGTTTTAGAATTATCGCTATCATACGTAATGAATCAAAAAATATATAGAAAAATAAATTTGAAATTTTTTTCATGTTGTTATAATAAAATATTAATATATTTGCTTATAACTTGTAAATAAGACTTTTTATTCGCTTGTACATTTATATTTATATTTATGTGTGCATCACATTCTGAAATTGAACAATTTAATACAACATATTGTATTCAAAGAATTATTATTCAACAGAAAATTAAAAATATTACACTCATTACTATGAAAAAATATTCAAATGTTTGTGGATTATAATTTGATTTTTAAAAAAAGTTCAGCCACGAAAATAAATTTTATTTTTTCTTATTCCTAAATTTATGTTTTTTCTCGGTAGAAAATATTAAATTTTTTAATAGTTTTTTAAATTTTTACGATGAAATATTTGACGTATAAATTAAGTGAGTAGATAAAGACAAATAAACAAATTTCAATGTGTTAGTATTAATCAAAATAAATTTTAATTTTTTAAAAGTATCTTCTTACTGAAATAGCCACAATTTAAATGATAAAAAAAATAAATAAATTAGAATTCAAATAGACAACAAAATACCAAATAATAAACCATAAATAATAATTAAATAATAATTAAATTATTAAATAATTTTTAAATATTTAATAATACTTTTAATATTTAATAACACAATAATAATTAAATCAAGTATAATAATTTTTAATTTAATTAAGTTGTTTTTAAAATAAAAATCACTGTTGGTAATTTTAACCATAAAAAATTACCTTATATTTTTCTTTCACAAGATATTTACCACAATGTACAAATTAAAAAAATTTTTTAAATTTCACAAAAAAAGGTGAAAAGTTAGTTTCAAAAGCTTCTACTATCTTATTCTGTAAGATGAATTTATAACAAGGCGATAACTGTACACTCTCGAGCCTCACTGAGCGCAATTACTTTAATTATTCCCATTACGAAACTAACGAGCTTAACTTTGATCATGACACGAGGCAGGGAGAGAAAAAGAGTAAGACAATGCTCCCTGTGCCCTTTCTGGCATTACTTCTCTTTTTCATCGTCTCGGCCTTTATATATCTTGCGCCCATACATACACCAATTTGCGAATCCTCAAAAGGGATAATTTAGAAAGAGAAGGACGAAAAATAGGATAAAGAAAAATTAACACACCAAATCATGACAACTATTAGAAATTGCTTCTCTTATCTTTACGAGTGCTTTCACATTAGCAACACAATTCTTGCTTTCAGCTTTACTGATCACTTCGGAAATATTGCAAAATTATAGATAGCTACGGGTACAATAAGTAAAAAAGAATGTTACATAATGATCAGAAATACACTTAAAGGTAATCTCCATGATCTAATAAGTATGAAAATATTTTTAATTATAAATGCGTGTAAAACCACATATAAATATATTAAATTTGGTCTTGGAAAACTAAGGATAATTTTAAAAAGTAAATACTTTATGTACTATATTATATAATATATATAAAAGTTAATATTATTGAAACACTCCAGAAGATATGAAATATACACACTATATGTTTATACATATACCGGGTTTATTTCCAAAAAATGAATATACATTTTATTTATTGCAAAGCAAAGAACAAAACAATTTTTTCAAGTAAAAAGCGTTATATCGAATAATACTTGCAAATTATATTATGAATTAAATTTTTACTTTAAATTTCACTTAATAAATGTCACACATATTTTAACAAAAATCACACTTATTAATAACTAATAAGTTATTATTACTTTAGCGAAAACAAATTATTGTTTTATCATTGATTTAATTATTAATAAAATTATTGTATTCGTGAATTTTTTTTTATATCAGTTTATTAGTTAAATTATAAATATACAAAATCTTTTTAATAATATTGAAATTTATTATAATTGATAAAACTTAACGGAATCCCTACAAACTTTATTGATAACAAAAGAATATTGTTTTTCACAAAAAAGTTGCTGAACTTGTGTTCCACATCAAATATTAAAAATATGTACAGATGTATAGTATTGTAAATTCTATTTGTACTTTATCAGTGTTAATAAGCTTATTCAAACACGAAAATGTAATGCCTCAAAATTCTTTTATGATAACATTCTTTTAATTGATCATTTTCTTTATTTTCATAATCTGATGAGAATTTAATATTAAAAGGGATTTTAAAAAGTGAAATATAACGCATTATCTTGACTGGATCTAGAAATCGAAGAGAGTAATGTTCTATAAAGAGAGTAATAAGAGAGAGATTTAAAGAAAATATTAATATTCCGAAAATGCCATTAGTAATCTTAATAGAAATCTTTCTAATCTAAATAAATTTTTCGGATAATAGTAATATTGGCAATTAATAATATAAGTCGTTGATGTTTTTGATTTTATAGAATTAATATTTTCTCTGACGTACTATCTTTTTAAAATACAATTTTTCGAAACAAATACAATTCTGATGTATTTGAATTTTAATATTCGAAATCACATTTAAATTTTCCCTTAAACTCATTATACAATACGAGTATGAAAAACACGATAAAAAATGAAAGCACTTATCGAATGTTGGAATACCGTATTTAAATACCAAGCTCCAATCTATTTATTTTACAGGTGATTTTAACCATCATGCAAATACAGATTTGAACTACATCAAGCATCCACAGCAGTTTTCTAAATTTTCAAACATCAAACATCCGTACAGTTAAAGCACTTTTCCGTATTTTACACGCTAAATTCATGCACGAGCAAAGTTTTTGACGACAAAATCTAAGAACGTAAAGAAAAAGGTTTTTCTTTTAAACTATTGTAAATAGTCTGAAATTTATATTTCAACCGAGTTGATGTTAAATGGTTTCAACAAAATTACTTTCATTGCGATAACTTATAAATTATTTTTTAACACGTAGTACCCGAAGAAAGTAAAAACCACGAATGGATCACAGCAGTGAAGAAGTTACCGTATGCATATAATTACATTATAAAACCATTTTCATCGAGTACTTAGTAATACTTAGTAATATGAAACAATTCACATTTAAATATACATATTAATTATATATGAATGTTTAGTAATGTACCGTTGAAAGAAAAAATAAAGTTCCAGTTTACGAACATACAATCAATTAATTTATTATTGACAAGATAGATCGATCGAAGAAAATACTAAAAAGAAAATACTTAAACTATAATTGAACTCAAAAAGAACATTACGCATTTTTTAATCTTACTTTCGTTAACGTTAAACATGCATCGTTGATACGAGATATTTTTATACTCGCTAAAGCTCTTTGAATAACATAAGATATCCGATAATAAAAGTTCCAAGGAGATATAAAAGCGACAAGTGCACCTTCAACGAGAAGTTTGGCGAGCTGGAAATTTGGCACGAACCCTGTACCCGCCTTGATTCGAAGCTTGTACACGGACTCGATTGAACGCACTTCTCCACGTACACCTACCGATGATGCTTGTCAAGTGTACGTGATGTACGCGTGTATAACTTGTACTGCACGAATGTTGGAGATGATTTAAGGACGCACGCAAGATTCAATTTAACCCTGTTCGAGTAATTGTGTATATTTAGTGTAACGTGAAAAGGATAATATTCACTTTAGGGAAGTCGGCACAATATTTGCAAACTAAGGAACATTGCGTGAGCCAGTCGTGTATATTTCTAAAATTCGTATTTTTAAATAATTGACTAATATTCGAAAATATTTCAAACATTAATTTAAATTTGCTCATGTACGTGAAGAATTTACGCGTATAAGTACTTCATTCGAGAATGGTAACCGATAAGTAATTTATTAAAATATATTCAGCGCTATTTTAAAGTTATTCCCGTTAGTGCACGTGAAATTACTCGTATTCGATGTTATAAGTTCTTGAAAGATGACTCTTAATGTATACGTACGTGTAATTCGAAGCGTGTATTTCGCCAGCAGTGAAATATTTGCTTAAGTAGGAAACAGTCTGCTAATAAAATGAATATTTATACTTTTGCAGGGAAACAAATAAAGTGTATACTTAGCAATTAAAGAATACGTAAATCAAATGAAATTAGGCTTTATTCGGTGTTGAGAATAAGACTCTAATACTAGGATATTAAATATTTACAAATGATTTTAAAACTCTATCAAATTTTAAAGTTTAAAAAACAATTTCACTTCTTGTATTCAATTCATCTATTTAAAAAATGAATTAAAATTCAAGCGATATTGAAATTTGGGGATTATACAAGCTCGATTCGGTCTGGTATAACAGGTGTTGAGCCGCAAAAGACAGAATGCAATGGAGAGAGAAAAAAGCGCAGTAGCATCGAGGCGGTAAATTTAAAATGTAAATTCGGTCGAGGTTGTAGGATGGAAAATCGCAGAGAATTCAAGAGAAAAAGAGAAATAAAATACAAATACAAATGCCCGATGAGTCCTTTGGGAAAAGAAAAGTGGAAGAACGTTAATGCAAAACTTGCGAAATGAAGAAACGCATTTTTTCTACGGAATTCTCGTACGTGACTGTCCGTTACTAAATGTAAACTGCCGGTTAGAAAAGAAAATGATTTTCGCCTCGATGCGAAGCGCTTTGTAAAAGTTCAACGGTCAATTGCACTTTATTCCATACATATTTAAATGCAAAATTATTGAAATTGTTCTCAGAATAACAATGAGTATTGGTAGTAATCGGGCATTGGTTATAAAGTATTTAGTTTTGTTTTTATGCGTCGTTATTATCTTAATTTTTAATTCATATTGAAATGAAGACATTTTCTTTTTCGAAAAATCTCGTTGCATGAATTAAAAGAAAATAAATTCAATAAATAATTCGACTGGGTATTGCCATTTGATCGATTATTTCCAAAGAAATCAGGATAAGGAATAAGTTAAGCTTAACAATATTGCGAAATTTTGTACAACCTTATTAATAAAGTATTTACTTAAAATTATAATAAAATATTTGATTGTGTATTGGAACATTGATAAAAGTAATTTACTAAATTTAACGATAAAATTATTTCAATATTTATTTCAAGTCTCTGAACTTTTTCTACGAAACTAGATTTTCAGGATTATGAATAAAATCTTCCTCTTCGTTCACCGGTACTTAATTTATTTCAACTTTAGTAACTTTCAAAAATGGGGAAAAAATTTCGAAACTGGTATATTTTTTCACGGGATTTTAGATGATTACCTGGCGGACTGAACAATGAGTTCCTTAAATATTCATAATTTCAATTTTACTCCCATGCCAATCTGGCTACGGTAAATCAGACTCTTATGAAGTACATTTTCTCTCCTACTCCCTGTCGGCCTGTTCTACTCTCAGTTATGTCAACCTTTTATTTTATTCTTTTTTGTCAACATTTTTCAGGGCAACGTTTCTTCCTCATTTTATTTCACTTCTTTTCTCGATTCAACTTCATTCTTACGTATTTCAAAAACTAACAAAATTTTATCAACGTTTCCTTTTGTTTACATTTTTGTCGTTATAATGAAAAAATTAAATTAAACAATATACCAAAGCAAACTATATCAACATTAATTTATTGTTATTATGTAACAACTATTACTTGGACAATTACATGATGTATGTACCATTAAAAAATCACGAACTTAAAAATACGCAGTTTTATTCAGTTAAATCCGAACGATTTTCATTATTTCTAAAGACAGATATTAAATTATTGATTTTATTATATATATATATATATATTTTTTTTTTAAATTTGTCAATGTAAGAATTATTTTTTTCATTTTTGCTATATTTCTTTAATCTTATAATTTAAACTTGATTAATTTAAACTTTTCACCAAAGCTGAAAAAATATGATGATTTTGACAAAAATAAATGTATTAATAAAACAGATTGGTACAACCCTTCTGGAAAAATATATTACTCTGAAATAATAATAAGCTAATTTAGATCGATACGAAATTTAAAACAGTTTTAATAAAATGAATGTTTTTAGAACTTTCGATTTTTATTATCACTTTGCAGTAGTTTTGATTATCCAGGTATTTCTATTTTTTTATTCATGTTCTAATTGTTTACATTCGTACGTAAATAACAAAACATTTGCAACCTCTTAGCAATTGAAGAGCATACTCAAAAATTCAAACTTTAATATTAGTATTTTATTTTAATGTATCGTTAAAATGGTAATAAATGAACCAAAACTACTTTATTCATTATAATATTGTAATATTAATACAATTATCTTTGTACTTTTACTCTTCATGAACAAAAAGGATTTTTTTTTCAAATCGGATTCTTTAAACGAGGAATAACTACATTTTGAGAATAATGAACATTCATTTTTCAGGTTAACAAAATCTCTTTTAATAGCATTATAAGCGATTTTTTGATAAAATAATATAATTTATATTATAAAACGTATATTTATTAACGAAAAGTTTTCTTTTAATTATTATAAAAAGGTTCAAACAAATATGAAAATTTTCGCATAATTTGTCTGGATATCATAATGTTTTATAAGTATATCAAGTTAATTATCAGGAATGTATTAATTATGTCATAAAAAGTCTAATTTAGAATATTAGAACAAACTGTCGATATTGAGTTATCCAAGTATAAGTCACAGTCTTAAAAATAAATATTCGAAATTGCTAATGGAATTTTGGCATTCTATAGTTATTATAGCTAATTAATTTTTAAATGAAATTTTCTTAATAAATATTATTCTAATCGATATTAAAAATATCAATGAATAAAATTGATATTATGAAAATCTAAGATTTTCTCCTATCGATGTCTTTCCATTTAAATTTGATAATTATTTACTTTAATGTGCTGGCATGAGAAGTCAATCATCAATGAAGCTTATAGTAATTACTTGAAAGATATTACCTGAAAAAGAAGTTTCTGGTAAAAATTTCCTTGAAAGCAACTTCAGCTAAATTTACATTAAAATCGTCAGATGAGACTGATCTAACTTTGCTACTTTTTCCATAAGTAATCGTAAGTGATTGACTTTACTTTTAATTTACTTAATAAAAGTTAACGATCATTTTAACTATTTCAATTAAAACTGTACAACTGTTTCTTTCACTTTGTCATATCTAAATCATACGTATTATAAATATTTGAAAAGATTTTGCATTAGTAACTTGTAAAAATACCGGCTTACGATGATTATTACTTTAACGTACAATATTTCGTAAGAAGGTATAAATTACTGATTAAATATATGATTTATGAACATAATCAAAGTATATTTTTTCGACAAAAGTAATATTTACACGAGAAACTACGAAAACGGTAACATTATATAGCGATACAATGTAATATTTACTTCGGTAGAATAAAAATAACGGAAAGAACTTTGAGATAAAAATTGGGTCACGAGTCATTGATGGTTGGTCTCGTTTGGAAAGTTAGGAATAAGTTCAATTAGAAGAATGACACGACTCACGTTCAACGGCGTGTTGGTCAAGTTTGCAAAAACGGTCGATCGAAAATTAATCTCTAGAAACTGAGTTTCTAATAGTCCATTGATCGATTAGAGCTTTCAAATGTAGTGATTCAAAGTATTCGACGGAGTCACCGCTTATATCATACAGACATTTTACGTGGGAAATTCACCTACGCAATTACATTTCAGATTTTCTTTTTGTATCGCTTGCGTTTACAATGCAACAGTGGTGCTCTTGTCACTTTCCGCATTCTACAACGCACTACTGTTGTGCCTTCCTCTTATTCGCCTTACAGGCACGTTATCTCAGTAATTATTTTGCCGATATGGCGACCACGTGTCTCCGTATGCCCAGAAGCCAGTATCTTTGGATTCGGATGTTTATGTAATTGCTAACTATTAGATGCCTCGATACAAACTTTGATTTAGTAATAATAGACAAAATTGCTTTAAAATTTTAAAACTAATCAGAGTTATTGGTACTTATTAACAATTAACAAAAACAAAAACTTTATATTACACTGAATGCAATCTAATATTCAAACAAATAATGAAATAGAGCAAAATCATTAATTTCGTGAGATCAGAGATAAAAACCTTGTTATGGTTGTGTTTTTAATGCAAATGATGGTTAACTTTATTGTTTCGAAGCTGTTACAACATGACAAAAATAAGAATTTCGAGTGAGCAATACAGGTATCTTGTAATTAAATTAAGTAAAAAGTATAAAAGCAAGAGAATAATATTGATAAAAGCAGGCATAAAATTACGAGACACGCTGCGCTACTTACGCATATACCTCTCACGAACTCTGATTCAAATCAGCATCCATCAGCCGAATGAATATTCCAATTTCGTAACTCACAAATCACAAAATATCATCCAGTATCGGTATCCTTTCAATTCTAGAGTTGTACAAATATTACAGATGGTATTGACATGAGCAGCCTGGACTTGTGAGCACCCGATCTTGCACTTATCAAATGAATACTAGTATACCCACATACAAAATTTGCATAATTCGAGCTTAATATGACCACTAGTTCAATAATTGTGGGCGATTCAATGAGATACAAATCCTTGTGTTCTATATGTACCAAAACGTGCGTTGCGTGAAGGGTTCGATGTCCGTACAATAAAGCGTAGTTTGAACGTCGTTAGTTGAATTGCTAAACTTTATGACACCTACGAGAGTTTGGGGTTGCAGCGATTAAAAAATAAATTAATCGAGTGATGAAGTATTGAGAGTACTTTTAATTGATGCGGATGAGAGATAAGAAGAGACTTTAAAATACTCCAAAATTAAATACACAGCTAAATGAAACAGCTAAGTGCTCTAAAAATTGACTCTTTAAAAGCACTAAAGTATAAACAATTAGAATAATAATGCGATCGTGGTTCTTAATAAAAATCTGCAAAATAATTGGCTATTTATTTTAAATGATATTGATTTACATTAAATACAATATTATTGTATATTATAAAACATGATATTATAAAACATTACGTACGTGAAAAAACTCCTTTTACAGAAGTTATAAAAGTTATAATATCATCTAAAATTCACAAATATATTTATGGCTCTCATAGCAATCTACGAAAAATATTCTATCATCATTAAGTATCGTACCACATTTTGTCGAAGCTTCGAATAAACCGAACTTCATCTGATACTTGTCATTTATTTCTGGCGGAACTATTCCAAAAGTCTTATCATTAATAGAGAAATAACCTATGAACGGTCCTTTTTCTTCAAAAATGGACTTCTTATTTAACCAATTTAATTATTTAATTTAATTATTTGAAACATCCTCTTTTCAAGATTTTAATTATAATAGAATTATGATTTAATTCAAATTGCAATTTTACATCAAATAGAAAAAAGTACAGAAACTATCAAAATTGACTATTTTATTTACTATTTTATTCACCATTTTATTTACCATTTTATTTACTAATTTAAAACTAAAAATCAATAGATTCATCAGTTTAAACGCGTTAAATCGGTTCTGTAAATAAAGTGAAAATATCATCTTTAGGCTAATTGAACTTATCTTGTGTGTACGAAGCACAGAATCGTAACACTATGCACTTTCTAATCAACCATTATTACAGATAAAAATAACTTATTCAATATGCTCACCGTTATCTCAAGCAAGTTCCTAGGTCTCGCAAGTGTGCCGTTATTTAATAAGCAAAAACGTTCGGCTTCGAACCAGTTAAGTGGAATTAAATAAATTTCGTATTTTGAGATCTTCGATTCTTCAACTCTTGCTTTTTTTTTGATTAATCTCAATTTTTTTATTCAGTTTAGAGTCCTCTCGAGCTTCATTCATATTATTACTCAAACTGTTAAGCAGGCTAATTGCTTAGGTAGACGAATGCAGCGAGTTTGCTACAGCAATTCGTGCATGGTCCACGGAAAACTGCAAGCCCGTCACTTCCTTCTCGTCAACGTTAATCTTCACATCCGTAGTGCACTCAAAGTAATTTGAAGTCATGCTATACGCCAACACACCAACAACAGCAGAAAACGTCGATGATTGCATTTTGATGTCTTTTCTTGAATTGACGATTTTGTACACGCGCTATCCGTTTAAATACACGAATATCCCATTACTCTTCAGAACTTTGAAAGGATCCTTTCTTTGAATTCATTTATTATTGACCCTTATTTGCCGTGGTAATGTCATACCATTAATTATAAGGACAGACTAAATTAATTTAATTGACTTGTTCTTATCTCTTTGAAAAATTTAACTTCTTCATGAATCAGCTTTTACGGAATTAGAATCAATGGAATCTTATAATCGAACAGTGTACTTTATGTAAATTTAAAGAAATTAGTAATCTAACGAATACGTAAGATTTTCTATCAATTTCAAATGATTATCTCGTAATAAAACTTAATTTAAATTACAAATCTTTAATCTAAGATTTTCAATAGTTACGTAAAAGATAATAGTGACGTTGAATGAAAAATTTCGGTCTTAATTAATGAATTCATCGTAATATGCGAATAAATATAAATTAGTCATGAGAATAATGTTTCATTTTTTGTAACGAGTTTATTGACCATCGCGATAAATCGATAGTCAGTAGTCAAAGTAGTTAACTTATATTTTTCTTATCCTTATTCACAGTAGAAAGCAAAAGATAATAATAATGAGATGTTTGTATACTTATCTAACCGTTCATCGGAGAATACGAAATATTTATCAATAAATATTGCCATAACAGTCATCGTAGATTAAATTGAGTTGTCTTCTTTAAATAATGTATAAGCTTTCATGAAAACAACTATTCTCAATTCCAGTTTACGTTTGATTTATTATATATAGTTAAAGATAAAAAAACAATACAATATCATACGTTTCATTTGTGCTCTATAAGAAATATATAAACTAATGATTTAATTTTAGTAATTATCATTTTTCAATCATTATCATTCTTGTCATTATTATTAATTGCTTTTCATATCGAAATTAGTCCACTGTAAATTGTGGTATTGAATATCATTGGTCATATAAAAGTTATTTCAAAACATACGTTCCAAATTATAATTGGATCAATTTTCTAAGATTTGTACAATTGTCCAGTGGTTCTTTGACAATCAACAGTCATATCAACATTTATGAAGTATGCGACTAAGTTGTAGCAGTTATCAATTAAGTAAATCCAGACGTAAGTATATTAGAAGTATAAAAGTGAAATTGGACGGATCAAAGTAAAAGGTAAAGCGACTACGTGCATTTGTTGAGAAAAGAAGGTGATTGTTAAGTAAAATAATATAATCCTGTGAAAAATCGATTAAACTTTATTTTATATAAGTGTTTGTCGAGATATAATAAAAAGTTATGTTATGAAATAATAATTACGCATTATGATTTTACCTTAGAACGCCTACAAAGTATTCGTATATTTGCAATCTAATCACAGTTTAATATCTTTCAAAGATATTTCAAATATTTTCAATTATAATTTTTCAATTTTTTGAGAAATATAAAAAATAATAATTTATTCAATATTATTAAAACAGTATCTTAATATTTTTATACTTCTAATTAGTCAAAAGTTTATTAAGTACCAATATTCTGATATTAAGTACAATAATTAGTGGTTAAACTAATAATTACCAATCAGTTTTTATTCCATTGAAAATTTGATTGAAAATTATAATTTTCTTCTTCCTTTTCCTTCTTCTTTTTCTTCTTAAAAGAGTATTTTATGTTAAAATGAAATGAATTGTAATAAATCCAATAAAATATGCTTACTTAATAGTTATTTTTTATTACAGTTTATTACAAAAAGTTTTAAACAAATGATTTTTAATTAATAGCAATTGTTATAAACGGTAACAATGACGTTTAAATGATTATCGAGATAATTATATTTTAATTGCTAAAGAGTACTCATAGATATATTAAATATATATTAATACGTATTTCTATACATTTATCGTAAGAAATTTAATGAAATGTACATTCTGCAGTAGAATAAAAACTCCTTATTAATCGTCATTCGAAAATAATATGTAACAGAAAATATTATTATTCAAAAGATATGAGCCGTAATTCAGCAAACAAATTTGTATATTTCTTACTCGAAGCTTGTAAAAGATATAAATTTAAACGCGGTCGCTCTCTATCAGCATCGCTCCAACTGTTCAAGCAGGCACATCAACCTAGACAAGTATATTTTAGGCTCCGTAGGAGAGGTAAGAAGGGTTCGACAAAGGGTCTAGTGCATGATACAAAGACTCTTAAAAATCATAAACACGTTGTTAGTGTACGATGCACGTCATGGGCAACTCGCAGAAAAAAGCGAAGGCCACGTCACAGTTAACATCGTCCAAGCCGCCATCCTTCAAGAAAACTCCGCAGTTCTGTTTACCACCGCCGTTGTCTGGCTGGCCGCCATATTTGTCCGACCACTCGGTGTACCCGCTTTTGAAAAGGGACTCTCCCAGTATCGTTACCCACTCACCCTCCTTGTACAAGTCATGCACGCCGACGTAGGCGAGATCGTTATACGCAGCGCCCTTCACCAGTCCCGATTTCATAAAGATCTCCATCAAAATCTGTACCAATTATTTAGAAAAGTTTACAAGTCATTTAATTAACTATCAATACAGAACGCACGCGGTCTAAGCTAACTTAATTCTTAATTTATGGATCTTGAGTATCCTAACGACTTTACAAATAAATTACCAAAGTGTCGACATTTGTTAGAAATTCATAATTAATGAAATGTATCTACACTTTTGCTCTTGAAACTACCATATTTTATTCCTAACTATTTTAATATTTGTTTGAACGTTTTAATTTACTTTGTCAAATAGTAAATTTTCTTTTCTTATTACTACTTTACTACTCTACCAGTCATTTTCAATGTTTAGAGTCATATCCTAAAAACTAAATTAAATCTTTACTTTTGGTATCGCGCTACTATTTTAAACTTGAATTAATATTCTGGCGAGATTTATCAACTAACTAGTCAACAATTTTACACCGATTTTTTAAAGCTAATAAACTCAAGGCTAACAAATTTATTTCCAAATAAAAGAACGCTTTTGAAAATTTCGAAAACTAAGTTAACGACGTATACATTTTTAAAACTTTTCCGTACTGCTACCTCTAGTATTTTATAATAATTATATAAAATCATAAAATATTAAGAAATATAAAAAATTTTATTTTCTTTAAATTAGCTGAAATTAACTGATATATCGAAGAAACAAGGCAAAGGAAAAAATGCGCATTATTGGAAATAATATCTAATTCATAACAAAGATATAGGTTTCCATTCAATTTTTTAATTTAATGCTACATTCTGTTGTGTTATTCTTATTCTGAAGACCTAGTCGAATCAGTTTCGATAAAAAGAAAAGCTTTCTACATATTCCGTCTGTGTAATAATATAACTATTTCTTTTGATTAAGACCACAGTCAATTAATACTCGAAATCTAAGATTCTTCTTAAATGAAATCAGGTTATATATAAGTGCTTTCGTTGGAAATATGTTTTCTCAAGAATTTATAAAAGTGAAAATTTCAAACTTCACGTTGACATTTTAAAATACTATGTGAAAGTCGTGGCATTATAATTCATCTAATTTTACTTTATTATCCATTAGCCTCTTACGCAGATTTTATTTACGCTAAATGAGAAAATGTTTCTTCGTAGCAAACATTAATATATTGTTACAATTTTTTGAAAAAGAAAACACTCAACTTTTTAAGTGAGATCTTAAGAATGCAGTTGTGAGGGCTTACTTCGTGTAAATTAACTTATAAAATAGAATTGGCTTTCAAGTAAATCATTGAACATTCCAATGTTCAAAGGTGAATAAAGAAAAGATATAAAACTCGACATAATGAAAATTCTTATTCGAGTCCTTGTATGGTAGGAATCAGAACCTCGCAGCGTCCTCGCAGAAGTGAAGGGAAAGTAAAGTCAGCGAAGAACCGGCAAAGTGTAGAAGTGAAAAAGAAGCGATAACATACGTGCGCCTCGACAAGCGAGTTGACGATGGCGAGGTGTCCGCCTTCCTCGTTGCACATCTTGCGCGCTTCATTCCAAGTGGCGGCGCGCGTGTGTAATTTGTGCGCCCCGATACCCGGACTATACTTGTAGTCGTCGCGCGCTTGAAGGCCGCGGGACTGCCCCATGTGACACAGATAACTCCCGTGGAGCAGGGCCACCGAGGGTGAGCTCCCCTGCGAGGGGGTCGCTGTTGCTGTGCTCGCATTGGAGGGGCACGAGCAGAGGCTCGTCTCGATGCTCGAGGCGCTCAAGGGCAACTCCGTCGTCGGTATGCCGTGGATCACCAGCGGGAGGCTCAGTATAATCACCAGGTGCACAAGCATCGCTTCAACCTTGAACAAATTTTTCGGATTGTTCTGTTTGTTAAGCTCAGAGTGTGGTCTGGAATTAAATGTGTTGCAAATCAAGAAATTTAGACAATAGGAAATTGTTTTCTCAAAGAATAACAGTCATCCTTTATATATATATATATATATATATCTACTTAAGGAATATTTACACTGGACTTATTTGAAAACTATCTGTCTTATCTAATAATTTTTTCTTGAAATTTTTTTATATCGCAAAACTTGTAAATACGTAACTTTTGTAAAAGAGGTGCAATCACTTACAAACACTTCGTTTGTAATATTGAATAATAATTTTTTGACGGTATTCATTCAAGCACTATGTTACTAACAGAATATTAATATATTAATATTTTTATCACTCGAAATTTTCCTTTGAATTTTATTTTAATACCTATAGAAATTTTGAGGAAATTTTATATACGTATAATCATATTCTACATTTCGTTTATTCTTTCCATACTCTGCACATTCTTATATATATTATTACTAAATTCATTAAACATACGAATATATTTCATAATATAAATAATATTATATTTGTTTAGATATCATCATTGCACTAGGTATCGGTAATTCTAGTGTGGAATTTCGACCACTCCCTCCTCCTCCCGCAACCAAATAACAACCAGAGAATGTTTCTATAAACATCAGTTTACCGTAAAATCCAATGATTTCTAAGCAATATCTCAGCACAAGCTGATTCTTAGTGCTTGAATACAAACCAATAAATAACAATATGTTTTTAACAGACTAATAATTTATAATTTTCTTAAAATTTTATTTCAAAATATAATTGTTTTATTATAGAATAGATAAAAGTCCTAATTTATGGATCGCTTATCCCCTCAACTTTTCTAAATACATAATAAACTAAGAAAATTCCGCGACCAATTTCATTTTTCAGGCAATAAATTTAATCTAACAAACTCTACACTTAATTTTATGGTTTAAAATTAAAAATATATAAAACTATTTCTAAAGAAAAATAAAATATTTTATACCTTGATAACTTCTTCTGAAAAAATTTTACTACGTAATACTTCGAAATATTACTACAACAAAACTGAAAAAATTGTTTTTTCTTTACTTGATAATTGATGATAAATTCGTATGACTTAAAATGAATACATTAATCACAGTCTGCACAGTCGAAGAGAATCTCGAAGACTGAGAAAGAAACTTCCATAAAGAAACGTAGGCCATCGACTGAAAAATATCAGTGGCGTACTGCCCTGAAGAAGTCTTTACGGTTCTTCAAACTTGAATTCATCTGAAAATGAACTTTACTTTTTCTCTTTTAAATAGTATTGTATTGTTACAAATTTTCTGTAAAGAAAAAGTCTGTGTCAAATTATTACTTGGACTAATGGTTATTATTGGATGATATATAGTATAATGTCATTATTTATTGCACCTGCTAAATATATAATAATAGAATAATTTAAATATGGAATTGAAAGTAATGGGAGTTATTGTTATCTAGCAAGAAAACTTTTAAAATGTATATGATTCGTCAACTCTGATTATATGTATGTGAAAAACTCAAAGGTATTATCATGTATTAGAAATCATATTATGTTTTATACGTAAAATTTTCATTAAAATGGCAAATTACATATAAATCGACTGTCCTTAAATAACTTTGAGTTATTTAAAATGATATTTTAAATATATTATTTAAAATTAATTATATTATTTAAAAGAATAAAAATATTAAGTAATTAAGGATTATTTTTTATGATTATATTACAATTATTTGTACATACATTACGATTTAATTCTTTGATAAACTGTATCACTTTTCTAGCTTCAAAAAACAAATATAATTATTAATTTGTTGTAAAACAAATAACAAGATTCGTGGAGGTCAAAAGTACAACGGGAACCAAAAAATGTCGTTTTAAAATTTGAAAGAAAGAATGTCCTATATACGCTACTGGTTTTGACGTTGAACCGTTTCGTGAAGAAAAAAAAGATCTCGGCGCGCAGTCTATAAGGGATCCATTATGAAATGAAATATGGTTGCCACATGGAGTTCCAAGGTCAAAAAATGATCCACGCCCACTAGACCTGACAGAGTACTGCGAAAACAGTTACAACTGTATTTTATAGTGGATCAAAGCAAAATACTTAATAGAAAATAGAATTTTAACCGACTAAACAATAATCCGAAAGGCAAATATAAAAGTAAAATTTCTGTAGCTATTGTTAAAAGCAGATTGAACTAACTTTCAATTTCGAAATTAATTAAAAAGTATTTTCATTTTATTTTCTCATTAAAATTTTTTTCTCCATATCAATAATATTCAATTATTTACGAATATCACATATTTGTAACTATTGGATAAAATGTTAATTCCCTTTATTTTTTAATAAATAAAAGCGCTTAATTGAAACAATAATTTAAATAATTCTTAGCATTTACATTATGTATTATCAAATTTAATTAATTTTTATTCATTTAATCTTTGTAATTAATCATATTAATTAAACTATGTCTGAACACTCATTTGTATTAATAAAATTAATAGACTTAAAGGAATGTGATAACTATGATAAACTCTCACAAGCGCAGCTATTTAAAATGATTAAAGACTAAAAGTTGATTGAATTAAAAAAAAGTATATTCATTAAACTAGTGCTAAAAATACGCAAGAAATTAAAAAGTTATTTATTACAAATTTAATACTTCATAGTATAAAATCCGTATAACATATAAGCATTTAACACAAAGTTACATTAAGTTAAAGTTATATTGAGAATTCTACCATAAAGATTAAACACGCATACACATAGTTTTTATGTAAATATTTACTAACGCTGTCAATTAAACAATGTACAAATCATAGAAACTGTGTATTATAATCTTCTATAAGTAAAAAAGTTATAGAAATTATTATTATTATGTTCAAATGAATAGCTTCAATTCATTCACAATTAATCGCTTCTAGTAAATTAATGAACTTCGAGTGATCAAAAGATGCATGATAAAACTAATGTTCGATAATTACATTCCTCGACTTTCGTCGTTGCTAATCCTGATAAATTTCTAATTGAACTCTGTATTAAATGCAAACGCTTTATTAGTAAATGCTCAGGCGTTGACTAATCGCCGCTGTGTTAATTTATTTCGAAGAAGAGATGCACTAGTAATCAGTAATAAAAAAACATAGAAAAGTATATAAATATTTCCGAATATTCATGTAACGAGAGGCTTATATCTCCTTGACAAATAAATCAATTAATTAAAAACAATCAACTTTTTATACTACTAAATTCGGTTATAAATTTTAATATACTGTTTTAGTAAAATCTAGAAGGACATTGTGTATACATTTAAACTTCATACGTGTTGATTTGTATAAAATTTGAAATAACTCTATTAATTTTCAATTAGTTATCATTTTTTTGAGGTTTTTGAAAAAGAAGAAACAATTGCAAACATTATTTATATAGACAATCTATTTCTAATCTATACTTATTATGTTTTTTTTTTAAATTTCTGAGATAAAAAGTAGGCTTCAAGAGAAATACTTGTTAAATCTAACGTGTAAACTATGTAATCAGCTCAGAACGCTTGTTAATTTTGTTTAAAAAATTAAAAATTAAAAATGTTTAAATCGTTCATAATTTTATCATTTATTATTTTATTAAGTAATTTTTTTGTTAATATTAAAAAATGGATAACTAGGTTGATAGTTGTAACTTTCTAATGAATGAGTCCCATAAAATTGTTCATTCTAGGAAGTAAAAGTAAAAAAATTGTGCAATTAATTCTGTATAACGATTAAGAAAGAACTAATATCATCAACATATGGACACTATACCCTCGTTTTCATAAACGAAAATACTCGTAAAAACTTATTGTTATCCAGGAGCCCGAACAAAATTATTTTCACGTAATTTTTACTGACGGTACTATTCTAGACTATTCCCTTCTTGTAGCTTTACATACTTTCACTTGTATCTGTCCTGCACGCAGTAAGTCCTTTTGCAACTGTATTCTATATTTATTATTTCTTTATTACGATGCAAGTACAACGATCCTTCGTTACTCGGAATTATGTAAGTTCAAATAAAAAAGGGATTAGTATTATTGTATATCAAAACGAGTACTATTTTAATGACATTAATATATAAACGTAAATATAATATGTGGTTGGAATTTTTTACTGTGATATTTCAGAAAATTATAGAAAATCGCCTCTCATAAATCTAAGTTTATTTAGACAAATTTTTTAATTATATTTTTTAAATCTAAATTCAATCAATGTAAGAAATTTAATTCAGAAAAGATCTGACTTTTTGGAACAAGTGAAAGGCTTAAATATACCGGTACAAAAACTGCGCAATACTCCTAAAAATATTAAAAATTAATAATATCACTAAACTTTCATGTCTATAAATTATCTAAATGTAGACAAGAGTATTTCAAAATTAATTAATATTAAAATAATATGATTCGTGTTAATCTTAACTATATATAACCAAGGCTGCATATGGTACTTCTGTAATAAATATTGGTTAAAAATTAAGTCTAGCCCTCAGAATTATACTAAAAATCTGCCATATAATAAAATAATAATTATAATAATATATAATAAAACAAAATAATAATTTTGTATAAGCTGAAAAGTTTTCTTTTATCCCGAAAACGAATTTTAATATCTTTAGTTAATCTGATGAATTAATAATAAAAATTTAAAAATTTATTACTGTACATTAGATTCCTTTAACTTATTTCAAAACTATTTAATGGAAAAAATATTCAGAAGAAAGGATAATTCTTGAAATGTAATTTTGTAAGTAACGAGATTCACTACTATAAATAATTCTCGAACTTATACAAAAACGTAAACAAAAAATATACTATAACAAAAAATATTGATCAGAAATTTTCCAAATAAAATAAAAGTACTTCTACTTCACTTTTAGTGCTACTGACTTTTCGTAACTGATATTTATTTACATCAAGATATCTATTTTTAATCAGTACAATATTTTTATTTTAAAAATCTGACTTAATTTAAAAATATCATAAAGTACTTGAATTAGGCATCTAATCATTTTAATAATATCTGAAATTCAAATAAAACATATTTTATGTAATCAATATTATATATTAAAGAGAATTTATATAAGTTGAAAAAAAATTGGCATATTGCTTACAATAGAAAATTTAATTCTTCGATAAAAATTCAGATATTTATTTAATTTTTGATTACTTACAAATGCATGATTCCAACTCACATTTATACTAAAAGGATAAAGCTTATAAGAATAATCTACCCGATAAATAATTTTGTGCACATAAATAAGAAAAATTTGCAACAAAATTTAATTATATTTTTTGTTTTTTCATTATAACGAAAACTTTATGTCATAAAATCAGGCAGATTCATTCCATTTTCATCGATAAAAAAGTAGCTAAGAAGCTAGAAGATCCATTTATATCAAAAAGAGGATAAAATAACAAAAAATATATTAGAATACGTAAAAGTACCTCACAATATACTTTCATAAATTGGATTACCGCTCGCCTGAGTAATAATATATATATAAATGGTTTTTTCTCAAGGAATCCTTCTAAAAACGAAAGGAAGTGAGTGAAAGGTAGAGAAAGAGAGAGTCAATCCGTTAGTGATCGGAAATGCTGTATCGTAGAACTCGATCAAAGAGGAACTTTGTCGACAACTAACAAGTTTTTCATGCCCAGAAAAAGAAGTTTATCACTCGAAGAATCGAAAATTAAAGAAAATGTACGAAGAGTAGAAATTAAGGGCAGAAAAGAGTAGAGGTGCTTTAGAACGAAAGGAGGTGAGAAGCTTTGGCATGCTATTCTTATCTCACTTTGTTCGAGGACTTGCGCATTAAATCCCTGTAATTAAAAGTATATATATATTGAGTGGAGATAGTACTACAAGCAATGAAAAGAGCGTAACTTGAAGTGTAGCAAAGTTTTCTCAGTCTTTTTTCTAAGGAGGTATAAAGCTGAGATTTTAGGTTAAAATTACTGTAATTTAAATTTGGAAAAAGTTTTTAGAACTGATTTAATTAATAAAAAGGTAATTATCATGAGAATATATATATAATTATAAGAATTTTTCAGTTTTATAAATAAAAAATGATATTTTCTAATTTTAACGTTCCTCAGAAATCTGAATCGTTATTTTATTTACATTGGTTTCTGAGCGTAGGGGGAGAGGAAGTTAACACAAAAAATGTTCCCTTTTTGTGCAATAAGATTTTTGTGAGTACTACTAGACTATTTATAGTAAAAAAACAGCACACGACTCTTTGGCAGATCTTTAAAATTTTAATCATTTCAAAGATACTACAACAATAAAGAATCAATCAAATATATGGTAATAATGAGTTGGATAATAACTCCTTTTCACTATCTTCTGCTTTAATCTCAAGTGAAAAGCAGTACACTAATTTCTACTAAAATAAAATATTAGGCACACATTTTGTTACGGCAACATTGACGTTAACTTGAGAAACTCACGTGAAAATACTTCTATTTCACACCCGACATCTTTTTCTTTTAAATTAAAAAAAGAAAATACATATAGAAAATGAGAAAACACAGATGCAAAGTACATCTGTGAAAAATACTTGAAAGCAGTAAAGGGCCACGAGATTCGCACTAAAGAAAATCAACAGCTAGTGCTGAAACGTTCGTTCGTTTTAATCGTGCCGTGCTTGGCAATCGAGGAATTCGTGACAAACAACGCAAAAACAGTAAAACAGAAGTACCCTTTTTGTTGATCCTTGCAACATTCAAGACAAAGTACCTATGTGTACAGGAGTGTTATTTGAAAAACAAAAATGCGCCTCAAATTGGTGTTCTTGTAACCCATTTAATTGTGCTTCTAGCAAAGAATGAACTTTCATTCGCGAATAAAACATTATATGATATAGGAGTTATTTTTATTTTTGAGCTTTGAGGCAAGACAAATAGTTGACCAAATTTCCAGTGCTAGAAAATTTATTCTTCGAATTTTTAAGTGCAAAATCAGTCTTCAGCATTATAAAATCGGTTATTATAGTTATTCAATAATTAATAATAATCGATTAAAGCCTTTCAAAGCTACTTTAAGCGACGAAAATTAAATTTTCTTAAATTATTTTTAAAACCTACAGATTTCCTTAATGATATATTAAATACTCGCCAAATACTCGACTTAAGTTTAAACATTTAATAATAAATAATTCCAATATTATGAACTATTCGTTGAATTGAAAGATTTAAATGTTAAATTACTAATTTCAATTTATGTTAAAAGAAATATATACTCTGCTTTCTTTTATTCCTTTTTATTATACTTGTGCAAAATCTCCAACTCGATGAAACAATTAAATCCGATATTTCGTAACAGGTGATAATCTTGTTCATCAATTCAGTATTCTCCTCTATAACTTATTAAACAACTATCTAAATGCACTGCTGTATCTTTGATAGAAATGGAGAAAATAAAAGCAATATCAAATCATTAGTACATCATAAGGTTTAAAAATAAATTTCAAAATATAACAATGATGTACCTCAGCAACAAAGTTCTCGTATTATCAGAGAACTATAGCAAAAATCATTAATAATTATTTAACAGTAATATTAAAATTTTTAATAGGTAAATTAGGTGAAAAGATTTTAAAAGAAAAAAAATCAAAATAATAACTATAGCTTCAATTTCTGTTGAAATTATGTACACTGCTTTTTTCTTATTTTACTCAATTTACAATATTGATTATAAGTACAATGAAAAATTAGATTTATGTATTTTCAGTTTTTCATATTAATGTCATTATTACATAATTCAAAAATTTACAAAATTTTTCGAACATAATTAATATACTTAAACTATTGTATATAAAAGAAAAGGACTGTTAAAATGACACTAAATTATATATTTGAAATCTCTGAATTGTATATTGGATTTAAATTTATTATATTTATGATAATTATCATTTTTCTAGTTCGCTAAAGAATTTACATGTATTTATGTATATATGACAAAATTATTTTATAATAGACTAAGGTAGACTAAATTTCTAATAACTATAAATGTCTAAAAATTACATATAATGTAAAATAAAATGATTTTACATTATATTTCAGTATTTCGACGTTTCAAAAAGAAATTTATTTCAACATTCATGATTATATCTTTTTGATATATATTGTATTTTAGTTTTGGATAATTTCCATTTAAGTTTTGGATAGAACGTCGTGTTGAAAAATGTGAATAGTAGTATTTTTATAATTTATTCTCTCTATCTAATTAATAGATATGGCATTCGGAGTATATATAAATTAAGTATATTGAAGATGTATAATCAAATTTAACCTCGTATATCAATGATTTTTCTAGAATTATCTTTACGTTAAGATAATTTGAATACAAAAAAAATGAGGATGTGTGATTTATCGCTATTATTCAGAAGTGTTTAAAAAGGAAAGAACACGAATATGTTCAAAATAATATATAGCAATAAAAAATAAAGTCAAAAAATCTTGTCAATTTTCGCAAGCTGAAAATCAACGACAAATTAGAAAGAAAAAATGTAAATGAGTTGTAAATAAACAAAAATTAAATGTTTTTTATCAATAATAACTAATAAAGAATAAAAAAAATAATAAACAAAAATAATGAATATATATAATAATATAATATACTTAGTTTTTATAGTTTATATTTAGACCTTGACTTTTCAAATTGAAAATTATTACTTTTCTTAACATTATTAATATTCTATAATAATATATTTTTAATGTATCATATTTTCTAATGTGAGCGAATTATTTAGATAAATTAAGTAATTAAACATGTTATAAAATAGAAGGTTGTTACAGTTACATGTTGTTACAGTGGGCCACTGTAAATACATATAGATTATAGAATATTATAGAATAAATAACAATTTAATCAATTTAATTACTTGAAAACGCCTCTGCTAATTACTTTTTCGACTTATGAAAGTAGAATAAGCTGTACATAAAAATACTAAATTATGATACATAACATGTTTAAAGAATGAAATTTCATATAAACGGCCAATCCACAGATACGCACAGTTAGACGCGCATAATTACCAACTAAACCACCGCATAATTATCCCTCTTTAGCGTATGGTAGCTTTAATTGTAGCCTCCAGGTGGCGAGTATTCGCGTTGGCTGCGATTGCGCGTGGACTCGGTTGCGCACAGAATCAGATAAAACAATCTTAATTCACACACGTTACAACTGACGCTCCGAATCCTTGCACCTCTTTTGGCTTCTATTTGGTACGATTTACGATGATTAGCTGTCGAATCGCGCTCATTTGAATTAACGAAAATTATTGGAATTAGGTTTTAAGCATAACGCGCTATCCACGGAAAAAGTATACGGGTTTGCAACCCCAGTAATAGTCATTATCAGAGACACCAATCGTCGAAACATCGCATAATCAGTTCATATCGTTCAATCAGAGTTTGTCACATTTGACAGTGCATAGCTTTTATTTCCGTATCAAACGTTTTCGTTTAATTTTTATGTTAAAGCTATATATATGCCATTATCCGTTAAACTCCTAAAGCAATGAAGACTGGGATATAAATTGGACACGAATCAAGAGCCAAAATCAAAACGCAAAAAATAGACGATTGTAGCTGTTTTTATTATTGTTTTTTTAGACAAACGAGTTAAAGCTCTGAGTAATGAAATGAGATATAATTGAAATGAATTGAGAATATTTTAAAACGTACTCGTCAAATCGAACAAGTCCTGTGACACATAAAATACTAAATGTTGGTAATCGTTTGGCATTGGTCTGCATTAGGACGTAAGTAAGACACGCAAAGTGTGCGAACAATGTCCATCAATAAAAGTCTCATTCAGTGTATTAAGTAACGACGTTATTCTAGACTCTATTATCTATACAACGACGGATTCATAATTATTGCCTGAATTTGGATTTTACAGCATATACGGTATAAGAATATGACCTAAGTAAACTATAGAAAACAAGATTATATCTTTATTTTAATATAAGGATTACGTGGTATAAATAAGTTTTAAAAAGTCGAAGAGCTAGGAATCTTAATACCAGTTCTAAAATGTTAAAGAAATTAATATTAATTAGCTACAAAAAGAAGCGAGTCAATCTTGTTTTGTAGTTAAACTTCAATAGTTGATTGAAGCCAAACATGGTATTATTTGACGGAAGAGTTAGTTCTCGCACTACCAAATTAAAAATGATTTAAAGCATTTAAATTTAGACAAAAACAAAATGGATAAAATATTCTAAATACTCAATTTATATTAAAGTAATACTAATTGTATTGTGATATCAGTTAGAGTGGACAAAAGTAGCTGAAGTAAAAAATCGGGGCATATTGATTACAAGCGTAATACTGTTATATAAGAAATATCAATCGTTATAGATCGAGCTATTAATGTAAAATAAACTCGACAATCCTGCTTCCAGGTAGCAGTTATTAATTTTTATTCATCGAATGCAAGGTATGCATCTAGAATGGTCTGTTCAAATGCAAAATAAAACATCTCCTTAACATCGATAATGATGAATATTAATATTAAGATTAATGAAGATAAAATTAGTCAATAATACGTTTAACAAATTCTAATACGTAATGCTTATCGATATTGAGAATTTTTCTCATGAACTTAATTTAACAAATGTATTTAAATATTTGTGTAAATTTGTCAATATATTTTCAAGATACCTCCTTTTCATATATAATTTGAACCTTGTGCTTACAATCCTATACTTTGAAAAGAGTACATAAAATATTTTAAGGTACAATACATATCGAAAAATTCTAAAACTTCCTTTCTTAAATATAAAGTTATGGTCTTTAAAAATGTTCGAAATATTTGTAATCTTGAAGATGAACTTATAATAATTTGAAATAAAATCTATTGTATTCGGTAGCTCTTTCTTTATATAGATAAACGTTATATTTTTCAAGAGGCAAACTAATATAATATCAGTCATTTTGCCATGTTGCCCGCAGTCGAGCGCGAAAAATAAAGAGCAAACGAAAAAATCACTTTCTTAGGACCCGAACATTTTTTTATTGAATTTTTGGAAAAACGCGGTGATTACACTTTACCTATTCTAATAGAAAATATCTATTCTCCAGAGATGTATGTTGAAAGAATTCATAATAATCATATAAATACAGTTAGCAGCGAGGTTTTAAAGATTGTCTTCTTTTTAATACAATCTTTACTTCTAATAAAATAGTTTATTAATTTAATCATTATCCGTTGTTACTGTAAATCATTACAATATTAAATTCATATACAATAAAAATAATAAAATGGCATTTTATGTACTTATTTTCGTGTAACTTCTTTGATATTCAGTAAACCGCATCAAGTTGACTTTATACGTCTACTTTAAAAATAAAAACCCTATAAAACGATTTTTATTACCAATACAAAAACTATAGAAACGCTATGGTACATAAATTACATACAGATGTACAATATTCAGCTCTTCCTTACTTTACGAAATGACTATCTAAAGATATAATTTCTTTTTGTTCTATGAAGAAAAAGGCAATCATAATACATTCTTTGAGAAAAGAATATTTCTACGACAAGGAAAAGAAGCGAGTTCAGAAAAATACGAGTAGAAAAAGTCATGCACACGGAAGAGTCGAGAGTATCGGAAGAGTTCACTCAGATCAAGTCGTACATCGCCGAGGAATAAAATGTGGAGTGTTCATCCCCTATGAAAAAACGACGTGTCGTGTCATCCCATCGTTACGACCAAGACGTGCTAACTTTTACTCTTTTTCACTGTCTCTTTAGTTTCAGCTGACGAGGATAGTTACGCACGCCACTGTTCTCTCATCTATTTGATCTATATTCATGTGTAAATTGCATTTACAACTGTCTCTTTTGTAATAGTCGTGAAAGATGTTATATTGAAATTTTTAGGCACCCAACTTGACAACAGAAATTCTGTACGATATTTTTCGGTACTTCTTGGCAACAGATTTTCCTTGATATATTTGTATGATTATCATTCGCAATATACGTGCTTTGCAAATATATCCATAAAATTTCGTATTCGTTGATCTACTATTAAGATTTAGTGTACATTTTTCATGAAAATCTTATGACATGATTGTAAAGGAAATTACTCGAATAGATAATGTTATTAAATTTATCGAAGTACATCAATGTACATCAATGTAATATCTAATTACAAATACAAAAGGGCATGATTTATATAAATAAATGCAAATTTTACTTTTAAATATTTTTTCTTACATCCTAGCAATATTGTGTAAATTAGAAAGTATTAAAAATTGAATAGTTGCTTATTTAACAGTGTAACATCAAACTTTACTCGATCGTTATAATGCCGCTTTTGCATCGGATAATGAGCGAACAGACGCGTTCTTTAACAAACGCTAACGCTGTAGAGATAACGTAGCTTACACACGTAGCACCCGGACACGTTCATTTTAACTAATTTCGCTGTCTCGCGCGCACGATTTTTCAACGGGAATAAAATCCTTTGTAAAAAAAATTCTAGCTCTAAGACTTACAAGAAGCTTCTTGAAATGGAAGTCAAGAACTTTGTTCTCTGTCGAGAAAAACGATTATCTTCTGGAACGAAAATTAAAACATTCTTGAAAATAAGTATTCCATTTATCAGACGAGTGCAGCATACTAACGGTATAAAATTATTTCAGTATAAAATTTAGTTTCGCAGGGATCAGCTTTCATGTTACATAATTTATATTAAATAACTTAGTAGACTTATTAAAAAAGACATATCGGATTGATATTTGACAAGATTTAATAGAACTTCTCAATTTTTTCTAACCTATAGTTTGTATTCATTCAAACGTTAATGTTTTTGTATGTTCAATGCATATTGATATTTAAATTACTTAAAAATATAATGTGAAAAAACTAATGATAGACTAAAATAATTTTTATTGCATTTTTATACTAAATGAAACTATATTCAAATGTACCAATATTCGAATGCTGAAAATGTTGATTACCAGAATCTTTGAATAGACAAAACTTAGGTAAATATGAAATAGCAAAAATGAAACAATGAAAACAGTGATTATTTCATCATTTAAAAATATATCACTTAGGCGCATTGCAATCGAATGTTCTGTATGGCATTTTCATCCCCAACAATATCCCGTCAATTGATCTCCAAATTTATAGTCGTTGTCAAAATCTCTTAATTATAGCAAATACTGGCATTAGAGCAGCTCTTTGTAATAACATACTTATTTGACGCAGTGATTTTTTTCCAAACTTCCTTGATACGTTGGCATCACACTTGGAATACATTGCAATTATTATTAGAAGATTCGCAGAGCCACTCCGAGAATATAAAAGCACACTTCAGAAACCCTCACGACAGAATCTTCGAGTTTCCACCTCGACGAAAAAAAACCAAGAGATCCATTAGCGTCGACGCCAGGCAAAATGGCCACCCACGCGGAGATCGTGTACAAGTAGACCGTTATCCCGGGCACCGCTGGTACTTATGCGGTTGCCCTCTCCGAACTGGACATCCGACAATGGAGCTACTCGTGCACTAGATTAAGGTTAACTGAGTGAGAATACGGATAAGAGAGAGAGAGAGGGGGTGGAAGGAAGCTTATTATCGAAGGTACAACCGAATACTACTCGGTGAAAAACTCTCCTTCCCGCGAGTCCGTCGATTTTCCATTTGCCCCATTCGAATCCGAAATATCCAATTGCGAAGCACGTGATTTTTCGAATTCTCCATCCCAATGTATTGGAAGCTTGGGAATTTCAAAAATGTAAATTATATCTTTGAAGACTGTCCCTATTACAATTTTTGTGTCTGAACTCCAACGTTACTGCTCTCGAGGTGAAAAAGCTTAAGCACAGGGATTTGAAAGAACAAGAGTTATGAATTCTATTACAAACGTGTATCGGTTTATTTATTGCAAATGTCCCATTATTTTATGGATGACAGATTTATATTCGGTATAGGTGCTTTTATTTAAATTTTTATTTATAACAGAGTATAATTTTATTCAAAGGGTAATGTACTTATTTAATTTTTAATTTTAACGAAGTTTAATACTTATTTTTTTCCGATAAATTGTACTCTAAGTTTACTAATAACGGATTACAAGATTATTGGTAAAAATATGGAATATAGCCACAACAATTTCTAAATACTTAAACGCTAATTGTGCAAATTTATTAAATATTCTTCAAATTGAAACGTATTTCCGAATTTAAACTTATAATACTCTGTTTTAGTCACATTAAATTCACAAAACTAAACCTAATGCCGTACGTTTCTTTATTCCAAACAAATACTATTCCGGAGCAATAAAATTAACTAAATTAACAGGAATACAAATCTGCGTTTATCTGGACCTTTTATGAGAAAATAAATGCTTTCGATGACTCTAGAATATTGAATATTGAATATTTATTTCACATTATTTGCGATTCATTTATCTCAATAAAACAAGGATGTTCACTTCGCTAAACCAACGTGGATTCTTAATTAGTTTTAAATTATGCATTTCCTAAAATAGAAATGTTAGGTTGTTGATAAAAGATTCATAGTTTTACCTTTGAATTATTCGTATTATTCATTCGCCGTAAGGTATTCTCTATCTTGACATTCTCTAACTTAGCATTGAAAATTCTGCAATGGCCTTATATTTTTTCAAATCTATAGTGCAGAAACGTATGTATATAAGAAGTGATTATTGTCGCTGTGATTTACAGCTGAATATTTTTTCGAGTCAATCGCTGTGCGAATTTCTACCTCAGCCGCACACATATTTATACATGTGACAGTATGGTATTTGGATAAAAAGCTGCTTCATCTAGAAGAGCATTCATCGATTCTTTTTTCAAAAATGAAGCGTAAATCTAAAATCCTTCTTTGGAGAGGATGAAGATGAAAAGAGACAGAATTCGATCCATTGTTCAACAAAGCATCTTCCCTTGCTCTTGCTATGTGAAGATGTGGTCAGCAGCATCGATTTTAGTTAAGCAAAGAAATGATAGTAAGCACGTACTAAAAAAAGAAGAGAAAGTAATGTATACGTATTGAAAGAGAGACAGAGAAGTCCTCTGTTTCATTTTCAACGGTAACACGAACACTAGAACGCAGCTCTACTAGACTATTTCCTGTACTATCGACTAGCACGAATGTTCGTTCTGTGCTACGACCTGGAATAGATTCTCTCTCTTTGCCGCTATCTTTGTCTTACTCGCTCGCTCTGGCTCGATCGATCTCTATCTCTAGAGAGTGAAAGGTCGAATTGATCTGCACGAAGAAGAAATTCGAAAAATGCTCTACAATGAACGCGTAGTAAAGGTAAATGTTAAGAGAATTCGTCTGATTCCCGAGATGTATTTTTTCTTTTCTTTTTTCTAGGTTTAATGCAATTTATCGTGAATGTAGCTTCTTTTTTCGCCCATTATTCGAGTAATTTCTTTTTTTTCTTTTAACGAACAATTACGTTTGAATAATTATGTATGTCATTAGCATTTAATGTATATATATTTCACTTTTTATCAGCTATTGTTTGTAAAAGTCTTATGTGCAAATTAAAAGTTAACTTAACAACGAAATTTATATTAGATTTTTTATTCAATCAGATAACATATATGTTAAACTGCACAGCAACATAACTTAGTACATTTTTTAATATTTACAATTTTTACAAATTAACATACTACCACAATATATATAAAAATTTATCTAAGAAATAGTTAAAGATAGTAATCATATTTATTTATAATAAATATTAAATTCTTAGTTTAATTTCTCAAAATTTAATTATTACGTTAATTAATCCTAATTAGGTTCTTGCACGATCATAATGCTATCGAAAGCTACAATTTATGTATACTTTATCTCGATTATAACAAATATTTTTAAACGAGAATAAAATTGATTGTTATTTTTAAAGAAAAATATTATTATTATTATTATTATTATTATTATTAGCGATATTAATTTTGAATATACATATTCCTAAAGTAGAATGTTTGAAAAAATTTTAAAAATGTCTTTAAAAGGCTGTTCTTTTCATAGATGAAAATTCTTAATATTCACATTTTTTGTTCGCCAAATCGTCCATTAAGAGTATATAAACATTAATCACGTTTCGAATCGATGAGAAAATAGAGTTACGTACTTTTATCGATAACAAAAATGCATCAGAGTTTGAAAGTATCATCAAGTGGTTCATTCTGTACTAGTGAGTTCACTCGGTTTTCATGCTCCAACTAAATGGAAAATGTTACTTCACAGTCCTAAAATGCCAGTGATACGAACATAACACTTTATTATTACAGTTCTCGCTCCCTAACACTGCATTGCGGTTGCGCTATTAACAATATTCGTCCGAACGCGAGAAGCGCTAACGATTATTCGAAATGATACCACAGCGTTATAAGTTTCAGTTATTCATAGAATACACGATTCTCGTTAATCGTTATAAGAGAATCGATATATTTTTTGAAGATAATTATGTCTGTATTATAATATAAGTAAGATTTTATTTCCTTTAATATTTCCTTTGATAATTTTTGTTTTAATAATCGTAGTGTTAATCTACGGGTTAATCTACTGTCAATATTTGATTCACTTGTAAACTGTAATTATCGACATTTCGACGTCAACGCTTTTGAATTATTCACGTAAGTTAGTTTTCTGCGAATTAATTAAAATACGTTCTACATGTCTATGTACTAATTATATATCCTATTAAAATTTATAATATATAAATTTTATTTTAGAAAGTTAAACTATGAATATTATCTTATAGTACTAAATAAGGTACCGTATCTAATAACTGTATCTTGTCATTATTGCAAATACAAGAAATAACGCAAATAGCTATTTCATCGAAATATCTTTTAGTCAATATTTCTTTAAGTACAAAGTTAAATATCCTCATACGTCTCTAATTGTATATTTTTTATGAATATACTGATTTATCTAGGTACCCAATAATATACTATATAATAAAAAATAAAGTCATAAAACAAATAGTGACCAAGAAAATATTCGACAATAAATAAGTATAAAAATGTAAAACATAAACAGTTTCAAGATTGTTCTTGAAGTTAATCAACGGAATTCCGTCATCATTATCATTATCTTGTACGATATACTCTAAAGCGTTGTTTTACAATGAGGTGTAAAAACTTCAAAATTCAACACGCAGAACGTGTTAAAGGTTTGCGTATTGATTATCTATACATCCCGCAGTTATTGGATAGCACGTACTGTCCGTTCGTCGGGTCAATTTCCTGCGGGAGATCTTCATAGCTCCTCCTTTTCCTTATTTCTAAAATACTTTGCAACTTCTTGCCGTGACTCTTACAAGCGAATGATTCGATTAGTATCTCGTAAGAAATCGCTTAATTTACGCCCTTATAAAAATTTTGTTATTAGCCAGTTCATAAAAGCACGCGCATACACCGTGCGTGTACATAAATAGACACATTCTCAATTTCATCTATCAATTGCTAGTTATTGCAAGATCGAATATGTAATTTTTTATGGGATAAAATTGTATGCGTATAAAGATATCGTCAAAATTTATGGAGAAACGTTAAATTTAAGTGAAAAAATACACCAATATAAGGTACTTTTTTTACCTCAATACATGAAGATCCATTTTTAAGAGCCATATAAAAAGGAGAATAGAAGTCATACTTTTACAGTATTAATTTGATGGATAATAGTCTATTATAAATTCGGTACTACTTATTAATAGTTAAATCGTATAATTTATAGAATTTATTTTATCTCAAATGACTGTCATAATAAGCTATTTTCTCTAAAATAAACTAATAAACTTAATACTTAAATATCTAGGAAATATATGTGTGTTCTATAAAAAATCAAAAATAATTAAAAAAACTTGCTTTTATTGTTAATTTTATTTTATTATGCTCTCTCTCTCTCTTTCTCTCTCACTCTCTCTCTCTCTTTCTCTCTCACTCTCTCTCTTTCTCTCTCTCTCTCTCTCTCTCTCTCTGCATATTATGACTGTAATTTAATAACTACAAAAATGAAAAGTATAAAAGAAGCTTAATAGAACTAGATGCAGCTTCTGCTTGTTCATAATTGAGACACAAAGATGAAAGTATTTTATTCAATTTTGAATAATTAGTGTCAGAGTGGTTAGTACAATTATAAGTAATACATCAACTTATACTTTAAATAGATTTCATCTCATCTGTGAAATAAACTAAAGTTAACACGTAGGTGTACGTAAATGTAACAATCTAGGAAACTTAATATCGTAAACAGAACTATGTAGTTTAAAATTCCAAAGAATAAACTATGAGATCTGCTGTACTTAATTTTAAGGATAAGTTCTGCTATCTTATTTAATAAATTTTATAGAAAGGAGTATTTGTCTCATAATAATTACATTTCCTTCTGCGTCTGCTTACTGCTCTCATGCATCAGGCTATACGAACCAACCCTAACTTAGACGTTGAGAGGTAAGACGGAGAAAACGTTCGATATCAGTTAACACTAATATACACTATTCTTAGTGTTCTAGGAAGCTATTAAGCACATTTTCTTTAGATTTAATTTCGATTTCTTAATTAAACTAAATTTAATACATCATTAATGTTGTAAAAAAATTACATTTATGTAAATTTTCAACTTCACAATTTTTTCGAACATATAATAATGTTGCATTTTTTGATAAAATCCAAATATTTATAATTAATTTACTTAAAATATTCCATTTTAATCAAGGACAAATAAGTTATATAAAGTTACAAATATTTGAGATTACATTTAAAAATAAAAGTGATAAATTCAAAAAGAAATCTCTTACTTGTGCATTAAAAATATCCTTAAGTAGTAAGATGTTTTAAAAAAAAAATTGTAAGCCTTCCTTTAAGTACTCAAAATTCCATCATACAAGGTAAGTTTGATAGAGAAAAAAAAAGAAAAGGCAAGAAGAAGAATAGACCAAGTAATTGCTTACAGATCGTCACCTTACAAATACTAATCGAAAATTAAAATGCTTTTGAAGATCTGTCACAGAATTAGACATCTAGAATCGATAATTAGCACCTTTCCTCCTCATCATCATTTTACGCAAAAAATTCAAAAGAATCGTTGCTCTGCTTATGAACTTCATCAGAGTAAATTTAATTTCTTCTTCTTTGTCACTTTCAACTTCTATGTGCAATGCATTAATAATGAACTTAATGAATGTAAAGTATAAATTAATGAACGTAAAGTATAAATTAAATATTTATCGATCACCATTATAAAGTTGTAGAAAATGAACGGTATCAATATTACAAAAATTATGTTTAATTTTATGTAGAAGAAATTATGTATTATTATTATTATTATTATAACGATAATTAAGAAATGATATTGAACAAATAAAACGTTTGTTACTTAATTTTTTTTCATAGATTCTTATAAATAAGACCTTATGGATGAATTTAAAAAAAACGAATAAAAAATTAAAATGTGTTTGATTCTAAACTTTCATAAAGTAATTTCATTCATTCAAACTTTCATTCAATGATATTGTCAAAAAAATTATTACAAATAAAAAACCAAAAAATTCAAATAATAACTATGTGTTGAAAAACTTTTTAGAAATAAATAATTGATCAAAGTTTAATTATACATCAAACATGAATATTTTTATAGCATTTTGCAAAGAATACAAAAATATAGATTCTGAAAATTCATCATGCTTGACATTTGTTTTGTTAGAGTTTACATTAGCACTATAAGTCTAGTGTATTATAATTAAAAACTTTTTTAATTCATCAGCTTCGTATATTTACACACACTACATATTAATTTAAACGCTCAAATCGTATAATAATCTAGGTGTGATAATAAACTAATGTTTAAAATTAAACTAAGTTTTAATGAATAAATGAAATTTCACTTATTTTGTACACGTTATAAAATACGATCAAAGATCCGCCTAATTTTTATATATTGGTTGAAATTATACAAGATAATGCAGGATTTTTATGCAAGATTATAGTGTATCCGTAGGGTAGACGATAAAAATGTGCATAAGCGTTTCGTCCTGGATCGGATTATTCACAATAAGGTCACGTAGACCAATCCTGCCTGATACACTAAAAAAACAATACCAAATACTGGCTTATTTACTAATCCAACTTTATTTTTGCCGCTTGCGCACAGCAGCACAATGACTTCGCCACCTGACGAAGCAGAGCGGCGTTTCACTTTCACTTAAGCGGGCTGAATCCCTTCGTATATAAACACCAGGCATACAATAATATTACAGTAGTAACTATTAAAAAAATAAAATAATTTCTAACCTTTAGTACATGATTATTAACTTTCATCAATTACAATTCAAACTTTTTATAACTTTAGTCGTATTTTGAATTTAAAATAATGATTAAAATTTATATCAAGTGCATTTTTTTTAATAGAAACTCTCGGGCATACTTTTACATTCTGAACAAGAGCATTTTCTGTTTCGACATATTTCTTCGTATTTGCCATGACATGAGCATGACATTTTTTAAACCACTTTAGACTTGAAAAAGGGATAAAATAAAAAATTATTTCATAAAGCCTTTAATTTCATTCTATTATGTACAGTAGTTTCAACATCTGCAATTTTTTTAAATAATATAATATAATTCAATAATAATAGTTGGTGTTACGTCAGTAATTTATCTACATAAAATACTTTATTTTTAAACTATATTTCATAAAATTAATAATCTTATAATGTTAGAAAATTAAATTTTATTTAAAACATTATGAGTAATTATTAAAGTTAAGTATAAACGTAAACCAATCGACACATAAAATAATAATTACTAAATACGCATAAATAAGCAATATTTTATTAATGCCAAGTTATTAATAATGAAAAATAATTAAACAGTTTCTAGTGTTCATATAAATATTTAAATTGATTAAATGTAGTAAGTATTTTTTAACTAATTAAATTTAAATAATTAAATAATGTTCAATTATAGTTAAGAATCGTTAGCCCTTGCATTACTGTTTTTTCGCAAGTGAATCGTGGAAAAAAATAAAAATCTCCGATCAAAATTCAAATATATTTATCAAATAAATTCTAATTATGATAGAGTTTAAAGTTGCCCGCAAAAAAATCAAATGCTTTTTATTGTGTGAAATGGCGATTTAATTATATGTACATATGCTGTTGGAGCAATATATTTGTATATCCCAGATGTCAATCTATCGACCCTAGATTTATGAATTTTGTAAAGAACTTGTCAATAAAATAATAATAGGTAACATAATAATACATAATTATAATAAAAGAGAAATAATGTCAACACATGAAACTATTTTTTTTAACTTTCTGCGAAATATCTCAAGTTACGCTCTAGAAAATGTTTTAGACAAGTTGAATATCAAACATGATTCTGCAATTACAGAAATAAGGTCTGCTATTGCTATTATATTATTACTCCATTGGTACAAATGTAATAAAATGCTGTTATTCTTAATTATGAAATTGGTCAGCTTGGTAAAAATTGTGTAAATTCTGAACTCGAGGCAATGAAAGATATCGTCGTAACACAGAATCATTAATACATGCAACCGTAAACATTATGAAATTATAAAGAACAAAAATATAAGTATCTTAGAATGTTTGTATTTAAATTTATATGTGCTTATAATGAAATTCTTGAGATTTCAAAGTAACAGATGATACAAATTCATGAATAGGATGAATTAAAATAGTCAAACAAAAGATTTAATGGTATAATTAGAAAAAATTTAAATATATCTATAATGAGCGATATAACAAAAATTTACTACATAAATAAAAGCTTAATATGAATAAAAATAACACGATGTAATTAGTTACATCGACAAAATACAATCAATTCAAAAGTTTAAAAATGCTCAAGGAGTAAAAAAATATTGTTCACGTCAAACGTTAATCCGTGAATATTTTGAAACATTTATCAAATTTATTATCAAAGATATATGTCCCAAAGTTGAACATGATTATAATGTTATAATATAATGTTAGTAAGTTGAATAAATAATTCAACTATTAATCAAATACATTCTAAGATCTTAAACTTCTCAAATGCATTTTATGGATCATAAAAATTATAATAATCACCGTAAACAATAACTACTAATAACGATCGCTCACCTCTGTTCGATATATAATTTCAATGTGATTAAGAAAGTACAGTAATACGTCGGAAATAATTAAACTTTAGATTTATTAAAATAAAGGTGTAATGTAGATTTTGAACAGATTTTTAGTTATAAGAGAAACTTTCATTTAAACTATTATTATATAATCTTGACATCGTAATCATCGCATAAAAGTTGATTCAGCGATTACATAGAATTATTTCACGATATTATTAAATCATTGACGCAGACTCAAGATTATGAGCCATAACTTTCCAACTCTATATAAATTGAGGAATTTGAATCAGTTTTCCTTTCTTCGATAAGAAGAATTCTGTGCTGTTCATAATGTTAATAATGCGATTCACTATCTAAATTGAATTAAAATACTAAATACTCATATTGATCACATATTTTAATAGTAGATAAATAATTGGACAACTTTTATAAACCATTACCTATTTCAAAAGGTGTAACGAACTTCTATAGTAAAGATCAAGTAACCAAATATTTTTTACATTTTGCTAAAACGTTAAATGAATTCGTTTCAATATAAGGACATATTCAAAGAGCACAAAATCAGAAACCACTGATTTAATAATTTTTGCATAACAAACGTGTATGTTCTCTTAAAAATCTAGCTTAAGATAAATCTAGCTTAAGAAACGTTAATTCTACGAACTTAAAAAATTATCAAGTAATCTAAATTCATGAAATCAATGCGCAATTCATTCCGTAGCAGTATAATTTAAGAATTTTATATAATAAGTAATACTTAAAAATGTAAAAGGCTCGTAGAGAAGAACCATTTTTTTAATGAAACTTGACTATTAAATTTTGACTTACCAAACAAATTATTTGATTTATATTTCAGCATGCAAAACGCCATCATTACATTAATGTTCACCGGTATGAGATTGTAAGCGAGCCTTCATTTGTGGAGACGACCAACCAGCCTCAGAAAATCCAGGATGCCGCTGCGCCTTCGACTTCCTTTGATTTCAATGGCAATTACTTCAGTCGCAGTGAGGATACCGCGTGATTTTTTACTGCTTTTAATGTCTTCAGCAAATTAAATTGTTTAATACGTGCAATATTTTATCCTGATTATATGAGTTTATACATATAATTTGTCGAATTTATATGTAGGATTAGGGGAATAGAGGAAGAGAGAGAACAATTACGTAGGGATAGGAGTGTCGATCTTAGATCCGGGAAAAAAGGATGCGTGGTGTTTACAAGATTGATGGGAGTAGGAACTGCGTGTTCGAAGGAAGAGAGAGGGCAAACAGTTGACGTGTGCTAGTATTGAATGATTAAAGTTAGAAAGAGTTTACGTAAATTAATTGTTGAACTGTCAAACAGCAATTGAGAAGTAAATAAATTGTATTGCACTCTAAAATAAACTCTTATCGTTGCTAAAAACAATAACAGGTACTTTTTTTATGATAAACTGTATATTTTCAAATTTTATTTTAAAATTAAAAACGATCAATATTGAATTAGAATTAACTCGTTATAAGCTGTTTCTACTAAACGGAAAATCCAATTTAGTAAATATAATAATACATCTTGTACTGATTAAAATTTATATGACATAGATTTTAATTCTTGCAGCGTATGAAAGAACAGCACAATTTAATTAATGAACGTTCCAATCAATTCTAAAACATATTTCAGTAGTAAAGTATTCTAGTTTACGATTTCTTATTTTTTAATAAATTCATATTACATTATCATTAATTGAATCTATTTTTTAAAGAACTGATCACACGTTCTAAAAATTTTAGATTCATTCATTGTTGCTAAAGTAAATGTAATTTGTTCTGTAGCGAAAGAAAAATTAGAAATGAAATAACTCCGACGAATTCTGTCACCTTTATAATAACTTCATAGAAACTAATCTTTAATGTTTTTCTATTCATATATAATGAACCTTAAATTACGAAAAAACAGGAATAGTTTTCACGTACAATAAAGAAAAAACTTAAAAATTTTTCGATTTATCATCACTCTTATGTTAAAAGTTGAAAACATAATGTACAGTCTAAAATAAATTATTCCGAACTTATTTAATTAATAGATCGTAATAATGAAAAGACATTAATATAGGTGAAGAAAGTTTTTAATTTAAAACGAAACTCATTGAAGAATTTAATTAAGTTATATATACTCTTCAATACAAACAGGATAAAGATGATTACAGACTATAATTAATATTAGTATCAAAGAAGTATAAATAAAATATACATAAAAATTTAACTAATTACCAAAGGCAAGAAATCTAAACAAGGGATTCCGTTTAAAATCCTAAATTTTGTAAAAGCGTATAATCATCGAGACAAATTATTAAATAATGAATTTTAGAAGTAATTTGATGATTTTATAACTCTTAATAAGGTTAAACAGTTGCGGTTTTATATTTGACAGCATCATTACTAAACATTAGTATTTTATTGTGATTCCAAGAGATTGATAAATGACCTTTTATAAGACCGCACTATCGAATATAATAAATTGAAAATTATTTATTCAATGAACATTAGAACAAACACTAGATCTCATATAAATTTACATCAGAAATGATAATACTTCATTAAAAAAGTACGTAAAATCTAAGCAATAAATTATTTTAAAGTGATTAATTTTTTAAATATTTATGGGTTTAGTTACGTAATATTAAGTAATACCTAATTTTCATAAAAACAAAATATTTGTGAACCTTGAAACCGAATTGAGTAAAGTTATCTATATTAAAAAAAAATGTTAACATTTTCGATCTATATTATGATCATTTAAAATTTAGCATTTAAACTGTTAATCAATTGGATTCAAAATTTACCGTGTGCGTTAATATTTCCATGGAAAGCAGCTGTCACAAATCTACGTATACCACCGTAAAATAAAACTGCGAGAATACAGAATAAAGCTGAGATTGGATTAAAGATGAGATACATTCAGAGATAATCAGACACAGTAAAGTATACGATCAGAGATCAAATGCTTAGAATCCTATAAAGAGTACTAAAGGGATAGACGAAGCGACCAAAAGAGATCGTGCCGAATTATTGATACTGTACAGCAAGTTTTACTTCGAGACCCTTACTTCGAGTTAAGTAGGATAAACGAGAGACAATGAATATTACATCTACTTAACAGCTGATACGCATGATACTCTGTCAGTTTTAGAGTATAAATACGTAATATGATAAATCCGTAATAAATTATGAATAAAATGACTAGTGTTAAGACGGTGATTCGTGCAAGAGCGTAGCTAAATAGAGAATACCGCCTCTGATGGATACGCGATAATAACCAAGTTATCCAAGATAATCAATCACGAATTGCACGTCGCTCATATTGAGCTTATCATCTTCGATTACAAGCGCCACTCGGTTTGAGTATTTAACTTAAATTCCACCAAGTACGACAACGAACAATTCCAGAGGAGAACTGACACTTGATGTGGAAGGATAGTGAAAGGATGAATATTTACCGCAATCGTGTCGTAATCGTATTAACTGTATTGCACAAAAAATAAACAATAAATAAATAAACAGTGCAAACGGTATTAATTATAGAAAAGCGTTGATAACATTTTTCAAGGAACATTTACACACAAACACTAGAACCGTAGTCTGGACGAAGAACGTTAGATATAAACGTTCCTACTATGAATAGATGGAAATATAGCCAATCATATTATTTACATGAATAGTGTAAAAGTAAGTATTATGGCTTAAATACTTTTCTAAGCAATATTAAGAAGAAAGTATATGTGAACATTCACGAGAAATAGGCTAGTGACATTTGCTCAAATCCGACTTCTCTCACTTATTTAGAATAAATTATTTCCTGTATAATTTTTCTAATATAAAAATACTAAAAAAAAAACAACAGATACAATTTACTTTCAATTGTAAAATGAAAATATATTGTCACCGATCAAAACTCACCGTTCATCTAGATACCAAGCTCATTTACAGAGATACAAAAAAGTATAAACTTGCTCAACGTCGGATTCGTTTCCTTTCTTTGCTCTAGACTTTGAAGCGATCGAGGATGCCGGAAAAGGCAGATGCATCGAAGAAAAGATTCAGAGAAACTCACGCAAATAAAAGTTTAGCTGATCCCCGAGGATCTAGATGGGCTCGCACATATATACATATATATGCATATGCAGGTACGCAAAGATTGCATTTGCCTGGTGGTAGTTACTCGTCGAGGATCACGAATTCAATATCTAACTTGTGGATTAGCATAGAGATCGAACTCACTGTCACTGCAAGCTCGCCTGTATTTCCATGCTCGTGCTTATCTCGTCTCACACTTGCCATGCCTGCATACTCATTCTTCTTCCTTTTTATGAATTTTCACACTTTATGCACGGAACGCTGCTTGTCTCGGTAGTAAAATCTGTCAATCAATTTTTCCATTTTCGACGATCGCTCACCTCTGCAGTGGCACTCCGTGCCTTCGAGCTTTTCCTAGGTAACGACTATTTTTAAAAAGTTTACCGAGTACTTGTTACGGACGCTCGTATTTCTTTCAGAATCTTAATCGAATTTCGATCAGTTTTTAAATACGAATAGGTCTGGCGAAACGCAAAACACTTTATAATTTAAGATACTTATGGATGCATAGTATGTAAATAACAATCGAGATGTGCCTTAAAAATATACAAATATAGTGAGGTCACTTCCAAATACAGTATTAATTATAATCACAATAATAATGATCAAAAGTCGTTACGAAACGTACAAATAAGCGGAAGATTTGTAATAATGACATTTTAACTTACTTTAATCATTACACTCGTTAAGCAATCCTGTTGACTTGAAATTTAAGAAAAGTTTTTGATAATTATATTTATAATTACTTGAAGTTCTTTTAATTATCCGATTCCATTTGGAAAAATGGCGAAGAAAACGCAGTCTCTTAAAAGCATTTTAATTTTACTTAAATGATTTACAATTGTAAGTTGAATTATCAAGAAAAACAAAAGAAAATTATTCTCGATATTAAATTCGATTCGACGAGAAGTAAAGAGAAATAGGACAATCAAGAAATAGCGATAAAATGTACTAAATGTTGATATTCAACAATCACATTGTTATCTCTTCAGTTAACTCGGTATATCTCAAAGCAAAAATGATGTACTATTCATAGAAGCACAATAATAAGCAAACGTTCCACTCACTTCTTGGAGTCCCTGCATTCTCAAGCGCTAAAAAACTAAAGAGAAAGTTGAACACATGGAGAATATCGTGCAACAAGTGACCAAGTGCGCGAAACTATGGAAACAAGGAAGATTCGTCCGAAGCTCGGATGCATTCATGTATTTCCCTTCTTTTTCAAATTTTTCTCATCAAGCATCTATTACACTTCTCCACTTTTCTTGTATGCGAGTCAATTATTTGGATTAATCTTCTTTAATTTACTTTTTTATGTTCGTTTATGCAGTCATTTATTATGTCTTAAATGAAAATATAAGAGGAAATATTGATTCAGTCTTTTAATAATGACCTATATGGATATATTAGAGATCTAATCTAATCTAAAATTTAATAAATATCATAACCGAAAAAAAGTTACTGTTATGGAAATTATTAATCTCTAAATGTTAATATCGTTAAAGTTACCAACGCCAAGTATTGAATAAGAATACAATTTTTATATTAAAATGTCTTTTGAAGATTTGATGAAAAAAACTATAATATCTTAATATTAACCATTATTATTATATACGTAATAAACTTTTTTAGTAAATTTTTAAATGCATATTTTAAATTGCGAGTTAAGAACCATTTTATATTAAGGTTTCTAAAAAATTGAAAGCAGATAAATTTGTAGAAATATTTGGATTCCGGAAGCCTTATAATGTAATTTTTTCTAAGAAATGATAAAGGTAAATATGATGTCTATTAATTCGTAAACCGTAAAATGATACAGTGAATTGTTGCTCCTAAAAGTCGTAAAAAAGTAAGATCGGTGAAACTGAAGGCAAATCAATTGCAGAAAATGGCCTATACTTGGGGTATGCGTATGATCAGTTCTTGAAGAAACCTAGAAACAGCATAAAATGTGCATTAAAATAACGAGAGTTATTTAAAATAAAGAGGGTGTGTAATAGTGATAAAATCATCAGCTCAGATGGCGAAATAGAACCAATGAAATTTAAAAAAGCTTGTAGATGCGTCAAAATTTTAAAGAAATTGATCAATTCAAGTGCACTGAAGTTTATTTTTTTCTAGATAGATAATCGATAAATTTTTCTAATCTGATCAAAAAGAGTCTATAGTATTCATAGACAATAATAAAAACAAAATTTGAAGACGAAACTAAGAAATGATTTTAGATACAATGAAAAGAATTATAAATTTAAGTCAAAAATAACATTCGAGATATGGGTCTTTCGATATGAAAATAAAACAAAAAAACTATGGCAAGTCCATATTGATTAACTGACCATTATTTCAACTATTAGAACTGATTCCAAGCGATAGATCGACGTCAAAACGACTTTAAAATATTGAAGTCAGAATAAGTGTCTTAAAAACATCAATACCAATATCAATTTTTATAACAGTATTTTATTGATTCAATATAGGTTGATATTTTATAAAAATTATGTTAAGTAAGAGATTGTTATTAATGTTTAATATTAAATAAATCAATTTTTTTAATAAAAATCATATAAACGAACCTTGGTTGTCTATTTATCTTAAAAATAAGAAATTAACATTCGTTTCAACAATGCTTTCTTAATTTACTTTTTATATTTAAAAATAATTTAATAACTAATTAATTCTGATAAATTAATCAATTATTTTTTAAATAACAGTTTAAAAATTAGTTATTCTATTAATTTAACTTTTAATTATAAATAAATAAATGTCTATTCACCGATTGCTCTCCTCTCAACCGTTATCTTTATAAGCTAAAATGTTTACTATCGTTTGTTTACTATATTTAATAATTACTAACTTTAGTTCTCTTGTTATGAGTAAGTAAATGTTTTTCCCATTTCATTGACGCATAGTTTATTTGTATGAAAAAAATTCAAATTCAACGATTACTTTCCACTAAAATATTTGAACGTGTAAATAGGTTAACCCATAGATCCATGTTATGTACGTAAAATCGTGTAAGCAAAGTGACAAATACATAAATATAAATATTTTTAATCGTAAATTGCTTACCTTATGTAATGATAAAAATAAAATATAACTATTCGTGTTAATTTTAAAATGATAAAGTTTCTAACAAATCATTGTAATATCGTCAAATAATCATGAAGCACGTGGGCCACCATCAAGAATCTAACTTGAGTGATTTTAATGTAAACATGGTCTAAGAAAAACTTTCTTTCGAAAGATGTAACTTCCACAGTTCCAGAAGTAAAAGTGCAAAAAGATTTTGGATAATATATAATCAGAAAAGAAATCACATTTGATCATTTACAATTTAAATTCCGTACATAGTTGTGTACATGATGAAATTTGAAAATTAAATTGGTTAATTGTTAGCGCATGAAGACTTAATGTGAAAAGAGAAGGAAAATGAAAATCTGTTTTACATACTCCGCTCATCATAAACTCATGACATGAAATACATATAAATTAATGCAATTAATCCGAGAGGAGGCAGTTAGAAAAATAGATTTAAATATAATATATAAGTATATCTTCGGGCAAATCTCATTCTTTAAAAGCTCATGAAGATGTATCTCAAACTCCTTTAAATTAAAAGCGCATGGAATGAACGTCGTAAGACGTTAGCCAAATATTTTTCTAGTAGTTTATTAAATTTTCCAAATAGTAGTTCCAAAGTATGTATCGTTAATTTTTTTCGAAAGAAATCTTTAAAAATATGACGTAACGTGTGACAGAATCTAAACCGCAATCTTTCATAAATAATCTTAAATTTCATCAAGAGTTGAACTGCTCGATACGATAAAGGACAGGAAATTACTAGCTGTAGGACCGCTTAATCAAATAGCAAAAATAAGTTTGGCTGAATAACTGACTGACTCTTTCTAATTGATCGATCCTTTTCACAGTCCAGCTTCAATCTCAGAAAAACCGAGATTTTCTCGCTAAAACGATAGCAGCAGAAGGAACTCTTGGCTTAATCTCTAAGAGCGAATGATGTTTCCAATCCTCTATCAGAGGGATCGATCAACTAGGATCGCGCATCGTAGGCGCGCGGAGCCAAAATAAGCGCGAACGAGGGATGAGTGAGAGATCCTCGAGCTCGAGCGGATCTCGAGCGGAGCTTTCTCGATCGATCAATGCCCTTGAACCTTTTGTTGCAGATCCGTGCGCGGGCAAGTACTGCGGCGCGGGCCACGAGTGCCAGGTATCGGCCGACGGCGGGGTCGGACTGTGCGGGTGCGCGAGGCGCTGCGCCCGTCGACACCGACCCGTTTGCGCCAGCGATGGCAAGGTCTACGCGAACCACTGCGAGCTCCATCGCACCGCCTGCAGCCTCGGCATGCCGCTCACCGCCAGCCGACTGATGCGCTGCCTGCACAGAGGTGAGACGCCCCCGTCGCTCGGTGATCATCTTGAGCGAGTCCGAGGTGAATTATTAGTAAAGTAATGTAGCTTCCGAACTCCTACCCTGGCGCACCACCACTTCCCGATAAATCCGAGTCAGAGGGAGCTTCCTTTGACGAGCGTGTCATACTCGAGCGACTGCTGCTGATTACTCGGACACTCGAGCCTTTTGCACTGCCTCGACCTTGAACGATACCCCCCGCATGCGAGGCTTTCTTTTTCTAACTGCAAGTAACGAACACTTGCTCGGTTATTCTCCGCTTTGCATTTGGAGAACGTTGGCAAATTTCTCTTGCAGGTCGCTCTTGTCGAGAAGGCAATAGCACTTTAGAGTAGGGGTAGAGTAGACTCTGAAAGTTTCTCCATGATAGTTGAAAATAAAATCTATCAGCTGTGCTTCATCTATCAGCAGGTTCATCATCAAGGATCAGATACATTTATATATTGTTTTTAAAGATAATACTATTAGCTTTAAAGTTATATTATAGAGCTTCATTCGGTAAGACAAATACAAAAGAAAATAATACAAAGTTGAATAAATTTTCAATAAAAATGCAGGAGATATAAAATTTTTATGAACATTCGATATAACGCACAATTAAATTCTCAATATTTTACGCAAACTCAAATTTCAGGTAGTTTTAAACGTTTGTTTTTCAAGAGCAAATAACTTTGAAATGGTCTACATCCTACAATAGAAAATTATGCAAATTACAAATTGAATTTTATAGCAATTTTAATTAATAAGTCTTCTTTTGCACATTACTTTATCTAAATTCTGTAGAAAGTTCATCTAATGCAAATAATAATTTTTAGCATATTTATAAAAATATTAAATATTTTTATAATTTACCTTTTGTTTCGATTTGTATCGTCTCGTGCTTCTCAAATATTTTTACCATAATTTTTCTTTGAACCTTCAAAGTAAAGAAGTAAAAGAATATGTGATGGTATCAGTAAAATATGATTCGAGGAGATTGACGATAAAGTCGATTTCTATATAAAACTTGATCCACCACCGATCGACCATCATAAAAATGTTATATATATATATAATAGTTTTTTATATTTTCAAGCTTAAACATACCTAAGACGTAAAATACTAAATAAACAACAAAATCTTTTATATTTTTGAACCTAAATAACTTTACTTATTACTGTAGCATCTAATGATTATTATTGGTTCCATAAAAATTGTATAAAATATAAATATATTTTTATTTTTGTTACAGTTTTGTTATAAAAAATATATTTCACAAAATACATCACAATTTTTATATGACTTCTTGACTGATTCATACTAATAAGATTTTATTACGACACACCTAGACGAACTCGCTTTGATTTTTATCGCTCTGTCCAGATAAATAAATCATTAAAATACTTATTATGGAATTTCGTTAATTAACAGCCTTCGATATCTCAGTCAGTAGAGCGGTGGACTGTAGCAATTGTTAAATAAAAAATCAGATATCCATAGGTCGCTGCTTCAAATTCGGTTCGAAGGAATTTAGTTACACACTGAGTACGTGATCTCTATAATAATTCCGAATTCCTTTTAATATTCCTATTTGACATTTTATTCGGATCGAATACGTTTAGTTTATAAAGTCCGTGTTAAAATTATAATATTAATTTGAATTAATTTTTCGTAACGTAAACCAATTTAACAGTACAATAAGCTAGTCCTATCTAATAGACGAAAAAAACTTTATTTAATCGCTAGAAAAGCTAAAAAAAGGAAATTATCGTTATTAAAATTATAAATGAATAAAATTACATATTTCATTATGTAAGGAGAATAAAAAATTCGTGAAACCATCTAACACGCTTTTTACTTCATTTCAAGATGTTATTTTAATTAATTTCTACGACCCTACGTGGCGGTTTGCTGTGATTCAAGTAACCTTTTTAAATTCAATTTAAAAGCATAAGTTTTGACACTTTCATTTATAATTAGAATTAAAATTAAAAACATTTTCTTATAGCTTTTTAAGTCTTTCATGAAAAGAAAATTATTGCCAACTTTTTTTAAAGATTGGTAATTTTTCTTAAAAAGAATCCTCTTCCACCTTCCCCATTATTATTTCAATATTACTAAATTTACATAAGTGCTCGAGTTATTCTAAGCAAAATTTTTCATTTAAAGTTAAACCTACAATTATACTATAATAGCTAATATGGAATTAGAAAACATTTTATCTTCATTTAAAGATTTGGATATCCTCGTGACTAAAAATAGAGCTCAGTGAAAAAGTAATCCTACGAGTAGTTCTGTTTTACTTCAAATCCTCTCTCACTCTAATAAATGAGAAAAAGAAGTAGTTGGACATATTCACGTGACAAGATTAGGTAAAGTTCTAGGGAGAGTTACGACATGGTAAGCTGTTAGATAACTCCCCCGCGAATATCACACGGAAGAGCAGGTGTACAATATCGTTCACAAAAAAAACTCAAGATTAAAAGATTTATAAGGTAAATAAAATATAAGAACCTCACTTAAAATAAATGTAGCCTCAAAAAGAAAAAAACACTAAGTACATACTCACTGTTTTATTGCTGTTTCAAAAAACTTGAATCAAGCGAAAACACTTTTCTAGAATACTAAAAATTTAAATACTGATCGTTTAGTGACACACATTTTCAATCGACATCAAGCAAAAACAAATGCTATTGCGCTAGAATATCACGATTTCAAAAATTCAAAAGAAAGCATTATCTGTTTGATGTAGAAAAGAAGAAAATTGTCAATACAAAGCAATAAATTTGTAACGATAAGTTTTAAACATGATATTCTTAGTAAAAAAATATGTTATTCTTTAATTGTTCAGAGTTATCAATAACATCTGATCCTTATTTAACGAAACAAAATATAAAAAGTATAAAATATAAAATGAACATTCACTAACTTCTTAAATGTTACTGATTTACGATAGCATACGTCACTTGATGTGTTCCTTCCCCATTTATTATTTAAAAATTAAAAATAATTCTGAAGTCAGATAAGTATTGTCAACCTTTTTATTTCTAAAACATTATTTCTACTAAAATATTAACTACTCGTGCGATAATATCAATATATAATATGGAAAAAAAGTGCATTCTAAAAACTAGAATTAATTTTCGATTTTTTAAAGAAACAATATAATTTTAAGTTTTTATATGTACATATATATATATATATATATATATATATATATACATATTTATAAATACTAACTAAAAGATTTCTAAATCACCTTTTCAGTTTACTAATTAGTAAAATTACTATATAATCCGATAGAATCATGTATCTCGCGTTTGATTAGAAATCTAACTAAGCAATTATGAAAAGCTATTGATTAGATTTGAATAAGGCGATTAAATATTCCTAGTTAAATTCCTAATTAATTACTAATGATTTTCCATTAAATATAGTTTTTTTTCATAAGTCAATATTCTAATTACATGAGATAGATTATAATAAGTGACTGTGCACAGTAAACTCAATATATCAATTAGTAGGCAGAAAATAATAAATTAATATACCTTACATTTGTTAAAAAGTAATTCATTTAATATAATTTAAACTACATTTATTATTTTTAAATAAATAATTTATATTTAAAAGAAATATTTATCAATATCTCCATCATTGAACTATCCATTTTTATACTAGAATTATTGGAAAAATCAATTAAATCTGAATGAAAGTAAAAATTTAATGATTATATAAACAAATTCGAATTTAATTTCTTTTCATTTCAAAATGTAATACTAATAGAAAACATGGAATAACATTCGAGGAAATAGATCTATCATAATATAATAAAAATTTAAACCGTTATTTCTGGTTTGAATATTCAAATAGGAGAGATTATATTCAAAGCATCAAATTTCAACTTCTTAACATTCTCTAATCATCTAAATAATATTTAATAAGTGTATTGTGCACTAAAATTAAATGAATACAATATTCGATAAATAATTACTTTATAAATATTTTATAATATAATTGCTTATCCCACAACATTAAGAACAACATTGTTGAACTGTAAATTAATTTAAGAATTTTAGAAAAGAATGTATATTTTACAAAATAACACATATTTCCATGATTTTGTTTAAATACAGTTTCATTTCATTAGAATAAAATTCAAGACTTAAATAAATTTTACGTACTAATATGATTATTAATGAAACATACATATATAGACACATTTGTATCAAAACGAGATTCAACACAATCTTCCCTTGATTACAAACTATTTTCATAAAACTATTATATAAAAATTTACATGTGCATTATAACAAAAAACCATCCATATTACGTATCCTACGTAATATGTATTTCTACAAATAAATGTGGTTCTAAAATTAACCTATTTATAATTATAAAATTACGAAATTCGATTCACCTGCCATGCGTTTTATGGATGATATTTTTATATTGCAAAGTGAAGTATTGTATAGTGATTAAATTGATATCTCATGGATTTATTTAGAGATTTTACGTTACACAAATTCCCCCTTGACTTACACTAATTCTGCAGGAATATATTAGATTTATTATTAAAAGAAACATGGCTTTAAACTTTACCTTTTGTTGAAAGCATGCAACCATATATATTTTTACTTTCAAAGTCACTATATATTTCGAAAATAAAGAGTAAAAAAGGTAATTAAATAAATAACACTTTTTATTCTGAATCATTTTCTAATCTTCTTATAAAAAAAATTCAAAACTCACTAATTATTATAATTAAAATAAAACCTACAAAATTCTAAGCCGAAAAACAAAAATGTTGACTAAATAATCATTTACCAATATTATAATACATTTTCAATCTTTTTTCACGTTTTAAATAATTTTATGTAAAAGTTTTTCTTCTTGCAGTAATAAAATGCTGACTTGAAAAAAACTTAACACTTTAAATATCAAAATCATCGAATCCTAATCATAAAAAGAAAAACATAAACTGAGCCAATTTTAAGTTACATATTATTATTGTTTATTGTTATATAATATATATTGTTTATGGTTATATTATTTATTGTTATTCTTATTATTATTATCGTTGTTGTTGTTGTTGTTGTTGTTATTGCTGTTTACTCTACATAAGCAATTTGAAAGCTTCTTACCTTATTAATATGAAAAGGCCAAGCTACATTATATGCATACGCCTCTCCATTGATCTCTTTTGACACTCTTTTATTTCTAACGTAATCTACATGATTAATTTAATTTAATATAGACAATAAAGTTAAATTTTAACAAAATCAAATAAAGTATAGAATTCCTACATTTCATTACTGCGTAATATTCTATGCTTATGTACATAGGAATTACTCGTAACTTAGTCATTTTCATTATTTTTATTAGTAAACTTCTTCATTTATATTATATTTGAAGTAATACTATAAAATATAATTATTTTGTATTTCTTTGAACATTAAAATAATATTACCTAGCTAATATTGATACATTAAAACTCATTTTTGTAAGTGAATTTTTGAATCAATATATATACATTAAAATCTTGATATTAAATCTCAGAACATTTTTATAATGATAATAATGACTATAGTTATGTATATAAAAAAATACTCAACATTACAGTGAAAGTATTTGTTTGAACATCAATCATTTAATTTTTTACTCTATTCCAAAAGTTTCATCACCAATTTTTTATTCACACCATGCATAAAGTGTTTGAAACATAAAACTACAATTTCGTATTCAACTTATTATTCTAAAATAAATATTTTCAAATTATTGTAAAAGAGACGATAATAAAAACAAGTTTTTTTTGTGTAATTAAATAACTTCCGAATAATTCAATAAAAGAAACGAAAAGTTTGACAATTTGACTCCGTTGCAAAATGTATCCTTGTTTGGTAGCTTCTACAATTCTAAGTTCATTTCCTTAATTTCAAATTTGACATAGATAAATGTCAATTCTTTCCGTCTCAAGGTCAAAAGTGATAAATGAAAAGAACATGAAATTACATTACTCCATAAATTTTCCTAGCAATGTAGAAAAGCACTGAACTCGCAAACTTTCCTGAGAGTGAAGGGTAAAGAGGAATCGGTAAGGAATTTTTCGATACGAGCACCTAAAGCTCTTCCTCTCTGCAATGACTTTCAGTATTTTCTTTACTTCAAGAGGGCTCTATCGTTTGCCTTGCGTGATTCAGAAAATAAAATTTACAAGTTCATCTTAACGAACTACTAAATCTTTTGAGAAAGTGGATGAAAGGTTCGGTATTAAAATATAATAAGATAATACATTTTTAAAGAAAATACAATCTTCAAAATTTCTACGATTGATTAAATTTTGTGAACTGCACTTTCTTAGAATTAAATCAGATAGAATTTAAATTTTTTAATGAATTTTCAATTTATTACAAATTTAATAAAATTTAAAGTAATATCATAATATTTTAATTTACATTTAGTTAAATTAAAATTTACTATTTATCTTAAAATACATAATTAGAATTCTAAAAGTACCAAAATCTTTCTTATCGAAAGCTTTCAATGTAAAACAAATGAAATAAAATTAATTTAGTTTATACGAGATCATAAAAATAAAATCTACATTCTTTTCTAGATCTTTAATTGTCTGACTATTATTTTGTGTAATTCTTATATCTAACTCTTGTAAGTAAATGTACTCTGTATTTTTTAGCTAACTAATATATTTTTTATTGTTATAAATATAAACCCAAAAGAAGGTAAAATAAAATAAAAAACGATAAATGGCAAAATTGTCTTATGAAAGAACCATAGCTAGTATTGAGAAATTTTACATTTGCAGCAAAATTGAACTAACCTACTTTACATCACTTGATACTTGCTTCTGAAAAGTAAAGACTACAGTTCACAGAAGGTGGTTTCGCGCTTACTCAAGAGGAAGTAAAGTACGCGTAATAGAAGTATGTATATTCACATGGCTACGAGCTAACACATTTTCCGTCGGCTGGACAGACTAATTATAATGAAATATTCACGTTTAATTTGATATCGTCAATTATTAAAGCGAGGACGTATGGAGAAATTTGCCGGATAGTCGCGTCGAAGTGCAACGCGCCGAGCAAAAGGTTAAAAGCGCAAGTGCAGGCTTTGACACGATAATGCTGAAGTTTTAATTGCATTTCGCTTCCATTAATGGCTATCGTGTGTTCTTTTACAATGTTTGTGCGTGTGCGCGCGCATTTTTTTTCTCTTTTTTACAGATAATGCCACTTTGTCGCTATTCTTTTATTTCGAATGCGAACTAAAGTTCACATTTCATTTTTAGTTGATGTTTCTAAAATTATTTTGAATTTGCATTTTTATGAATTGAAAGTTCTTTTTAGTCGTATATTTGTTGGGTTGGAATAGTTATTTAAAGCATAATTTTTTTCCACGCTATATTTATAAATATTAAAGTAGTGTCGTGGTGTAACGGTACTTCCTTTGAAATAAGTACTAAAGGCCATATAATTATATCCTCATTCGCTCGCAATATTAGTACAAATATTGATATATTTTCCTAGTTCTCAAGTAATTATAATTATAATTTATTATTTAAAACTTCATAAATAATAGAAAGACTATTGCGTACGCTTTCAACAAAAAATCGTTTATTACGTCGTGCTTGAATTATTTCAAATTTAATAATATAGCGCTGTTGATTTTAAAAGTTTTTACAGTAATCTAATAATCACAGTAATAATACTCTTAATATGAAATTATTTTAATATGTATTTTGATAGACAAGGTCAAATTATGTAGTATAATTATTTTATATGATAAGAAAATTTTGTTCACATGATAAGGGTTTGACTTTAATTTTATTTCATTTTCAAATCTTAATAATATTTGGTTTATTCAAAAAATATAAATCAAAAACAAAAACTTCACAAAGTAAAATTAAAGAACATATAACTGTACTTTATTAACGCTGCCTATTAACCACGATTTATAACGAGTCTAATCCTTTCTAACGTTAAAAACCCTTTCTGACATTTTAAATACACACATAATAAATTAATATTTCACTGGATTTGAATACAAGTATTTCCTTAAAACTTAACAATAAATGTAAAATAAATTCATGAACTAGTTGAAATTAACAAAGTAAATAATAAAATTTTTGTAAATAGTATTTTTAAATTAAATATAAGCATTTTAATGTATACCATTAAATTTATATTTCGTTTAATATTGTAAATGGGAGAATTTTTTAAATCTACAATTTCCTTCAAATGCTTCTTCAATTAAACTAAATTCTTATACCGTATTAACTTGTTTATTCTTTTAATTAACAAATTAATTTAATAGTAGTGCAGCACCGATACTTATATATCGGTGAGAGAGAGAGAAAATTCTCTACTTCGTGATATATTTATGAAGTCTCATTACGACGATTTTAAAGGATTTCAAGATGATTTTTCTCATTAAAACTTTAAATTCATCAAAATAGAACTATTCAATAACAACACAAAAAAGATATACCACTTAATGAACAAAATTGAAATCTTTCAAACGAAATTATCCTATAATTATTATAATTGATCCAATTATCGCGTATTGACTACTCAAAGAGGCAGAATAGCTCACGTCCCCGAGTTTCTCGAAATAGAATCTCAGTGACGAGCTACGACAGCGACATGTATCTAGTGTCACCGACTCGTCTAATGTACATAACACAATATACATCCCTAATTAAACCTTAACAAGAATAATTAGAGGCAGCGTAACGATCGCAAATCCAAGTGAATATCACATCGTATTAACTCCTCTCGTAAACGCATAGACGCACATTCGCTTAGGTGAAGGCACCACAATACAAAGAAAAGTTCCCCTTCTTACTTCCCGACGTTGCGGAGAGATGAAAATTTCCAGAACTTTACTAAGCTCTTAATACTTAATATCTTAATAGTCTTTGTCATTGTACTGCAGTTACTATCAAAAGTTATAAGCAAAATTTACATTGAACCTTGATATGTATCCAGCGATGTCTGATGCTTACACGAAATATCAAGCTAATCTATTCAACTCTTGTGCGAAAATTAAACGACAAATAATCAATTAGATGTAATTGAGGTGTAAAAAAATATTTTTCTTCTTTACTCGATTTTGAATAAAGAGGCTCACTACAAAATTATTCGACTTAATCATGAAATTACGTCATCAAGAATAAATATGATTTCATTCCTGAAATTAATAATTTATATGCCGGGAATAGATTCGTTTCTTCCGTTACCTTGTTCAATTCTATTTACTTGACTTCAAAAACAAGTCCGCATAGGAATCTCTCTATAATATCTATTAAACTTTCTTGTTACTATTTTTACACAACTCCAAAAATAATCTAATAGCCTAACTAGCAGAAGTTAGCATACAGCAACATTCTTTTGGCAAATTATCGAATAAGTTCGACATTAAGCGAGAGCTTTTTATATTATTATGAGTCTACACGTTTCAACAGGTACTTTAAGATCAAAAGAATGTGCTCAAATATAGATGTACATGCGCCCTCACTGAGCGTCAACGAAGGAAGAAGGAGAATTTTTTTCTCAAACACATTAAGATGAACTTCTTTGAAAATAGCACACTACTTTTTCCAACTTTAAAATAAATATTAATTTTATATCTACAGATATAGCTGCTACGTTCTACGTAAGTCATTTTTAATAATTAGAAAATGTATCTTTTTAAATTACATTAATATAATTTTTTACGCTTAATCCAATTTTACCCAAAACAGATAATTTTTAATTATAATTTTGTTATAACTTATATTATCCAAAATATGTCAACATTTTATGTAAATTAATTGGAGATAGCGCATACTGCTTTTTTCCGCAATTATTTTATAATCTAATCAGAACGAAATTATGAAGATCGACGTATTTTAAAAGAGATTATTGATTGATAATGTATATGTATTGAATGATAAGTTAACTTCATTTTAAAAAATTCCTCATTGATTTTTCCATAATATTCCGTATTATTATTTGAAAAAATTTTTTTTTATACTTTAAGGCAATAAGTTTTTAGTTTTAATTTTCAATAATCACTTTGTCCGATACTCTTATAATAGATTTCGCTTAACATATCGACGAATCCTATACGTTATATATTATAAAAAGTAAATTAAATTTAAAACCAGCTAAAACGAAATACCGAAAATAAATACCTTAAATACCAGATAAAATAAAACTAAAAAATAGATGATACTGCATATACAATGACTTTTCCTTCATAATATACGAAATGTCTTCAGACGTTTTTACATTTGAATGAATATTTCTTCAAGTTTCCTTAAATTTAATTTTCTTTCAACGTGTATCGGCGATGAGTATGGACGTCGTATGCAGGCAGTTTACACGAGCCAAGAGCCGCTAAAAAATATAACAAGTGAAAGGATAAAGGGATCGCGAATTGAAACGGCATCTTTACTCCGAGAAGCTGCGTTGGTTGCTGGATGTACCTTCTACACCTACTTCGAATTGACCACCAAGAGTCAAACTCGTTCACGGCAACCAAAGAATAAGCTTCTCTTTCTCTTCCTTTACAAGAATTTAAGCCACAGGCGTACTTAAATATATAAAAAAAGTCTAATTAAATGCGTAATTTCTTTCACTTGATAATCATTAATAATAAGACTCTTGTGTCATTACGATTTCTGTAATTAGCGACATTTTTCCTCCTTTCACAACGAAGGAAGATTTTTTTATGCCAAATTTTAATGTGTTTTTCATTGTTCACTTATTTATATACCTTAACTCACCTTTAATTTTAACATTTTTCCTATAATAATAAATTTTATAGATAAGCTTGTTAGTAACCTTGTGAATCGTAGTGAAAAAGAGAAAAAGGTTCGAGTTAGAGTAAAAACCAAGCAACAATGACTATATTATCCCCATATTTTTAATGAAAAATCGAAATCTCGAAATTAGCTTCAAAAAAATATCATGAATGGAATTATTCTGTGAGCCCCCAGATGTAATGCAAAAATACAAACGTCATCAGGGATGCGCTACCCTGTTCATGTATGATAAGCATGTATGACCCAGAGTCTCGATCGCTATTCGGAAAACGTAGCAAGTGCGGTCTTTTCTTTGAGAATATCAAAGTCGTGAGTTTTCTCGACATTGTAAAACGTGCTCACTTGTTATCGACCAGAATTCGAAAAAGCGTACTTCGCATGTTTCACAAATGATTCGTCAAACTGCTCGAAGTATAAGGCATTTTTATGTGTCTAGAAAGAAAGATACAAATAAACATTGTCATCTTTACCTTTAATGCAGCTGGTTTACTTCGTTTTATCGTCTGATTTTTATTTCATCTTTCTCGCACTAACCCCTAAAAGTACAACCGCGCATCTTCGCCAAAGAGTTCTCGCGTACATCAATATGCGACGAGTAGATTCCGCATTCTCGCCAAGCGCAATTTCGGACACAGTACAGCGATGTAATGGTACTACGACAAGTAACCTCGTGTAGATCCAACGATGTCACTAGCAAATCCAAAGTGCATCAAGTACATTTACCTCTACAGTACTCAAGCGATTGCTTTTACATGTAATTGGTATTTAAAAAAATAAGGGTACGTTGTTAACGATTATCTTTTTATCAGAAGGCATTTATTCGTAAAATTTTTATTTAATCCATTAATGTTTTCAACGTAGAATCCAAATTTATATAAACAAAGAGTTTTTAGTATTAGAAAATACGAATAAGTAGCATAATTCGTATTTTTAAATTAACGATAAGAAGTGAGTCAGAAATTACAAAGTTATACGTATATAATATTTCTCGTCCCTAAGAAAGACCACATTACTTATAGTTGTTAACAATTCAATTTAATTTAATTAAAAAAGTTCTTTTTAATTTAAATATTATAGATGATCATCATGAAACGCCAAAATCTTTGCCATTTGGAAATGTTACACCATCGACAAACAAAGAGAACGTTCAGCAAAATAATCAAGGAAAATATGACAGCAAAGAAAACTTCATTGACGATAATTTTGATGTCGATGACTGTTCGGCACAAGAATATGAAATTATGAAGGTTTGCCTCTTAAAATCAGTCGAGTATTTCATTTATAATGTGTACAGATGCTAATTTACGTAAGTGAAATAAAGTATTAAAGTCATTGTATCTGAAAGCTTATAATATTCTTGAATAACTTTTATGAACATCCACTCGTAATTCTTAATATTATAATGACTTTCTCGAAAACTGTATAAACCAAATGTTTTAATTCGTTCATGAATAGAAATTAAATAGAAACTGATGCTATAAACTGCTAATAAAGTATTAGCAGTAGCTTACACGTATTTGCTTCAGCGATATAAATTGATTCAATTAACGAAGAAGGAAATTTATCGTTATCTAACTCAGGACAACTTGCTGTTGTATAACCACGCGAGGCTGATGGCCCAAGACAACCACAGCAAGGAATACCTCGTGAGCATAATGTTCTCGCATTATGATCAAAACAATAACGGCAATCTAGAGCGCGAAGAGCTCGAGCAGATCGCCGAGAGGGAGGATCTCGAGCAGCTAAGCAGGGGTTGTTCTCTTAGTCACATGATCAGTTTCGACGACGCGGACAGGGACGGCAGACTCAACATCAATGAATTTTATCTGGCCTTCAGCAAGCTATACAGTAAGCTATATGGTAACCTTTTCGCTTTGAGCTAAATACGATTGCTTGCTTTTGTGCTGTCATAAAATAATCACAACTGACAAAACTTTCCTCACACAAAGTTAATAATCCCTAAAGATTTTGGATTATTACCGAGCTTGGCAGTTAATATTCTAAATAGAACGAAAAATGTATGTAGATCCTAGAGCAGTTTCTAAAATTAAGTGAGATTGGGATAAATGTTTTTTATAGAATATGAAACATTAATATAAATCTTCTCAAATTTAAAAAAAAATTAACATGACAATGTATTACTAACGTACTTTTTTGCTACTTCATTTGTTTCATTTTCAAAGATTAAAGGCTGTCACCTGATTTTATTACAAATTTTAAATGTAACGTATAAAAATATCGAAAGGTGTATATTTTATCAAAGGGGTACAAGATATATAAATAAGCTATTTCCATTTCGCACATTTTTCCAAATATCGATGAATCGTCGTCATTAAAATTATTAGAAATGCTTCAAAAAACATGTTAGAGTTTTGATCTTTTACAACTGAAATTTTATTGCTTATTACGGTCTGAAAATGAAAATAAAATCCACAATGAAAATTTGAGCAACAACACTACGCAATGTTCTGTATTTCAGATTCTATATACAGTGATTATTAAATGTCATATCTGCAAAATGTTAAGTTTTATACTTTCAAGTTTCGTGTACAATTAATTCTAATAATTGATGCACTTAATTTTCAATAACTGTCTAAACAATATAAATACATAAATACGTAATAAAGCACATGTAGTACAATACATTCCGTTCTCGGTGTGAAAATCTTTTCTAAAGAAACCATGCATCAAGGAAAACTATGAATACAAATGAGTACAGATATACTTGAAATATTAAATTCATAAAGAATGTTAAACTAAAATCAATGATCGTCGCAAATTCTATTGTTAAAAGAAAATTAGAAAATTTTAATAAAAACTATTACGGTTATATGTAAATTTAAATATGTAAATTTGCTCGAAGCTGAAATTGAACGCTTTTTAAATGCTTATATTATTTTCCAAAAAAAAAGAATGGGTTAAGAGCATTTAATCGTCACTTCTTTCAATAATACTCTCTAATAATTATTTCAGTGTCTCTGAAATAATAATGAAAAAGTGTATGATAACGCAACGATATTAATGCGCTACATTCCTATCAACTGTAGATGTCAATTGAAATAATTTTTAAAAATCGGGTAAAACGTGTTATCTTTAGCTTACTTTAGCTTGCCACAAGACATTTAAATAAAACTTCTGCGATAATGACACGGTGCATTTCAAGTAGTTGAGCATCGGCAACGAAATTCAATCGAAAGCATTAAAGCGATGAATAACGCTCTTATGGTACACCCTTACCGCTTTTCCCACGTTCGAAAATAAGCGGAGCTCCTTTTATCAAAGTCCAGCAAACCTCAGCCTTGCTGGAGGTACGATACCTCGCCCAAGTCTTACAGGATAAATCTTCGTATGCAGGTGTGTCGGTCGTGTCATTGGACAAGAACCTGGAAATCAATCACATCCCGGCGCGCGTCGGCGACAATGTCGAGATAAAGTGCGACGTAACTGGTACACCGCCGCCGCCATTAGTCTGGCGTCGCTACGATGCCGATCTGGAAGCGCTTTCGGAGCCCGAGGTAAAGACATCCACGCTTGCTCGCTCCGTAAATTCGCAGAACCGCAAAAATCCTATTCGCCCTTACAATCATTTATCCAAACTTTCTTCTTTTTATTTACTTGACACTTCTTATTTAAGCCGAATGACGTCGTTTCGAAATGCAGTTTAAGTGCTTCGATTACTTGTCCTTACAACGAAGTTGTAAAAGCGCGGGAGAGACTATACCACATTGAGTAAAATTGAATTTTTTTAAATTGAATATTTCTTTGATATTAAGCTTCTTTTTAGCGGAAACGACTTATTGAAGAATAAATGAGTTTATTAATTACGAAGATATCGTTTTCATAATACATTATCCTGGTCTATTGATATACTTGGGTGTTAATGTCATAGGCAGATGCAGTTTCTCTTGAATTAAACACGAAGTCAAACATTTTTATATGAAAAGTAAAATAATGTAACAAAAATTAATATCGGAAATCCGTAACAATTGTTTTATTTCTGTGTTCTCTCAATCCCTTAATACGAATCGTAAATACGTAAATTATCCAAATTGAAAAAATACCGATGTCAGCTTTATATTTTATGTACACGCTCAACTGAAAAGGAAAAATTTTCATCTATAATGGAAAACTTTTAAAATTTATGTAAATTAATCGCAATGTTCACTTGCATCATACTTAATTACTACCCACTAATACGCGTGACTATTTCGTAAGATCCGATCAAATCGAGTCTTGATTCTTTCAAATATATATATATATATATAGGTTGGCCAGCTTTTAAAACGTATCAATAATGCTTTCTTTGATTTATTTGATTTATTTTGAATAGTCTAATTGTATAGAGTCCTTATGCTTATCAAATCACAACCCATTAAAGTTGAAATATATTTATTCCGATCAAGGAATACGCAGATATACATAAAAACTTTTGCAGATACGAATTTTCAACGATGGCAGTCTTTATTTGACGAGAGTGCAGTTCGTCCACGCTGGTAATTACACGTGCCATGCTCTGAGTAACAAGGATGTCGTTCAAACTCACGTTCTCACAGTGCACAGTGAGTATAGGACTTTCTCCTCTCTCTCTCTCTCTCTCTCTCTCTCTCTCTTCATGGAACACTGTCTCGCAAACAATCAACATCGTCTGGCGTTTACTCTCATTACTGCATTTAATGCTTTCTATTATGGGGTGGATTTTCCTTCCTTTTTTTATTAAAGTATTTGCTATTTCATGAATCGATAAATTTTCACTAGATTTTTAAGATCAATCATACTTGTCCTATTGTTTTATATAAATACTTTGGTATTGATCTCTTTCAAAATTCACTTGAATGCATGCTATTATTAGTAGCAATTGTGTTACTTTTTTTAATTAGATAAAATATTATACATTTGTTATTATTATAAACGTGATCCATATGATACATATTTTAGAAATATGTACTATATCACCAAAACTTAATTTTCTTTCTTAAATTGAATTAACATGGTTGTTCAGTTCGATTAGATAATACATTCTATCCTACGATATATCATATCTTAAATTGAAATTCAGGTTAATTATAACTTAATTACAACTCGTCAAAAATATTAAAATCCAGTGTGTGTGTGTGTGTGTGTGTGTGTGTGTGTAAGAATTTCCACCGTGAGAAAAATCGTCCCGAATGAATGTTAAAGAGAGAATACAAAAAATGGTGCACTACTAAAAGATTGCGCGAAAGCTCTTTAATTACTCGGTTAGGTTAAACACTTTAGCATTGAGTAATGGTTCGTAGCTATACCGGAGGTACACGTGACACCAAGTCTGCAGTCAAAACGACCTGGCGAGGAAGCGATGATGCGCTGCCATGTGGTAGGCGAACCCCTTCCTAGGGTCGAGTGGCTGAAGAACGATGAGCCACTGCACCAGCAGCAGCGTGACGAGGACAAGTTCGAGGTGGTTGGCAATGGCACGAGGTTGGCGATCCGAGACATCGGTTACGCGGACACCGGGGCCTACATGTGCCAGGCGACCAGTGTCGGCGGCGTCACTCGTGACATCAGCAGTCTCGTCGTCCAGGAACAACCCACGCCCAGTAAGTCTTTTTTATGCTTCCCCCGTGCGTGTAACACGAGAGGAACAATCTATCTTACTCTTGTTGTGCATATAGAATGAGCATGCACAGAGACTCTGCTTATCACGAGAGAAATTTATCTTGACTCCATGAAAATCAACTATAATGGACTATTATTGCGGTGGCTAAATATGTATGATTGTACCATATGCATCCTACAGGTGCATATAATAATTATTAATTTCTTTCGACGAATTCGGTATTCACTGTTTGAGAAAAAATGTAAATCGTGTCTCTTTCGTTAAAGAAATTCTATTTAGTACCTGTTTTCAAAAAAATTTTCTATTCTGACAGTAAGGTTGTTTATTCGGTGTAATAATTAAGATTGTGTGAACTACTAAACACTCGTCTCGTTATTACTGCTATCATTTAATATAATTTTGTCTTTGATACTACCGATATACGTACAATTTTTAATTATTTTTTTTTTTAAACTAGTACAATTATAGGTGAGTTATAATTACAATTAGTTTGCCCAAGTATTTTACAAAAGAGTTAGTTTAGTTATCATCCATTAACATTAACATTACCGTGATATTCGACTCCTCCAAAGTATCAGTAGCAATCCCAATTCTGCGCTAAAAATCATCATCTCTCATAATTACTATCTTTTAATTCAGAATTTTTAAGTCATTGCCTTATATATACATATTATTGAAATATATTATATTTGTTTAATCTAAACTCCATTTAACAATAAGTAAAATTTATCATTATCAATCATGTTCAGAGTGCTTTTGTTCTCGAATTTACCAAATTTCGATCCTTATTATAAAATAATGTTGTAAGGCATAAAATATTTACTGTAGCCTCGATTGAAAAAATAGTCTCTTGTAGCGTTTCGATTTTACGTCAATTATGATGCTTTATATAGGATCAGTGTTCGTGCCTTGGCCTATAAATTGATTTTAGAATTCTCAATAATCAATTTATAATTTTTAAAATTAGAAAAGAAAATAAACTTTCTAACTCTTAGTCTCTTTATAATTGTCTAGTTAACTGTCATAAATGATTTGGCGAATAAAAAAAATAATTATTTTAATATTTAATGTTCTAAGGGCAGCAATTTTTGTATGCTTATAAGTTGATCTAAATAAAACTATAATCCTTTAAATACAGTAGCACTATCAGTATTTCTAATATAGTTCTACTTATCAAATTGAGAATAATAAAAACTGCACTATTGTTGTAATTTTGAAAATATGCTGAAAATTAAATCCCATAATTGCTATATTTAGTTAGGCGTTTAATTTTGCACTACATAGGCAACGTATTTGATAAGACTATAATGTAAATAAAAAGTACCACTTTTTATTATATTGTTACACATTATATATACTAGATATATTTTTTTACCAATAAATAATTTGTAGTGATAGAAATTAATTACTTCAGAAAAAAACAATCAACTTTTGAAATAATTTCTTTAATTAAAGATACAAAATATAGCAATATTATTACTGTAAATATTTAAGCAGTAAAATATTGATACTGAAATGCTGATGTTAGAAATAATTTATTCTATGTAGATTCCAGACGTACGACTATTATCAGGTTGAAACGAATATAATATTTTTACTTTACTTCAAAACTAAATTTATAATAATCTTTATTATTTAAAATAAACCTTTTTCTAGAAATATCAAATCTCGTATAGAAATCAAATCAACATTCATGAAATAAAAAGATATAAATCAAATAAAAAAATGTGTGTAAATTGGTACACTAAAATTTATTAAGCTCATTTTAACTAACAATATTCAATAATTCTTGTACAATTGATACAAGTAGCATGAGAACTAAAAAATTTAAAAACATAAAGCTTATTATAGTGTAGTAAATGAAAGTGCAGACGATTTACAAAATACTCGTATATCAAGCATCGGTTACATAAATTTATATGTATAATTTGTATGTACATAATTTATATGTTCATAGTTTATTTATAGCTAGATAATCAATTTAGCTTATGAATGTAGTTGCATTTTCACTTCAGAATATGCAGCAAAAGCTCTATGGAAAATGATTATAAACAAAATATCAAAGTAAAGACACTCTATTGTTATTTTCAGCGTTATATTTTCCTAATGTAAAGAGAACATAAAATGATGAGGACCTAAATTTGGATTGATTAATTTTATTTGATCGCGTTGCTGTCCAATACTCGACTCTCAACTTCTTATCCTGGGCTGGCATAATTTTTTTAAATTGAAAGTTTTATAATTTTAAAGTTATGTTTCATTTACAATAAATCTATTCTTGCGCTAAAATTTATTTTTATTTGTGGTACAGACAATTATTCCTGTAAGAAATAGAAGTACTGCCAATCTAATTTTAAGTGCACTGTCACATGAGCGGAATAATTATTTCTACATACTAGATTGAATGTTAACTTCAATCAAAGAGTGGCTTGTAACTTTAAATGAGAACAAATTCTTCCATTGAAATATCAATAATAAAAAAAATAGCATGTTACGTAATTTAACTTAAAACGTTTATCCTAAGACAGTCTTAAGATAATACGTAGGTACTTTTAATCTTTTAGGAAAATAAAAGAAAATGAGTTAATTAAATACTAAGATTAAACAAATTTACATTTCAATGGCGAAAATCAAATTATACAAAAATTTTAAGAGGTTTTTAACGATGATCGTAAATTTTTGTTCATTATTTTAATGCAAAAAGTTTTTAAATTATGATTTCAACTATATTTATAAATATGCGGTAGGTACAATGCAATATGACATTGTACAGCTGTCATTCTATTAAATTGAAAAATTATTTATTAATTTTAACGCACAATCCTTACTTTTCTTTACAAAAATAATAACTTGTTTGTCACCTTATAATTGAAATAATAGTGTGAAAATATACGTACTTAAGAAGATACAATGATATTTTTCAACGATTTGTGTTGAAACTTTTCCATAAAAACGTCGAAGAAATGTCAATAAAAGCGGTTAAAAGATAATATAAAAAAGAAAACGGGAGTTGAAAAATAGAGATAAGTAAGTTTGTTATTCAGAAATGTAGTCGAAATGCTTGTTCAACGTTTCGAGACAAGTCAACGGGGATTACGAAATGCAAAAGAAATAGTGAAACATAAGAACTGTTATCATTTACGTATTATTACAGCGATGATTTTCAACATTTAATATAAAAAAAGTGAAAATAAAAAACTTTTTATGATAATATAACACAAATCAAATTAATAAACCTAGAATATTAAAAACTGCATTCAAATTCTTTTTAATCAATTTTATTATTTTGAAAATTAAGTTGATAGTACTATTAAAGAGTTTTCAAGTTGAATTTAAAAAAGATTTTTGATTTTCTTGAATTAACTAGCGTAAACTGAATAATACTATATCATTGCAAACGCAAATACATTGTAAATTTTATTTTGCATTGAAAGGTATTGTAAAACACTAAATTAGCAGTTTAACGAAAAGACAATAAACTTATTTACAAAAAAAATTAAAAATTATCCTTTCTGATGGGAAAGAAAATTACCAATAGAGAACTCAATCTTTTAAACGCATTCGTCTACAATTTTAATACTTTGTGGCATTGGCTGATACATTTAATCAGTCGCTTATATTTACAGCGGCACCAAGCGAAGAAAGAAGGTTTTTTTCGTTTCACGAATGGGGAATATCGGTGTACGAACCGTCAGCTTGCCGATTGTATCATCAAATTAAGTCAACAGACATTATACCCGGAACGCAGGTACTTCCATACTAACATGATGTACTTTATTTAACAATGTCGCGTATGCCAACCATGTTATTTGACAAACGCGATGATATTAATTATACCTTTCGAAAATGTTCCACATTTTAGAACATACCTGCTGATTGTTTTATGCAAATAGCTCAATTAGTTTAAAAATTGCTATGTATAATTCAAGAATGGTGTGAGTAATATTAAAGTACTGCTTTAATGGATGCACTTAAAAATAATGCCTTTTATTCGAAATATAAGGCAAAAATGTACATATAATGTAATTAAATAAATTGCACTGCTATAGACGAGTCTGTTCACTTAAAGTCTTTTAACTTTACTTACTCTTTACTTCATTTACCTTATTTTTTCTACGTTTGGATACAAAATTTAATACAAAATTAAATGCTGTTAATTTTATAAAAAAAAAACTGCAAACTATTGAACATTAAACGAATCTTGATTCTTCGAATACTATTTACGGAAGTGGAATAAAAAATCTTTATAAGAGAAAGCTTATACATAAGATGCAGTTCTGTACCTGAATCGTCTGTGTTTAGGAGTACGTGTGTGCTGAAAAAGGAGTGCCTTGTTCGTGGGGTCGTGCAATTAATGTGGCCAATCGCTACGTTTATGTTTCACAGCCAGAAAAAGATCGTATTCTCGTTATCAGCAAAATACAAATGGTCGTTGTAGACGTAAGAATATTTTTTAACGTCATTATTATCCTTATTTATATTACCGGTGATATCCATGACATATTTATAATAATATTTGCAAGATAATAATATTTTCAATAACATTTACAATAATATTTACAAAGTACAATAATGAAACAAATTTATCGGTTAATCCATTCGCCATTGAATTCATCCGCTCTTGAAATAATGGATCTGACAAATCAGGAAAAAATGAAATGTCCCAATTATTTCAACGTTCCTGCTTTTGAGCTTATGACGGATATATTTTGTTTAACCGACCGGGTAGCTAGTAAAAATAAATTAGAGTATGCATTCCATTTTATATAACTTGTAATATTTCGAAAAACACTGCTCGAGCTAATAAGGGTCTAAAATATTTTTTTGATTAAGATGTGATTTGATTAAATTTTGGTAAATTAGACATTTAAACGGATTGCGAAAGATTGAAAATTAATTTTATATAAGATATATAAAGCTTAATACCAATTATAATGATTACGATAATTTGTAATTATTTTTAATAAGGTAATGAAATAAGTAAATTTATTTTAAAACGTGAAAAGCATATTTTTCATGTAACTTACACTATGTAACTAAAACTAATGCACAGTCTCATTTTACAAACAAAGTCAATCAAAATACAGTTTATACGATCGTATTAAAAAAAAAATGCACGCCAAAAGTTCTAATGAATAAAACAAGTACTATTTGTCACTGTTGATGATTCGAAAATTCGAAAGATCGGATTAACCGATTAAAATCATCGTAGGTAGTGACAACGGACAAATACCCGGTAGAACTTCAGTATGTGCCGGCGTTGGATCAAGTATGGGTGCTCAACTGGCGGAGCGAAAGTGACACGGGAGTGAAGACGATACAGGTGATCAGGGACGCGGCACAAAAGAAGAAGCACAGGACCGTCCATCCGGAACCAATTGACGGGCAGTTTGATCTCGTACGCGGTCTCTATATCCCGGAACATCAGGTAGGGATAACTTTGCGTGCTCTTACCTTGATTTGTCTTTCGCTTTTTCTAGAAGAAAGAAAGGATTGTACGTGTCATTAACGGAGATTATTAGGAATGTTTTCTTTCATTGTTAAGAAATTTCAAATTAACTGCTTATTCTTTGAAAATTACTGGATTATTTTGAAATACAAATTCAGAGTACGAACGTAATTCTCGAGATTTATTTAAGAGGCAAATTATGCAAATATTTCCTCCGTTCCTTTTGTACAAACTGTAATACTTTTGTGTCGTCTTAATATTGTAAGCTTAAAATTTTATTAAATGACATTATCAATGAATTATAACGGCAACTTTAACCGACATCGTTAATTATTCCTTGCATTGATATCGAAATTTTTTTTCACTGACAACTCATTTCAAACATTTTCTTATTTATTACTTTAGAATTACTTAAGAATTCAGCTCGAGGAATTAAAAGTTTCTTAAGCGTCGCGTCACAAGCGGTAAATGATTGATACGGACGATATCGTCCTTTTTCAATCTTGACACTTGGTACTTTCCGCTTCGTCGATAAACTGAGCAAAACTGAGCTGTGGATCCCTATAAAACTCGATCCTAGCAACACTGATTATCGTCCTCCTTCCCGACTGAATGTTCACACACGCGTATACATTTCGCATCGTGAAAATGCACAACGCGCGCCAAATTGAAACATTCGCCTATTCTCCTGGTATACGCACGATTGCTGAGCGTGTTTTCACGAAACCCGATGCCTACTCGATTAACGAGATCCTCGATTTTGCAGGACATCGGCCACGTGTTCAAGTACGGTTATGTGACGCACACGAATCAACGAGGCATGTACAAGCTCGATTTGGCGAACATGAGGTACACTCGTAGCGCTGATCTTGCGCCCTACAACTGCGTACCGGCGCACATTCAATTCCCGGCTCTATGTGAGTAAAGACTATAATTACCGAAGTTTGATGCTCTTTAAGCTTCGTAGATTAAACAACCATTCTTTTAAATTGATTAAATTGCGATTAATGTTATCGGTAATACTCATTTGAGGAGAAATGCTTCTTCAAGGTTCATATCAATATATAAATTGCGTATTATTGCACTCATATTTTTGAGATTGTGCAGGGATGCATGAAATATTAGTAGTGGCTATGCAAGAGAACAATAATCGTTAATCGTTGGCTCTTATAATTAATTCTCTCGAACAAATATTCAAAGTGACTACTAAAGTATCCAGAAGGCCTCTCGAATCATAAGATATTAAGAATTTACAAAAAATTTTTACTTGCTTATTAATCATTTTTGCTTTTTCTTCAAGTACCAAATTAGATTCATTATAATCAAGTACAATTAACGTAAGAAATTAATTTTCCTTTATGCGATAGTATAACGTAATATTTTAGAATCTTAAAAATATCTCTTATGCGTAGTTTTACTTGCATCGTAATTTCTACTTTTCAATTATAAAATCTACTAAATTTTGTTGTTGTTGGTATATTATATTTACTTTGAAATTATCTCTATAAATATTTCTATTTATGAAAACAGCATCGACGAATAATCCAAATCATAATTAGTATTCTTTTAAAGTTGTAACGATCTAATGAAAGTCTAATATGTTTTAATGATTATCGATATTAAAGAGAGCGATCTCTAGATACAGACATTTAATTTGATGATAACTTGAAATTTGTAACTAAATTCATCTTCATTTATATAAAAATATGGGAAAAATTTCATTGGTCATTAAAAATATAGCTTTTATGTAGATAAGTAAAGTATAGCTTAAATAAGTTTCAAGCAAACTATTATTCTTGATTTTAAGCTTAAGTAAATATAAATCGGTTGTAATTAATTTAATTTTTACATTTAAAAAAAAAAATTTTCGTACGAACCTCTAAAAATATAAAAATTAAGTTTTATAATAATATTTTTCTTTTTATATAAGAAATCGTGTTCTTATATATGATTACTGTACTCAACATCTTCAAACTCGCTTTCAATTACATAAACTTGTTCAAATTTTAAAAAAATGTACGTAAGTAAGAAAGTATTTTAAGTCACTTACAAATATTTTTCTCATTTTCAATAATGATTTCAATTCCGTAATTTAATAGCTTAAAAATTTCTTTGGGTAGCTATAAAACCTATATATTTTTATAATTATTTATACTAAGTTGAATGTTTGAAAGAATATGGATATGGACATTTCATTGGACTGAAGCAAAAGGAATAATATACATTGGAAATGTTACTGAACATCTGGACGAAACAGTTTTATACATTAAAGTGTAAAAAATAATGTCAAAATTCTTGTTTGTTTTTCTTTGTAAACTTGTCTGTACTTTTCTTAGTCATAAGCAACAGCATGAAACTTCTGTCAAAAAATATATTGTACATTTCGTTGCGATAAAACATTGAACGGTAAAAGTAACATTAGTTATATTTCATACTAAATGTGCACACTGATGCATATTCACATATGCACATATAAGACATGTTATCAAAAAAGGAAATCTGGTCCTGTATTCATGCACGAACGACGATGACGATATGACGTCCGGCAACTTTTCGGGTGCAACGGACCAAACTGCTTCCGACCAAGTTATGTGAAAGGGTACAGACGTTATAACTGAGTTGTTTCTCTTGAAACTGAACTGCTAATATAGGTATATGCGTACATCTGTCTATCTTTATGTGAGTGTATATGGCTGGATTTTGGGCAGGGGGGGGGAGGTATACGTGTGCGTGGACAGATGGACAATTAACCGCGTAGTTTGTGTTTTATTGTTTCCGATTGTTTCAGAAAAGAATTGTAATTTTTTTCTTTTTTAATCCAGTTTCGAAAACTTTAAATGGGGGTTGGAAAATTGCTGGAGACTACATTTCCTTCAAGTTGTTCCATTATACTTTTGTTAACATTTGCTTCCCATAATGCGAGTTTAGTCTTCTGATTATGTGTGTTTACGGTATGAAGATATAATCTTTATTTTAATTTATAATTTTCAGCTAATAAGTGGACCTTTACATCAGTTGCGCAAATTTAGAATGGCGCTTAAAAGTCATAATTGACGGTAAAACTGTTAGAATAAAATCAGACTTTCCTATCATTTACATTAAATTTAATTCTTGTAAAAACTTGCATTAACATTATGAATTTTCATTTTCTTTTAAATATTTTAATTATTTATTTTATTGGTATTGATATGTGCTCAACTTCTTCGGTTTACATGAATTACAAATAAATTGATAGTTACATTGATTTGATAATAGTCATATCGAGGATAAAACAATTAATTTACTCTATCGCGAAACATTAAATTAATTTTATTTTAATAACTAAGCAAAATTAGTAAATCTTGCACGTTTTAATCGTTATAAGCAAAAAATATACGTGCTGTCAAAGTTTCTTTGAAACTTATTTAACTACTTAACGAAAAAACGGACTGAAAAAATATGATTAAAATTCGAAAAATGATGTATACAGTACTTATGATTATTCTTTTTCAACTTTTACTAAACACAAATGTAATTACTATTCACTTATTATTATTAATAATTATAATTATTAATATTATTGATAATTAATTAATTATCACTTATTATAATTAATAATTATTAATTCATTACATTGAGATTATTTAACATTATTAAAACTTCTTAGGAGGGATTAGCACGTTAGATAATGCACGAGTTGTATTTAGCGAGATTTACTTTTACCTTCTTTATCCAAAGTCTTTCTTTTACGAAGTATCAAAAGCTTTAAACAAATTCAACGAACGATGAATAATACGATGAACCAACGATGATTGCAATTGCTGGTCGAGCGATAAAATATAGTATTTGTAAATATAATGTGACCTGGATATGTTTTAAATGAAAATCCGATCGACATAAATAGAAAAGTCGAAGTGCAAGAAAGTATTAAAGGTAACGGCGCTTTTTTGTGACGTAGATGGTTTTGTGATACTGCAATGCGAGGAGCCGATAACGGGTCGTGCCACAGGACAATTGCTGTTGGATTATCTGACTGACACAGTGCGGGCTCATAAACCTGAGCTCGTTGGGAAACCCACGGTATCGCCGGACTCCCGCCACCTCGTCACCCTTGACAGACAGCAAAACGGCGTCGTACTTATCGTCGAGGAAATACAGCGTAAGTCCTGCCTCGTTTTCATTGCTTTACCCCTGACCTCGTAGTACGGCATTTTGAGATTTCTATTCATAATGAAACGAAATTTTGCTTAATGTTGCTTAATGATTGATAGATAATAAAAATTTCACAGCAACTGGACTCAGTTTCGCTTTCGATGTAAAGACAACGTTAAACATCAGCGATATAACCTTCTATCCATCTCAAACAACACACGGCTATGATCTCTATGCATCGTCCATGGATAACAAAGAAGACATCTTATTCCTTAATTTAGCATCAGGTAATGGTCTGAAAGTTTCTTTCCTTTCCAATACTATTCTAACAATATCTTAAAACACAATAACTTCTTACGGTAGAAGTTGTCGTTAAAATTATTTTCTTAAATAAATTAAGTTATTAACTTTTCAATAAAAAAGAAATTACGCATAATTGACATTTAAGAAAGTTTTATTTCTTATCAATGAAATAATATTAAGATAAAGAATATGATAGGTTAATTTTGTAAGACTATTTGAAAGACGTGATATTGTCTTTGGCGGGTAATTGACAAAAATATGTGACCTAATTTAATTTCTATATAATTAAGAAAATATCGAATGTCGGTGTTTCAATTCCTATATTGTCAACTTTATCTTCTCTCATTATCCAATTTAATTTTCTAGTTAGAAAAGCATTTGCTGTGCTCTGACGTTATAATCGATAGAAAAACTGTACCGCACATTCGTACAATAAAAATGTGAAAACGGCCTTAAAAGCTAAACGTAACGCAAAATAGATTGCACTGCTATCCGAAAATCCTTAAAACGCTGTCTCCTCGGGAATAAGCTCGAATCAGCCGAAGAATCAACTAATTCTACCGTCCTAGGTGTTCCTAACATAAATATGCATATACACAGGTAAAGTGGAGATGATTACGGGCGTGGGCAAGGCGATGCCTGTGAATTTCGCTAAATGGGGCTTCCCGAATAGACCGATAGTCCAGAGCGGCGTTTTTGGTCGATACATGGTCAGCCCATCGAGCGAAGCCCTCTTCGTCCTCAATGGGGAGACGAGAACTGTTAACTGCGAGATCGGCGGACTGGTGCATCCTAGTATGATCGTATGGTTTACTGTACCTACGCATTAAAACGATAACGATAGAATTCATCACTTGCACATCCAAAGTAAATGTCATCAAGACACCAATGGAGAGTTCTGTTTTATCGACCCATTCTGCTTAAGCCTTGATAATTTACTATTCGTACTCATCAATTTTTTAGATTTTAGTAGCCGATATAAAATACGTTACGCAAAATTATTATAATCCTAATTCGAGATAAACTGATTAAGCAATAAAATGAAATGAATAGAAAATAAGAACAGAACATATAATCTTAACATTATTTTAATTTTCTCTTTTCTAATTTACACTTACGTTGATCATTAGATTTACCTAAACTTGAAACGATTAAGTAGTAGTTAATTAAGTAAGCTTGGTAGCACAATAATTCATATTGTATGAGTTCAAGGAATTGTAAAAAACATAATTAATTTTTTGGTAAAACAAAAATCTTGTTTGGTATTCGATATATCTTGTTAAAAGGCCTAAAACCCACTATTTTTTATATACAATAAATCCACTGCACTAAAGCCACTCTCTCTCTCTCTCTCTCCCTCTCCCTCTCCAACTCCTCACACACACACACACACACATACTCTCTCTCTCTCTCTCTCTCTCTCTCTCTCTCTACATGTTTGAGTATTTGTAAAAAAGCACAACGTTATTTATAAAAAAAATCTTCAATCCATCAGTAATTGTTTTTCAAAATTTATTGAAATAGAAGGAAAAAATGTTCAAGAATCTCACTTGATTAAAATTTACCTTAATATCCGATAACGATTTTCTCGCGGGATATGATAATAAAACAATACTTAAGAGATTCAATTTATTATAAACATTAAAATTGACAATGGAAATATTTTCAATTGGATTTGATTCTGTCTTAATCAAAAGATTCATTATAATAATGTTATTTCCTCGATATTTGCACCATATTCGGATTTCTCATGAAATCAAATTTATAATCTATCGCACTTTTAATACTACCCTGATCAACTTTTTCAGTTAAAAGAAATATTTTATATTTGAAAATTGTGGGTTTTGGCTTCACGATTCTAAATAATTAGGCGTCAAAATATTATACACGTACACTAAATAAACATTGGAATTCAAATGATAAAATATTTAAACGTGCTATTTGTACATGTTTTTAGAAAAGTTTACAAAAATGAACATTAATGTAATCGTAGTGTTTAATATTTATTTGCTATAATTTATTCTATCCAACATCATTTTATTACTTATATGTTACTTTTTCATATTTCCAATTAAATATTTGGATTTATGTTTATTAATTAATTTAAGCTTACGTTACGCAAAGCATTTATATGTACATAAAACATTCAACATTTTTACACCACGTACTTATATTACATTATATAAAAATAATTGAAATATCATTATTATTAAACGTAGTGTTCCGGTTCTTGAAGTACCAAAAATAGTTCGGCATTACTTTTGGAAAAACTTACCAACATAAAAAATTTATTTTTTTTTTAACAAATAAGTGTTTAACCCCTTGCATAGTAAAGTATTATAGATAATGTGTCGCGAATAGATATTTAAAATTAAAAATTTATTAAAATTTTTTAATACCGAACACTGGGTTTAATAACTTCAAAATTAAAAACATTTGGATAAAATAATTAATTTATTTTATTTTCTATCATTCTTCATACCAAAATACATGATAAAACTCATCATACACAATAATTAGTGATAATGTAGTATTATTACGAATATATTTATAGATATATGAAAATGTTAATTATAGCATTTTTATCAAGAATTGCCTGTTTGAAATATGATGAAAACGTATGTAATTTTATTATTGTAATAAATCTTCCCTCATCTCTCTCGTTTAGTATTATTATAGTAATATTCAAAATTGTTTTTGATAAATGAAAAAAGTATATATTTTTAACATTAGTTGAAAATAAGAAAAAAAATTACACGATAATGTTCTATTGAATGAATAGAAGAAGTATTTCCTTGTAATTTGTAGACATATGAGAATTTTATATTTGCTCATAAAAAGTATTTATTACGACGATTGTTATTAATATAAATTTGCGGAATAAATGAGCAAAAACGAAGAGAGAGAGAGAGAGAGAGAAAGAGAGAGATGAAGAAGTATAAGCCTTGAAAAGTATTGTGTACTGATGAAAGTGAAAATAATATTATAAATATTTTCTTATACTTAATAGTTGGTGGGAATTATTTAATAAAGCACTTGATTTTATCTACAATGTAACTTATTGTCACTTAATTCAAATACATATGAAAAGTCTTTGGAAATTCCTACGTACGAAATTTTGAATTTCATTAAAAGTAACTAGTTTGTATATTATCAAGAGAAACTCTTTTTACTTACCTTGTGAAATTGTATCAGTATTCTCGAGTTAACGTTTGAAACAATATTATTGTTTTTTGCAAAACAAGGTCTAAAATTTTTAATATGATAGCTATTTTTACAACTCTTTCACATCACTGAATATTAAATTTTAAAGTTATTATTTTGATTCTTAGAAGTATTATATAACTTTTAAATTTTTTCTATTTTTCCTTCCTCTAAAGAGATATATTAACGGTATATTAACTTTGGAAATGAAACAAAGTTAATTTTCGTGCAAAAAATAGTGTTCGTCAATATGATTAGAACATAATAAAACAATAATCTCTAATAAATACAAATATAGTGCGTATAAGTTACAAACTGGTTCAAGTTGTAATTTATCTTTGCTTATATTACGATTTTTATTATTCTTATCATTTGGATTATAAACTTATTAAATAAATTTAGAAATGAATTAACAGTTTATCTTATAAAATTGATTTTACTTTCACCTATAAATTTATAAGTATGTTATTAAAACAAATATACTTGATAATTATTTAAAGTAAATACAAATAAGTCAATTTTTAATTGAACATTTGATCTTTTTTGATAAATACCAATAGAAAAAATAAGTCATCAAAATTATTCCGTCTTTTAAAGGATAATAAAAATTTAAATGCTAAATTTTACGATAAATGAGTATACAATATCTTTCAAAAAAAGTTAAAGAAACTAAAGAACCGGAAATTAATCATCAAAATTAAACTCTTAATCTCAAGATACGTCATTATAGAAAGAGAGGACGATTTAAAAAGAAAGATCGATAATAATGATCTGATGATTCAAAAACAAAAGATTAAACAGAAAATTAAATACCAGCTAGTATTAGTAGAGTGTACAGAAGTGAAGAGTTATTTTGTTAATGTTACAATCTATATCGGGATGCGTAATAATCAACTACTTGTAAAAGTTTTTAATTAAAAAAGAAAAGGCTGAATAACGGAAAGTCACATTGAAATACACTCAAATATATATCCTAGAGTTTCCCATCAGTCTTAACTAGCAAAGGAATTTTCATCAAATATATGTTTTGAGATATAACAAGATTCAATTTTTCTTATTTTTAAAACTTGCGACTTTGCGCATCTAGAAGAAATACATTGCTATATGATTGATATTGTATAATTAGCTTAAACAGATACCGAAGTTATATATTTATAAAGGAAAGACTTATACGTATAACTGTAAACCTTTTAGAATACTATTATCCTTCACAGAAGTTAATTAACAAAGGATTCGTCAAAGATAAAGTTGTAATTTTATTTGAAAATTCCAACTTTTCTACAACTCAACTCAATTTAGCAACTAAGCTTGTGAATTTCTTTGTATATTCGTCTAGTCGTTGCTTAATAAATTATGCAAAATTATTACATATATTATTTAATGTAATGAAATGTTACCGTTCTTTATTTTTCATTGTTTATTTGTGATAATTATTGCTTTAATAATACACTACATTAACAGAAATGTAAATAAGTAATTATGACTAAGAATTATACGTTAGAAATTTATTTTCTCAAACAAATTTAATCATTAAATTATATTATTAGGATTCATTATTTTGACAATTTTTTGTAATAGCATCATAATTTTTCTACGACTAGAATATTAAAATTTTACGCGATAGTAATTAAAAACAAATTTGCTCAATCGAGATAAATAATTATAAAAATTGTTTTACTGGGATATTAACTGCCGATTACTTCACCAAATACAATGCGATTTAGCTTATAATGACACAATAATTATGTATATTAATGTGTGTTTGTTAAGATGCATTCCTTGTAATAAATAATACATACGACACATATGTTCTGATTTGATTCTTAACCCAAAAATTTTAAATAAAATTACAAATAAACCAAATAATATCAAAAAATGAGGAGTGGTTAAAAATTATTTAGTAAAACAAATTTAAAATGTTGAACGTTTATCTTTTATTTTCTAATAAATTATGCTCGTTCAGAATCACCGAGTCTTTATTCGCCTACTGTACAAATTTATTTAGACATTTTCACATTTTCGCGCTAAAACGAACTTTTTTTATTGCACGTTTTCTCCTCATTTTCAATAAAAATTGTCTAAAAATCGCTTGACTAATTAAAAAAATAAACAAATTAACAATACCGATAGAGGAACAGTGCGCGAGGTACTCCCATTATTTACGTTTAGTGCATTTAAAAATTCTTTACAAACACTCGCCAAATACTTTTTTCCTTTTATTTAAAGTGTTCGGCATTCCATCGATTCTTATCTACATTTATAGCTCTTCCATACTTCGTGCGTATAAATCTTACCATAAATGCATACAGAAACATTCTCTTTTACAAATCGCGGTTTGTTCAAATCAACCAGTCTTTCGAAAAGCTTTAACAAGTTCACCTCGTGCCAAAACAAATGATTATAAAAGACCATAATAAGAAAAAATTTAGCCTTATTTAAACACATCACCCTTGATTTCAATAAATCAATATACTTTTTAAGTTATCGATATTTTGAATATTTACAAATTTAATATATTCATCTTTTCAAAATGGTAAGTAAAAGCATAATTTTGAAAATTAATATAATATGTTGTTACGATTAATCAATATAAATTATCAGTTTAATTTAAATTTAATTAACTGCATAAATCACATTGATAATACTATTCCACTTAACGTTAAAAAAAGTTTCTAACCGTAATAAGCCTAAAATATCAAAATTTTCTACACTTTTTTTATAAGATACCGTTTTCTATTCTAGAGTTACTTTTGAAGATAAAGTTGCTTTTCTCAACTGACTATCTACAAAACAAAGAAGACTACATAATGATGAAGTTCATTTTTTAAATTATCACCATGCGCATAGTCTAAAGCATGCCCTACTGCACGTTTATCGATATTCACTTGGGCTTTTGTTCTGATCACGCAACACTAATAACACCGAATAATCTGAATTCACTCTCCACAGTGTGTGATATGTAAACATTTGTTTTATTGATCACAATTCCCTTCAAAAGAAGCTGATTTTATCCATCGCCAAGCGCATGAATTAATCACTAATAAAATAGGTTTATCTCATGAGTCTTTAAATGATCATTCAACTAGATCATTGATACCAACTGTTTATTTTAATATAAAATATAATGAAACAAAATTGTATAAAATAGAATATTTAAGCTCTTTAATATAATTATAATAAAGGAAAATATTAATTGCATATGATCTGAAGAATCATCAAGGGGAAATGTGACGTCAGATTAATGTAAGAAATTTTAAAAGAATAAAAATTTATAAAGGTTATGGAACTCAAGGAACTCATTTCTCGTAGTATGACTTTTTATGTAAAATAATGATACGTGATACAGCTTGTTATTTTAAATATATAATGAATCATTGAATAGTCGTGTAACACATAGAAAACAAACCTAGACAAAAATCTTAGTTATGAAAAGGAAATTTAATTTTCATATAAAAATAAAATGAGCGAAAATAACGATAACTTGTTATACATCAAGTATAACTAAATAAAACCGTATGTCACAATATAACAGAATGTAAGAGAGTATAAGCGAGAGTAACAATGAGTGTAATAGCATAGGACAAATGAGCGAAAAATAATATTAATCTTACAAAAACTGAAATCGACCAAAAATTCTTTCATTACCATGACAACTCTTACTCAGTAAATGGTTTCAAAAAACTATAATTGAATGAAAAAAGATATCTCAATATACTTCAAATAGTATTATCATATGAAATTATAATCATAAAAATAAATTATTAAAAGTTAAAGTAAACAAGACCAAAGATTAAAGAATTGTTCATAAATCAGTATTTATAAATTTAATGTTAATTGCTCTACCTATGGACAAATATGGTTATTCTTAGTCCAAGATAATTGGTTAATTTCAAATTTTACGTCATACGTCACGGATTTTTAAAGATATAATATTCAGAAAATTATATCACGAGTCCAATCATGATTATTTATGAATTTTTATATTAAAAGTTTACTCAAGATATATTAAGTTGAGAACATGTTTACAAAACTTATTATTACATTATTAAATGAAAGACATCTTTAAATGTTGCATTTAAGAAGCATATATTGTTTATAGAAAATAAAAGATTTTAATGGTAAGGCTTTCTCAAAATTTCTGACAAATCACGCAACAAAATTTGAATGTTACAATACTTGGATGTTCTTAAAAATATTTAAATTTTCTAAAAAAATATTAACAAGAAAATTTTTATATATCAATAAATTGTGGAGTTGTTTGCAAAGGTAAAATTGCGAGAGATACTACTAATAACATGAATTGTGTGAACGTGAATTGTACTTTTGCACGATTGTACGAGTATATTCCTGAGCTGATGAATCTTCTAAAAATTAACATTATGTAACAACCAAGAGGGTATTAAATAAAATGACAGTGATTATATGTCTAATAATAAGAACTCTGTTACTGAAATTTCAAATTTACTGCTATCAAATGATTCATAAATACCTGTTTTGTATTTAAACACATAAAATGTTGATATGTGCAGAGCGTACAAAACTTCAACATACATTAGTCCAATTCTTACCTCATGCATACCAATTGGTCTAAATAAGTGCAAGGCTGACAAAAATGCCGCAGTTGCGGCATTAGCATTACCAGGACAGAGAAAACACCGCCACATGATTAGAAAGGCGGTGTTCCCAAGAGCAGAATAAAGAGGAGCACTGAAGCCCCAAAAAAGCAAGAATTCACTACCGTTCAGGTTTAGCAGTCAGCGACATTAGCAGTCGATGCTGTCTTCTCCGGCAGTCGCCGCGAAAACATTTAACAGATTTCAATTCAACAGATCAGACGAAAACGGATTTGGAACGTAGGCTCAATGCGCTCCACACTGCAACAAAAACCAAACCGCCCTTTTTAGGACAATCATCTAAAAATGCACTCGCCACCACATAAATCGCGGAAATAAGGGCAAATTGAGAACCCGGGGAAAATGTCAAAATACTTCTCCAGCCTTCTCAATATTTCATACGGAAAAGATAATTCAAATACTCTAAGCTGCTTTATACTAGAAATTCTATTTTTATTAACAATAAAGAGCACCACGATAAACTTTAAGGTTTACGATCCAGAGTCTGTACTAACAAAATTATCCCATTACTAATATAAAACCAATTCTACCTTTTCTAAAAATATATTAACATAATCCGTTCAACTATCAATAACAACAAAATGAACAACAATTCATCTTCTTAAAGTATCCTTCAGTTCAGTTCAGTTTATCATGCAAACAATCATCATGAACCAAATTACTTATCTTCAATCAACTATTAACAAAGCGTTATTATTGTTATAGTGTTATTAATTAATATTACGTTCTATAGCAAATTTACTCGAATTATAAATATTTTTATCAATTTCCTATTAATCTAGTATATGATGTAACATTGATTCTTACTAAAAAAAATTAGCCTTGTTAACATTATTCAGAAAGTTACAATTAAATCTAAATTAAACTGTTTGTGCATTAATCTGTACACCATATGTATATTATTTATAATTTACCCTTCAAAGCAGCTGTTTAATAATTGTATTGCACAGAAGAAAAGCTTATTATGAATTTATAATTGACTATAAGATCAAAATTAAAAAATATATTGGATTTTTAAAACCAAAGTTTATATTCCTTATTTGATGAAGGCTACCGTTATTAACTACGAGTAATAGTATCACTATCAAAATGAAAAAACATCTGGAGCGAACCATTTTCCGAATCTCGCTAAATCTTATACACAGCCAACGAATTTGAAAGATATTTTCATTTGTTTTTTTGTTTGTTCCGTTTTACGTAGTTAAAGGTCTGTCACGAGATCTTTTAGTCTTAATGACATTAATTATGCTTCTTTGTTCAGTCATTTGATGTCTTCATTAATTCTCTCTCTCTTCAATCTTAAATATTGCACTGCTTTACACTAGCACCCTGCCGACTGTAAAACAAAATATAAGCGTTACTATAGTCTTCATCTTGCGGTTTCTGTCTGCTTGTTACATCATCATTGTAGTAGTGCCAAGCGTCCGTTTGCGGATTTTTCGTATAGGCCGTATAATGCCCAGCAGATACTCCTAAAAAAATTAAAATTTGATCACCTATAGTCACAATTTGACAATGTCAATCAACCAAATTTATATTTTAATGCATTATTTCCACTTTTTAAGTATTCAATTTCTTACCACCAAAATGACATACACATGCGTAGAGATCATAAAGGTGTTTTCCACAGTTCAATCCAGCCAAGGGAAAGGTCACTTTGTCATCAAGTTTCATACTCACGCATTCATAGAATACAAATCTAATAAAAGAATATACATAAATGAAATTGTATATTATTTTAATAATAACTACTAATTTATGTTGGAAAAAATACCTTTTAAGATAGACTATAAGGAACTTAGGATATCGGTGAACAGTCAATGTCTTAGTTGCACATTGATTTCTTTCACATTTTGGACAGTACCAAGGATTATGTTCATCCAAAGTTTCACTAATAAAAGTAATTAATTAAATATTATTCAGTAAATAATACAAATGTAAGTATACAAATGCGATATAAATTTATTTGGTTTTCAAAAAAAATAATTTCATTAGCTATTTTGATTATTTTACAACTATATAAGCTCACAAAAAACAAAACGCAAGATTATTAATATTAGATATTAATATATTAAAAAAAATAAAATACAAAAAAAATTTTAATGGAATGTTAATTTTAATTAACATTGATAAATATTATTAATTTTAAGAGGTTACAGACACTAATGAAACATAAAAATTGAATTTTGCTAATTTTGCTAATTTTTGTTCGAAAAAATAGTAATATGTTTATGTAACACTTTACACGTATGAAATAACATCATTTGAAAAAAGATAAAAGATAAGTATTTAAGAATATTATAAGATATCATAGTTGAATGCCAATTCCTGAGAACGTCTTTTAAAAAGATGGTTTTTTATTCGCCAAAGTACGTCTATTGCAATGCAAAATCCAATATGTAGGCCAGAATCATGGATAATGCTTCCAAACAAAGTGCAGATTATTATGGATTTCAAAAAGTCAGCCATGCTTCTGGAGTTCCACCACTAAACGCTATTAATTGTTACCGCCAATTTATTAGCACGCAAGCAACTTTCGATGAGCTGCTAACAACTTCCAAGAATAACAAATGACCCGTTTCCCGGACGTGTAGAGGCCAACAGTAACAGTAAATCTTTCCTACACAACCCTAAACGCTACATTAAAATTGCAACATCACGAGTTCCAACATATGAAAACTACTAGCCTTCTTCTCAATGAAGAATGTCCATGGCTTGTTCAATGCAATCAAATACCATATTTTATTACATAATGATTGGAAGCCACTGACTCACCCAGAAGATAGACAGTCTATTGACTAGACATAAATGCTAGTGCAGATACATTAATGAATTCTCGTTTACTATCGAGTTCGTACCGAGTCAACGAACACTGTATCCGATGCCTTCTCGTGCAAAAATACTAGAAACTTTGTCAGCTGTCCAAAAAAAAGTGCAAAGTTGCACGACCTTAATAGAAATAGCGCGTCTTCTCTAAAACTACAATTTACATTCGGCTCTGATCACAAAAGTACCTAGTGTGTAGTCTCGAAAACGAATATCCACCCTTTCGTACAAATTTTATCATTTACACAAACTTAAATCATGCAAACTGAAAAATGAAAATTAGATTTATATGTCAATAGGTACTTCTAACTAGCCATAAATCGAATCATGAACGTGTACGTTCAATGGACCAGATCAGCAGATCGAACCTGCCCGCATTTATAACGGCCCAATCTATCAGTCCTATGGTATTATTTGACCATAATTAATCGCTTTTCCAGGTGACCAGAAATTATCCCTCTGAGCAATATCACAGTGGTTAAAACATTATACAGATAATTCCATAAGGTTTTTGGATTAAAAAAAAATTGCATTCTTGAAACGTCGAGAGATTAGGAATAACGCTCTTATCAACCATGAATCGGCGTTCATTAAGTATTTTAGTGTATAACTAGTGTATAACTAAGGGAAAATTCTGTATGAACATGAACAAAAGGCTGGTGATTGTCTCTGTTTAATAACCTAAACTAGCTTATATACTAATAAAGCGAAATGACTGTACATTCCAATTCATTCTCATAAGAACAACTACAAATCATCTCACTCAGATGAAAAACAATCCTATTTGTATCTGGAAACAAAACAAAGAGCTTCTAAAATTATAGTTTAAATCTGAATAAAGTTTACAATAGTAATTCGATAGCCTTGGTAAACATCTAATATCGATCCTCAGTAATATCCATAAGAAAGGGACAGACTGTTTTTCTCGTATCAAGAGCAAATAAACACTTGAGTAATATGTATATCATTAAAAAAACAGATCAAAGACAATTTTTAGGGTATGTAGATGCTTTTTTTACTTATTCTGGTTAGTGTATAATGAAAAACAAATTTTCTTCAATTTTTTTATTTATTAAGCTTATATTTACCTTTGACTAAATGCCTGCAAACAATCATACAGTGACAGTGGATGATGTGGCCTCTGTTTGCTAATGCTGATGTGATCGATAGATTGTTGAATTTTAGGAACGTTATCCACGTATCGTACAGCTAACGTATCTCCAGTTTGCAAAATCACCTTACCGCTCTCTGGCAGCTTACAACCCGTACAATGAGACGGCCAATCGCAACGAGAGCAACGATTACCCTGAAAAAATATATTTAAAAATTTAACAGTTGTTCTCCTATGGATCACTTTATTAATTTTGATTCGTGAATCAATATTGGGCATATAAAATATTTAAAATTAAATATAACAAACGTACAATTTTTATAAATTATTAAATTATTAATTAAATTCTTGTTTTATAATGTTTCGATTATCGTTTCAATCGTTTGAAATTATTTTTTTTTAATTGTATAAATGCTTAGGATTATAAATAATTTGCATTGCGAATAAAAAAGAGACGCGAGAACATGGCAACAGAAGACGCCTTGTTTTGCATTCGCACAGGCGCTTTTTACTGTACGGCGTATGAAGAGCACGTATAACCGTTGTCTAGATGACATTGTACAGTGCACAGTATTAAATTTTCGGAAAAAAGCATAAAAATGTAGTTTTAGCTTTTAATTGTATTAATTATATATAGCTGTATATATTATATTATACGATTAAACATCTAAAGGTATTCACAAAGATATGTTTGGTTGAATAATTGTTGAGTTGCTCTGAAATTTAAAATTATCAGTTCAAATATATCCAAATATAATCACATTTAAACAAAATATAAAAAACAACATATATATATATATATATATATATAATTTTTTATATGCATGTTATCACTCAATGTTGTTTTTTATTTAAATAAAATATTGTAAGTTTTTTAAATAGTTCTAATTTTTTAATGACTCCTTCATACTTATATTATGATGCATTTTATATAATTACAACTACGTGAATCAAAGTAAAATTCTTAAAAATTTTAATAAAATAAAAGATTAACATTGAAAAGTACTCTTATATAAAAATGAATTTAAAATAAAAAATATAAAATTAAAATTATATATTCTCCTATGCACCAAGTTTTTCACATGTCATATTGACTTTCAAAAAAAGGTTACAAAATCCATTCAAAACCTTTTGTAAACCTATAACGGTCATTTTATATAATAAGATTGTATTTGTTATAATTTTCTATTATAAACACGTCGCAATCGTAATTTAAAAATCTGAAAGCTTTTGTTCGTGTTCCATTTCAACAGCTCATAGAATGCTGATGAAAAAAATTTAATGGAGATGTATACAGCTACGCTGTTTCAGTCACTACTGACTTTTAACATGGATCTCTTAATAAACAGTTAAGTATTTGCAACTGAACATATTTAAAAAAAAAAGAAAATAATAATAATAATACCAACCTGTCCGTCAACGAAATAAAGTGTGTACGTAGCATCCTTAGGTGCAATTCTTTTGACGATCTCCCAGACTTCTCTAGCATCGACCCTTGATGGTAGCTTGATCAAATGTGGATATCCAAAAAGCTTTGTGCCTTTGCGATTGTTGGTCGCCTCGTTTGTGTCGTGCCGCATAACCAAGGGCACGTTCAGTATCCTTACGGCGGGCCGTGAACGATGTGACTGTTCGATTTTCACAAAGGACGCTGCCGTCAACTCGATTTTACAGTCCGGGCACTCATTTGGTTCCTTATCATTCTTCGTGAAATTCTGTTTAAGAATTAATAATTAATCTCAATTTTCGCGCCTTAATATTTTTTTACAAATGTTTTTGGATTTTTGTTATTGCGCAAAATTATTTCCTCTCTATTCCACCGTCTGCGTGTATAAGCACATTGTTCAGTTTATAATATTACTTTCTCACTGATGATTTGTTAATTTGCATGGAATAAAATATAAATTAATCAACAATTTAGGTCTTAATATAAAAAGAAGCTACAAATCAAATGTTGAAGTAGAAAAAATTATTTGCGAAATAAATAAATAAAATTAGAATGGTCATCCTACAATGATCACTTGTGATATTAATGATGCGCAGCAGAATTGGAAAAAGCCAATACCGTATTTAAAAGTGTAACCCCATTTGTTTAAGCAATCGCCAACCAATTACGATATTTAAAATGTATGAAAGGCAAATTAAATTAAATTTAAAGTTATTTTCGATCGACAATATTATTGATATGATAAACAAAAAATAAAAAATCTGATAAAAATTACGATACTGAGCCACCTACGGTCACTTGACGTATTTTACATCGAAAAATCCCTTCCTCGTAAACAAAAAGAAATGTTGAATTACAACTTAAAAAGGGAAAACTAATACCACAATTTCAGAAACTCGATAATTTTTGTTCAACTTTGTATTATAATCATACTTGAAATTGGATATTTTTTTTTATAAAATAGCAAATGTCACAAAAAAATAAAAAATCATTTTAAAAATGCTTGTTTTTTTTAATTTATAAGGAAAATTTTTGATTGCGTTAAAAAATAGCAGATTTACTGAGACTGTCCATTTAAAAGATTTGCACGTTCTATATAAAAATTCTTTCATACATTTCTAAGAACCTAGAGAATAGAAAAATATAATAATAAAAATTCTGAATTTCATACGTAATTATGACTTATTTTAAAATTATGAAAAATTAAAAATTGCATTTTTCTCTAATAACGTTTTTGGTAACTAATAAATATTTTAAATTACTAATTAATAACATTGATACTAAAAATTCATATTACTTTGTGTTATTAGACTTTCAGCTAATTTAATTGAACATAATATCTTTTAAACATTTAAGAGCCCATTAGAGGAAATGTTCGAAAATTTATATCAACCGAAATATTATATAAAAATCTTCATTTACCTATATTCATGTCAATTTCGTGATATTTTGTTTTGATTTTTTTTCAAATTTCTTTACAAATAGATTAATAACTATTTTGATCAATCAGGGTCTGAAAATTGTTCATTTTACCAAATTCCTATTTGATATTCTTAATAATATTCTTTATTAATAAATTATTTTGAAATCAATTATAAACTATATAAACTCTAACTATAACTCTTATTTTTCATCCGACTTTTTTAAAACTGTATTTTTTATATTCTATGAGTAAAACAAAAAAATTTGTGTTGTATGTGATTTTGAAAATACATATATTTTCACCTAAATTATAAATCACTAGAATAAAACACAAAAATCATAAAGATAATTTTTCGCAATGTTAAAGTTCTACGCAAAAACGTTAAATCTAATATTCAAGGGTTTGATTTAAAAAAAAAATTGTAAAATTTAATCCCTATGAATCTTGATTTATTCTTTGTGTGTGTGCGTGTGTGCACGCGTATGTATTTAATATATCTTGCTTTTCTATAATACACTATAGATAAGAGCAACAGACACAGTATTTTACAATTGGAATGTTTACATGGTTACGCATAAATTGCAAATTTTTACTACATCTTATCTTTGTATCGCATTATTTATGAAAAATACACGATAATTAAAGTATTACAAGTAAGCAAATACTTTACAATCTTTATGCGCGTATTCTATTACTCATTTGATCAATCGGCATTCGTCTCTTTACTACGAACATTTAACTTAGAAAATTCATATTATAACCAAAAATACAAATGTATCTGTAAAGTATTATATATTTTAGAACGCTAGTTAAAAAACTTAATATCAATTAATTAGCAAATTTGTATTTAAAAGGAATGAAAGGCTCAAATGGAAAAGGAGAATGTTGATAAAACGTAAATGAATCATGTATATAGTTGAAATCACAACAAATATTACAATTGTATTACCTAATACAAACTAATACATAAATTTGGTGGATACATTGCATAATTAAGTACGAACTTCAGACATTTTTTTCAATATTGAACTATAATCAAACGCAAATCCAAATGCATGTAACTCTGCGAATATTTATAAAATCTGAAAAAATTATATGCAATTTAAGAGTAACCAATTGAAGATAAATTAAAGATATTTATATTGTGTTTATAAATAAATAAGCCATCTATTTTATACTATAAAAGGATTCACTATATTAGGATAACAGAAAAATCCAATGCAAAATTTCATTAAAGAACTCGTAATAAAATTGTAGGGTACTATACGCAACGACTCTGCTAATGATTTACGAGTTTTAAGAACCGACAGCACAGCAAACTTCTGCCTAATACACTGGTCAAGATATTTTGTGACGAAAGGATTCGTCGCAAAGGGAAAACAATGTCGCGGGTCAAGAGCCGGGAGGAAAACGAAGAGGAGGCCCGGACGAACAGCGTGAATGTTGAGTAGTGCGAAAATATGTGCGCGATTGTGAGAGTGTGTGGGAATGTGAGTGTAAAATATGCGCGCAGCGTAGAGTCGGCCGAAAAGTGAAGTGCGAATGAGAGAGTGTGCGGGAGTACGAGTGCGAACGAGAGTTTGCGCAGCTGAGTGAGTGAGCATGAGAATGCCCGCGTAATGGTAGTACGCGGCTCAAAATACGTGTAAGAGAGAATGCTGAGCGAGTAATGAGAAAAAACAAGGGGCCATGCAAACTCCAAGAGGTGGAGTTCGGGGAACACTAATGTTTGGCGCACGAACGAAGTGTCTGACTTTTTGCGCACAGGGGAACTCCAGGAGATGCTGACATTTGGCACACCGCAAGTAAGTGCTAATATTTGGCGCATGGTCCCAGGTATAGATATAAGTCCGCGGTCGCGCAACCGAAGACACAGCCACTTGACTAACCATCTTCCGCCGAGGTGCAAAACGAAGAAATCCGGCCGGATAAACCCGCGTTTATGTACTGTTGCCGTTCAGTAAGGTTGTAATTCCGCCGTCTAGTATATGCGAAAGCGTCGCATCACCGACTGATTTATGCTTGTAAAACCTCGCCGCCTAGTGTGTAGGAAAGCGCCGCATGTATTATGTATCGCAGTCGTTTAAATTACCATGTTCGCCGAGAACTTATAAAAATTATAATCATAGAATATTCACCGATAGTATCTAATTCATCACTGTAACCGTTAAGGTTTTTTTGTAAGCGGTCAGTGCACTGCAAAAGAAATAAACCCTCTGTAAGTTTAGTTGATTAAAAATAACCTTAAGTTTGGAATTAAACATAAAGAAAACGCCTCGCTTATTTCGCCCCGGTCTCCTCACGCCTCCTCCTCACGCTGCGAACATGATACGACATTGGGCCATCCGAGACGGGAGAGTCAGGGAGCACGAGGAACCGAGCCACCGTCGCCATCAAAAGGACGAGTAAGCAGGGACTCAAGCCTTAACCGCATAAAACATATTAAACGTTACATGGCGCCCGAACAGGGACTCATGTCGTAAACCGTTAACGTTAAACAGTTATTAAATTACAATTTTAATAAATGAAATGGCAAAACTGAACTACATATAAAAACACATTCACTACAATAGTCAGATAATTGTCAACCATAGACCACTGAATATTGTTATCACTTTATTTTAACGCATTATATTAACTTTTTGTACCGGTTGACAGGTGCATACTTAAATAAGGTAGATATGTTAAATTCATTGAATTCAAGTAACATCGTATTTACTGAATCCATTTACATAAGGTGATAAAGAACATTTAACTTATAATTTCGTCTCATGGTTCATAAATTGTAATGTTTTTTTAATTTTTTTACTAAAATTAATATTTTTTATCAAAAAACAGGCAACAAGTGAGTTGAAATTTCTAACAGCATAGAAAAATTGTTACTGCGTTACAACTTAAAAATTACCATAGAGAGATTAAAAAAATTGAAAAAGACTAGTAATAAAACATTATAATTCAGTTTTGAACGCGATAAAATTTAAAAATAATGGTAAACCAGAAGATTTTCGAACAATCCCTCAGCTTGTACGGCAGCATCAGATTAGTCTGAATTGAGTTCCGATCAAATATTTGATACGGCTTGCAGATTGTACTAAAAACGCGGGTCACACGAGTTTCCATCTCGAACCAAGCGCCACCTCCGCTCGATTTCTTTAAAATAAAAAGATGTCGAGCATCCCCGGCTGTATGGGCGCGTTCAAGCTGTTTCTGGTTCTCGCGCATGCCATTAGGACATCGCCCGGCTAGAGCGTTTAACGACCTTGTCTCAGACCTTCCCGAGGTGAAATAATAAATTGGTAACCAAGTACCTCGTTTGTACACCCCTGCTGCAAGATTGACGCTGCCGATTTCATCATTGGGATATAACTTCTTTATCTTCATAATCATAAATATGGCTCCGTAAAATAATATCTTTAAAATTGAGCACTTTATTGGAACGATACTTTCTTTAATCAATATTTTTAGCGATTATATTTATCTAAATAATAATATAACTAGAAAAATTTCAAACTGATTATATAATTATAAATATAATAATTATAATTATAATAATGTTACTTATTACAAATTATTCATAAACAAGATACAACAATTATTTAATTAAGAAATAAATTCGAAACTTATTGATTTTAGATAGTCAGAAGAGTGTACATAATGCTACCTTTAAACTTCAATTCAAAACAATGCATGCAATTTAAAAAAATGCTCGACTCATTTAAATATTTTAGCGTGAAATGTAATCGTAAAAGGTTATACCTCGATACAGAGATCACATACTACGAATTTACAGCTGCCCTCGCAATGCTTCTTCAGATCATTATCGCTTTCTGTTAAGCAGATAATGCAGGTGTCATCCGAACTAGTATTTGTAGGCGCCACATCGCTAACGCTATTTTGCCTGTGATCGATCACACGATCACTAACAGGAGCATCGCTTTCGATCCAAGGTTCCGGAGGATCCATCATTTCGAACGCATAAATCGAACGGTTTACATCTATGACGTTCCGTAATAACTGATTATCTTCCTATTCAATCGAAAACAAATGTAAAATTACGACTTTTATTAATACTTCTTTTCTTATTGAACTAAAGAATGAGATAAGTGGGAAAAATTATTTTCCTGAATTCTAGAACCACCAATACTGCCGACGTCGAGCAGTCGGCACTTTATTTCGTTTTCGCCATTAAAGTAAACAGAGCGATTTAAGTGTTTGAATCCCTTGTGAAAGAGCATGGGAGGCTTCGAGCGCTGCACTCAAGGAGTTTGACAAGAGCACTGCTGCTTCAATCACATTACCTGATTTGACGACGGCGTTCCCTTTTTGTTTTTTTCTATAGGCGGCAGGTTTTATCGTGCAAGCCATGAACCTGCACGTACCTGTGCGTACAGGTATACACGTGATAAAATTAATCTTTTGGTGTACATCAAGTATTAATCTTCAAATCTTTATTTGAATCTTTTCACAATTTATTTATTATGTTCTCATAAAAATTTAATGAATTAAAAATAATGTAATTTTACTCTAGCAAATTTCATATTAATAGATACGCGATATTAATAAATTAATATCGCGTTATTAATCAACGCGATATTATTTATTAACTTATATATAAAACAATTTAAAAGGAATTTAAGAAAGCTGTACTTCGGAATGTAGCTTTGTAACGAAACTTAGAGTTACAAAAATGTTCTACCAAAGAAAACTTTTTTATCGGAGGGCAGTATCAATAGCAGCCTAACCCTAACCAGCAAGCTATTTTCTAAACCCTCCACACAAATACGCACGCGCACACATATTAAACGACAAACATTACATTACACAGTTTAATTACCAATATTTTAGCTATGTGATTCTCGAAGACCTCAGCTAAAGCAATTCTTGCTACCGGTATGTCCTCTTTACCTAGTGTTTTCAACAACTCTTCTTTGAGTTTACTGACACGAGATTGTTTGTTCAGCGAGACAACGCATCTTATCGGAACTTCGCCATTTGCAGGAATGTACGTTACGGTTAATTTTCTTTCCATTGCATGAGGCAAGGGTACGGAAAGATACATAAACGGTTCGTAAGTTACCGAGACGTGTTTACAAGTGGAACACACAACCTAAAATTGAAAAGTCGAGTTAATGATTCTCTTAATTGACTGAATCCTGCAGTCTACATCGTATGAATTTGTAACAATACATTGAAATCTACTTTTCATTTTTTTTAAAAATAGACAGGAATATACAGTGTTATTATTATTGGAGACACTTTACGATGTATACCGATTATTGTAACAGCTACATACCGACGTATGTCTCCGTCTTTTATAAAAGTAATAAAATGGAATGAATTTATATTTTCTATTTCAAACAATTCAATGTTCTTTAATAAAATTAATACTTTATATGTAATACTATATTGGTCATGCAGAAAATAATTGACAATATTGAAATTAAATTAATTTAAATAAAAAATATAGAAATATCTCAAATTAAAAATTATATTTTATGATTCAAAATTTATACAAAATAAATTACTTTTTCCTATTAATGTGCGTGGTTCATAATCTGGTGAAGCAAATCTATAAATATTTTATAAATATTATATATATGTCTTCTATAATTCTTTTGAGATTTTTATAAAATTTCTCCATTTTTCCACAAATCAATAAAAATTTAGTAAATGTAACTATTACATAATGCATTTCACATGCACATTAAAGTTCAGCTAAAGCTGCTATGAACAGTTTTAATTGTATATATGCGATATTATTCTAAATTTACCGTGCTTTTAAATTGTCCTTGGAAAGTATCTACAATAACACTTTGGTTCGCTCGCAAATGCTTGGCCCAATGCTTTTCTGCTTCAACTTCATCTTGTGATACAACAGAACCATTCTCATGGTTTTGAAATAATCTTGAACACTGCAATCCACTTGGGCCCATTCTATCCTTCCTGTGATTTTTTTCCTGATCCTCCAAACGCATCCTCTTAACATTGCACTTTTCAAGACCGCTATCATATTCAGTCTCTGAACCACTTGACACACCACATTCTGGACTACAATTACTTCGTTGACAGTTGACCTCCTTTATCCGCTTGATGCTAATACTTTTATTGTCAAAGTCATGGTTTTCAGTTAGGTTAGTATTTTCAAGAATTATTCGTCGGCTATTCTCCTTTGGAAACTTTTGAGAATCATAATGAATTTCATTGTTACATTCTTCCAGAGTCACAAGAAAGTTGGCATTGCTAGTTTTAGCATCTTTTGCAATATCGTTAAACTTATCAAGATGGATTTCACGATTCAGAAGTTCTTGCATATCGTTATGAATGAAGCTGGAACTTGTGTCGACTATTTCGTCAGAATCTAGAGTCTCTTCCTCGTCATTCAATGGAGAACTGTGAGGCGAATTGGCTGTACTATCCAAATCATCCATATAAGAATCTGAATTAGAAGAAAAATATTATTTGTTGGAACATTATTTATTAATCACGATTATATCAATTTTTTAAATTATAGACAAACCTCTTGGCGAACCAGCCATGGTATCATTTGGACTATTAGGACCTTCAGGTGATGGTGGATTATCCATAAGATCAGAATTACTTGTGGTAGTAAATGTAGCACCTAAATCTCTCTCACCATTTTGTAGTGAATGCACAGCACTGGCAATGGTTGAAGTTGAAGTGGGAACATGACAGCTTTTACCTGATTTTGCTATATTCATCTGCTCATGCAGAGAATCTAGTAGCAATGCCAAAAATTCTTGGCAATCATGCTATAAATTAAAGAAAATCATGAATAATTTATAAGCTTAGGATGTAATATTATGCAATTCAGTATAAAAGTATTACTTGCTACAATACCTGTCTGTAATCTTTAAACTGTGAATGATATATACCAAGTGTCTGTTTGAACTCGGTCGGTTGAAGTACATTGTATTTTCCTGACCACATTTTGCTTAATAATGAACTAAAATTAGCCATTAGTGAGCCAGGTGGAGGTAACTTTTCACCTCTGTGTTGTAACTCAAGAAAATGTCTTAACACTGGTAATGTAGCGGTTAGACATTGTAGCCCAGCAGCCATGAAACAAGTATTACCTAAGTTACGAAGACCACAAACTCCAGCTGGTGCAGTTACTTCTAGAAAATTTTTTTTACTAAATTACTTATTCTATAACTGAATACACATTTTTTTTAATTAAATAGCTACCAATAATTGAATCGTCAGGAGTATCACCAGTATCCGAAAATAAATTATTCAACTCAGTTGTACAAGGAAGAAAAGGCCCATGTTCAATCCCGTTTCTAGGATCATGTAATGGATCTGTAACTAGTTCTGAAAATGGTGGTTGCAACGGAATGGCATCATCTGAAGCAGAAGTATTTGCTTCAGTCCTAGATAAAAGATAACATGTGTTTTAATGAATCATCAACTTTTTAAACGTAAGAAAAACATAGCATTTAAATTACAATAATCATAGAATTTAAAAAAAAAGAAATAGAATTTAAAACTTTGAAAATAATATATAATACTAATGACAGTTAAATTTACAATAAGTTACTTAACACATATATTTTATTATATAATTTGAAAAGTTAATTACAATTTGTCGATTTATAAATGAAATTATTAAATTACATAATTATTTAAGCAGAGGATATATTTAAAGCCTTTCCGAAATACAGTATTTTCAATTTTCTAAACTTATTGCTTAAAAAATATATGGTCCCCCATTCATTAGACAATTGCCGTGCTGAAGAAAATAAGGTTTATGGATCTTCTTTTAATTTTTATTTATTTAAAATACACAAGTACCTTTTAAATTTTTTCTTTTAAGACTTTTACTGTTTTATATTTACATTCAAGAATAAATTATATTTCATTTGATTCTTCATTTTAAGAATAAGTAAATAGCTTAACAATAACTCTATAAATTTAAAAAAACTGATTAAACAAAAATATAAATATTTGTTATGTCATTGAATATTGTTGAGTATTGGTAATTATAAATTTTAAAAGTTTTGAGTTTAAACTACGGTACTATTGAGTATTTGAGTTAGATTTAAAAGTTTTATAATGTAATGTAAAAATAATTTATTAAATGATACGATAAAAAGGTTAATAAATATAAATATAAATTGTAACTTATAATTATAAAAAATTTACTAAAAATTAATTTAATAAGATATTTTTAATAGCTACTTACCATGTGTTTTCGATACCCATTCTACTATCGTTGGAAGAAAGGTTATCTTCGTGAAGTGTGAGATTGTGATCCAGCGAAGACGTTAGTGGACTAAGCCCAGTAGATTCAGAGATTTCCAGAATCTCTGATGAATCAGATAAGTCAGAGATCATTGAAATACCTCTGACTTCTAAAGAACTCTCTTGATTGTCCATTCAGACTAAGCCTTCACCGGGCAAAATAAATTTATAATTTATAGAAAATTAAAAAACAAATAGATGATAATTCTTAGAAAAATCTTAAATTATAAATGATTGCAACATTAGGCAACACATTAATTTGTAACAATTATCAATAGTAAAAATTATAACCAATAAAATGGAATATGTAAAGAAAAACAATTGAACAAATAATAATTATATCATATAATTAAAAAAGTAAATTAATTGAAGTAAATTAATTTTTTCTACATGTAAGGATAAATAAAAATATTTTTATTGTTTTAAGGATATTTACGACTTTCAAAAGGTTGAAAAACATTAAGTGTCTCATGATTGAAAAACGTTTAAAACAAGAAAAAATATAACAGAAAATTTAACATAAATGAAAGTTTAATTACAGGCACAACAACTATAAAATAATAATTATAAGCTTGGGATAAAAAATGTACATATCATCCTTAAGTCTCAGTACTTTAAGATTTTTATACTTTGAAAAAAAACTTTACTCAACAATAATTTTTAACCAATTATCTAGCAATCTTACATGTTTCATCATTATACATAAGTACACCTGATTTAATGTACGATAATTCTCTTAACAGTGTCTAACAAGAATGCACTTTTATGAATCACACCGAGAGTATCACCTTTCGTATTAGATAGGAGTTTAAAAATCAAAGACAGAAATTTATACAGCGCGAATCGAAAAAGACATTCTCGATTAGCAAGGCCAAGCGGCACGTGTGACTATTAGCCAAACAAGTACATTTGTACATACGTATCTGCTGACGTCGGTTACTTTTTCTGCAATTTATCCAATAATGTGAACTCGTCATTAAAATTAAATCGTTCTTTATAAACAAAGATAAGCAGTGCATAAGAAAAAGAACTTACACGTGAAGCGCAAGGAAATGAAACACGATTCCGAAAACAGAACACGGCTCGACTCATCGTTGAACAAACAAGAAACTTGAAAGTATAAAGGAGCTGAAGTACGAATTTTTAACCTCGTGCACGTGGCACATAGGTTATTACCCCCTTCCGCTTTTAGCCCTCGAAATTTTGTCGTCTCATCGTCGTTTCCCATCTCTTTGTTCCAGCGTCGAATCAATCATCATTCCACCCCCGTATAAAGATGACAAAAAAGGAATAAAATCTGAGAGCAAATAACGGAGCAACAGGGAGGGGAGCGGGGGGGAGGGAGGGAGAGAGAGAGTGAGCACATATCGAACGTGGAACATTCCACAATCGGTTGCGCGCGCGCGCAGACACATATAAAACTACACTTTCTCTCGGTTAATCGGAACAGAATTACCGAAATACGAAAATTTATGGATCCGATGGAACAAATAGACTCACCTTCCTCTTCGCCTGGAATTTGATGTGCTCTCTAGGTTAAGTCGAGTAAAGAAAAACCCTTTTTTATCGTCGGTTGCGATTTGCAGTCTATCCGCTTCATTCGCCTCCTCTTCAAGCCGCCATTGCTTCTGCTGGTGCTGCTACTGCAATCGAGACGAGGAACAGAACGGAGAACAGCGCAACGATAAACGAACGGCAAACGGCGGCGGAGGCTGCGCACAAACCACCCGAAATTATTCTCCAATCTCCTCCACCGGCCCTGTACATACATAAAACAAAATCTGGCCCGGCATCTGTCTATGTCCTTCGATTCCACTCTTGCACACCATTTTTTCCCTCCCTTCCTTTCGTCTTATTACTCTTCGAAGAGAGAAGAGAAACCGGCGCTCGAAGAAACTTCAGCCGCATACTTTTTTATTTTCCCTCTCCTTTAACTCCTTCGAAGTTATATTTGTTTCTATTGTTTTTAACATCGAGGCAACGCAAGCAGTCTTTAGGTATTAGCTCTCGTTGCTTCTGCTTTCGATAGAACGTATTTCTCGTGCGAAATTGAATTTTCAGGTCTCGCTGGTAAAGGACAGGAACTATCACATCGTCGTGGCAAACCGATACACGCCGTTGCCGACTGACCACAGTATTACTGTCCTACACCACTTACAAGTTCACGGCGAATGCGAAAGAAAGGATAAAAAGAAAAATGTAAGATGGGAATGAGTATCCGTCCGTGGGACTAAGAGTGGAAAGAGGGAAAGTGGGGATGGGACCGTAAGTGCGCCGGAAGTTTCTACGGCAGACTTGCGAAATGCGAAATTGTGATATATGCATACCTGAAACTAATGTAATTTTAAGAAACGCACTGAATTTTAATCTTGTGTGTGTAACATTGTAATATAATTTAACATTGGGTAATTAGATGAACAAGTAACAGTTCGAGTACGTGCTATTTTACGTTAAGCCGATACTACCTTAACATTACGGTCTAGCGCAAGCACTTTTCAAACGAATGTCTTGTTGTTACTTATAAGAAAAATATCTGTTTCGTTATACCTCGATTATTTTACGATCTCAACTATAAGAAACGTATAGAGATATTCTTCACCTACAGGTTTTGACTGTAATGTGAAAAAATGTTATCACTAGCTACCTGCTTATTTGCGGTTCAATTATTAAACATGTACTCAAAGAACTATGCAACTCAATTACAAAGAGTAAGATGGTTCGTCTTTAATATAACGCTATGGTTAATTTTATCTTTTAGCTATATCATCGAAATAAGCGTTACAATTTAAATTTTAGTATTTTGGAATACATAACGGTTTTTTAACGTTCGACTATTCGTATGTGCGTGTTCTTAGCCTGTTAAGACCTTATTCGACAAATCTACACATGAATCAAGAACAACAAATGTTCACATAAAATCAGAGATTATCTTTACTTATTTTATCAACGATAACGTATTCTTTTAATTATGTTGGCCTTTACTTTTATAATAAATCTTGTTAACAACTTATCGCATTTTACTTATGTGATTAACGTACACATATCTGATTGTTTTATCTCGTATTTTGTGTCATATTTAAAAAAATATAATTCAAAATCTATTTGAAAAAGTTCATAAAACATTTGACAAAATAATAAAATTTATAAACCATCTTAAAATGTAATTACAATACACAGATTAAACTCTTTCTAGTAAAGTTCATCAAAAGTTAGTCTTTGTTGTTTTAGCCGTTCTAATTCTTTTAAAAGCAACCTGCATTATAAATATGTGTATTGGATGTAGAAAACGACACATTTAGTGTCTCAAGTGCGATATAAATTTCTAATATAGTGCTTATTATGAAAATGCTCGATTCGCGGTGTTTCTCAATATCAAATGAGATAAACTAAACTATATTTACATCAAATTTTTTAAGACTAATTCGAAAAAATATACATTGCAAACAATACAGCTTTTTAAATGAAATGTCTTATGACTCTTGAATAACACGTTATCTTTAAAATAAGTCATCTAATTCATAAGAAGTTAATTACGTATTTATTAGGTGTATCTGTTTTAGTTTGTATAAAAATATTTCAGTAGGTGAAAGATATACTTTATTCTGAAAATTCGAAAGAAATTGTTTAATCGCCCTTTTAAAACAGTTGTAACATTACTTTACAATTTTTCTATTTTCAATATTTTATATTCATTTTTAACGTTAATGTATACTACTATGTTACTCGTGAAGGATAACTTAATTAGAACTTGTTATTGGTGATTTAAATTTGCAATCTATAATTCAATGTTTCTTTACGATGTATTAAGTAGAATAAAAACATTTGCTTAAAACTCTGCTTAAGGATAGATTTTGTATAACAACGAATATTTTCAAATTAGAAAAAGTTAAAAAATGTGCGATTGATTGTTTTTAATTTTATCTGAGTTGATAAGTAGATTAAATCTTCTTCTAGGAATAGCAATAGAGTCCCCATATTTTAATGTTAATTTCAATAAATATTACTCTGGAAATATGTAAAAAATAAAAATTTTTTTCAAACATCGTTATAAACATCGCTTTAGTGACTCGACTTAATCTATTTTTTTTGCATATTTTCTAGAAGCCGCAACAGTAAACATACAGATTGTTTAAAGAAATCGAAGACGTAGACCTTGTTGAAAGTCTTCATTACAATGACAATATCTAATATAATCGAGATTATGTAAAAACCAAATAAAATTGAAATTAATTTTACGTATATTAAATGATCATTCAATTAATTGAATAATAGCATAACCTTGTTTCAGTTTGTAAGCTATAGAAAACGAGTGCTTAATATATAACGATTGTAATACATCTCGCGGTAAATTACGTTCACAAACATCGCATCGGTTATAGGAAAATTGATATCGGCGATCATGTTAAAGAGATACTTTAACATGATAACTAATGCACTTACAATTCTTTGCTTGATTACTGATATACTCTTATTAATGTACTTACAAGCTGTAAACTATACCCATTTTAGGTTGGTCTTTTAATACGTAATCAAACCGTTATTGAAGAAAGTTGGAAGATAAATGCTGTGTGATGGAGATTCTAACTTCTAATCCGGTGCTAGAGCAGGTAAAAATTTATTAATCACATGTACTCGACGTGTTCATCTATGTAAACTCCAAACGTTATGTTACACTGAATTCTCCGTGCATTGTATTTCAGAATTTAAGAACATCTTGTAAGAGGTGTTATTTCAACAGGATAACGTAAATCTAAGATTTATACCTTTTACACAGTTCAAAAATTTGGGTTGAAAAGGTTATTCATAATTATAAATATGGTTTTATAAACAATGGTAGATATTGAAAAGGTTTCTTTTTTAATACGACACGTGCAGTGTAAGCATGTGTTTATCTTGCAAATTAGAAGCTTAAACATGACTGATTAACAACGTGTACGTACATACACGTGTACCAACGAATACATACTTTAACAGTTTTCGAAATAATTATGTTTATTAAATCATGCGATTAAACGTAAAAATAAAATTTAAAGTATAGTCGAAACTGACGAAATATTGTTAGTGAAATTTAAAAATGAAAATTAATGTACTATATCATGGCAGGTTAACCAAAAATATAAAATGAATAAAAAAACAAGCTACTGGAGAAATTTGTTAAAAATTAGTTCATCATACTTATAAATGTAGAAAATTTAATGAACGAAACTCATTGAAATATGTCTAAAAGACATAACCCAAATGATACTTTACATTAAAGGAAAACGACTACAAATACATACTAACAGTTATTTATATATTATCTAGTCATGCATGAATTAGATCGGCGAGAAACTTTCATTAGTCGAGCAATTTAGTTTACATAAACGATTGACAACTAAGAATTTGCATGCAGATTGAAACAGAGAATTTAAAAACAGCAGATTTAAGAATTATCGAGGCAACAAATTTATCACAGTCTTTGAAGTTTCATTTAATCTTGGGACAAAGATGTCTTTCACTGCTTAATAGATATATGCATATCGTTGTACAATAAATCTAATTTTCTCTAATAAATAATATTAAATTTTATTACCTGATCAAATTAGTTCACTTTTATTGCATCGAATTCTTACAAACTTTACAAATAACTGAACAAATGATAACGTCACAAAATAAATTTAACCGGTTTGTGGTGAAAATATGTTTATGTAAGGACAGACAATATTAAAATTAAATATTTTGTTGCAAGTACGTACAGATTTTTTGATTAATTGATAGTTTTCATTTTATAAGCAATTGTTCTTCGAGAGTTAAAATTTTGATTTCTTGTTACGAGTAACATCACTAGGAAAAACATTTTCGAAGAATACTTTTTTATACTTTAAAATTTGTATAATAATAATTTATAATGATATTTTCAATTTACATTGATCAAAATCTCAAAATCAAGAGCTCATTTTAAATTAAATAGAATGCTGTTATCCTTTGAGTCATAAAAATTCAGTTATGCTTTTACGAAGATAGTATGACAGCTCAACTTTCATAACGTATTTTCTTCAAATTTTTCAAATTAATTAAACGCCTCATATAGAATTATTGACATATTTATTAATAGAGATTAAGAACCTGATATAATTATAATACGTACATGTATAAGAAAAATTTATTTACAATCAACTTACAAAATTTGAATCTTGTAAAGTAATTTTAACAGATTATGGTCAACATATTTATAGTATATTAGTAAACAGTATAACTAGAGTAACAATTAAAGCGCTACGAGTAGTTTCTATTTATGATCTAACGTATTGCATAAGTTTGCAACCAATCATTAAAGAATTTTTTAACCAGTATTCTTTCGAAAATGATTTCTGAAATAGTTTCGTGAATAATACAATTTTACGTTGCCATATTTATGTTTTAAAAAGCTCATGACATACGCTATACATAATTGGATTTGGGTGATTAGTTATTTTTCCATCGATAAATCAATCAATAAATCACATAATAAAGAAAACATATTTAAGTTCTATCATAAAAGAACTAATTATGTAATTCACTTGAATAAAAAGACTAACCTACGAAATATGAATGAAAAGAATTTTAAATTAGACGGTATGTCATTCTATTAAAAAGTTATACATCAGGGAAATCAAAGGCCATTATTCACGTACTCATAAAATATTAGAAATAATTGTTAAAAATAATATAAGTATTGAATTTAATTCAATATAAAAATTTGTTTTTAAATATTAGTAAAAGAATCAAATTCACTTTTAAATTCGTTATTTTAGTGTCGTTTAAGCGATGGAAGACTTGCGATTATCATTACCGTTCCATTTATATTTTTTAACGAAATATTGATCAGTAGCATCCTATTACACTATATTCACGGTTGATTTTTATATAACCTACATACAGAATTATTACTATAATGAACTTGAACGCGAAAATGCTTATAAAACAGTTGACGCTAAAAGCGTATGTTTAATTAAAAATTTAATTAAATTAAGTAAATATCTTTATAATATAAAAAAAGTAATAGACATTTTCTTGAATATAATTACTATTAAATTTAACAAAACTGAATATTTCACTATTTTAAGGGAAGATTTAACAATAATAAAGTTCTGTGGTAAAAGCTTATTTAAAAGATAAAACAAATTTTAAGTGGAAAAAAATGTGCAGCAATTCACAAGATTTTATTAAAACTCGAACTGCAAACATAGTTTTATATTATGTTACCAAAATAAGAAAATTAATTTGTATTTAAAAATTTATCACTTTATAAATAAATCTGATTTTATATAATCCCTATAAATAAATAAATCAGATAAATTGTATTTATTATGTATTAAGAATTATTACTTACGTGCGTGAGATAATCAAAACAAATATTAATTTACATTTTTTTTATGAAACCATGCATGGATATATGGAGCGTAATAAAGCAAAAAATATAATAACGAAAATATAGAAACAATTGTAAATGATATTAAGGATTTGGATAAGTGGTACAATGCTAAGTGAACAAGATTAATATATTAATGATATTTACTTTATGATATTTATATTCATATTTATTAACGTTAAAAACAATTTTATTTTATAATTAATATAATATTTATTTTAATAAAAAAAAAAAAAACTTTGTAGATTGAATACTATTATATATTTCTATACATTATAAATATAATTTATTTAAAAATTGAACGCAAAAATTCGTTTTATAATCTTCATATAAATTGACTTCAAGTTTGTTAAAGAAAAATTGTATTTTCAAAATTATTTATAAAATGTTTAGACGTAGGCCATTTAAATATTTATCAAATCAACTTTTGGTTCTTCAAAGTTTCATAACTAATAGAAAAGCTATCTCAAAGTATTTAAACTATCTAAGTGAGCTTTGATATTAATAATCTATGTGCTACAGTTATCATAACTATAATTTATTTTTAAATTTGTATAATGTTTTAAATAATGTACCGAATATGTTGTAAATCAATATTTTGTATATAATTATAGTTACGCTATTATATGAATTATAGTAATATAAATAAATATTATTAATACGTATATACCAAAAGTAAAGTTTAAAACTAAAATTATAACCATTTATAATATTAACATACGGTGCAAAATAATTTAAGTTTTTAATAGCTTTACATAAAGGTTTCTATTCGTATCAGATTGATTTTCATCATTTACGTTACTTGTGAATTTTAAAAAGGAAAAACGTTGTCTTTTTTTATGTGAAATTAAAATTAAAATTAAAATTCAGTACATATAAACTACACCATTCTATCTAAATCTTCATAAAATCATACAGAAAATCACAGATCGTATAAAGAAAAAAATATTAAGTACTTGACGATGACGTTATTATACCCTGCATTAGTTTGTTCAGGTATCTTGTAATGGCTAAATAGAAACTTGATGTACCTGATCAGATCCAAATTTTTATTTAATCTTCGTTTCGTTTCTATTCGAAATATTACATTCGTTTCTTCAGCTTTATTCAAAGTTAATTAAGATGTAGATCTTACAAAGTACAAGCGCAGTATAAGAAAAAATATGTGATGCTTAGCGCATTAAAGTTTAATTTGGGAAGAGAATTTTCACTTTCAAAATGACGACCACAAATTTACGGCAATGTAAAAAGACCGAATTTTCAGATTTCGGTGATCTTGGTATAAAAGTTGAGTATTAAATAAAAGATAAATTAAGTGGATCTAGAAATTTACAATATAATAGATATTGATTATGAACATAAAAACGAAAATCTTAGTAACAAATGATAAATGCGCTCATCCATGATCCCATTAATCGAAGATTAGAGAGGTGTGAAGTTATTGGTCATCATAATAATGTTTCTCTAATCATTGTAATATAAAATTGGACTAGAGGTGGAAACTCGTGATGGAAGAAGTTGGTTAATGTCAAGGAACGTATGAAGAAAGAGGAAGGTGTACGTATATTTTACATCAATACATCGGTAAATGGAATCAGTTTTATTGACACAACAGATGATAGCCTCGCGCACTGAGTCAAATCCTGATTGTCAAAAAATAGAAATTTGTAAAAAGTCTTTGGAGTTATTTAGATGACACATAAATATTCTATGCTAGACACATGAATAGCTCCGGTAAATTTTATTTGTAAAAATCAAGTTGGAATTTATCTCCTTGATTACTCTTGGCGCTAGTTTTATTAATAACAGCTATTACGGTATGCTTATCACCACAAGTTTAATTTTACAGAGTTATTTAGATGAAGTTATTTAATTCTTATAAACATAAATTATATAAAAATCGAAACTTAATGTAAAAAATGGTAATATTATCATTAAATGTCACATGAATCAAAGTTGTAATCTGATATATATTATACTTCTTTAAAATTTCTTGATTGAAATGAAACATGATATTAAATATATTTAAAACTTTTGTAAATTTTACAAAATTTATCATTTATTTTTAAACCCTTATTATCACCGACGTTCCTCTTTATAGTTTCTTTCTGTCTCTACAATACGAATGTAAAAATGTGTCAGAAACAAATTTCTCAGTGACTAGAATATCTTACAATCGACAGTTTGTTACATGGAATAGTATATGGCAGCGCATTATAAAACAGAATGAAATCAACATAGTAGATATTACAAAAAACTTTGGTTTACAGCAATTTCATATTACTGATTTTGATCTTGACAAAATAAATAAATAAATAAATAAAAATACAGCAATGATCATGTCAATTACTTTGAGACTGCTCTAATTATGGAAAAATATGAACCAATATCTCTTATCATAAGTGCACTTCAACACAAAGTTCTTGTGCATTATCGTACCAATTAAAATTAAATACATAAACTTGAATTATACTTTAATATTTACGAAATTTTCGTAATTTTACGAAATGACACATCAGACATGAACATTTTTTAATCGGTTTTAAATAGACCTGTTTTATTTTTATTTATTCTAAAGTAGTTACTTGAAATTTTTCATAAAAACAAAATTAAATTTTTAATTATTTATAACTTCATAATCCTTATGTATTAAATTATTATGTAAATAAAATGAAAATGATCTATTTAAAAATATGAGTGTCTACATTTATTACATGTATGACAACAATTCAAAAAAATTCCTTAACTTAATGACAATAATAATTTAGACTGATTTATTAAACTATGCTTAAGAAATATGTTTTTAGCTGCTCGCTTACAGACCTCTCGCTATATCAACTGTCTACTAAAATAAAAAATATCAAAGGTTTTAAGTAAAAGTCAGTCGCAAATGCTCCGTTTATAAATTACGTTATTTCTCGATTTTACAATTAAACACAAAGCTGCGGGACTTCTCTAAATATCAAATTAAAAAAATCCATCAGACATCTTTTCCTTAAAGTATAAAGAGAGTTTCTTTGTTTTTCTATACTACATTATATACATCTAATAAGCGTCAGTTATTCTATTCGACAACTTATAGGCATTAATTTTCTTTATCTACTTTACTCTCCTTAAACCGAAATTTTTTGCTTTTCCCACAACCTCTACTTTATGTAATTATACACACGAATAGAACATAGCACACAATACTTGTTTTCTTATGTTTTTTTAAACTTTTTTCATTTTCTTCACAAATGGAAAGCATATGGCACGCTTTTCGTTTAGTTCTTTTTTCTAATCCTAAGTCTTCGTAATATAAAAAATAGCACGTCGAGGAATATTCGTTCAGCGCCGTCCTAGTAACCTCGTAAAATTGGATTCTTTAAACTTTTATCTTCTTTTAAGTTTTAATGGCTTTAACACTAAAAATTTTGTTGTTACAACGGTTGGTAAACATCAATGACTGATAATTTTTTTTCTTTTTAATAACAATATTAGGCATTTTTATAATTTTCTTCTTTTTATTTCCTTATTTCTGTGCATTATACTTTCTCGGGCCGCTTTATTTTGTGGATCATCGGATTCAGTCTTAAAATTATATTTAATCTTTATTCAGATTTTTTTAACGAAATATACTGAAAAAACTTATCTTTATTTATATAAAAAAAAACAGTAGTTAATATTAACACATAAGATTTTCGTTAGAAATAGATTTTATAATTAATTATAAAAAATATTTACTTCAAAAGTTTAATAAAAAATCAGCCTTAACATTTTACATCCTTAACTTGACCTTGAAGTACTATTAATAACAAAATTCCTTTTATACTACACTTTCACTTCTACTATATTGTACTTAAATTCGTATACTCCTTTGATAGAGTTGTCAACTACAAAGCTAAAAATGCTTAAGCATATGATTACAAATGATAAACATATTATGCATCAACTTTGTTAACATCAATGGAATCTTCGAGTTTCTTATATTCGACAACTTTTAAATCCTAACATCAGATCAGATGGTGTAAACAAATCAAGAATATGACTGATAACAAAAGCTAGATTATTAGATAGGAATTTATGAATGTTTTAGGCCTGAATTTTATAGTAAATGCTTTTAATGAGAATTAGCATTTATCATCAATTCCTGTATCGATCATTGACCTTAAAATAATAATAGTATATGGTACGATATTCATTAATAGAACATCTCACAATGAAGAACTCTCAAATGGTAGCTCTCTTTACCACTCCAAGAAAGCAATACTTAAATTACTATTAATAGTGGGGTACTCACTCAATACCGCATATATTAAGCTTGAACAATATCAGAGCATTGAAACTCTTGCAAATTAGAGGGAATAACATTGATACTGAGGGAATTTTCATTTTTGCTTGATAGCTCCTATACTGAGTTTTGAATTTTTAGTAGCTGAAAGGCACAATATGTTAATAATCTAGAAAAGTTCTAGAAGGTTCTTAGAAAACCAATGTACTATATTTTGTTCTGATGCAGCAAATCTTGTACTTGTGATATTTCCACAAATATATAATATATTTAAGGGTAATGGAATAATGGGAAAGGAAAAGATTTTTTAGACAAGATATTAATATTTACAACACTTTTGATAATAAATAATTTGCGGTACGTCATTATACTTTTAAATAAACAAAATACAAAAATACAATGATTAACACAGTTGACTGAGTTTTAAACTGATAAAATCTGACAGTTTTTGTCAATCATAAAAAGAAATGACAAAATGGAAATTACTTATGTTCAGAGTATTAATGAAAAATGTTCAAATGATGATTCAACAAAGAGAAAAATATTTAAAATAATCAACATAGAGGTCTAAGTAGAAAAAATACTCACATGATTTGAACTGCAGCAATTGAGTTAACAAATACAACAGTAATTTGAGGTCATTAATAGATTTATTCTACTAATGCATTCTCTTTTGACATGTTAGTAATAGAGAATGGAGATAAGTGACTGATAAATTAATAGATATACTATCTAGGTTTGTAAAAATAAGAACAGTTAAAGAAGAACAGAGTACAATGATATGAAAGGAGATAGTGTACACATACACCATAGTTAAAAAATTGCAAGATTTATCAAAAAATGTTTCTTTTTAAAGACTAAAGTTAATTTAAAGACCGAATCCATTCCCTGTCTTATTTACTCACACGCAAGTTCATTTACATATAATATTTATCTTTATTTTGATTATTAGTATTTTTGTAAAATAATGAGGTAAGTCTGTACACTGACATCGGTGTACCCATTTTACATCGCCCATTGACTGTCATTCGGCAATCTATCTTAATTACCATAACTTCAATTTACATTTTCTTTATTTACTTTCACATTTAATCATTATCATTTCACACTCCAAAGTTTATTAAGTAATTACATATTGTCTTAAATGATATATGATTTTGTATTTATAAAAGAAACCTTTCCAAATGTAACATTAATTGATAAATCAAAAGAATATAACAATATCATTTTTTACTTACACCCCTGAATAAGGTACTATTACAAGTTACTATTGAGCAAATCAATTAAATACCGATTATTTTATATGACAGTTTTTAATAAGTTTTTTAACTTTTTACTTCCATCAGAGATATGATTCAAATTTTCTCAGAAGTTAATTAGTTCATTTTTAATTTTTAATATATTATTGGACAATACACAATTAAGTAGGACTGTTGAAATTTTTTAAGACTGCTATTAGTGGTATAGCCGGACCATCAGAAGAAGGTTCAATAAATAGGATTAGCCAACTATTTGCAGTTTCTATCTTTATATCTGTTACATTTTTTCACTTTTTCCCTCTAGTATGTCAAACCTTATTAACAAGATTGTAAATCCAAGATCATCTAATAATAATGAATCATAAAATGACCAACCATTACCACTAACACCTTCCCATCAATCATATTTAGACAATATGAAAAAATTAGCTCCAAAAGGAGGAGAATATCCTCTTTATTTAGATAATGTTCAAGGACACTCACCTTTTCAAAATATAAATATTAATTATTTTAATGTAATATTAAGAGAGGAAGTGGATGGGAAAAGTTGTCAAGAAGCAATCCAAGGTTATCTAAAAGAAGAGATTAGAAATCCTTTCATTTCTGTTACAAAAATAAATTTTTTGATAAGAAAAATTTCTTAGAAGAATTCTATCAAATAAAGATTGAATTTTTAAAAATAGACAAAAAAGACGTTGAAACAGAAATTAAAAGGTTTGATTGTAGAACAACAGAATTTTGAATCTGTTAGTTATTCCATATTTAAACTATATCATATTTTTAAAGACCTTTTGATGATTGTCTTTACTTCAAATTTAGATGCATTAGAAAAACAGAGGCTTTTTAATATAGTATCAATATACAGTTCGAGTATTATTCTAACCAATGACATGTCTGTCTATTTGAATCAGTTTATGAATTTTATGAACAATATGCTTTATCTCAAGAAAACATCTCAAAGGAAGATTTGATGAATTCTTCTTTCTATGATATAGCTAGCATTATACGAGGTCATGATTTTGTGATCTCATATTTAAGTCATTTACGTAATTTATCTTCTTCAATTAAGAGAACCTACAATCAAATTTATTTCATTTTCGAGAACTTTGATGACTTAGTTTCAAAAAAATCAGTGATAAGATTAAAACTTTGATGGATAGATCTATTGAAGGAAGCTTGGTCAGTTTGCTAAGAAGAATGATAATCGGTATTCAAATAAATATAGAGTCCAAAAATGATGCATTCGTAGAAAAATTAAATGATCAATTTAATAAACATATATTAAATTATAAAACAATGATGGACAGGAATGAATGATTAAAGTAGTAAAATATACCATCCCACTATTTAATGATATTACTTCAGCTACTGCAGAATCAAAAGCTTCTATACAATCATTTTCTCTTTTACTTGAACGAGTTAAAGCAGACTTAAATGAAAATTCATTATCTAAAAGGGGTCAAAGAGATCAGATTAACATACCATTTAATACTTTAAATCTATGTTCAACATTTCCAAATGACGGTTCTTATCAAAGAGGAGACTTTAAATTATCTATATCAAGCGGAAAAGTCATACAATTGGCAAATTTACAAGGAAATTTTAAAGAATTGATATAATTTATAACTTGTCAAGAACCTGCTGTTCAATTTGTAATTCTTAAATGGAACTTGATAGATTTTAATGGAATCATGAGTAATCCTGGAAATTATAACAAGTTGAAAGAAACTTCTACTAGTGAAGAAAAAATTAAGATTCTTAAACAATTCTTAAATTCTCTATCTGACTGAAAAGAATCTTGGATCTCTATTCAATAATTAATTGATAAATCAAAAGAATGTAACAATATTATTTTTTACTTACTTCCCTGTATAAAGTACTATTCGAGCAAATCAATTTAATACCAATTATTTTATATGACATTTTTTTAATAACGTTTTTAACTTTTTACTTCTATTAGGTAGAATGTCTTACTTTCAATATTTTTACTCTATGTGCAAAGTTAAAATCTTTAAAATTAAATTAAATAACCTTAAAAATAATTTAAAATAATTTGAATTATTCACCAAATATTTAAAAATTTTCTAAATGTACATCCACGTTTATTTAGTCTGTTCAAATACTTTCAAAAAACATGTGTGGGTTAAGGCTTCTTTTATAGTAAATCATTATCTATTAATTTTTATCAAAGAATGAATATTACACTTGAAAAGTTATGTTGTTATGACATTTTCTGGAGTCTCACATATATATATATACACATACATATGCCTATACGTATATATATATATATATATATATATATATATGGTAGTATTATTCGCAAAATTATGAAAAAATTTGATATTAAGCATAGTTTATTTGGAGCGCTGAAAAATTTGTTTAAACGATCGCAGTTCTTATTTAGTACTTATTATTACTCAAACTATTTTGTGCTTTGTAAATAGAGCTTTCAGAGGAATAAAATTCTTCTGACTAATTTTATTCCCTGAATAAAGTTCATTATACTTTGATTTTTTTACATAAAATTCAAAGGCATTTATGAAAAAGTTCAAAGAAATTTTGAAAAAATAAAATTTCTCTCAAAATTTCTTAACCGTTCTATATAATTTTTTATAAATTAAGAGTAATTTTAAATACTTTACAAAAAGAATTTATATAAAGAATTTCATAAATATGTTACTTAAAAATCTCATATGTTTATAGTACCATTATAGTTTTTCCAATTTATTGGAAAGCCTAAATTAATCAAAATAGTAGAGATGAAACTGTAAACTATTTTAACAATAACGTTAATGAAACATTGTTAGTCCTTAAAGTTTGTGCCCTCTTTTGTAGTACAATTAAAGTTGTAAATGCTTTTTAAAATTATTTCGTTTCTTTAGTATTATTTTGTTCTTGCCTGTTTGTCAGCCTTTAATCAGTTAATTTATAACAAGCTGCACCTTCGCTGTCGGCGTTTTTGTGGTTCGGGTCGAAGTACTGCACGAACTGCTTCATCAAATACTTGCTTTAAACCACGTTGTGTCAAAGCTGAACATTCCATATATTTAACAGCTCGTATCTAAAATATAATATTTGATATACATTAAATTTATAATAATTATCATGATTTTTTCTATATTTAGAAAAAAGATTTTTGTGCTAAAAGTTAATCAACACAATGTAATATATATTTTTAATAATCATAAATAAAAACGGTATAAAGATGATTTTTAATTTAATATTTTTGCACCATTTTCAAATGACGAATTGATTTGCAATAGAAAAGCAAATGAAAAATATGTCTTGAGGATAAGAATTATTTTTTATATTGTAAATTTAAGAAACTTTTTCATATTTAATAAATATATATTTATAAATGTACAAAATAATATAAATACTTCTACTTCTTGATTATATAAAAAAAATTTACCTTATTAGCTAATTTCTGGCCTTGTTCACGTTTTATGGCACTGAGACCTTGTTCAGCCAATATAGTTAATGTTTCACGATCATCTCGTAAATCAATTTTCGTTCCCACAAGTATCATTGGTGCATCTGGACAATGATGTTTTATTTCTGGATACCATTTGCTCGTAACATTTTCAAACGAAGATGGACTTGTAACGGAAAAACAAATGAGAAATACGTCTGTTTGTGGATAAGACAGTGGTCGAAGTCTATCATAATCTTCTTGACCAGCCGTATCCCACAGTCCTAAGCTCACTGGAATACCATCAACTACCATTGGAGCTGAATAATTATCAAACCTGAAAATATAATTTTATCAACATATGGAAAAAAGTATATGCAGCATAATATTAATTAATTTACCATTCACAATTATCTTTATTGTACTATTTAACTTATTTTATTTTGAGAAAACATATAACCACATTTTTAAACATGTTTTATAAAAAAATTTAATTGTACATGTTTGAAAAAAAAACGTAAAAAATATATAAATTTATACATATACTCAGTCAAATTTAAAAAACAAAAAAATATAATATAATAAAATATACCAATGGTTAAAAGTTATGGAAATTTTTTGAATGTTCTTTTGGGTTTATTTATAAAATGAAACCGGAAGACAAACAAGGAAAAAGACAGTGTGAAATTAATTGCTTCCTGTGAGTATTTGGATGTCTTACTCTGCAAACTATTAATAGACATCATAAAATAGCATTCGTAATAAAACACAAAAGAAAATCTGTAAGTACATAGAATAAGCAGAACATAATCTTTTTAAGGTAACTCACACTGTAGGCACATATTCTCCAGGAAAGCTATCCGTTGTGTAAGAAATCAGCATACAAGTTTTCCCTACTGTGCCATCACCAACAACGACGCACTTGATCGGCCTACCTGAACTCATGATACTGTTTCTAAAAAATGAACGATATCTTACAATAAAATATATATAAATCTTCTACTTATCTATCTAACTTAAATACATTTTATATAACGACATATAATTTATTTCTTTGTATATCAAAAAGATCACAAATATTAGGAATAATAATTAAAAAATCAATACATACATTTTACAAGAAAATTTAAATTTTGCCAACCACATTCAAGTGATAAATTTACTTTGTAATTGCAAGACCAAGAAGCTAATTTCTTAAAGATTTAGCGAACAAACACAGTTATCTTATAGAAACTAAAGATATACATTTTTACTATTTATTTTTAATATAAATTATGTGTAAAGTGTCCTGTTAAAAACTTTTGTATTTACAGAGCCATTGATGAATCCTCCAAGTATGCAGGGCAAACAATACAAACGGTCTTCCAATTAAAAGCCTTCGATTGCACTAATTGACGAATGAAAGAGTGAATAAAAAAGTGAATATATTACACTCCTATATACCCGCGCGCATGCTACAACTGAGTCAATAACATTACACGCCTAAAAATCTCTCGTTTAACTAGCCTACCAACACCACTTTTAAACAAAAACACGCGTGTCATGAAAAGTCCGCGAATTGAACCGTTACCCGCGAGTAAATATACATATACACACCCTCGACCGCACAAAACACCTTTGAAAAAGGGGAAACAACAAAGTTAGCGCACAAGGGAAAGGAATTCCGTGAAGAAGCACCGTCGTATCGTACGCGAGAAACTTACCGGGCTATTCCACCTCTCTACGCCTTACTTTTTCTTTTCCTCTTCCTTCCGACCGCTCCTCGTTGACTTTTTTTTGTTTCTTCTATTTCGAGAGAACCCGAAAAGGTCGTCTACACCGCGCGCGGTGGAAATCCGTCGGGCGGCGACGGCGGCGGTAACAGCAGCGGCAGCAGCAGCGGCAGCAGCGGCAGCAGCGGCAGCAGCGGCAGCAGCAGCAGCAGCAGCAGCGGCGGTGGCGGCGGTGGCGGCGGCGGCGGCGGCGGCGGCGACGATCCAACGTACGTTTCACTGGACTTTGGAGTGGGCGAAAAGCGAGACATCGTGCACAACGAGAAGAGAAAGAGACGGACAAACGTAAGATAAGCATAGGTGGAGAAAGAAAGACGGATCGCGCCTCGATCTTACGTACACATCTACAAATGAGGAGATTCGTGTTTCTTTTTAGGAAATCACTCGTGAGCGTCACACGCAATGTACGACGTACGTCATTGGACTAGCCACTACCATTTTCTTTTGATGGAGTTTAACGTAGGATTGAGAAGACTGCAATTAAACTCTCGAATTCAAATGCGTGTGCGTAGTGTTTATCGCAACTTTTATATTTATTGGATAATCTTGACAGAAACTTATCCTCGACTATTTTTCTCTTTTTCTACTTTTGTTTTAATAGTAGTTTGTATTTCAACCACCATTGTGCTCATTTTTGTTCTTTTTTTTCCGTTATCGCAATCTGTTATTATTTATTATTTAAGTACTATAGCGTAATTATGTGACGATATTTAGTGCATATTTCGATGGGCACATATTTTTGATATGGTTCAGAATTGAAAATTGAAAATTTTTATATTAATTCCCATGCAATGTGTTTAAAAAGTATACGAATAATCGTTCATTTATGAGACTATTAAAAAGAATTACAAGTTATAAAAGAACCTTTATATACAACTTTATTTATAATCATACTATTTTTTCTTTTTTGTTTAAACATACCAAATTTAAGAATACCGATAAAATTAATTTTTCAATCCATTTTGACTACTTTGAACCATACCTGTCGTTGGTAAGACTTGTATCTTGATTATTTACCGATCGAAAACTATATATAGTCTTCAAAATTTTGAAAATTTCCTACATACCTCTTCTTCTGTTATCCTGGTCAATTTTGTATTTTATACTGTAAATTCATGACCAAGTAATGGATTTTTACTAAACAAAAACGTTTGCCTTCGTACAATTTCATAATGTTGAACTCTTTTTCGTGTTAAAAATTGATTAAATATACATTAAATCTATAAGCAATTATTAAATCAAATAACTATTGAAAATTCATTATTTTAATACATTATCGATAAAAATGAAATTCATACAATATAATTCAATATTAAAATTTGCAAAAAGATACTTTAACCTTTTTTAACTGAAATATCGATAGTAAATATGTGGATAGTTTAATTAGTGTTGGAATTAAAATTATTTTATCATTTATTTTCGCCAACTTTCTTGGATATTTCTAGCAGAAAAAAAACGATACTACACAATTACAAAGAAAACGTCGATTAGGTATGTCATCGGTTTGCACATCCTGATAGTTATATATTATTATATAACATAGTTATATATATATTATTTATTATAACGCACAATACACATTCTTATATTATTATTTTTATTATTAATATTATTATTAACAATATAAAGTAATTTTTAATTTATTTAAATGTAGAAACGTTGTTCGCTTATTATTAAAAAGTTTAAATTATTAATTATCAACTTATGTATTTTAAAAAATGAAATTATAGAAAACACAATTAGATATTAATTTAATCAAACATTACGGAAACAACCAGTAGAAACTCAGTTATCATTGTTTATTAAGATTAAAAAAACATTTATTAAATCGAAACTGTTACGTACAAATTAGTGTAAATTGCATATCTACTTACTCAAAACTTTCATAAATATTACGAAGACATAATTTTAAAAAGATCATATGTTTATTATCCCGTTTATTGAAATAATAATTTTTTTATTTATTTCAAACATTGTTCAGTGATTGTCATAATATAACTCGCGAATCAGTGAAACATGCGAATGAAGCGATCTCGAGATGGTAACTATTATATATATATATATATATATATATATATATATTAGGTGCGTAAAGCGATGACAAAAAGTACATTTGAACATTCAACCAATCAAATATTTATAAATCTGTCCATTAATAAGACTTATTAGTTGCTTCCAATTGTTGACTCTTTTCAAAAATATTTAAAGATAATACAAGTTACGAGCCATACGATAAAAGTAAAATGCAGGTATAATTCAAAAATGAAACGAGTACTATATTTAACGATTTTTCACTGCAGGCCAACTGGCAATAGCTGCTAGAATACAAAATGTCCCTTAGAATTTTAAAATTTATACAAAAAGTTATTGAAAAAAGAATAAAAATAAAAAAGTGAAATAAAAGAATAAAGGTCAACGAAATAAGAGTTTCTCGATTCGAGGACTTTTAATAAATGAAAATCCACCTTAAAGCTGATGATCACCGCATTGTCCGTATGTAGTGGCCTAATAGTGGCTAAAAAGCGAACGAAGAGGAGTGGGAGTAAGTGACGAGGGAAGTACCGACCAATCATGCGTCAGCTTGTCTGAAAAACGTTGCTGGCTGCCTGATCTGCTCACGTAGTCACGTCTTCATGGATCCGGAGCTCTGCCCTGTGCACAGCTCCTTAATTCCATTCGCTTTAAAATAAAGGAGTCGCGCCGGTGTTGTTCAACAACGAGTGCGCAACCATGTCGGGTGAGTACTTGAATTTTTCCAATTTCCCGTACCGTTATTACTTGTGTCCGTGACGAATTTCGTTCAGGCGTTGCACGCATCTGCAGTGCTGGTCCTCGCATCCTAACATAACCAAGCAACGCGGCCGCGGCGTGTTCGTATCGCCGTTTTGCCACACGGATCGACTTCCCAATCGAATTCAACTAGGAATGGCTATCATTTCGCGAGCTAATCATTGCTTTTTAATTTTTTCCTTCGCGCTTACAACTCGCGAAGAGTTTACAGGGAATGAGATGCTTAAATCTGAGGTTTTTTTTTTTTTTTTTTTTTTTTTTTTTTTTTTTTTTTTTTTTTTTTTTTTTTTTTTTTTAATTACGGATTTTTCAAGAGGGGATAAGTTGGAGATTGTTGCGGTTGCGCCGCATTATTTTACAATAGAATTATTCCTCGCTCCGTTATTATCTTGAACAAATTCAAGTAACCAAAAGGAGCAGAATCTTGAAGAATATCCAAGGAGTTATTGCATAAGTTAAACATGGATCAAATGCTACATTCTTTCTATATTTTTATTAACTTTAATGATTTTTTTAATTGGAAATACTACGTTAATAAAAATTATAAGGAAAAATTTAGATACGGTATGCTATTTTTAGTTCAAATTAATGTGTCTAATGGACTCACTTTTACATTTATTATAATTTGTACGTTTAAAATGACAAAAGTACTTAAACATATATGCATTTTAAGTATATCAAAATTGGTTATTCCTAAGAAATAGAAAATGATGTCAATATATGATATGTAGTTCAATAACCAAATCAAATATTTTGTAAAATAATATTTTTAAAACGTACAATTTTATTTTCCGGAATAAAGTTACATATTCTAATAAGTCCATAAAGAAATTATTCTTCCTCATTTAATGAGATATAAAGATTAATTGTGCAACCTAATCAAATTTTTTCAATTAACTTAGTTATTTTGCATAATTCTGTAAGTTTTATTTATATTGCATTAGTTTTAAAAACTTCAATATTTAATACCAGTCTTAAACTTCTTACATTTTATTATATTTTACCTTATAGTATATTGTATTGTCTTCATTTCGTAAATATATAAATTGTTTGTAATCATAAAATAAATCTGTTATTTTGTTTCAGGTAAAAAGGGTAAGAAGACTAAAGGAAAAACAGTCCCACTTCAGATTTTCTTATGCGATGATAGTTCTAAAAATTACCCTGTTGTCACTAAATCCAACAATTGGGCTGATTCTATAGAGGACGATGATGATTGTAAGAAAAATTAACATTTTTAATTCTTTCGAAACTGTAATTATGTATTAATTTTTTAAATTTTACTTATACAGATAGCTATCCATATCGAAATAAAGAACCAGTTTCTTTACCAACAGCACCAAGAGCATCACGCGATCCTAGCATCATTGAGGAGAATGTTCCAGCAAATCCTCCTTTTGTTGCATTTATTTCAAATCTTCCATACGATATAGAAACAGAAGATTTAGTCGAATTTTTTCAAAGCATGAAGGTTCATTTTAAGATTTAGACAATTTTTAATATTTTAATTTAATTAATAAATAAATATCTGTAGGTATGCAGTATGCGTCTCCCAAAGGAATTAAATAAATCTAAGGGATATGGTTATGTTCAGTTTGAAGATAGGCAGAGTTTGATAGATGCTTTGTGTATGGCTGATACAGTAAGTTAAACAAAATTATATTTATAATACTTGGAATAATCAAAACTTATTTCATATTATTAGATTCTTTGAATAATATATATTCAATTTTTAAATTAAAAAATGATTTTCCTTTAAAATTTTACTGTGCTTTCAGTCCCTCAATTTACTTTGAGTTATATGACCAATCAAAATTTTATATATTTTTTAATATAATAAGAGTGTACAATACCAATTGAAGTAATATGATTTCACAGTTTAGTTATCTACATATGAATTTCATTTATGTACTTGATCCTTTTTAATATGTATATAAATGCATTCATTTTTAGGTAGATATTTATATTTTCTTCTAGTTTTATATTAATCGTTTCAAAATCTTGTGTCTATAATCTTTAAATTTAAATCGAAAATTTATAATTAGAACATGTATAGGTAACAGAAAGTGGTTTATAAGTTTTGTAGACAAATAATCCACAACTAATACGTCTTCAAAATTTTAACAAATAACATTATTGTCAATACTGTTTAATATAAATTATTGCAAAATATTAATATTTTTATTCGTATAAACTTATAATCTTTTTCATACTTAATTTCATAATGAATAATGAATTCAATTTTTCTGAAGATTATTTTAGAAAAAAGATTTTCGTTTCATTTTAGATTATAAAACATGCGCGAATATTGTAAATAACTTTACAATATTAATTTTTATATTTTAAAATTATGCAACATTAATTCTAATATTCGCTATATTAATTCATCTCTTAAAAGAAATGAATAAATGTGCTGAATATCTCTAATTCTTTAAATTTTTTTGCTGTTCTACTAATACAATAAAATAATTAAATTTATATGGAATATTTAATGTCAAGTTTATTTCTCATAATACATTAACAAACTACCTTTTTATTAAATATAACAATTTTAAACTTTTCAATATTTATTAATATTTATGAATTAACATTAATTAAATTAAAATTACTTGTAAAATTTAGATTTTTTAAAACATTAACCATGTAAATTTATTTTAATAATTTTACAGAAGAGCTACAGATTTTACTTATTAATGTTTATTCATTAAAAATGTTCTAAGAAAATTAAATGAATGTAATTAAAAATAATAATTCTTGTCACTAGATATCAAATTTTTTATTATTCATTTAATTTTTTGAAGATAAAAATGCTTAAATGTTGATTACGATTAAAATGTATACGAATTGATTTTTTATAAAATTACATTTTAATTTATTTATTTACTTATTATTTTGTTTTATGAAAAAAATGAAAATTTAACATTATTTTTAAAATATTTGTTTTGAATGCAGTTTTGTACTTAAAAAGTTTTTGTTACATAAGATACATTTCAACCGCAAACATATTTATGGTATCGTAAAGTACATCTTAATAAATTTTTATTTTATACTTAGATATTTTTTTAATAGTTAAAAATTCGGTTGTTTGCATTAATTAAATTCTGTGTTTCGCGTCATTAAAAATTTTCTTTACAGCTCAAAAGTTCATGTAATGCATAAACGAATGATTTAATACACACGCGCGCGCGTGTAAATTTCGAGTTTCCAAGTGTTTTTGAGAATTTAGAGAAATTAGAGTGAGAATTTGAATCTTAAAATTTTCAATCGGAATTCAATATTAGTCGCACAAGAAAATACGTACATCAAACTATTAATATACTCTGGTGATGTTAAAGACGATTGTACTTTTTTAATACAAAAACACTAAGATCCGAATGATTAAATGAAAAAATCAATAAAAGAATACTAGCTTTTCAGATTAAGAATCTATATTCTTTTTTTTATTTGCTCTTTATTGCAAAAATGAAATATTTTGAAGCTTGAAATTTCACTGAATTCTGTGAAAAACTTAATTTTTAAATGTCAATAAGTAAATTTTAATTACATAGATATTAGAAGTTTGATTAACTTCGAGTTAATTTGTTCTAACAATCATGAAAATTGTACGTATTTGCCTAAATTTTAGGAATATGCTAATGACGCGACATCGTGGACGATGAACTCGAAGATACTGATTCATTAAACTCCAATATTCGTATTATCTCGTTTCAGAATTTGAAGGGACGACGTGTAAAAATCGAGATGTCCAACAGCAGCAACGACGAGCGCCGTGGCCGAATGGGTCGCATGGGTGATCAACGCCGTGACTACAGCGATGACCCCGAGCGTATGATGCGTTCATGGCGCAGTGCCAAGACTAGCGACGACGGCATGGGGGATGATGTTGGTGGCCGTGATGACCGCTTCCGCAGTCGCGGAGGTGGTGGCTTTGAACGTAATAGAGATGAAAACCGGGACAGCGGTTTCGAGGATAACAAACCCGGAGGTTGGCGCGAAGGACCCCGTGCTAGGTTAAGCAGCTCTCTTTCTAAAACTTTCTGACTTGCATAAGTTTATTTGCTTAAAGCTTTATGACTAAAAATGAATACATCAACATTTAGCCTAAAACTAGAATCTAATGCGTGAAAAACAAATAAATAAATAAATAAAATGATTATTTTTGTTGCAGTTTCGCCGATCGGGAAGGTGATAGGGGTGTTAGAGGAGAGAGGGGAGGAACTGGTAATGGCAGTGGATTTGGGATGAGGCGTAACTTTGGCGATGATCTAGATAAAGAGAAGGAACGCTGGAGTAGTGTAAGAAGCCAGCCGAGAGACGTCCTTGAAGGTGAGCGATAATTTATTCACACCTGCATTGGAGAAAATATAGAAATGATCGATACGCAATGTTACGATGTATTTTGTTTTCGCACATCAAAATTGTAGGATCTAGTAAATCATTATAAATTTATAAAATGATAAAAAGAAAATTTTTTAATTTTAACACTGGAGTAATTAGTTACCAACATTTTAGTTAGAATATTTGATTGTAAACTTGTATAGTTTCATCGCGATCAGTTACGTAAACTGAAGTATTAGATATTCGGATCAAGTTCAAAATAATCGAAGAGGGATCGTAAAATAATTTTATTAATATAAATATACTTATATTTTTTTATTAATGAATTAATCGAGCGAGATCATGAGCTTATATTATTAACAATTTTATTTTTCATGATAACTCGATTTCTTATTTTCTTATTGGTCAGCTCTTGAAATGAAATAGAAACTTTTCCAGGGCCTCCTCTACCCGTGGATAGTAGTCGCACTAGGCCCAAGCTCAACCTGCAGCCACGTTCAAAGCCGATTGATTCAATAGGCGACGACAAGGACGGTGCAGAAAGTTTCTCCAAGGATTCGACTGTGACACCAGCCTCGGCTCAGTCCCATTCGTCTGCTGCAAACATTTTCGGCGCTGCAAAACCAGTGGACACTGCTGCCAGGGAGCGAGAAATCGAAGAGCGTCTTGCTAAATCTGCCGAAAGTCGTCCCAAAGACGAAAGGTATGGTTCGAAGTTTTCTCTCTTCTTTTTTTAAATCCCTTATCGGTGATGATTGACTAAAGAATATGTTACTTTAGACATTAAGTTAAAATGTACAGTATTGCTAGTAATGAAATTATTTCTTGGAGATCAAAATTTTTTCATAAATATTTAGTCTCTTGCAAATCATTATTTTTCAGAGATGGAGAGAAACTTGGCGGTCCTAGAGGAGTGTGGGGACGTCGTAATGGAGTAAGCATTTAACTTGTTCTCATTAATTAAGATTTGTATTATTCATATATTTTTATATTATTTATTTTATATAAATATATCGTATAGACGATTATCATTTCAAGAGTAATTCTTCAAATTTTCGAACAAGAATAAGTACCATTTTCATTAGTTTTTAACTTCCATTAATTTAATATACTTTAAACAGTCTAAATTCTATTTTATTATATATAATAAGCCATCACATCATTTTAGATGCAAATGTTAAGATTTTTTTATTAAAGTCATAATTAGGAAACAATGGGTTTTTACCGTTATATTACTTATAAAACATTTTTAATATTTGTCCTAGGAAGGTCGTGATGATCAAGAAAGAAGTCGACCAACTTGGAGATCTTATGAGGATAGAGGACACATGGATAGATCTGGAGGACGTCAATCACGTCATGGTAAGATAACTAAGATTAAATCATAAATAGCTAAAGTTAAATATATTATGTTAACAAATATTAAATGAATTCGAGTTTTTATTTAGATCAACGAGATTATCGGGACCAGCGTGATTATCGGGATCATGGAGACCAGAGGGAATCGAGAGAACCAATGGAATCAAGAGGTGATTCACGAGGACCACCATTAAGTCGTGGTGCTGCACAACCTCCAGCTCGAGGACCCCCAAAACAGATTGACTCTCGACCTCCACCAGATGGAGCAGAAAGGTATAGCATATTTATTCAATAATTATACAGATTTAAAAACGTAAATTTCATAATATTTTTATAGAAATTTTCGTCTTTGATTCATAATTAAAGTACTGTAAATTATGTAATGACTTGCAAATCTTTTATTCTTGTGATATTTATAATAATTTTATAACCAATTACTAATTGTAATTGTAATTTAAACTAGACGTTTGTACGCAATTGTCTCTTGTTAAAATCAATCAACAACTCAACGCTACCTTCTAATTTACTTGCAACCTTGCGTCTTTACGCGTTTTCTACTTTAATTAGTATTGATTCATTCAAATCCATGGTAATTATAATATATAATTGGAAATATTTTTCATATAAATCTTTGATCGTTATATATTTGATAAAATAATTTCCAAATATATTAAGTTTTTCACACAAAATTTTATTTAAAAAATCTTATTGTATTTGACAATTTAAAAAGTTACATTAAGATCTGGTTACAGATTTTTTATTAAAAATCTTGTTTATTTATTAGAGAAAGAAAGAAAGATAAAGATGAAGATGAAATCAGCAGAAAGCCAAAAGTAAAAGATGAAGAAGCACCAGTAAGTACAGATCTTTTATTTTAATAGATAATAATTTTCATATTTTAATTAAAACTATAATTATTGCATTATTCATTTTTACAGAATTTTGTAGCTTCCAACAAATATTCCATGTTGCCAGATGATGTTGATCCTGATAATGATGAAGAGTAGATGAGGAGGTCATTCAAAATTACCCACGTTTCATTAATGAATTCGTCAAAATTGGTCACCATCGCTGAAGATGAAGAAGAAAGAAAACTACAAGATAAGTCCATGCTATGAACAATATCAATTTTTACAAACACTTGGAAAAAATACTTATCTCTTAAGATTCTAGAGATCTTAGGAATTATCATCATGGGCTACTGGAATTAATGTTGATGATTTGTATTTAAACTATTTTACTATTTTTAATGCGACTATTATTATTATTATTATTATTATTATTATTATTATTATATGTCTTGTCAAATACACAAAAAAAATCATGCATAATTTGTAATATTATATTTTGGACTGATTGCTACGAGACCACAAGGTGGATGTGTAATAAGAAAATTAATTTCAACAGGAAATACGAAAAATTCTCACTATATCGTGTATTATTGTTTATTATTTTAATTTAAACTATTAGGGTATTCAAAGCTGTGGGGAATTTGATATTTTGATATACGTTGTCTGATGTACAGTTGCTTCTAAAATAATGTACAATATGTGACACATAATAGACATGTAAATTAATAATAATGCCATTATATATTACAAAAAAAACTTATGAAGTGATAAATATAAAGAAGCTTCAAATGTGTAAGTCTTTTCTTATTTGCAAATTATTTTACAAATAATATATTAAGGCACTGATTAATTGATAACTGATACATATTTAATATAATAATAATTAAATGATAAATATTATTTTAAACTATTCATACGCAATAAATTACATCATAATATTTTACATATTTTACATATTACATACAACTTATGGACAAATTATTGTTTTACTGTTGAGTAGTTAGCACTAACTGCCGTAACTGCTTCAAAACCGTCTCCAATAATTTTTTCTTATCTCTTTCACTTTTCTTTAATACAGAAAACACTGTTTTCTTATCAGATTCTCTTAATCTAAAAATTATAATATTTATTTGTAAGCAAAAAGTTTTTTCTTGAATTTTGTTAAATATTTTTTACATTTAATTTACTTACTTTTCAAGCAAAATAACAGCCATTTGAGGTGTTACAAGATTATATTTACTTGATTCACTTATGTAATCATGAAAATATGTGGGCCAATCCCAACTCATGAACAAATCAAGTAGCTGCCTTAATTGTGCAAACTCTTGTAGCAATGTACCTTCTGGCAATCCTACAACGGGGTCTGAAGCGGCAAATTCTATATATGTATAAAAAAAGAAACAATATAATATAACATACAGATAAGAGCGTGAATTTTTATGATTTTAATATTTAATAATTTAAATTAATATATTAATTTACATACGTTCACATTGAATGGTATCTAAATTGACTTGTTGAAGAGCACCTAAAGAAATTTGCTTTAAATCTTCACTAACTAAAATTGCTAAAATGGATTTTGCAATATGAGAGCAGGCGGACTTGCACGCAACTTGTGCTACCTCCTCCTATAAAATTAATTACATAAAATTAATGTAATGTTAAAATCGATTTATTACAATACTCACAGGTAGATTTGTAAAGCATATAAAAGTGCTTTGCAGAAATGCAATAAGATCAGTGATAAAGCCCGAGGCATGACCTTGTGGTTCAGCAAGATTCCAGTCATAATTTTCAAGTTCAAGAAATTCATCAATTTTTTGTTGCAGTTTTTCGCAAATTTGTTTTTCAGCATCATCCCTTGCTACTCTAAACATGGCAGATTTAAGACCATCGCTGCTTAATTGACCTTCGTGTGGCGTTCTAAAAATAATATTTTAATTTTTAACAAAATTTTATTCCAGATACATTAAATTAACAATTAAGAGAAATTTTTAACTGAAAAATGAAGTCTTATAATAAAGATAGTTTTCTAAATACATACATTATAATAACAATTATAATTAGTAATTCTATTATAATTTTATAAATTTATAATTTTATAATTTTATAAATTTTATAATTTTATAAAATTATAAATTTATAATTTTTTTAAAAAATTGTACAATGAGGACTTTTAAAACAACATAGTTAAATTTGATATATACAATAAGGAAATTTAATACAATTATTTATGCACTATAATAATGGACATTTATACGCACCCTGTGATATTAGAGACAAATTCTTCTAAATATTTTGTTGATTTTTCAAGATATCCCGTATTTATAATTATTTGTATAACTTGTATAAGTGCCAATGATGGTTTGCGAAATAATGACGATAGGCATCCACTAAACGTTCTTGTCAGCAGTAAATTGGTAGATTTACAGATCATTTCATCAATTTCTGTTTGCGTTAAATTCAAATCTTCTGAGAATTTCAAACATGCGTAAATAAATTCCTTAACTTGATGATATACTTTGGGTACCATTGGTGAAAAGGGAAATTTTTTTCGGAAAGGTGCTTTTTGCAACTCTTCATCCTGATATGGAAATGAAGTAACAACTTTGTCATATTCTTCTTGTGAATTAACTTCAATTGGTAAAAAGTCATCTTCATCTAATATGTCTCGAAATACTTGTACCCAATGTTGCATTAATACCTCATTATAGTGAACTCTTATTTCTTGAAGTAAGTCGAAAAATTGACCAACCGAGTAACCATAATTCTAAACATAAAAGAAAAACAAATAAGGTCACTTAATAATAAATTTAATAAATCACTTTATACTGACCATGAGAGTTGTGCTAAATAACATAATTAAATTTTTTATTTTCAAAATAAGAATGGCATCTGTACAATAAGCCTACAAAAGCATGTTAATAATTATTATTTTCATAATATTAATGAATTTATACAATTTTTAATTACTTACAGAATGTGTTCTTAGAGCATTTACAATTTTAGATAATGCCATTGACCAAAGTTCTTCTAAATAGGAACGCGTTGTAAGACCATTTCCAGTATTAAGAATATGATCTTCAACCACAAAAAAACCAACAATTCCATGAATATATAATTGATAATCAGCAATACTTTCATGCTTAAAATAAAAAAATTAAATTAGAACAAATTTTCTGAATATTATAATTCTCAATAAAATAATAATACTGTTCTTTTTGTTCCTTCATTAATGTTGTTTTATACACTTGAAATATGTATGCATATATTTATCTATGCATCTTATATCCATTTTATTTTAAATAAGAAACTGTATGTATAGCATTAGAAAACGTAGATTCTTTAATTAAGTAAATTATTATTTTTGAGACAATCTGAGTCTAGTAATTTTATTAGAGCTTGTGTTAAATTTTATTTTCAATTTTAATTAATTAAACAAAAATATAATTATATTTAAAAATTCTCTTTACAAATCCAATACCAATAATTTAACTTTTTTTAATATTTACCATATTAATTGGTGGTTGTAAAACAAGTCGAGCCTGTTGCTGTCTTTGTTGTCTGTAATAATCCTTAAAATTATCTCCTTCTCTAAGAACAGTATAAATATGCAAACAACGATAAACAGGGCTGTAATCCATGAAATCTTGAGCACTAAGTTTTTCTTCACCATCTGTTGTAGAAGTAATAGTTTCAGGTTTTCTCTTTTTCCTACCTATTATTTCAGCTTCTTTATCTAATTGTTCGGCAGTCTAAAATTATAAAAAATTTATCTAAAAATTATATAAACAAAATAAAAAGTTAAATAATTCTCTTACGTGTTTCATGGCAACTCCGCCAATTAATGGAGAATACTTTCTAATGTTTTCCAAAAAATCTCGTAAATCTGACATGGATGCATCCTTAATGTTTTTTCGCAATCTGTATTTTAAGTTTAGAATAAAAATTAATATTTTTTATTTTTATGAAATATCTAATTATACTAAAAATTTAAGAGCTCAAATATTCAAACGTACAATGGAATTTGTTGAGTAATTTGAGAAAAAAATCTGTAATTTTTTACTTTTGGTAAGTCATGATATTCAAGTTGTTCAAGAGTTTTTAGAGCTGGATAATACCGTTTGTCCTTTAATTGCCTTTGTAGTTTCGCATAAGCTGCTAACACTGGAAGACACATTGTTAAGCTATCTACTGCTGCAGCCATATTACTTTCCACTTTTCTAGATTTTACTAACTCTTCTCTTTTTTCTATAACTTTACTTGTAATTGCACTTATTCGTTTATCCAATTCCAATATTTCTGCCTGTCAAAAATACAGTAACTTTAAACATGTTTTAAAAATTGACTTTTTAAAAGTCTAAAATACATTTGTGAATTTAAAAAACTTACATTCAGTTGCTGTGCTTGTGACCTTACTTGAAGTAATTCACGGATAGAATCAATGAATCCTTGATAATGATGATTACACATCCGTTCAATGTCTTTGTCATGACTTTTTACTCGATCATCCAATTTTTCCATAAACTTGTGATGTTCGTTTCCATCATAAATTGCTCTGTGAAAATATATTAGATCAAATTTTTAAGTATTACAATGTAGTTAATATATTATGTATATATATGTAAGAAGAAAGAGATATAAGATATATTAAAGATAATGGATTAAATTTGAATAAATGCATATAATAAGTAAATAATATATCAAATTTAAAATTTTAAATGAAAAAAGAAATGAAATACAATATTAATTTAATAATTATATATAATTTTTACATAATAAAAATAAATTCTACAGATGTATAATAACTGAAACAATATTTTTATTTTCATTTTCCTGAACTATATGAATCCTAAAAAATTGAGTTATCAAGACTAAAATAATTAAAGAGTTTAATGCAATACTGAAATGGCTAATACTTGTATTTAAAAAATGGATATAATTCAAAAAGTACCTGATGACAAGACTTATACTACTCATGTCCGAAGACTCAATTTCATCAAGTAAGTGTTCATGCTTTGGTGCAGTAGAAAGTAAAGCACTTTGCACTGGAGTCAATGATATGCTAGCCATTTAAAAAAAAATTTATACAATTTTTTTAGTCTCGAGGGTAGAAATATAGCTCTTATCAACCCTACTAATGCGCATATGCGAGAAATAAAGGGTTTGCTTAGATTGCCAACCTGCGCGTTTCGCCACTCAATTAAACGTTCAAAAATTAAATGCTTAAATAATAAATGAAAGAGTACCTAAACGTTGGTCCCAAATAATCATCTATTCCTTCTATCTCTTGAATGAGAAGATCAAATTGCTGCATTTTTAAAAGGGTAGTTAACTTGTTGAATCCATATACGAAGTTTTGAAGATTCTAAACAGGAACGCGCATAGAACGATGATGCGTATCTATAGCTAGATTACCATTCTAGCATTACCTGAAAACCAATATGGCAACATCACGAACTGTGTATCTTTGTATTATATCTCTGTAACTATTGTGCGTACAACTAGAAATTTGGATTAAAAGAAAATTGTTTATTTTAGCCCTAATTAGCACTACTATATATTAATATACATTAATCAACCTACCAAATATTTGTATATTCAGTGCTTTAAATATATAAAGATATGTCTTCCGTTAATTTAGTTTGTAAACAATACTTATTTAAACAAAGCAAGAAGTTAAAAAATAATTCTAAGGATTCAAAGAACAAGAATTTCTAAAAGCATCTGCATTTAAATTTATATTTGTTTAAATTGCATCCACTGCAATTTAAATATAATCTCAAAGCAGAGCGGAAAAAACAAATTGTTACGCGGCAATAAATGATGAGTTTGATAATACCTTTTGAAAAATATACGACCTTGCCGGGTTATTTTTTGGAGGGAAATTGGCTGGCGCGACAATGTGCCATTGTATGACTCCAATTATACGTCGAAAATCCATAGCTATAACAATAATATAGTTATACATTATACTCTTTTACCTCCAATACGAAAGAGAATAAATTTACCATTCATATTTATTCAAAAGTCACTTTAAATATTATTGATATAACAGGGGATGCACTTTTACAAATAGGCGGCAAAGGCGGTGCTGCGCGCGTGCGAGACTCCGGACTGCGAATCTACGATTTGATCACCGAACAGCAAAGCGAACAGCAATTTTACCCGGAACTCCATTGCAGGGACTCGTTAAAAAAGCCACGCGGTTGTAGGGATTAAATGAAACGTGTCAGTTTTCAAAATCCAATATGCCGAAAGTGAACACGCTGTTAAATTATTTTACCTCGCCCAAGAGTAGCTCGTCGAAATTAAATGGTAATTCTCCGGCACGGACACCCAAAGGAGCTTCTCGATTGAAATCCGAGACACCAAAGAGAGAACAAAAGTGTACAGGTTTGTACACCTATTTTAACTAATAAGATATCTTTGTTACTTAATGTCCTATAAATGTGTCTACTGCTTAAAGCATTAGAATTTAGCATTACGCATAGAGATAATGGTTTTATAGTCCAATGCGTATAATTTACAATTTATTTTTACAATTTACAACGTCATTTACAATTGCTTTTTTTATGAAATTAATAATTTGAAATATAAATGCCTGAAGCTCAATAAAAATATATTTTATAAAACTATTACGATATCGTTGTTTTCAATTATTATAACATATATATATATGCGCAAAAAATATGTAATTGTAAAATACAAATAAACAATTATTTTTCGTTACATTTTAACCATGTGTGAATGAAAGTTATTTCTACAAATTTTATTCATGGTAATGTTTTTCTTCTTTGTAATATATTGATAGTAAATATTCTTATAAAAAGAAACATATAGAAACAGATTTTGTATTGATCTCTTCTATGCATTTTTTAATATGTATTTGTTAATTAATTTAAATTGCTGCAAATATTATATTGACAGTTAAATATGATGTATAATATTAATAAATAATAATTGCCTGTAGATACAAATGTTTTGCATTTACATTCCAACTTCATTTGTAATATTACATTATATTCGAATCAATATAATTTTACTAGAAAATATTATATTAGTATTATGGACTAATTATTATCTAAATTTAGGAGAATTATAAATAAAATGTTTAAAGATACAAATACATATTTATAAATTAATTTATAAATTTTTTGCAAGAAAACATTATAAACTTATGGAAATAAAAATTATATACAATATAAAAATATGAATGTAATCATAGATTCAAATGATAACAAATTGAATGGTAAGAGAAATTCTTATAAAAATAAAGAAGGAAAAAGATCCTTGGAAGATGACGGTGACGATATTGACAATGAAATTGATGAAAAGGAAGCAGTGACACCAAAACCTATTAAAAGAAGAAGAATTATTATTCCAAATGATAGTAGTGAAGATTCTGAAGATGACTATGAACCAGGTAGTCTATTTGTTTTTTTTAACTATATTATTAAATATTAACATTGGTATTAATTAAAATTAATTCGTTTCCCAAATTCTGCAAAAATAGAAGTATCAGATGATTCATTTTCTGATCCAGTAAGCGAAGACGAAACTCCAAAGGTATGACAACCCTAACAGAAAAAGTATTTTTAAATAACTTAATATTAAAAAAAAATTTTTTAATTTAATTTTATAGAAAAAACAGAAAATATCTATAAGTAAAAAGTCTAGAGTAAAAATTATTGGGAAAAAGTCAATATCAAAGAATGATTCAATAATAAGTAATCAAGAACAACCAATTGCAAAAGCATCGGATACACAATCTTGGCCACATTTAAAATATGATTTTCTACAACCAGATAAAATTAAAGATAATAAAAAACGTCCACCTAGTCATCCTGATTATGATCCAAGAACAGTCTATGTTCCACCAGACTTTTTGAATACTCAGACACCTGTATAACATTATTTATTAACCATTTTTTAATTTGACAGAAAATAGTTTATTAAATTTTTAAATTTTAATTTTATATTTTATTTTAGGCTATGAATCAGTGGTGGATATTAAAGGCAGATCATTTCGATTGTATTTTATTTTTCAAAGTAGGGAAATTTTATGAGCTGTACCATATGGATGCTGTTATCGGAGTTAAAGAACTTAGTTTATCATTTATGAGGGTTAGTAATAATCTACATAAACATAAACAATTTCAAATCTGAAACTGTCTTGGATCTTTATTTTTCTTCTTATTTTCCTGTACAGGGGGAATTCGCTCATTCAGGTTTTCCGGAAATCGCTTATGGTCGTTTTTCTGCAAGTTTAATTGAAAGAGGCTATAAAGTAGCAAGAATCGAACAGACAGAAAATCCAGAAATGATGAATCAACGATGTGCTAAAAGTATTAATTTTGTTAAAAAATTTTTCTTAATTTTTAATATTTAATAAAAAAAAAATCTCCATTTTCAGTGTCTAAGCCATCAAAGTTGGACAGAGTTGTTAAGCGTGAAATTTGCCAAATTAGTACAAAAGGAACAAGAGTTTATACTGCTCAAGATGGTGAATCATCAGTTCCGACATCTACATACTTGTTAGCTATTGCTGAAAAACGTATGTCTGATGAAATTGTGTCAACTTATGGAGTTTGTTTTATAGATACAACCATTGGTGAATTTCATCTTGGACAATTTCAAGACGATCATTATAATTCTAGATTATTAACTTTACTTGCTCATTATCCTCCTGCTCATGTTATTTATGAGCGCGGTAATTTAACTCAAACAACTTTGACAATTTTTAATAATTTATTGCCTAGTGCAATGAAAGATGCCTTACAGAAGAATACTCAGTTTTGGACATCTACAAAAGTTTTAAAGGTTAATCTTTCTTTTAATAAAAGTCATGAGTTTATATAATTAAATCTTTTATAAATTAAAAAATTAAACATTAATGATTCTAGACGTACAAATTAAGATAGTATGAAATACTTAACAGTTTCATTTCCAGTACTTAGATAGTAAAAACAATTGACAATGAATTTAAATTTACTAGAAAAAATCAAAATTAATATACAAATTATTAATATAATTTTTTACATTTAGATACTTCATGAAGATGATTACTTCAAGAAAGATAATGAATCAAGTTTTTCATGGCCAAAAGGCTTACAACCATACTTGAATAAAGGTATTAAGTAATATCAAACTTATTTTATAAATGCTTTATTAATTTTCAGTATCAAATTTTTACATACATAATGACAATTATCTACTGTTTAAAATAGGTGACAGTTTAGGGCTTACTCCGTCAGAAGAAAAGGAACTAGCAGTTACTGCTTTAGGTGGTTGCGTATACTTACTCAAAGAATATCAATTAGACCATCAACTATTATCACAAGGTCGATTTAAAACTTACATTCCTCCAGATTTCTCAGTTGACACTAAGTCAAGTCAAACAAAATTCGCACATAACATGGTATTTATACACTTTATTCGATTCTTTATACTTTCATATAGTACTATATTATATTATACTTTTAAATAGGTACTAGATGCTATGACAATAAACAATTTGAGGATTCTTGGTAATGATGGGTCTTTGATTAAAACACTAGACCATTGTTGTACTGCATTTGGTAAACGGTAATTTCAATTTACAGTTTGATTCTATCGCCTTTCTTGCAAAATCATATTGATAATATTTCCTGTTTTTATTAAGTCTATTACAAGAATGGATATGCAGACCTTCTTGTCGTAAATCTATCATTGTTGAACGTCAAGAAGCTGTAACTGAATTACTGGACAAATCAGATGTCGTTCAGGAAGTTCGCAGGAAGTTAGGACGCTTACCAGATCTTGAACGGTTATTAAGCAAGTAGGTTACCTTAAATAACAGGTTATTTGTTTAATATTTCATAATAAAATAAAATAGTTAATAACTTTAATTTAAAATCTGAAGAATCCACTCACAAGGTAATACAGCTAAATCGCCTAATCACCCAGACAGACGTGCTATATTGTTTGAAGGTCAAACTTATTCAAAAAGAACGATTGTTCAATTTATAACAGCCTTAAATGGCTTTGAAGAAGTTTTAAATATAATTGAAAGTTTTAAAGGTAACTTTTTATATTTTTTATATTTACTAAAAACTTTATTTATTTATTGATTTTACTTGTATCATCAGATTTTAGTAATACATTAATTGCTAAATGTACAACATTGGAACCAGAAGGCAACTTCACAGAGTTACGAGAAACTTTAAATGACTTTAAAGTTTGTATTAAAAAATGTTATTGAATTAATCTACTTATAAGTGATTTTAGATGTTTTGTTTAAAATTTCATGATAAATCTTAGATGTCTTTTGATCACGAAGAAGCTAAAAAGGAAGGTTTCATTGTGCCTAAACAAGGAATTGATGATGACTATGATGCTGTTTTGCTAGAGCTAGCTGATATTAAAAAAGAATTAAGTGATTATTTAATTAAACAAAAAAAACACTTTGGAGTATCAATTCAATTTTGTGGAAGCGGCCGTAAAAAATACCAAATTGAAGTTCCAGAAAGTCAGATAAAAAAAGTTGGTAGTGGTTACGAACTACAAGGATCAAGAAAAGGTTTCAAAAAGTACTATACAAATGAAGCAAAGGTCAATATTTTTGCATACTGCCAGTTAAAACATGTTTATTATTAAACAAATATGTATTTTTATTAATTTTACAGGAACTTCTCGCAAGGGAAATTTCTGCCGAGGAACAAAAAGATAGGGTTCTGAAAAACAGTAATGGAAAAATCTTTGCAAAATTTAGTGAACTGTACGACAAATGGAGCAAGGCAACTTATAATATAGCAATTTTAGATTGTTTAATATCTTTATCCGAATATGCTCGAACTTGCGATACTTGTATGCCAACAATTTTCGACGATACAGATAACGAAGGCGTACTTATTTTTATAGTTTTAATCAACTTTTACACAAGTCATAATATTTTCTTAAACTATTTTATTATTTTTAGATTTTCATTGAAATAAAAGATGGAAAGCACCCATGCATTATTTCTGATAATTTTATTCCCAATAATACTTCAATTGCCAGTGAAGAAACAGCTCCACTAATGATTTTAACTGGACCAAACATGGGAGGTAAATCAACAGTAATGCGTCAAGTTGGACTTATAACAATCATGGCACAAATTGTACGTATTTTCTTATATTTTACACAAACATTTAAGTTTTGTATTTTATCCAATCATGATTCACCTTTATATAATAATAATGTATTTGTAATGTAAAAAATACATTAAAGATACCTACCTTTGACAAAGAAGTAAATTAAAGTAGAAAGTAAATATTTAATTTGAAATTTTGGGAAAGTTGGTATTTTCTTTGTTCTAGGTTTTCAAGATAACTATGTAAATAAAAGATTACAAAGAGATTGACTATAATACGTAATTTTAATTTTATAATTTGTAAATTTGAAAGCGCCATATTGAGTAATAATCCGTAAATTTCAGAACTTAATGTTTAATTTAATTTATATGTATTTGCGTGATAGTATTAAAAATAAATTTGACAAATTTTAATTTTTTTAGGGATCTCATGTGCCAGCCAGTATGTGCAGATTGACTTTAGTCGATCGAATTTTTACACGAATTGGGGCAAATGATGATATTATGGCAGGTCAAAGTACATTCTTAGTAGAATTAAGTGAAACTGCTGCTATACTTCAGCATGCTTCGAAATATTCTTTAGTTCTTTTAGATGAATTAGGTAATTATATATGTATATATTATGTACAGGTATTAAATTATTAATTCTCTAATTAAATTAAATAACTTTATTACATTGAAGGTCGTGGTACGTCAACTTATGATGGAACTGCTATTGCTGCATCCGTAGTGGAAGCCCTTACTAAAACTAAATGCAGAACCATTTTTTCTACTCATTACCATTCTCTTGTAGAGGATTATAAAACTAATAATAATGTTTCTCTTGCTCATATGGTAAGTTATTTTCAAGGTATATAACTTATGTTTTTATAAAGCTAAATTTCTTTTAATTCACAATATTAAGACAGAAATTCAGATCAATTGCTCTTACTTTAAACAAAAAGTTATTACCAATAGTTTATTATTTAAATAATGTATTTTAATATTTTTATTATGAATTTCTATACTTTGTTTTGTAATAGGCTTGCATGGTGGAAAATGAAGACGAAGATAAAATAACTGAAGAAAATGTAACTTTCCTATATAAGTTGAGTGAAGGTGCATGTCCAAAGTCTTATGGTTTCAATGCTGCCAAATTAGCTGGAGTACCCATTAACATAGTTAAACGTGCTCACGATATTGCAACGAAATTAGAAGCTGAAGTAAATCTTCGACACGCCTTCATTTCTCTGTGCACGCTTAAAGATAATTCTTCTATTATACCATTGTTAAAAAAACATTTTCATTTATTTTGAAAATCCTAATTTTTATTACTCCGACAATTTGATTAATTCTGTTCTATATGTAGTGTTAGTCAAAGACACAAAAGTAATTCATGTTTAAATCGTTATTATATTACTTAATTTATTCGATTTGAATAGAAAGTATGCATGAAATAAAGTAGTATTATAAAGTATTCTCTATTGCTTCATGTCCAATTCATTGTACTCGCGTTTATTACAAGATCATAATTGTTACGAATTTAGAAATAATTTACGTTACCGACAGTTGATTGTTCTATTGTGTAATATAAGGAATTGTTAAATAAATTTATATCTTAAATTTTTGTAAAAATGTTTTCTTTTTTATTTTCTTTTATTTGAATAGTTAGTAAAATATAGTTTTTAAATTTATCAAATAATTTTGATAATTAAGATAATGTCAGACTTACATATATAAGTCCATTATCTAAAAACTAATCATAAAATATAACCGAATATTTTTATTTAAATTATATGGAACATTAAAGTATCTAATTTAAATTTTTAACAATACTGTCTTTTAAATCTTTTTTAGATAAAATGCAACGTGGATTAGGGAATTAGATAAAAGAAAATAAAAGAAATGAGATAAGAAAATCGTATCATTTATAAAATTCTTTTATTTATCAATACCATAGTACAAAAAGGCTATTTACGAATAATGGACGAAACACGATGTACAAATAAAGTACGAATAAAAGTACAAATAAAATCCTTTTTGTTTTCAGAGAAATCTGACAACTGAAAAACTTATTAAATATATTATATTTTTATAGAAAAACGTACAGACGTGCTCAAGTTTTGCTCCAATTGAATAGTTTATCATAAAATAAATGTAAAAAATTCATTATAAATTAATTAAATTTTGTACAAATAAACAAATATAGGTTAGATAATTTAAAAAGTAAATTACCTTTGAGTTAAAAGATCAATATGGTTTCATCTATCATAATTTATCGAGATGTCGAAAGTTGACAAATTAAATAAAATTGAGCTTACAGTGAATGATAATCCTTCACAATATTATGTACGGTAGCAAATTACGGTAATGATTGAAGAAAGTAATTAGTTCTTTCAATTTTCGGAAATATATTATGCGAGTTTACAATTTTTTTATATCTTTCGTCTTATATTTACTTGAATAAATGTTTAATTATCGAGTAGTCAGGGATTTTACACGATAAATGACCGTAATAATTATTTGATTAATAATAATAATTATTATTTTTAGGATAGTAATTAATAATCATAATATAGTAATAATAGTATTAAAAGGCACGAAGATTAAGAAAGCACTATTCCTTGACTTAACTTTTCTATACGATACGCTTTTTTTTATTAATAATTTTCCTCTTGAGAAAGAAAAGTACATATATATTTATATAAATATATAACTTTTTGTTTTTAAATTTCTTCTTCGACCACTCTGTATTAAGTTGCATTTAAAAATTCTTCACTTAAAAATATCAAAATATTCCACAAATTTATTAAACTGATATATTTCTTAACCCTTTGAACCTTGAATTTAAATCAACGTAAATATAAATATTAATAAAGTTGAATTATTCTGAAAAACATGTAATCATTATATGAAGTTTATTTTACATGAAAACTACAATTTCTTTCTGCTGTATTAAATATTTTACTGATGAACATTACATTTTATTATTTAAAAATCTTTCAACTACGTGTTCCTATTTATATAATTTGATCATTTTATTACAAAAAACTTTTAAAAAACATAAATTGGAAATACTGCTTACAGAGGCATTGGAGGTCAAAGGGTTCAGTTTAAAGAATATATATTACTTATAATTTTTCTATTGTAAGACATTTATTATATATTATTAAAGAATAGTTATTTCTCTTTTTTCGTTATATTATATATTTTTTTTTGGTTCATGGAGTATAGGAAAAAAAAGAGAGAATCCAGGGAGGCCGAAATTTCGTGAACTCCAAAGACACTCTGAGCCATTTAAGCACGCATAAGGAAAGAAAAATTTTCCATCCGATACGTACGCTTAAATAATAATGAAATAATAAACGCCGTTACACCAAAAATAAAAAATAATGAAATCGGGGAATAAAAAAGGAAAAACTGCCTTCTTATATCAAAAAGAACATCAATTACTTTTATTTTGCGTGCGTGTATGTGCGTGTGTCGCATGCGCCCGAGAGAGAGAGAGTGTGTGTGTGTGTGCGCGCGCGTGCGTGCATGCATGTGGGTGTGGGTGGTCGAGGAGTTGGGGTAGAGTCTGCACGTGTAAAATTGTGACTTCGCTTCCAAAATGTTAACTTTAATTTTTGAAACTGAAAAAATGTTATAATAAAAATAATAATAATATTAATAATAATAAAATAATAATAAAATAAAAAAAATAATAATATTAATAATAATAAAAATAATAATAATAGCGATCTCTCTCTCTCTCTCTCTCTCTGTATATAATACACAATGTCATTATTTTCCAAGCGCGCTTATTTGATTTCTTTTCTCCACGCATACACACACATGTATGCATGTATGTATACATAACATATACATACATATGCATACATAGGTATTTGAACGTGATGTCAATAGGGGGTGGAAGAAAGAGAGAGATTGATTACAGTGAGGGAGGGAAGGAGGGAGGGAGGGAAAATTTCTTTTTCTCGTTGATGCATTTCTTCGATCCGACGTTTATCTTCTATTCTTGCTGGCTTGCTTTACCAAAGGCCGGACGAATAGCCACCAGGTGGCACGCGATTCTTCATTCTGGTGACGCTGCCAGCGCTAGGGGATGAATCGGTGCTGGACTTGTCGCTGCCGATGCTGGGCGTATCCCCAATGCCGTTGCCGTTTTGCTGGATGATCGAGTTGATCGCGTGCGGCTCGTAGCCGGTGCCCGTCACCGGGTTCCCATCTGTGGTTAGAGTTAGAAGAACAATTAGGTTTGTCACATTTTTCCAGTTATGAAACACTATTTTACAATTCTCATGAGATTATAGTGATTTTCCTTAATCGTTTAAATCATTATATCCTCTCTTTTTACGAGGTCGGGCGCAATTTTTCATTTTCCAAAACTCAGCGCCTCAGACGGTCAGAGAATAATATGTTCTACGTTACAATTATCCGCGAACATATTTTTCCAGTTGTAATTTGCTAGTGTCATAAGTATGAGCAAGCGCAATTCTTATAATTGTACGTAAATTCTAAGAGAAACCACTTCGATTACATCTTAAGAATTTGCTAAGAGTTTAATGATCGCTAAAAGCGGCCTATGCAATAAATTAATCGTGTTCTTTTCAAATTATTTCAACGGAAATATCCATTTTTTAGATTTGTTTTTTGTTGAAACTTTAGAAGAGTTTCAGTTCAGAAAAGTTATTACTTAAATTTATATTGTGGATCGACCAATAATAGATTGCATCAACTTTTTCAAAAAAGAACGTAACAAAAATTAAAATTTAAATTCTAAACACATGCAATTATCAAATATTCGTTATATCAAGATTTCGGTGAAATTGAATAAGTGCGTTATGAATTTATTTGACTTTTTAAATGTTAAGTCATTAACTAACGTATTCTTAGTTTAATTATTGCAACGATCATTATGCGATTTTTACACATCAAAGTATGAATTTTTGTTTCAGAATTAAGAAAATTACAGTTTAACAATAGTAGAAATAATAGTAGAAATTAATAATAAATAAATATCTAAATGTTTACTATAAAACCATGCGTAATTTAAACTTTTAAAAACGAATATAATATAAAACTATATTTTACTCTACAAAATGAAAAAAACTATAAATAAATAAGACAACTTGATTCATGCCTTGCTATCTGTGAGAAAAAATATAAATATATCAAAAGCAAAAATATGTTTCAGTCATAACTTTCGAAATAATATTATGAAATAAATAGCGTTAAATGACTGGAAATAATTTATTTAATTTTATTAGGTATACTCTTATTTCTTTTTTAAATTTTTCAATTTAATCAGATGTATTTGTAAGTGTAAATAGAAACCTGGATATAAAAAATAAATAATGAAACGAAACCTTAATGCTTTATCTTGGTAGTCAGCACAAAATTTTAATAAAATTGAATTAAATTGTACACGAGATTTAAAATCGACATTTCTTCTAAGACACAAGTATATTATGTAAAATAAATAAGTAAAAATACCTTATATTCAACGAGATATATCTCTTCAATTTTATCGTTGTTTAAAGCATAATAGTAAATTTGTAAATCACGTAAGGTGTACTTTACATTAGATGTACCCTTTTAACTCTATGAAATTTTTCAGTAAACTTTTTTCACGTTCGTGTGATTATTATAATTACAATATATTGGCTGAAAAATCGTAAGCTTATTCCTGGAAGTTAATTTTTTTCGACAAATTAAATAAAATATAAACGGAAGTAACGAAGATCTCAGATCTCAGGTCTCAGATCTCTATTATTAAATACATAGTTGTCTTACAAAATTCTTGTCAGGTACACTTAATGAAAAACAAACACCGTTTAAATTTACTGAAAAAAAATCTTCTTTATTCAGCTGTATAAACGGAAAAGAATACTATGAAATATTACACATTTTAAAATGAATGATACGATACATCTAATTGAAGTTCAAAACTTTTTAAAAAACTTAGGAGCTTAAGACGATAATTCATACATTTGTAACAGGTAATTTGTAATTTCGCAAAATAATAATAAAATAAAAGGGAAGATGCACAGTTTTGGTTGCACAAGCACAAGAGAGCTACTTGTAATCATGTATTATTAAAAACTCGTCTGCAATTTTAAATCAATGTATATGATTATCGGAAAAAATTTTTTTTTTAATTCAGAATTAATTTTACATCCATAAAAATGCTTTTCGTCGTATGTTCTATAAGGAACAACGGCCAAAATCAGTACATCAACCCTAGACGGTTATCCCCCGTTGAGGGAGATAAAGGATAAGACGAGATGACAAGGTACATAGAACAAATGGGCTCTAGAAGTATTATTCTCGTTTACCTCTGTTCCTGGATATGATGCGCCTAGACGCGTGAGGCTTAACGTGAACGCCAGCGCCGGTGACCGGGTTGCGTGGCATGCAGGATGAGCCTCCTGCAGATCGTTGAGCGCGTTTTGCAAGAGCGAGCGAACGAGAGCGAGCGAGTTTTATTTTGTTAGAGAGCAGGCAGAGCAGGCAGAGCGCACAACACAGCCGATGAGATTCCCGTCACCAAGGCAGAGACCAAACACACACATGGTCGGAAATATTCTTTATATATATATGTATGTATGTATGTATGCATATGTATGTATACATACGTACATACACACGCTCGCGCGCGCGCACACACACACACTCATATATATCTAGTGTATGTCGTGTAACTCTTCCTTTTTTGTCATGCGGTTTATAGGTCTTACGAATGGATTGAAGGTTGCGTAGGTTTTTGTTCAATTAGTCGATTTGTTCGACTTTGTACGTTAATGAGGCATTTTATTTCTTCGAATAAAGCAAATTTTTATTATTGATAGACCGTTTAAATATAGACATTGATCATATTTAATATTTTTTTAAATATTGTTCAATCAAGGGATGAAACAAAGATATTTATTTAAGGTACATATAGTTTCCTGTGCCTTGGTTTATTTTTTAACGTTTATTTTTTAAAATGTATCAGACAAAATAATAACAATAAAAAATTATCAGAACTAACATTTTTTATCATTGAATAATCTCCGATATACATAAAATTTAAAACGTATGCATTAGATTATGGATTAACTGCTGAGTTTTATTATTTTTTGTTTTATATATTTGAATATCATTGATGCATGAGATAGTAGCCATAACTAGCTTTTTCGTTCTCCTCATTAAATTCATAATATAATTGACAAAGGTCTTTGTTTATTAATATGTTTGATAAAATATTTAGAAAAATTAAGCTATGGATTTTAAACGAAGATGACAAAATTCTATCCTAATTGCTTAATATCCTTTGTTTACGGAGTTTGATATTCGATAAATTTACAATCGTATAAAAATAATAGTTACGTCTAAAGTATTAATATGATTCCAACAAATATTCTTTAGATTTATATTTACGGGCAACCTTCTGTCCAGTTTTTATTTGTAAGGATGTATTAGCTATGCAGTATTTAATCAAATATTTGTCGCTTCTTATATTCAAATCGATAGCAACGATAAAGTTAATAGATAAATATAAATTGATGTAAATTAATATAGAGCTTTTAATAGAGCTGCAAATCTATTAATTAAAATGCAAATATTTAATTTTAAAAGAACTTTTAACAATGAGTTTTATCTTTTAAAAAAATTTGTTGTAATTGTATGTATAAATAAATATAATTCTTTCTTGATTTTTCTATTATCCAAAATGTTTCTGTTCAGCATAAAAAATTATTTAATTGAAAAAGAACTGCTAAATAAAATTAATTTTAAATCATAATGATCTTATTACACGTATTTTACTGTAGAGCCAATACAATAAAAAAAAAAGTAAATAAAAAAACGTTTGTGACAAGAAACTTTATGCCAATCCGCGTGCGATATGCAAGGAATTACTTTTTTAATGACCAATATTGACTATTAGTAGTTTAAACTATCATCCTTAAATTATGTTATATGGATTGTTGTAAAATACTAAATTATTATAAAATATAATAACTGTTAATATATAGGTATAACCGGCAAGTATTTCTTATTTTCTCAATTCTTTAAGAATTCAAATTTATAATTTTTATAATTTTTATAAGATATAATTGATAGAACGTGAAGCGACTATTTAACAAATAGTAATAACTTTTTCAAGCTTTCATTTAGTTCAATATTTGTCATTAAGGTGAAGAATGATGTGTGACAAAATGGATGATAAAACATATATTATATGAAGAGAAACATCAATACATTGAATTAAATAAGTGTATTAAATATGTATAAGTAACCTTATAATATTTAATTAAACAATATAATTGCAGTGATTAATTAAAAATAAATTTTTAATAGAACGTGTATTAAAAAAATATGATTAACTTAAAACAAATTTAGCAGAAAAATGGTCAAAACTAACTCCAATTATGTGCACTTTTTTCTCAGTGAGTATCTTTTGAGGCACGTGAGGTAAAAGTTGATTTTGATCTGATTTTACTGAGGAAAATCAACAAAAAATTTCAAATTAAGTTGATGTAATAATGTATCTGATATTAATTTTCTATGTGAAAAGTCATGTTACGTGATCAATTTAGGTACTGACTGGTAAGTGATATATAATTTTATGTTCGAATAGAAGAGGTGATTATTATAAATAATAAAAGTAAAACTTGAGTGTTTCAGTCTGTGATCAATAATTTTTAACGTTAAACACTTACGAAATCGCTTGATTCTCCTAATTGCTGCTTGTAAACAGTATAATTGAAGCGAGAAATTATTTTATGAATTTCATATATACATATGATATATATGTTAACTAAATATCTAAAAATTCTCGTCTCTTGAATATTATTAAGAAATACATTAGGTTTAAAAGTAGCTCGAGAAATAAGCAAACAATAGACTGTAATTTGTTTATAATTATAAAAATTGAGTATGTTGACACATGTTTCAAAAGAGATTACATTTACTTTACAGAACCTTATAACAATTAGTTTTTACAGGTTATTTTGCACAGAAAAAATTTATGTTTTTTATCAAGTTATTTGTTTCTTTTGTAACATCAAAATTTAAAATATTCTATTCAATAATATTACATTTATTATAAAAATTTAAGAAGTAGTTACAATCTTAATATAAAGAGGTAAAATATAAAGAGGTTATCTTAAATTTTTAACTATCTATCACTATTATTTCATTTCAAATAAAATACAATTAAGATCAATTGCATGTGGATTTAATAACCACTTCTACTTTTTCTCATAAAATTTGCTTACACAATTAAGCACTAACAAAACATAGATAATCAACATAATACAAGAACAACAATGTGAACATTTCTTCTGTGCATTTAAAATAAAGCTGTATCAAATGCTGCTAATACACTAGAGCTTTGCAATAAAAAATAATATATTTTCAATCGAAATTAGTTAAATCAACTTTTAATAATGAATTTTTGTCAATAAATATTTACTTAAAAAAACGTTCAATATAAGCTTATATTGTTAAAAATAGGAGGCTTCTTTTACAAAACTATTTTTGTCTTTTATGCCGACCAACATTTAGTCTGTGGTTCGCGTGTTCGGTAATTTACGTGGTTGAAAAAATATAATAATAATGATCGGCATATATTATTACATGAATATTATTCAAAGATAAAAACATAATTACCACAATAATAGATTGAGAAAACGTATTTCTGCGAATGAAATATCGAGTCCATTAAATATTTTCCTGAGATATAGAGCTTCTATTGAATCATTTGCGACTACAATTAAAAATTGTCAATCGATAAAATAAGATTATTGATTTTCTTTTCATTATCAAAATATTTTTATTTTTTGATTATTTATTACGATTGAGCGTAATAAAATCCAAGCAAACATCAAATACAAGAGCTGGGCGAATCGATAAAAAGCAATTTTCATGGAAATGTTTGCAAGATGCTTTAATATCATACATATCGAGCAGCATTTGACAAAACTATATACAGAATTTTGTTGGTGCGACAAAAGCCTTGGAGCAAAAAAAAATTGAAAAAAAGAACTCCTCTCCACGATCGAAACAACGTGTGACGAAAAAAATCCACGAATACCAACTTAGTATATGTGCTAGCTCACGGGCATTGTTAATATGATCTCGCCAGCACGTTAGGCATGTGTGTTAATTGTTAATCCTGGTACGTACCCATAACGTCGTTATATCCATCACTACTAGCCAAGTGATCGTCACTTCCATTGCTGATGAGACTCGCGGGCAAGTTCGGCTGAACGCAAACGTCGTTGAGTAATATGTTGCTACGCATGTGATATTTCGAATTTGGGGTCGAGGGTGGTGGGGCTTCGGGAAGACCGAACAATCGTTCGTGTGAGTCATTACCAAGCGCGTTGCTGCCGTTCGAGGCTGACTGCTGCTGTTGTTGCTGCTGAGGCTGATCGCCGAAGAAGCTGGATCCAAGCTGGGAATGGTTGTAGTTCTGTTTGGCGCGTCGAGGACTGTCCACCTCGCTGCCAGAGCCAAAGATGTCGCTACTTCCACCGCCAGGTGGCTTCAGAACCCTGCACAAGTCGAAAGAAAAGTAGTTAAATTCGTGCGATGCTTCGCCTTTTTTCTCATCTACGCGGAAAGCTAAAATGTATCCGATCGAATGGATTTTTCCTTTATAATTATTGATTCTGGATTTAATATACGATACAGATACGATTCAATCCCATTATATCTTCAACCTATTATATGTAATTATATCTACCTATTATATGTAATCGCTACTTACACCTTTAAACGCATTTTTTTTCTTCAAAATGCCTTTTCAAAGTCAATGACAAAGATTTCTCTTAACTCGTTGAATTTATAAGTTTGATATTATATGCACCAGCATATATCTTATAAAATACTAGTCATTCGTCGAAGGATTCCTTTGTCCGATATATGTATATTTTTTTATGTAGAAAAAAACGGACCGTTCTTTCGTGAAATTAATCGTTTGTAGATACTCTATGAAGAACTATAACATTTAATGTAAAATCTACATTCTTTTCTGTACGATTCACACGATCTAGTTTTAAATGGCAGTTGTCTCCACAGAAAGAATTTTTAGAGTCAGCTTATATAGTGTCAGTATTCCAAAAAATTAATGTAATACCGTAGTTTCTAAAAATTTCTTAGAATGGTTTTTTGTCCTATGAACTGTTTATGATCCCTTAAGAAATATGAGACTTGTAGTAAGAGATGAATATTCCTTTCCAAGAAGAAAGTTTAACAATATACGTCATTATAAATTTATATTTTAGAGTTATATTTTATTAAAAACCTGCTAAGTAAATATATTTCCGAAAAATTTTCTATAAACGTTAATCTTAACATTTTTCTGTTCAAACATATTTTCTTCTCTATTTATGCAGATTACTACGTCAGTTACACTCATTTTAAGGCAAACTTTAAATGAAAAATTACTATTTAGACTAATAGACTATTTTCCTTTATTTAAAATGATTTATTTTTCTTATTTAATAAATAAGATTATTAATTTATTTAACTTATTTAAGCAATACTTCAAATGTTGAAAATAAAAACAGATAAAAGCTAAGATTGAATTAAATTTAATAACTGAATTTCCCATATCTTCACGGACTTGGTAAAACGGTTTGTGATAAATGTTGATTAACGTCCTGTATACGTTTCACGATTACTATCTAGATTCATATAAAACTGTTAGTCATTTGTCTATGAAAAACTTATCAAATTATATAAGGTTGAATTATCTTTGTTTGAATTTAGAAATTTACATACAATCCACTTATGCCTGGTGTTTACCTTTCTTCAAGTGGTTCCAAGTACATCACTAATTTTTTTAATAAATGTTCTGGTAATTGATTATGTAAATTTAATTTTTTTAAGATGTGAAAGTATTTGCAGACAACGTGAAAATAAAGTTTTCATTTATTCATGTGTTTTCTCAGTTTGAAACACGATTAAAAATCGCATTTTACAAATAAATAAATCAAAGTGCGTAAATTGATGAAAACTTAACTTTCGAAACCGTTCTCAGAGACTGTAAGTCCCTCAAACAAGCAGCTCTTATCCTTCCTCCTTCGACCACGTGTCTACATCTGGTGTAATCATAAAAGTCACTTTCCAAGGCGTCAGGGGAAGAACTTCCACCCCAAAAGGGTCCGTACATTCGCGTTTCACTACCCTTCGGGTCTGTGCACTCGCTTTTCGAGGGTCTCCAATTACGCGGAAGGCACGCGTCGTATGAACACGCACCAACGTCCACGAGCACCTTCATGTAATTCTTATACATAGATGCATCCTCGCGCGTGTGCCTACGGCCTTCATTAGGGATTTTAACGATTTCAATTAACGCCGTATTTCGTGTAGCAATTATTGCTTAAGCTGCGTGGATGCGTTGTAATTCCCAATGTCTTTGTTATTCCTGCAGTGCCATCAAAGCCATTTTTTTTCTTTTCTTTCTTTAATTGAGAATGAATCGAGACTTTTTTCATATTTTTTGTTTTCTATTGTTATCTATCCTCAGAGAGGAGAATAGAAGAAGAGAGATTTCACGCATCGGGTAACGCACAATCATTGAAGACTTAAGTAAATTGAAAAAATTGCGTAAAAGCATAATTCTTATGTTTTACAAAATATGAGTTATTTCCGAAATCAGTTGAGTTTTTTCTTAAAAAATAGAAAAAAAAACATTTATTTACATAAATTGAAAAAATTGATTTATCTAGTTTTTATTAATAAAGAAATAATTTTGTATTGATTGCCGATTCTCGAGTTTGCTTAAGATTAATTATAAGACGATTTTTACCTCTATTTCTGAAAAAATTAGCTTTCATACAGGCTTACAAAAGTTATGTTTAACTTCATATTGGATACTTCTGCATTCGTGCAGAGATCGACTGAAAAAATTATAAAGTTCCTAGGTGCTAGAAAGTTTCATATGTAATCGTGTGTAAACGTATAATTGCTATTATACGTACATCTTGCGATAATATGTTGGAATAGCTATTTCATTAATTCGTTAATTATTTCACGTAATTTACTAAAATTTCTAACATAAAAATCAATTGCTTGGATACATCAATTACATTTATTACCTATAAATTCATTTATATCAAAAAAAAATTATATCTAATCGATACTATGTTTGCATGAACATTTGATGAACATACCCATGCGTGTATTTTAAAAACAATAGTATGTCTTTTGCAAGAATTACATTTTACTGCAATGAGCAGAAGAATAATTTTAATAATTTTTACGTTTACGTATAAATTATTACATATTATTACAAGTCAAATGCAAAGAGTAAACTTAAATACTTATTTACTTATAACTTATAGTTCCAAACTTTACTCTCAATGAATTAAACCTTATTTTAACAACAGTCAAAAATAAGACTTATATTTTTCCGCACAGCACAAATAAATATAGATATGCATATATATTCGCTTATGTATATAATAGCTTATATAAGGGCAATTGCAGAGACGATTCTGGTAGTCGATTGTCTTGTCCCTTGAGCCGTTCATTATTAGTTGTTTGGTTGCTTGCGCGCGGTGCAGCGATAGTAATTGTTATCTTTCGCTCGAGCTGCTGCGCTGCTGCTGCACCGGAAGTGCTAACCACAACGGGAAGCGTGCCCAGAAAGTCGATCATTTTTCTTCCTTTTCAGATAGTCCATTTAAAATATAATGTGATAAATTTTAAAACTGAATAAATCCTTGTTCGTCCGATTGTTCAAAAATTATATGTGACACAATGAAATTATGAGTCTGCAATAATGATTGCATTTATTATGGTTTCAGATGAAATTTTTAACATTACTTTTTTTAATTTACCGTGAATAATTGTCGGTATAAGAATTACAATAACTGCCCTTTTCAGTTAGATATATTATATAGGTAAAAGTGCTACGAGCTTTATAATCATATATTTTTTAGCTTTCGATTTTAATTATTTATTACGTACAAAAAATATCTGTATGTTACAATAGGATGTAAATAAAAACACAGAATTACAGAACTTTCTTTCCCATGGGATAATCTTAGTAGCGGATGAATGCTATTACAGGTATATTAAATATACAATTTCGTTATTTCACTCATATTTAGAAAAATGTCTGAATTTTTTAAGATTGGGATAAATTAGGATATCTATCCTAATAAAATACTTCTATTCGAAAATTTAAAAATATTACTCAATCTTAAAATTTAAAATACAATTAGTATGATTAAACAAAATTTTTAATTTTATTTTAATTTTACTTTGGATTGAAACATGGAGTGAGAAAACATTATTTTTTAGGGACAAAATGTTGTCTCGTGCGATCCGTCAACTTGACCGAATATATGACAAAAAAGCAAGATTGTAATTACGTAGCAGTTCTATCGCATAAAACATATTGTTCATTCGTGCAAAATACCTGCTGAAGTTGCAGTTGCAGTACCTAGAGTGAAAAAAAAGGCAACTACTTTGGTGTGCAATGTCGGCTTCAGGAATTCCTCGTCGCCTCTATAAATAACCACCGCAGCGTGGACTTTCTTTTGGATCTTAACGGTTAAATTTCATCTTCTTATTCTATTTAAGTCATACATTTCTTTGCTTACTGTTCGTTTGATACGATTCTCTTTTTATGCATTCATATATCCACTTGTAAATAGGCCACTCGTATACACAATTGTGAAGAAAAATACCTTCTGCTCCATTTACTGAGATTTGTATTATTATTGGAATATATTTTTTTAAATAACTTTTTAAAATAATGTAGATCAAGAAGCCGAGTGATTTGTAATGCCATTCCACTCAAACGTAACATCTATCGTGTTAAACAGTTGGTAAATAAAAATTATGAAAATATTCGAAACTTTTTTAATAACTAGGCGAAGTGATTATTTTTATTTCTCGGCATTTTAAATGAAGTATGCATCATTTTTAAAAGATTCACAATACCAATCAGATTTTTGTTTTAAAATACCAAATGACATTATAATTTTTATAATTTTTATAGGGTTCTCATCATTATTTATACATAATGTACATAATGAACATTGCTTAAGACAATCATATGATTCATTCGTGACATCAATGCTGATCAAGAAATATTTGTAAAAATGATTGGTTTTGCAAAGTTAATATTTAAAGTTTATAAGTTTTGATTACTCTTGACAATCCAATAAGCTCAAAATGGTTAAAAATCCGTTGTATAATATTGTTTCTGTTTTCTTAACCAGTTATGTTTTTCATCAAATTTTATGGTTTATTGCCATCTACTTTTAACTAACATTGGCTTCCTTTAAAAATTAACTGTCATATTTATAAATACATTTTTTCAATCTTTTTGAATTACATTTTTCGCTATAAAAGCAAGTATTTGCTTAATTTTTATAAATGTTACCATTTTAATCCTATTTTTATCCGAAACTTTAAATAGAAGCGTTAAGCACGTGAATCAAAATAACTAGCTTCTAGAGTACTAAATTTGAAACACCTACAAATATTTCTCAATTTAATATTGATATTATTTTCGCGAAAATTAACATACTTATTTTAAATTGTTAAAAAATTCCGTGAATATTAATAAAAAAACTCTGATAAAATACGTACTTCTATTTTAGAATTTAACTTTTTTTCACATTTGGAATTTTAACTTTGCAGATGTTTAATTTTCTGCAATATGAAAATTTTTTAGAATATGAAAATCGCTCTCTAACAACCACATTGTTTTTCATTTTTACACTCGGCCACTCAATCTGGAATTCACGTACACGCACACATTCGATGTCGAGATATTGTAAAGAAGGAAAAGAAGATATAGATATCGATGTATCTATATCTTCTCGGGCGTGGCAGCCAAAAGTTCAGATGAACTCCAGGAAGAGTCTACAGAGTCGAGACGCGGTTACGGTCGACTCCCTTTCCTTGCGGTGGTGTTCCAACGTTCACGATGGCATTTTGAAGCACAGAGATGCAAGAGAAAAAAAATGAAGTCGTTCTCATACTTTCAGCGATAGAGAAAGAGAGATAACTAGATGGATTTTACGAGTCACTCGTGGCTATTATTATCAAAAAGGTTGCCGCTCGTCTTTTAATATCAATCAGAGAAATTCAATTACTCCTTTTTTATGTCTAACCGCGGCATTATTCATGGGTATAGTTAAGCAATAATTGCCAAGACAACGATGATTATTGGAGGCTTGTAATAACTGGAGGTGCGATGGTAAGGGAATTGCTCCTGGTCAATTTAATTCTTCTTACCTTCCTCTATTGAATCAATGACTTGTACAGATCTTCGAAAGTTATTTTAATAAGAATAATTTACAAGATGAAATTTCAAAATGCTCATGCCAATAGATTTGTAAGGATAATATTGATTCACCTGCAGTGTTTCTTAAAATGAAACCCGAAAATAAGCATTTCATCCGATTAAAAAAAATATTTAAATTTATATTAATTTCAAACAAAAATTACATTTAATTTATTAAATGTAAATTTAGATGCAATATGAAAAATTGTTTGCAGCTGTATTATAAAAGCATCATTTAACGACATACGTACTTCATAATAGGATCTCTCAGTTCGTTCGACTTATAATGCTATTCGTTCTATAATACTATTTTCTAACCGACTGTTTATTTTTATAAAAGAATATTTCCTTTATTTGCGTGCAAACAAATACTTTTAAATCAAGCGTCTTCTCAATCCACGTGTAAATTTATGAAGATATATCGGACTTTTCTTTTCCTTATCCTTTGTGTTTTACGAAGTCCTGAAGAATAAAAAGGGGACATTTCGTGTCACCGATGCTTTAAAAAATATAAAACGAAGAAAAACAGAATAGGGTCGTACCACCACGAGCACGGATGGTACGACCTTTTCTTCTTCTACCGATCCGACTATTATTATTTTATAAATGCTTTATCTCCCACGCGTGGGTATAAAATATAAAATATAAAATATAGTAGCCTCCGAAATTTTTAGATCGTTCCGAGTATATGTATATACTAATAGGAAGCGCTTCTAGCTTCCCAACGTTCACGCACACATACGTACACATGAAAGTGCTGCTTATTTGTATAGGGTCATGCTGACAAAAGGACGGCCTTCGATTTCAGGAAAGTAATTGATTTCTATTTGCATCTCTTTCAATTATTTAGTCGTATATGTTTAAGAAAAAATTAGAGTAATTGCGCCTATAAATATATTGACGGAAAGGAACACGAATGAAAACGAAATAGGAAATGTACAGATAGCTTGGTTAAGAAATACGTATAGTTGGCTAGTTGATAGAATTGGGACAGGAACAGGATGTTTCATTTCTTAGATAAAAGCTGCAATTTATGATGGTGTTAAGTTTAATTTTGTAATTGTACACGAACAGAAAGCAATGATTCTTCTTTACTTCCTGGATTATTCGACCATTCAATATAATGAAAGACATTTCGTCATTCTATTTGATATCCACGTTATTTATTAAGTACAGACATAAAGGCTGTTTGTCATGTGTGCGGACAAATTTTTTATAATATTTTACTTTACGTTTTACCGTTTTCTAACTCATTTATCCACAATCTACAAATTAATATTAAATTCGTGCACTTTAACGTATATATTTAAAAATAACCAGACGACGAAATAGTTTTTTCGTGTGTCATGAAACATTCAATACCAAATACGTGATGAACTTTGATACATTTTTATGTCTGCAAGAAAATTAGTTTATTTGCTCAGAGTACTTTTATTCCTTAAAGTATAAAATTTTTCAATTATATTTATGTAAATAGTAAGTATGTACTGATTTATTATGCTTACGAAAAACTAAGCTTTCTATCGAATAAAATTTTGTTATAAACGTTAACTTTTTTTATTTGTAATACCATACGATCGATATACATAATTACTTATTTCAATATGTTTTCAACATTTTTCATTTGTCTACATTCGGAGATCTTCCTCTACCTTTCATATAACTTTCATAATAAGCATTACCTTTAGTATTTTGTTTAAATGCATATCATCATTTAAATCTTTATTAAAAATAATTATGCAAAACCAAATTTGTCTCTATTTCAAAGTAAACTTTGTAGCAATTAGAGATATTTTTGAAATATTGATGGGAATATAGGCGTAAAGCGAGATTAATGGAAAATAGGACGAGTGTCAAACAGCCAGTCATACGCCTTCCTGATTAACGTGCGAACGCCATCGAGAAAATAAAAAATCCAAAGTTCAATATCTCCGATGATCTATAAATCTGCCTTTCAGACGCCTGAGCAACAATGAAGGTCCATCTTGTTTCGCCAGACAGTCGAACGCCCTTAAAATCACCTCGAGATTTAAGGCGCAGGAGCGTAAATCCGCGAGGCGTTACGAACTTGACGTGCACTTCGCGTCCTTCGAATCGCGTGGTACACGACAAGTTGTCGCAATTAACTCTAGGCACCGAGCGACGAGAAGAGGTACCCATTCTTGAATAGTTGCACGTCGCTGTCGTCTCCGGCCCACATTAACCCGAGCACGCGGCACACCCATGTACCTTCTTCCTTCTGCTCCTCTCCACCACTTTTTATCCTAAGTTTGTGTTCCCAGCCGCTGGGAAAAAGAAGGAAAGGAGAATCCTTAGCGGGACTCGTGCTCGGCACCTTATATATTGTATATTATTCACGCTCATGGATTTTCCCACCGACTAGATATTTCGTATATTTGTTCGTCGTATATTTGTTCTTTAGCATTTGCGTGGTTTTCGTTTTCGATAACCTTACTTCAGCGTAGTTTTATATTCACAAACTTATCCGCCGATCGCTGACCGAGAAACGAACGTTTCCAGACAATACGATTATAGAAAAGTGCTTGATTCTTATATTTATAATTGAAGTCTTGGAAATCAATGGACTTGCAATTCAACAATGGCATCAATTCTACATTTTTACAGTATTTGACTCCCTTAAGAAAATGTTCGATAAGGGCTAACTTCAAATCGATATTTGCACAATAACGTTTGAAAATTAACTAGAGACGAAATGTGCTTCACCAGCAGCCCCAATTATTTATAAATAAGCAATGTTTGTGCAATAACAAATTTAATATTAATAAGACTGATTTAACATTCTATCAGAACTAGGTACACTTCTGACGTTAGTTAGCGACTTTTTCACTAGCAATATTGTAAATAATTAATATGATATATTTAATATGATAATTTGTTTTTTATAACGTACGTCTTTGTTCTTTTACCGTTATTACTTCATTATTATTTTCAATGCGATTCAAAATCCGTGTACCTGTAGAGACGTAGAATTAATTTTCTTTCAATTTCTTTTACTTTTTCTGAAAAATTGTTAACATTTTACGCATACGTAGTACAGAAATTGTCACGTACTGAACATTCAACTCGGTAATAAAAATATTTCTGGGTCATTTTTAGATAAATTTAGATATAAAGACATTATAAAACATGATAAAGAAGTAATTGAATTGTCTTACTTATCGGATAGATTTATCATGAATAGACAGTGTGAAGAGTTTCTCAAGTTGTACATAATAATAAAGAATACGTGTATATTGAATATTTATCGAAGGAGTTTTGATTAGATGAAGTGAAATCATTCAAATGGATTTGGTAACTGATTTTAATTATATCTATACTTTTTTATGGAATAATTAGCACCTATTAAAAGAGAAAAATCTTTGTGTTACTCATGAATATGTGCACGCGGATGGGTAAGGATATAAAAAATTATGTATAGGAAACAAATCATTTAACATTAATAATATCTGGAATAATGGTCGTGGATTAAATTTTAACTGACATTTAATTATACTTTGTAATTTTTAATCTTCTCCATCCAATGATGGATTACGATCCTTCAACGATAAATCGATGCGCTACGTAAGGAAGCATCTCGTAGCGCTTGCACTCATTGTCGCGACGCCAAAAACATCATTTATGGATTCTAAAGAAAGATCCGCTGATTCCGCGAATGCGATACCAAGAGGCAGGTCGTTTTATTCTTGGTTCGGGAAGTACAAGAGAGCAGACGCACTCGATCGGGACACTATGGAGACGACAACGTGCGGGGCGCTCTGTCGGGAGATGATTTATCGGCGACAGCAGCTGCATTAGAGACCAGTGCACAACTTTTTTATCAATTTGCCGTGGGAGTAGGTCGTTTACGGTTTGTTTTTTTTCTTTTTAAGAACAAATGGATTTCGCTTGCATCCTTTCCAGATAATGCATTGACAAACTTTTATCACCAACTAGACAAGATGTGCCAAAGGGTATTTAATAAATAAATTACATTTATTTGTATTTACCACTTTAAGTATTTAGGTATATTTTTTATCGCCAAGGCGTCGATAGAATCTTTATAAAATTATTTGACAGAATGTTTAATATATAGGCGATGCTTGCAATTACTATAAATAAGCATCAGAAGGGAAAGTACGTAATTCGGTTGTCAAATATTTATAACGTAAAACAAGCGTGATTTTCCCATTACCCATTCAAATGTTAATTAATCTCATCAAAATACTTTTTCTTTTACTAAAATGTGTAGTTTACCATGGATGTAAGATATTAAAATGTTATGCTAGCGCAATAATTAACACGTTGAATGGTACCTGGATTATTATTGCTGTATTCATCAATGAATCGTTAAAAAAAAAAAAACGAATGTTCGAAAATATTAAATTATCTCGTATTGTGTAAATAATCGATACAATAGTGCCTTAATAAGGTATTTATTGGCTTAACCGTTATTCGAAGTGATTCCAATTTCATTGGAGCAAGGAAGTATTACGTTACTTCATTTCTTTATTTGTACGCCTGCGATAATACGCGCTAAGCAATAATTCAACATTGTAATCAACTTTATTATGATTTATCCGCAAAGAGAAGCTGATCTATTAAATCATTTGTGCATAAAAGGAGAAGTGCAAAATTTATAATCAGCATAGTGAATTTAATTCGAATGATAACCTGTATAGTGAAATCTTTCTCATTATAAATATACGAACGTAATAAATAAAACTTTCCTTCCTCTGAGATGCGTTTATTATTTATTATAAATACAATATTACCCTTCATTATACTCTTAGTAACGAAATATGCCGAAACATTAAACTGTATAAGTCAAGGAACGATGCATTAATATTTAGCTTTCGTTAAAAGTACGCGTTAGTAACCACATCGTAATACTTTATTAACACTTTTTGTAATATAATTTTAATTGGTGGACTACTTACGAATTCAATTATTCCCATTTTACATCGGCAGTTCTGTGTAAAAGAAGGATATTACATTACAGAGTTCGTTAGAATATGAAACAAAATCGTTCGCCTATCTTGTCAAAGACTTGACGCACGTTTGATTATACAGTCTCTCAATGAAGCTTTTCTCTTTCAAGTGGTGCATCGAACAACCGTTTCTTTGATCACTTGAACACAAAAAAGTGCATCTGGTATACCTTTTGAATCAAGTAAATCGATCATCCTTATCCTATTAAATTGAATAGATAAACGCGTAAATCTTGTAATAAAGATTAAGATTCTGATATGAATGCGAATATATCTACACGGAACTGCAGCAGATTAACGTAATCAGGTCTTGGTTTTGAAAGAAGGCGCGTCATGTAGAATACACTTTCACCATTCTGAATAATATAATGATGTTCTGTGGCGATTGTCAATAGCCTTTAGTGCGTGGCTAACTGCAGTAATTGAAGATCATTAGCCTGATTTAGGAAACGGTCTTCATACCTGCTTTTACGTCTATAGAATAGAAATGGTGGTTTTATCGATTGAATGATATAAAAAAGGGGTTAAAAAGAGAACTTTCCTGTTCATTATCATGAATAACATTAGTTTCATTAGCGCAATTAAAATTATTGTAAGAACACTGACGTAATTTTTAACAAAGTTTATTGTGCTCCTACATAGGGATACGATAAAAGAAAGAACCAGAGATAAAAATATATCTGGGTCATTTAATTGAAAGTGTAATGAGCAATTTATGTTTAAATGAGAACTACCGACAAATTTACACATTTTAAAGTATTAGTTCAATTGGCTACTGAAGCTGAAAATCGTACTTCATCGACAGATATAATATCAAATATAAACTCTATGGTAATAATAAAATTTAAATTGCGCGATACCCATGGAAAACTAAGCAATTGCTTTGAAGAACAAAAAACTTTATGCATTATAATGGAAGAAATGTGTAACGCGAAGATAAGCATTATTTTATACTTTTTTTTTTTATAAACGATATGTTTTACGATCGAGCTTTGTGAATTACAGTACCAAAAAATATACACTACGTATGCATAACATTGAATGGCACGAATCGAGGCCTTGTTTTACAATGAAAGCAAACCGCAACGATTAACATTTTCAAAGTTAATGTTCTGTACAGAGAATAGTGTTGAGCTCTTTCACTTTTAATCTATTTTAATACATAAGCTTTTAAAGACAACAACAATGTCATTTAATTTGTTGTTTATAGTTCAGAAAACCAGTTATAAGAGAGACATTTAGTAAATCTCTTAAATTTACAAGTAGGCTGTATCAAAAGGACTGTGACCATGTATTTATATGTACCCGAAATTCTTGTTTATCATTTACTCTTCTTGTTATAACTAGTTAATGATCTGATAAGATGAAAATTGCCAGGATTATGAAGCTAATAGCACGTCCGGCGCGACAGGCACGTAAAGCTTTTCTTCTCAACAACAATTTCTCGCACATTCTGTACACAAAACTTAATTATTTTCCAGGTACACACGCATAACGGTTGACAATCAGTCCTTCGCCATGCTTGCGTTGCATTCACAAGTACATAAAACAAGCAGCGAATCAAATGCGAATACGAGACAACGACTAACATCACTATAAAATAGTTAGCTATTTTTTGATCGGAGTGAAAATAGGAATTGAATTTTTTTTTAATTATTTTACATTACATAATATGTTATCAGTAATTGGATTCGTTATTGTAATTAAATAAGCACAATGTCCAAGTATAATAATGATGCTTTTTTCCGAATAAAAAACTGATTTTAATTTTAATAGAATATCTTATTGCACTCAATTTACTTTATTAATTATACGTATTTCAACTTAAATATAAATTAAATCAAAAAATAAATTTTGAATTCGATAACAAACGCATGTAGTTTTCTCAAATTAAGTATTTAATCGATGAAATGTCTCTTATTTCGAAGAATTAATGATTTAAAATGATACATAATGAAGAATAATAAGTTATCTATATATAATATTCCCAGTCGTCTTAGAGTGGGTGTCTTTAGAGAAGTCATATGTCAAGCAAATGGATGCGCATTAATCACGTAGTAATTTACAGAATAAGATGACAATCAAAGGCGTACATAGTTATAGGTAATTATACTTTCTTGATGAAGTTGACAATATGGGTTTGAAATTTATTGCTTAATAAGTGGAAAAATCGTATTAGTTCTTGGAGAGGTTGAATGTATTATACAAATGAGTAGAATTTTTCGCAATGGCGTGATAAATTTTGAGTTTCTAATACTTATGACGTAATACCGGCAACGATAAAGAATCAAAAATAACACGAGTATTCACACGAATCCTTTTTACGATTCTGTTTACAAATAAAAGTGCACAAATATATTTATTCATTTCTTCCATTTTAAAATACAAATTTGTTGCTATTATAAATGTTTACTAACATTCTGTTTGTATATAAATAAATAACAAAATCCTAAACAATACTAGCTCAGACAAATTGAAAATGTTTCACATTATTACTCAGACTGCAGCGTGAATTGCATACAAAAGAGCCACACTTGCTGCACGAGTAGCTCAAGCACAGTTTCGTCCGACAATGGATTAGTTTTCTCTCTCTCTCTCTCCCTTTCGACCTGCTTCTCCTCTTTTATCTGCCTGTTTTTTTCTCCCCTACACTTTCGGAACAAGAGCAGCAAGTTGGGGAGACTATACGCGATAAATTGGGCGCGCATTTGTGCTCGGTTGCTCGCGCCGCTTAAGCTTGATTCGCATAAGTCATTGAACTCCGCGAGCGTGCAAGTCTACAGAAATTTACTTCTGCAACAGACTGAGGAGTAAGAGTAAAGAAGACGATCGATTCTCGAGAATATCGCCCCGTGATTATTTCCGCCTTTATGACGCGAGTCGCACGTGCGCATCTACTTATATAGCGAGTGAGGGCGTCGTTTTGACATTATAAATCGCGATGTCGAGTTCCGAAAAGACGTAAACTCGCACTAATCGGAGAACCGCGTCTATATTTGTAAGCCGATATACCGGTTTACCGGGGATATGAGTGAACAAAATCGCAGTTTAGCTATAGTATATTAATCGTTGTATTTGAGAGATTGTAGGTTTGCTTTTGTTTCGCTTTATCCTTTTCTGTTTAGTATAGCTTCCAGACTTTTATAATGTATCGCGCAACGGGCCAGTAAATGCTTTTATTTGTGAAATTTTCGTTTTCATCATAGACAGCTTTTTAGGAGAGAATTGATTTAAAATCAATTACAGGAGAGGACAAGGCGATTAAATAATTAATGCATTTTAAAGTTTTACGTTTCGTTTTCATTTACGTTTAAATTTACCTTATCAAAAAATTGTCCAAACTCATCCGTCATCTAGCATTCTTATGGACAAAATTTATAAGTGGACTGCTAATAAATTTCGTGAATAATTTATGCGGAGCAGCGGATGCCAGGTTATATTTATCATATAATCTTATATTTAGTAAATCTTATACGCATAGTTAAATCATGCATTTTTGATTCCGATTAACCCAAATGTAAATACAAATATCTGGTACTTAATTTATGCGAACTGTATATATAAGTGTAATATATAATTAATATAACTGATTTGGATAGAATAATATTTGTACTCGACTCTACAGCTTATGTGCAATTACACTGCAATTCTAAAGATATTAAAATACCGCGATAAAGATACGGTATTATTTAGAACTTAAAACGAAAAGTATCCGTTTGCGAAAGCTGATAATATTTTCAGAACGGTGCGCACAAAAATACACATTCGAAGAGTCGCGAGAATAAAAGGCTTGAGTTAAAAAACGTAACAAATGTAAGAAATAACGCAAGCGTGATACGAGATAAAATAGCATGTTTTAAAAGTTTGATAAACGCGTAAAGTCTATGGTCATTAGTGCGCAGTGATGAGATATTTGTACAGAGGAAAAAACAAAGAGAATAACAGAAATATTGTTAAAAGAGAAAATTATTTTACGACACGATTCTTGATAAAGGTCAATATTGAGCGTCACCGTGTGACGCTCGACGTTTAGAAACCGATAAGGTTGGTAGCCACGACTCAAAGCTCAGAGTCATAAGAGAAAACCGAAACTTTTTTCAAACAAACAATGATGCGGAGTACACGCCCGCGGCATTACATATTAATGTGTGTGAGAATTTTGAGGCTTCTCCGTATGCCACTGTACATCAAGTGTGAAATTAACACTTTTTCGAATCGGCAGTGGTACGGTTCCAAGGCTTGACGTATAAGCGCCAAGAAAAAAGGTCGAGTTGCACAGAAGAATTCAAGCCTAACAAGACGTCGTAAGAGCTAGACTAAGAGGCGCGCTAGAATCACGACTGTTTTTCAAAGTGTTCATTTTTCAAAGAATTCAAAGAAAAACGCAGAAAAACTTCTTCTGATTCTGAAAAGGATGATTGGGATTCGTATTGTACGTACCACTTGTAACATGTTATTCGCTACAGAGACAACGTCTATTACTACAAATATATCGTTATTAAAATTCAATTTAAAAATAGAAAATCCAGTTTCGATTATTTACCAGTAATAATAACCACGCACTATAAAATTTAATGCTCAAAGCTCTTATGCAATACTTAAGAATTACAGAACTCATAAGACGAATGTAACTTAATGTAACAGCATTATTCACCAAAGAATCATGGTCCGAAAGGTCGCGCTCGATCAAGTGCTTCATCTAATAATGCAGAATGCAAAAATTCTAATAATTTTATAATATCGAGACATCAAATAATAAGCCGTTAGAACGCATTACATAATTGTATTATATTCGCTTTATAAAATTATTATACTTTATAAAATTCATTACAAGTAACTAGCGCTCGAATAAACGAGTAAAAACCTTAATATAATATAAATATATAAATATTCAATGGCAGAGAGAACATCGTTCGTACTGATTCCGATAAGTCTACATAAACTTAAAAAGTACGCATACTATTATTATTGTTATTATTATTAAGATAAGCTGCGATAAGAAAACCGTAAAGAACAAAATAAAACCCGAAGCTAGCGAGTGGAATCGTTCGAGTAAAAAGCATTTTTACAACTCCTGTAAAAACTCGAAGCCGCGATGTGCAGCAGTGGCGCATCGTCCTCAGCGTCATCCGGGATCGCGAAAGACGATATTCCGCGAGTGGTATGAGTCAGCGCGTGGTCACGTTTCGGCGCGCGCCAAATATCGCCTTACCCCAATTATATAACGCATCGCACTCCCCTTAACCGCGATGAGATTTACCTGAATCCATAGAGGTCCTTCCTTCAACGACGTGTCATAGAAAGAAGGAGAAAAGGGGATTTAAGAAATAGAATTCACTTCACGCAGGAGGCGTTCCGTTGATCGCAGTAACAATACTCTGGTAACTTCTCGATGCAAGTGGACCACCAAAGCAATCTTTTGTAAAACAAAATTACATTTATATAATTTTATTATTATTAGAGAGGTGAGAATCGACAAAACTATTTGCACTAGTTTCTTCGCTAAATTATTGTTACTGGTTTTATTTTATAATTTTTTATTTATTATAAATAACTGTTATAAATGCATTTTTAATTGAAAAAATCTCTCTTTTTTTAGAAAAAATACCCAAGTAATTGAAGATGATAAGTAAAAATCAAGGATTTTACCTCTGCGATCAATATAAGCCTTGTGCTTCGTATCTGTTCCTTATTTTCTCATGCGATTCGTTATTCTACTTAGTATGCAGGAAAATTGTGTTTATTGCGTACAATCTCTTACATCTTCTTTGTAATTTCTTGATTCTAACAAAGCGATGAATACAGATCTTGAGAAAATGTGACGTTAAATTTTAATCAGTCTCGTGTTATTTATTAATTAAGTGTACTTTTAATGATTAATTACTTTTAATTCAATTTTTATACGTTATAATTTTTTTCTCTCTAACGGTTTACGTAAGAAATAAAGATAAAATTACGCATAAAGAAAATTTACGTAATTAAGTAAAAAAATTTCAGTTTCAAGAGTACCAAATAATAAAGCAATAATTTCTATCGTTAATGTATTAAAATTATAGCGCTTGAAAAGTCGATGACAAATGCTTGTGAATTTAATTAAAAATAGCAAATGTTAAGAAAGAGGAAATTAGGTGAAGTATGCGGAAGAACGACCCCAATGTTAGAAACAACCCTCGAACAACTTCAGTATCCATTGCGTAAGGAAACCCGGACAATACATGCACGAGGCAAATGAGTTGAACGTAATACAAGAGACAGGTGCATGCAAGGGGGTAGGGAACACGAGAAGGAACATCCCTTTCTCGATAAAGCGCCGACCATCTCTTCACCGTCTCCTCACCGTCTCTTTACCCTCGAGACGGAACGACGGCTTTGTCGCTTCTACCGTCTCTTATTATTTAGTCGGCTTTTCCTCTCGCGGGGCTTCCACGTGTGCAGGTATACTGCAGCTTGGGCTTTCCGACGAGGGAATAAAAGTCGATGCGACGTCCGAGTGAAGTAAAGAAGAGTAGAGGAGAGAAAAACCGACGAAGCCCCAAAAAAGTCTCCGGACAACTTATGCACGCTTATTTATCGTGTGTTTATGGTGCTCCGAACGAAGACGATGCACATTTTTGCAAAGGACCTGCAGCGAACAATTTTATCAACACCTTTGTTCATCAGAGATTTGTAGAGTTTCATTAACGATGGGTAAAAGGTGTGTTATTGTTATTATCGTTTCCTTATTTCCCCCAACACATTCACTAATATTTGCTGTATAATTCAGCAGTACAATTAATACAATTAATATTGCAATGAAATTTTTACCATTGCCGCGATGGAAAATAATATAATAAATTCATCAGTCTTCCGTAAAATGAAAGAAAGCGATACCTGGACCTCAATGTATGTACACGGTAGTCAAAAACAAAACTGAGTACCGAGATTCATTGCCACTGGCCACTGTATGTAATTACTTACTAACTGAAAAGTAAAGCAGTACGACGGAGAATGCAAAACTTTCTTACTTTCTTCAAGTGTGTAAAAAGATCTGCCAAGAATGTTTTTAAAAAAAGTTCCTTTGAAAATGAAGTAAAATGAACGTAACAATAGATAATGATCCGTAGACCGAATTTATTTAATTAATTACTTGAATCGTTAATGAACTTCACCGACGATTCCTCAAAAGTTCGGTAAATTAGTGATTTTCTCGTTTAACTATTATGCACACATTTTTTCTTTTTCCTTCCTTGTAAACATTTTCATAATCATTTTCGTAAAAAAATTACATTCAAATGAAAACACCATAAACAGAATAATTTCTCTTTTTAATTTATTTTAAATATTTGAATGAAGATTACAGATTCTTTATTCATTTATTTATATAATGCGAATACGGATTAAGTCATTCGCTAGTACTGCTTTATATTATTTTCCTCGTATTTTATAATTTCGTAGTTTGTCACTATTAACAGATGGTCGAATACACGATATATCGAATTACACTCGAATTTCTCGACAAGCCTAATTTTTTCATTAAAATATCTGTGGCGAGAATCACAAGTGTATGCGTTTAATCTATCGCTATTACTCAAGATTAGTGAGCTGTAATACTAGTAAACCAATAACGAAAATTAATCGAAATGAGCGTCATACGGTGACATTTTAATCCGAAACGATCCCTTGGAAACCGAAACAGCCGCCGCAGATGTGAATCCACGCGATTGAATAATATAAAATAGCCTATTCGTATAGCCTATTGCCCTATAAAAAGGGCAATAGGCAATAACTTTTGCTGATACAGTCATCTGGACATTTCAGATTTCTCTTTTGGAATAATCGATGCATTTCAATATAATTATCGAACGGTTGTTATATTCTTTCAATATCGGAATACTGGACAAATAAAAATGTTGATCGACGTGCAGGTTGCTGACAATTATTCCACTGCTAGTTTCAGCTTACTTGATACGGTCAACCTTTGATTATAGTGTAATGTTTCAGGTTTTCAACTGCTTTTATCGATCACATTTCCTTTCGCGGAGATCTTGCTATTTCCTTATTTTGCAAGTACTTTTCATTGTCAGCGACGTTTTTCACGGAACGATGTTTTAACGTCTAAAAAGGAAATTAATTCGTCGTATTCAAAATAATTACCGATAAAGAAATTAAATTCCAGAATCATGGAATATATAATGCTAATAGCGGTAAAAATATCTAAAATCAAGTCTATCATCGTAGTATCTCATTTATAGCGATCATTTATCTGCCAAAATTAGCATAATAATAAGAAACTGCACTTTCTTACCGACGGAGAAAAAAACTGACAATGCAGCGTGCAATAGCTCATTAGCACCAATTTCGTATAAATTGAAAATCTGCATCTTGCAAGTAAATAAAGTAGAACCAAGTACAGAAAACAATGTGAACTAGTAACTACTTTCGCGTGCAACTTCAACGTTCCCGATGGCCATGACTCGCCACACCATATAAGATCGCTTATAAAATATCGCCAAAACTAATTATTTCCCCAACTGCACGCGTGCGGTAAAGCAGAAACGCATTAAAGTCCAGCGATCCCATTTATCATTCAAGCGTCAAAAAGGCCGAGGCGAGGAAGAGGCGAGCGACGCACCTTTCTCCGAGGCAGGAAGAAAGGAAACGAAAAATGCTGCTCACGGGAAAAGTAGAAGTACGAATGTTTGCGTCGGGACGCTCCTTTAAACCGGGAGAGTAAAGAGGATGTGTGCGTACCATTGGCACACAAAGTTATCGGCTGTCTTTGGAGTACGCGTGCCACAGTGAGCGCGGATTCTTCTTCGGCGTTGGCTGCCAATTTTTTTGCCGAAACCACGAGCGAGTCCGGCTGCGATTAAAACAATCGAAAAGTCGAAGAGACTCTCGATAATGAGCAGAAAGAGATTATACCGAGTGCTTCGTCGCTTCATTTAGCTCGCGGTCGAAATTGTTTTGCGCGTGTCAGTGCTTCGACCCTTCCAAGCATTCCTTCCTTCAATTTCTCTTTTTATATTTTAAAGATGTGTTCACAGAGGTTTGGGAGTTAAGGGTCAAAGTGCTTGAAAGGATTTCATTTTAAAGATCAAAGTGTCGGTAAAAATTCTCTTTCAGAAACTAAATAGAATTCAATAAAATCTTTTATTCGAAGGCAATCCTTATGTCTTCGCCAACTAGTTTATCTTAGTTGCTCTGTGCAAAAAATATCGACGCTCTAAGATAAGAAAAATCACATCTTTACTAGTTGTGAAGAAATGTTCTTTCAGATTTGTCACACGTTATTCGGCATACTATCTTAGAAATATTAGCGAGTCATTAGCAATTGAACAAAAGTATGAAAAAGCTATAAGAGCGGTTAAACTTTGTTATAATTTTTAAATTAATTCTTTTTGTAAAACCATATTTTACTATGGAAACACCAAAACCGCAGTATTAAGTAGAGTGATTTATAAATATATATTACCCAATTCTTAAATCCGTTATTTACAGTAAAGAATGTACTTGACGTACCGATGTATTTTCAATACTAGTCGATACTGTTATGCTGACCTCAATTTTTATAAGCTGATCAAAACCATTAAGAACCATTTTCAAGTACATTCAATGCTCTAATAGTCATAATGGAATAAATTCATATCAGTGTGGCACAAAAGTTTTAATTTGAAATGTTTACACACTCTCTTGCGCTTGATTATTTGAAATTGAGGTGAAACGTTTTTTAAAAATAACTTCGTTATGTGATGATAATTAAAAAGTCATCCTTATACCTGCATAGGATGTTCATGAATCTTTTATTCCCTTGCAATGTACTACAATACAGTCTAAAACGATTTCCTAAAACGAATTGAATGAAAAAATCCGCAATCCATATTCTAATTCTCGTATAATATTCAATATTGTTGAAGCAACAAAACCAAAGGAGCACCGGAAAATTCCAACGCAATAATTTTCCAATTAAAAGCTTCCCATAGCAGAAGCGTAAACACGGCTCATCTGGGTTTATTGCGCATGTATTCGCAAACATACGCAGGTGTGCAAAGAGACAGAATATGTAGTCCAGGATGAAAATGCCACCAACCACTCCTTATTATGCCGCACTCTCCAATTTTATCGATACAACTAGTTATTAACCTCGGCACTTGTACATGAGTTGGTTCTCAGTTTTGAAACTCATTTTTCTTACTTTTTAAGTCTTTTTTTACCTTTTTTACTTTATGCGTCTCTTCTCTACGACGAGAAAGCAAAGATAGTTTAATTTAATTTACGGTATGAATGAAACTGAATATTTATTATCGTACATAAATGCGGTGAAGTACTAATTAGTTTTACGTGTATTTGTCAATATCCGTGCATCTCGTTGTAAGTACACATCAATTTTTTCAAGCTCGGATAGTGATTTATTCGAAATAGGAATACTCAAGTAAACTAATTTGCACAGAGGAAGTATATGGCTTTGTAAAATATTGATGAAATTTTTATGGCCATACTTTCATTGAATATATTACTTTTCAATCAATGTATAATGACCGTGCAAGCCTTGCAAGCCTCGTAATTAATTTCTATTGACTCTTCCAATTTGTTTTCAGGCTACCACTTATCAACCTAAATTATAAATAACATTTTCTAGTGTAAGATTATTACACGACACTTGTGCATAATCGTAAGAATAGCAAATTCTCTAATTTTACGTTTTCAATGTTGTGCAATTTCGAACAAAATCTGTAAACGAATTATATTTCAATAGCTTTAAAAGACGATATGATAGATTTCTGTAACGCATGAATACAAATAAGTTCATCAATCACGGCGTCAATCCCTCTATCTTGTTTTCTCTAAAGAGCTCTTATGCAGTTCCCTTCATTCTTTGTAACGCTTATATTTCACTATCTCGTTTCATCACTTCTTTTCTTATTGCGTTGCATTTCACGCGTTGGCACGTATACGCGCAGGATCCCAAGCATCAGAAGCGTAAGCAGTCAATTGTTCAGGCAGATTCTATTCCAAAGGATCTGTTATAAAATTTTCCTTGTATTTTTTACATATCACTCTGCCCCAAGTGGTATTATATGGACTTTCAAATTTATTAGAGTTGAGATATGAAATTTACATTGAATCTGAGATCTGGAGAACAATGGATTATTTTTGTTTCAAAAGTATTTCTCTTCATTTCTCTTCGTGTGCATTTCTTATTGAGATTGAAAATGTACGCCATTACATTTTATAAAACTGAGATTGATAATTCAGCATTTATTAAACATTTAATTAATTTTTAAATTAACCGTACTTGCTTATGTATATTTATTACGTATATTCCTATTATACATCCAAAATCACGATGCATTATATTACTTATTGTACGCTGTATTCCTTCACGAGCACATTCTTTTACGTAAGAGCCATCGAAAATTGTTTAGTAAATTTTATTTTGTTCCAAGATATTTGTAATTATTTTTTCGAACCCTGAATACGTAATTGTACAAGCAATCTTTATACTGCAAATAGAATGTCGACGAGTAAAGGAAAGATAATAAGATCTACTTAGGTTTCAGATTTCTGCAATTAAGAAAGTTGCATTTAATTTTTTTCGTGTAATTTAAACCCACATGCAAGTACACTTATATGATAATTTAAGGAGCTTTATAGGTTCCCTTTTTAGAAGAAAACTAAACTACCTTTTTAATAATATCGTAAATTATAACATAAATAATAAAGAGCAGGTACTCTACGTAATTTTCAAAAGTCCTTTGAAATTTACAAAATAATAAAGTTTTAATGGAATTTCCAGTTCCATATCGTGTAGTTATAAACGCACTTTTTATTTCAGATCTTCCCCGTCGTTATCCAGGATTTCTTCTGTAAAAGAAATTGTAATGCTTCAAGTAGACATTGCAAAAAAAATTACTAAATCAAAGATAAAACTAGCGGAGATAGTTAGTAAAAATTTCAATTAATTATTACAATATTAATGAATACATTTTCGAGCCTCCCTGTAACGTAATTTATTTTTTAATATCGCTTTAATATCGCTCACTTGTACGTCCTGTATTATGTCTATTAATAATTTTGTTATTAAATCCCGCTTTCTATACACTTAATTCTGAAATCAAGTTGTACGATGAAAAATCTCAAGGTTTATCGGACAGTTGCCTCGATAGGCCATAAAAAAAATCGGTTTCTCCAAGTTAAAGAAATGCCAACTATTCGAGTCCCAATCGAACCCAAAAACGTACCGCTATTAATCGGTACAATGCACCAACCGCTCTCTTCTCGCTTTATACTCCTGCTAAAACGGATGCTCGATAAGACGTGTACGCGGAGGAAGGGAGCCCGGGGATACAGACGACCGGCAGCGGCGCCGCGGGAGTCACGCTTTCTAGGTAACGAGCCGTTTCCCCTGCGTTGCTCGTCCGATATCTCTTTGGGTCACACCTTCGCCGCTGGAGCAAAATCCGACGTCACAGGTGCGTCGTCACGACTCTCCCGTTTGGCGAGGATGCCCGTTGAAGTTTTTTCGTTTCTTTTCAGCAGGGAATCACGTGCCGTTGGGAAAAGCAACAACAGCGCTTTAACGTTTGGTGATCCAGGACGAAGGAAGGAGCAGATTAGGGGGAAAAAAATCACAGCGAAAGCTGTAAGCGATACGGTAAAATAAAGAAATGGCACGTTACCAGGAAAGTATTTCATCTTTGAGCTGAAACGGCATTTTAGGAACAACTTTACAAATATTAATTTTTTTAGTTTAAACCAGTGTCAGGACAGTTTGCAGGAAATTTCTTTTATTTCACCGCTAGTAGTGAAAATGATCCATAAAAATTCACATACAAAACCTGTTCTGAAAAATTCCTATTTGACATTATTTAATCAAATCGTATACAAAATTATATTGCAAATTAAGATTACTTACAGGAAGAATTGCAGATTAAAATTGGTAAATGAGAATTTAAAAGGTTCATCGTGTAACGTACCTGAAATACAAAAATTATTTTGTTAAATGCTTGATTACATTTTTTAAATTATTAATATTAGTTAATATAAATTCAATACATAATCTTTTGCTGTGATATAGAAAAAAAAAGATTTAATACCATTATAATACATAAAATAAATATGAATGATCATTCTGAATGTTAAAACAGCGTTACAAACGTAAAGGAAATAAAAGATCTATTCATGAATCTATTGTTCATGAATTTTTAATTACATGGCAAATATTGTCAATGTACATAGAGTCGTTCAGGATAATTGTAAACTAAACTAAACTTACTAATGTAAACGTACTTAACAATTATTGTGTTTATTTTTATGTAACGGTTGGAAAAAGTATATAATAAATATCTCTCCAAATATTTCAACAAAGCATAAACTTTCTAGTTTCTATTTAAGAATTGCTCGTTTTTAAAAAAAAGGGCTTACAAATGCTGGCATTTACTACTGAAAATATATAAACCTAAGCCATAAACTACTCCCAATCTTTAAACGTTATATTTTAAATTACATAAGATCCACAACTACAACTGTAAACTTCACATGCATTTTCACAAATTTCACGTGAAAATAGCTTTAAACAAGTAAAGCCTAACAAAAAATGTTTAAACGAAAAACTTCACAGCTTCAGTGAAAGTGTTGTAATACCGTGAAATTTCGGATTAAAATAGTATTATGCCGCACTGATAAAACATCAGTATAAATGTCAATATAACAATTTCAAAAATTAATCTGCCTCAATGTATTTATTAATATACTTGTGAATTTTTATGAGAACTAGAATTAAACAATTTTATTATGAAAATTAGACGAAGCATTATAAAATCATTACCTAAGTCCTTCGTCCATCAGTTTGGTATAATAAAAGTTAATCGCTTTCTAGAACAATTAATCAACACCAAGTAAGACAATAACCTCTCAGTCTAATAAATCCCATTATACCTTCAATACACATTCTTGCATCATGCGGTAAAAGTATGCTACGTATGACTACCCCCCTTTCACGTAATTTGATAAATTTCCATAATTAATGTATTCGGGAGAATAAATACATTCTTACAATTAGCGGTAAATAGAATTGTAATCATTGGAAATTTCATCATTGAAAAATAATGCAACATTTGAAAAAAGAACCCAAGTTTCGTAAAAATGTAGAACGCATTATTGGAAGATAATATGAAAAATATGGTTGCTCGTCAATATGCACTTTATGGAAGTTTCAATTTGTATTCTTTTGAAACACTTGTACGATAACGAACCAAAAGCGAAAGTATATAAATACAAAATTACCTAATTTTGTCATTTGCACAAGAATAAAGTAGAACTACTCTCATTGGCAAATTGTAAGCGACATTTTGTATCGAAGCTTTTTCTCATGGTTCAAGTAAAGCTCGTGGAGGTACCTAGCAGTAGGCCTTGGCTCATTCATTTTTAAATTATTTTTCATTCGTGCAATCGAGGCGACGTATTTTTCACTTGAAGAACCACCGATTAACATGTTGATTTAGAACTTTTCAACGTGATAAATTGGATTAAACGAGGCGCGACACTGAGCTGTGCAGTTAGATATCACCAAACTTACCGCTCTATAAGTGGCTCGCAATATGTACTCGCTTTTCAAACCCCGATTTTTCAGCTCCGAAGTACAATCGACTTCGGAAATTTCCAATACTGTAAAGTTAGAGATGCGCGCCTGGATGACTGGACCCCGAATCAGCGCAAAACCCCGAAGCATCCGCTAATTGACAGACAATTTTGCTGGTGCAACGCGAAAGGAAAGCGCGCGATCCTGCGCTCGCTTATAATCGCAGCGGCGCGCGAAGGGTCTATAAATACAATCACGCTCGGAAGGAGAGTAACTCCATTCGGTGGGGTTGGGGCAGGGGGCAGTAATGCATCAAGAGACTCGTTCGCGCGACAGGTGCGAACGAACGAAGCTGATTTGTGAATGAATGAGAATCTCCTGGCTGTGTAACCTCCTTCGCGTCCGAGCGAGCTGCAGCGCGTGTTTAAGGCCACGCCATGCGCGATCGCGAGGCGTTTCAAAGTTTATTGCCGCCGACTCTCGAGCGAAGGCTGATCCTGACTTCAGATAGTCACAGTCTCTTGTTTCCTAGGCTCTTTATAATGCATCTCTCCTTCTCTTTTTATTTTGTTGCTCGTTCATCTTTTTATCGTCGCCGAGTAATGTTTTCCTCCTCTCCTTTTTTTTCCCTTTGGCAATATTAATGAGCCGGTGTTTTTTTTTTAATTTTTTCTTTTACTTTTTTTTCCCACGAGTCGAAAATTAGCTTCCTCTATTTCCAAATTATCAAAACGCATTGGAAGTTAGGTCTGAATTTCTAGGGGATGCGAGTGATTTTCTGTTGCTCAAAGTGCAATTACTCTTACGAGTCACGAGGTTTAAATGTACGCGTGGTTAGCTCTGCTTATGAATTATTAATAAAAGACATATATAAATATATATTTCATCAACTACAAGGATGCTCATTACTTGTCATATCGAATTTAATTCTTTATGCTTGCCTCGGTGAATGTACTTAATTCCGTGAATCAGATTTAAAATAATTAGAAGGCTTTGTGAATTATTTTTTGTCTTTAGCAGATGGTACAACGTACGGTACATACTTTATAATTTGTGTTGTGGAAAAAACAAAATTAAAATAATTCAACGTCTTTATGGATTAATATGTTCACAAAATGTAGCACACTTATTCGCGTAATTGTCAATTTAATAGCATCGGGATCTTTTCATAGATGCATGTAACTTACCAAGTGAAGAGAGAAAACAACGAGATTAAATGCCCGGTTTAATGAGCAATTGTTGAAATACGAAATATTTCATTAAGAAGCTGTGTAGTAAAGGCAAGAATTGGTAACCTAAGCCGAAAAAACACAATTTTACCCTGAAAAATGCATCGAAAGCGAGTAACCTCGTAATCAAGGAAAAGTTAAGCTGTTTCCACAAACAACACACCTACAAAGAACAACAAAACTGACCTCGTCTGCTCATCATCATTTGGCTCGTTATATTTTCCAGTTAATAAAACCTAAAGAAATGTTGCTGCTCTACTCTTATGAGACTCTCCGAGAGAAAGAAGCAAAAATGATGCGGGGAGAGAGAAATAAAGAGATTGTTCAACCGACGGGTTTTAAGTGCACATTGAGCTATTACACGCGTACACGTAGTGCGTTACCATCACAAGGAAAACCGGTCTACCGACGATTATCTCTTACTGTCTCAAAAAAAGAAACGAGATTTTCTGGCGAACATCCACAATGGTAATTATTACCTCGCTGGGGGGTTGCGATAAGCCGCAGCCAATGACAGGTTCTCCTTTTTCTAAGAGTACGTTTAGATACGGATGCTTTTTCCGAGTGATTCTTAATGATCACAAACGTCATTATTAAGCGTTGCGATATCAGAATTGCACAAATAGTGGATTTAGTGTCAATAACCTATGATTTGTAACGCGTGTATTATTAAACGGGAATTAATACTATACTCATTTATTTGAAGCTTCTTTAATCGTTTATTTTGCGTTGAGGCTGTCGAGATTTGAAAAATTACACCCAATTAATTTATTTTCTCTTTCTTTCGGTAAGAATTAACGCCCAAGAAACTATATAATCTCAGCTAATGAGATGTTCGCTATTGAATATATATATATATATATATATATATATATATATTGATTTTAACTTTTATATTTTCATAATTATAATCGACCACATAATGCAAAATACATTTTTTAAAAAATACGGTTAATTTAATGTGGTGCATTTACCTTCATTTTTCTATCTTTGCTTAGAAATTCAATCTTCTATATAAGGCGTACATTCAATTATTTTTTAAAAATAAATAATGCAAAAAAAAATCTCATATTGTACCTTTTTACTTGTAATTTAAATTACACCCTAATTTGCAGTAAAAACTTAATGTTGATAGGATTAATTACCCCAGTAATTTAAGTAACTATTCCTTGAATAATAACGTTCATTTGATTTTCTTTTCTTTCGCCAAAGCAAACTTTTTGTGAAACAAAAGGTCGACTATAACTATATTTTAAAATTTTATTTATAACCTGAACTAGTATAAATTTAAATTTAAGCGATTCTAAGACGTTTTATGTACGACAAAGATAAAGATCAAATGGCTCAAAAATAGAGACTTTTTATATAATATATTACATTATATTATATTACATTATGTAATAGATAAATATAATAAAATAATATTTATAGTTCGTCTTTACTTCTAGTTTTATACCATTTTTCAAGATTACGCATGATCTGAAAATTAAATGTTTTCAAACTTTCACTGTCGTGCAATTGAAGCTGCACTAACACCATTGTGAAAACTTAAGCATTTTGGTGCATTACAAACAAACTCGATTCTTTTGCAATTCCTCGTTGCTATCTCCGTTAAAAAAGTACTTTGATGTTACGCGATAGTACTACGCAAAGCAACGTATCCAACAGCAAAATATTGTTTGTAACGTATAACAATATTTAATCCGAAACGGAAAAATACACAATAAAATGATTTGAAAATTAAATTTCAGTTTCTATGCGATTTACAAAATATAACAAAATGCACATTTGTTTATTAAAAATTTAACCTCGATTAATCTCGAGTAATTGTTATTTATTGCCAATATGTGCAATCTCCCCCAAATATTTTGAGGGCGCTATTTCTGAACACATATTTATTTAAGAAATCCAAAAGTATTATCACGAAAATTCGTTGTAAATTGACGGACGGGAAGTTCAGCTTGACCGCAATAAACTAATTCTCAAGCCACCAAATTAAGAGATCGTAACATAAAAAGTTTATGTATGCGTCGAATCTCTGCAACGTTGCGAAAGCTTCCCTTTACATTTTCATTTTCATTTTCGTGACGAGTTTGCTCGTAAATAGCGATCCATCCCCTGCAGAACGAGCGTGCTAAGCTAGTTATCGCGTAGGACAATTTGTTAAACAAAAAAGACATAAACACGAAGGAGATGCAGGGGAAAGCTGTAACAACGACATCACTAAAACAAAAGTATACAGAAGCCCATAGGGCCGCAATTTCATCGTCACACGCTCCAAGTTTTCGCGCTGTACCACCTAGTTGTTGCCGCGCGTGTGTGTAAGGTAGGCAGCTGACGTATAATAACGCACGGTATTTCATCCTTGCTCGCCGCGAGGCGTTGACCGAGGTGTGTACGTGCGCAATGAAAATCGCGTGCAGACTTTATCGAGCGCCGAGCCGCGACTCGCTACCACCGCTGTAAATGCCAAGGAGAGCGAGGAGCGGAAACGCGAAGTGTAGCCCAGGAGCCGATCGAGGATGCATCGGCTCTGCACACAGGCTAACTATCCTCTTCGGACAAGCAGAAAAGCAGAATCGCTCCGTATAAATAGAAATTTTACTTTGATTCATTTAAGCGGAAGGTGCGCAACGAGCTTTTAACTTAGGTTTCATTTGGACAAGAGGAAATCCTTTTGCTGTTAGCCAGCATACGATTAGGGTAATTTTATTATCAGGAGGTAACCTTCTTTTCGAAGACGCGTTCTTCTTATTGCAAAATGATGTTTCTTGGGAGAGAATTGTTTTACAACTAACCAGCTTTGCGCGCTTCTTGAGTGTACTGTTTGCGAAATTAGTTTTATATGAATTAGTAAATACAGTCGTCTTGCACCATTGAAAAGGGCCCGATCTTTTAAATCTAATCCTTTAGTTATCGATTTATACATACATATATATAAACAGATATTATTCAGAACAGAAAATCCTTCTAATGCAAGATTGTTATGGAATAGAAGCAAAACTGTTTTTGCATTAATCATAAACTGATTTTATCATCGAAAAGGAACGAAGAGAAAATATGAAAAAGATAGAATGTTCGATGGATTCATCCTCGTTTCAATCCTTCTTCTTTTACTGCTTCCAGGAGTGGAAAGAGGGAGGATTCCGATTGTTCCGGGATTATCGAGACGATCTCTTTTGCGCGATTGTTAAGTGATTTTAATATTTCTCTTCTGTCGATATCTTCATTTATTCAAAAGCTATATGCGAGTCTCGATCTTCGTTTTTTATTTGTTTTTTTTTTCTTCCTCATTTTTCCGAATGAAAATGTATTCCAGCCAAAGAGATTGTATCAATAGTTATTGGTGAATTGGTGCGTGGATAATATCTTGATTTCTGAAAACCACATTTTTTATGGATTTTCCCCTGTAAATTACCGTTTATTGCACATTAGGAAAAGAGTTCAATTTAATTAAATTTAATTGACAATGACGATTCAGAAGTCACGTTTCGAAAACTATGTGCTACGATTAGTACTGATACCGGTATACTTCGATATAATCTATAAATTTTGTTATTCATATTGTTAGCTTGATTTCAAACGTATTATGAAATATAAATACATACTTATGAGAGCATTAAAACAAAAATACGGAAATGAAGCATATTAACGTGTAGACTTTTCAATCAGTTTACGAGAATGTAAAGTAGAATTCACGATAGGCAACTTGAGACAAATCAGAATGACTGTTAACACTCGTAAAATACGTGTATTAACGTATGTTAATATGTGTAGATGTGTCTTAGAAGTAAAAAATTGCAGAGGCTGCTGGACTTGCGCATTAAAAAAATCATTACTTTACATCACCAGTACATCACCAAAAGTGACGCATTTAAGCACACCACGAATATTCGAATACTTGCGAATGTCTCTTGGCAATTTTTAAAAAGTACAGTCGCATATACAGTAAGGGCTTCTTTAAATCTGTAGGTAAAATTAGTATTCAGAATATAATCTTCTATTGTACGGCAATTGTACAAGAGTACGTATCCTTACGTTTTTGTGGCAAGATGTACTTGAATTTTTGCTTAAATAATATTGATTGACTACATATACACACTATCCTCGTAATACACAACTATTAAACAACGTTTATTTTAATGTGTCACGCTATTCACGATCTAGGAGCTCATATTTTCTACTTAAAATTCATAAAATATATTCTACTATTACAAACTCACAAATATAAAATGAATTACTTAACATAAAACATATCAAGAATGCTCTATACATTTGAAGTAGTAAAAATTAATGCCAAACGCGATATTCACTATGTACATTTTCATAATTATTTACGGAATACAAAATATATTTGCAAATACACCAATTAAATTATTTAATTTTAACGCATAAAACATTTTAGGCTTAGATTTAAAAGGGAAAAAAATACTAGTGAAATAAAATTATAATAAATTGTTTTTTTTTTTCGGGAATTCACTTGCGATAGTTAAACACTTATCTTAAAACATTCGTAAAATTTATTTATGCGATGTAACCGAAAAACTATTATGAGAAAGACTTGTTATCCAAAGAGAAGCTCTAAAAAATAAACTACAAAAAATTTATTTCATTGGCTAAATCATCGAAAATCTTATAAAATTCAATCGCACTTTCTCACGTATATATTCCACATATATTCCACATATATTCCACTTCTGAAATTAAAAGAAAATATATTTCAATGAACCCTATTCATACAGACACTTGATGAACCAATCGGTTACACAGATTTTCTCGTGTAAACATTTGTATCTCGATTTACTTTATTTTTCATTTTTGGCATTTATATATAATTAAAAATTAAATAATATCGTGAAACGAAACTAGACGAACAAAAAGTATATATTTGTACTAGTTTTTCCATGCAGCAATTATCAGAAAAAACTGTATTGTAGTATGTAAAATTGTAGTGTATTGTTCTACATAAGATAGAGAACCAATTAAAGTCAAGAACATTCTCATAATAATTTTTACTATGTACTTTAAGTACAATTCTTTTCAAACTCTTATTACTTAGCTGACTAATCACGAGATGCCGGGGATTAGAGTTTCATCTTATCACTCAAGAAGAAAGCATCTTGTGGATTTAAGATTTGTAGGCTTTATAATGCATGAAAGGTGTAATTATTTTACGATGTACTTCTTTAATTATTCTTGTAATAATTGTAATAATTTTTAATTTTACTTTTTTTTCTATTACGTGATTGAAAAACCTCTTTTTAATATTCTGTTCTTGCAATTTTTCAATGACACTGCTGCAGAAATATTAAAAGTGCACTGGGATTAATATCAATTTATTAAAAAATATAGCTTTTTTCAAAATCCTCTCAAATACATAATACCAATGAACATAAATATTTAATACAAATATTAATAAAATATTATCAATAAGAGAAGAAGTAATTAAAACAAGTTTTTTAATTTTTAATGTAATCCAAAGCTTATCAAGTGTGTTTAATAATACCAACATAAAAGTTTGGATCGTAAAACTTTTAATGTTTCAATGCTAACTTTTCCAAGCATCAAAAGAAAATACATTAACGGTGCAAAAACTCAAAAATCAATTTTAGTAAAAGCGTATACATCTAGCTATTGTTTTTGTATAATTTAGATAAAAAAAATCAACATTTAACAGTTTCACATGAAGGTTCGTATCAAATAACGTCAGTCCATAAAATTACACATATTTCTAATAAAATGATACTTATTTGCAATTAAATGAAATTGTAAAAATCGCAAAAATAAGAAACTCCTTTGTAGCCTGTAAAACGATAAAATTGATACGCACACATCCACACGCGCGAGCGCGCACATAATAATATACGTACTTAACATAAGTCTCTCAATCTTAAGAAATTCAATTATTGCTTAAAATTTCCGTATGCTTTAACAATTAAGGCATAGTGTATTAAATTAATTACCTCGAAAGTTTCCAATAAAATTAGTGTAAAATAAACGTTTGAATAAATTTTAATATTCACTCCTATCAGCAACTGTCAAGAATGATAATAAAAAATGGGTTAATTCAAAATGAACCTAAAAGGCCTGGAGACAGTTGAATCATAATTAACAAGTGCTAAAGTTCTAGAAGCTAGTAGATGTAGTAATTCGACTTACTCAACAATGAAGAAATGCAACAACAAATCTGTGAATTTGAAATTAAAGTTATAATTTACTAAAAAAATCAAAAAAATGTTTTTCTATTTTTACTCCAAGAAGCGTATAAATTTACTTTGAAAACAATAACCCTTAGATAACGGTAATTTTTACTACAGATAACTCATTGTAGTTTAAGATTAACGTAACGTTTTAATACGACGTTCTTTTATTATTAATAATTACAAATGTATTAAGCTCCTTAAAGGTAACTTTCTCTAAACTTTTTTTTTCACATTTGCAGTAAAAAGTTTTACACAAATTTAACGTTTCCCCGCATCAACATATACATGTAATACTCTTCAATCTTGAATCATCAGACTCAAGTTTGATAAATAGTTTGCCTAATTTAAATTAACACAAGGAATGAGTCGTTTTCGGTTCTTTTTTATTTTGGGATTCCAATAATATAAATAGAGCGGAAGAAACTATTTATGTAAAAGTAATTAGAACATCCAGTTCCGTGAAAAAAAAAATCTTATTAATCATTTCATAATAATAATATATTTATGAGAATTCCCCAGCAATCGCGGACGCACTCAAAATTAAATCTTTATGAAATATCTTTGTAAAAAACGAGTTGTACTTTAGAATACATCGAGTTGTGGTCGTGTACACTCCTGGTAGACACATGAGTGATAATTTCATCTTAAAATCGCATAACTTATTAAAAAAGAAAAGAAGAAAACAAAAAGAACAACAAATCAAAGGGGTGGAAGAACCGGAAAATCTACAAACCTCTTTTTCCCGTAGCCGACGTTGTCGAGCTCGACGTGTCTATAAGCCGCGTAAGTTGCCATAACGATCCTGCAGCTAATCCTTCCTTAAAGTCTCGATCGCTTCTCGATCGCGGAGAAAAGGAACAGAAGCTGGGGCGTCGTAATTCGTCAGTGATTCAGGGAGAGCGTCCTCGGCTCCGTGTCACACTCTCGGTCCAGTCCAATCGCGACGACCTTGGCGGGCGGTCCTGTGTCAGGAAGGTAGGGAGCCTCCTTCGAACGGGCACGCGCGCAGCGGAAATCCGGGGGAAGAACAGCTGATCTCGGGCCAGGGTCGCAGATGCACGCACTATGCAGCCCAGCTCGCAAGTGGATGTGAGGTAAACGGTTGACACAAGACCGAACGAGGAACTGGCGGCTCGCGCAGGAGCCTCCGGAATATAATGGCGCTTCTCGCTTCGCCCTTCTCCGAGCTCTCCACTGGTGGGCAGGCGCGCCAGCTTTTCTCGCTTTTCCTTCCCCTTCCGCTAGTGACGCGCGAGGTGCTGGTGGGAGTCGAGAGGAGCGCGAGCTTTCGATTTCGACGCCTCGACCGCAACTTTTTCGTTACACCGAGGGGCGCACGCGGTCTTTCTTCGTGGCCTCGGGGGTTGCGCGGGGGTTGCGCGGGGATGCGAGGAGGATTCTAGTTTGACACGAACCTGAAATCTAGATCGACTCTGCTTAAAGCTTTTCGACATTCAAATCTCCACTCCATTTTCTCACGTTCAGGGAGAAATCTTCAAGTAATTACATTCGACAAGTAAATAAACAAATCGAAGTCAATTTCTCGTTGTCATATTTAGAGTTGCATGTAAGTCACTACTACGCTATGAAAAAGGACACAATAACTTGATATTGACAATTGAAATTATACGTTATTTCGTAGGTCTGATTTCACATTTGCGCGCCCACTTATACGTATACGGTAAAAGTGCTTGAAATTTAGTAATATTGGAGGCAAAATGAAGATGAAAACTCACAAGATTGAACGTTTGCATTTTCTCGACTGGATTTTCAATTCAAAAAGTAGACGTTCTTTAATGAAAGTTATTGAAAAATGTTATTGGTAAAAGTTTGCGAATCAAAGTATCGAATACAAATTGAAGTTGAACGAATTGAAAACTAATAAAATATACAATTAAAGTGATTTACTATCAGTCGTAGAAATTTAACACCGTAATGTACATACGGTAAACCAAATTGAAATTAAAAAATTAATCCACGCTAGTTTCTGAGAAATCCATAGCATCTCGCTGATCCGAATCATCCTCGTTTCGTTTCGATTCATTTAATTAGTAACGCGTTAATTCGCTTACTCGAACTCTGTTTCTGCTGAGAGTAATTTAACGCGCATGCGCGATTGTGAATGCGTAATGACCGCTGCAGTCATCGGTTGAGATAACGTTTTCCCGCTTCTCTGACCACAAGAACTCGCGATACACATAATAACCATCGGACTTATTTGTAACATATGCGTGTCTTACTCCTCTCATCTTTACAGCAATTACATTTGTAATGGCGATAACTGTAAATTTAATTGGGATCTGCTCTTTAAGAATACGGACAGTGTTAAAAATATATCTTCAAAGTGCAACGATTAAGGTAATCACGCTGTGCGCTTCAAACTGTTCTCTCTCACTTTCTGTATTTCTCACGGTCTTTCTGCCTATTGATATACAGCATAAGTACATATATATGAATATGTATATGCACACGCTGCTACTGTCTCCCTCTGTTCTTTATAGTAGTAAGTGCATGCAGCTATAGATTTTACCATATCAGTTATAAGCGCATATGTACCTTTAAAATGACTTGAAACGGTGTTTGTAATGGTGTAGAAAATAGTATCACGCAATGATGTTAATTATCATCGACCCAGTGACTTTAAGTAATCCACGTTAAAGACGTTACGATACGCAATACAGCTTTGTACACATAAGTCTACCGAGTAATTTCTAGTTGTGGTAACGATAGCTGTATATTACAAGTATGAAAATTCAATATTTTAGTTTATTTTATTTTTGCCCCATAAGCTCTTAAATAGTGAATTTAAGATTCTCAATACAGAAATATATTGTAAAAATTACAACAAATTTTTATCAAAAATATAGAATAATGCGTCGTAACCTTATTGAAATAATTATTTATATGTTTAAAAACAACAATTTAGAAAGTAATATAATACAGATGAGTTTTTTGCATTATTAGTGGACCAAATAACTGGATGTAGTTTTGAACTTCCCAAAATAAAATATTAGCCGGTAAAGAATAATAGTTAGTGGAACTAAGCCATTAATAAGTTTCAGTGAAACATAACGTATAGAAATAAAATAGAAATTCATGAAATTGTGTCATAAAAAATTATAAGTATTTCAAAAGTTACACATTTAAAACTCAAGAAAGCTATACATGGTAATATTATAACTAAAATCGAATATGCGTCTTTCAAGTTATAAAAATTGAATTTGCTGCAAGCAACATTCTAACGATAGTAAATGCCTTAATGTCGAAGTCGCGTCACTTATTTTGATAAAAAATTATAACTGAAATAAATAAGAGCACTTTTTATCCATTTCATCAACAGAATATATCTATTAAATTTTTTATAATAATAAGGGACCTGCAATTAGAAGGTTATTTTTCAAATCTAATAAAATAAAATACGACAATTTTATATAGGCAGGAATGATACCTCTTTTTAATTGGCGTATATAAATTTGTGTGTGTAATAAGCTTTGAGTAATATTATGTTGAATAAAAATAAAAGCCAATTTCTTCTAATAATGATTAGAGTTTATGCGTATTTCAATTAATTTCAATTAATTTCAATTACTCTACGTCATTTTATTAGACACTTTTTAATGTAAGTTTATCAAAGAATGTAAATAATATGAAAAATTGCCGTATAAAAAGCTTTTGTTCGTGAAGATTACTGTTTATTATTATTATTCAGAAGAATAATTCAATATTGTTCAAAAAACTGTTATACAGGCTTGGTAAGCACATGACCATCTAGCTTTTTAATATTTAATATAAGAAATTTAGTTAATATTATAAATTACTGAGGCAATCGAATCTACGAAGATAGTTATTAAATGGTTGTTTAAACCTTGAAAGTATCACGTTTGAAAACAGCAAGATTTCTATTTTGGACACGATTAAAATGAAAGAAAAACTAGATAAACTAAGTTGTAACATACAAATTGGCTTAAAGTGTTTATCTTACGTTTACCATTAAGAATGAACATTTTAAATATCTGAATTTATATTATTTTACGATCTCTGCAAACTAATTATGCAAAAATAATAATTTTCTAATTCTAATAAACAAAAATTATTGATATTCCATTTACCAGTTTCAAACAAGCTTGTACTATTATTTCTTCTTCGACAAAAAACAAATACTTATTTATTATCCTGAGTTTAATTAAAACAAAATTAATTTCAGCATTGCAAAAAATGAAACTTATATATCACGACATATATATATATATATAAAAGAAGTACCCACGTTATTGTTTATTGTTTTAGTAATAACTTATATGAAATAAATTATTTAAAACTTATAATACGACCTTGCTTTCCGAACAAAATTGTATATTCAATTGAAAATACGAAAATCTCACCATGAACCCATAAAATTCATCAAATCTATCGATCAAAAATATAAAAGGACATTTAAATGAAATGAAAAGTTAAATCCCATAAAACAAAGTAAGTTAAATAAGACCCTGTAGATTTGATATTTAGAACTTGGAGAAATACGTATGGGTAAACGACAATCTTCTCCCTTTTTAACAGTGGTTGAAAGATTATTTTTCAAATAAAAAAATAGATTAGGTTTCGTATATTTTTTTTAAAAACTAGGTATATTGTAGTATTTTAGTAGTAGCGAGTATTTTATTCTCATTAATTGAATGACTCCTGTTAAAATAAAATTTGCTAAAAACTATTATTAATAGTTTTATTAACCATAGTATCTGCTTTCTTTTACTGAACCTTTTCTTAAGATATAAAAAAACTCTCGTAAAGCCTTTTGTATTATAAAATTCATTTTGAAATATTACATGATTTTTTGAGTAAATTATAGTTAAAATGCTATTATATGCAAGTAACTGCAACCTTTCTTTTATCAAGTATTAAAGTTAAACATTGGCTTTTAAGCTTAAGTTTGCATGTGAGAGATGTAGGCCCATTTAATAATTTACAATAAAATTAGTAACGTTTTACCATCATACGGAAAAGGTTATTGCGCAATTATTAAATTGTAGCTTTACGAAGTGCATCAGTGAATCTTAAGCAGGAGTTTCAGCACAAATATAAAATCTATCAGAAATCTTCACTACAGACATTGCATACATATCGTTTTCCTTTCTTCATTCAATGTTACTCGGATGATACACGGGTTGTGCAAAAGTATATTCAAATTGCAAAGACTTGCAGAAGGGCGCTACATCGTCGGTCTCGAATATGTATGCACAAGAACTCGCCATTATCCGAGTACGAACATGAGCACACACAACAACAGCAGGGATTCTCCCCGAGTGTCGAATTGACAGTGCCAGCACTACATAGTAAGTGAACGACGACTCGATGCCGACGACGCCGTGATGGTGCCGTTCACCTCAATCAATAGGCCGATGCCGAGGCCGAGACCGACGCCGACGCCGACGCCGACGCCACGAGAACTATTACCCGACAGAGACAGAAGCACGTTTCTGTGCAAGTTTTACAGAAATGGAGAAAGAGAGCAAGAGAGGAAGGGAGAGGAAGAGAGATGGTTAAACATGCTAGATGATCGACACATTCTTCGGCCTGCGAATGCCTGCGTGAACTCGGATCTAATCTTCTGCCTTTTTCTTATGGGTGCTCATTAACGATAGCCAAGAGAAGTATAAGACCTATGCATGAACGAGTTGTGTACATATAAGAACATAGTCTGTATAAGTATGCGCACGTATGTGTTTGCGAGAAAGACAAATTGTCGACAAAGCATACCGAAGTTACTTTTTTCGATTGTATTTTTTTTTTGTGAATACTTTGTGATAAATGTTTTGGAAATGAATGCTTCCTGGGATGGGTCGAATGAAGTTGTAGCATTATGCGAATTACATGTATTTACCGTTAACATACCGTTAATTTTACTTATTGGAATTTTATTTATCGCTTCTTTATTTAATTTTGTATGGAAGTTTTAAATTGCACCTGAATTGATAGAGTTTTAAAAGATTATGCAACAAAACTTTCAATACGAATACCATTGCGTTTTAAATCATCTTGCCAAGTTGTGAAACATATATTTCAGCACAATTCAAACAAAAATTACAAATTATCGTATGAGTAAAAAAAAGATCGACCTTATAAAGCTTACAATAAATGAATTAACTAAATTCATAACAATAAAATTAGACGGGTTCGTATAAGTTATTATCATGACACGCGAGATAAAAATTATTATCCTTCTTTTTGACGGTAACGAATAGTTTGGTCAACTATTTATTGATTGAGTGTCTAGTAGTTATTATCGGTAAGTTTTAGCATTAACTGATGCCATTTAGATAAAATTGGATACGCACTGATATTTCCTATAATATTAATTTAAAGAAAAACAAATTACATTTAAGATTTCGAAAAATAAAAACAGTACGTAAGATAACAGCAGTATGTTCAAATTTTAATTACAATTAAAATCCGTTTGAAGCTAATTAATAATATGTATACTGTATTTACTAAGCGATGTTCTACGATCGTACGACTATATCGAATGCCAAATAAAAATCCCAGAAAGCAAAATTCATATCATTTGAGAGTAATTCGAAAAATTTTTAATGGGTGTGACTTTTATTAGTAGATCGTACGGCATGTATGATACATTGATGTATTACGGAGATGTAATTGTCTTAATGAAGCAAATTCTCACATGGAAAACGAGATATGAAATTCTGACCTCGCATACCGACAATATTACAAGAGAAAGACAAAGAGCAAAGATAGAGAACGAGAAAAGAAAATATTGACGGCGAATGACGCTGCAATTTTTATATTTGTCGGAGATTCTTACTCTCACTCTGATCTATGCTACACGATGTTCGAAATTACTTTACATTTAGGTATAAGGCTTGGTGAAGTCCACGAATATGTTGTTAATTTTATATAGGAATGTTTGTTTCGTTTATTTATTGGATTATTTTATACGAAATCGTACTTTCAGAGAACTAATACGGTGTATGTTATTACGGCAGACCTGTTTATACCATTTTTATGTACTATAAACAGGATAAGCCTTTATTTTATTAAATGAACTGAAATTCGTAAAAAATAAATAGGTAAAATACCTTCTATAATCTCATGATCCAATTATCTTTACTTGTAATAGACTTTCTATATTACACCACCATATATTTCTTTTGATTTATCAGCCGTGATATACCATAAAACATATCTAAAAGTCTAAAAGTAGGTAACTTAGCGTTGAGGCATTCACAGTTGCGAAAGAAAAATATGTGACCCTCTAATTCTACAACTTCGTGCTTTAAATTCCAATGAGACTGAACTTTTATTTTGAAAAAATGAAACGAGTTTCATTTTTTCCTTCTTTTTATAATGAATACATTCTTCTTATGTATATATAAAAAGACATTTTGCTTTTATCGATGACCACTATGTGCCATTTGGTAAACTTTTTTAAATATGGCAACCCGATTTCTCATGAATTCTCTAATTATTAAAAAGTTTGTATTACCATCGTTAACTAATCAAATAAATAACAGACACAAACACCCAATAGACGCATGAAAGTTCTAAGCAGTAAAATTTAACAGAATCGCGATAGCTTCTCCACGGAAACATCGTTTGCTACAGAGAAAAGAATAAAATGTAGGTCTATCACAGTAAGTAAACGAAATCGTGCACGAGCAAAATGCAGCTAAATGAAGCTACTTACGAGTTCTCCGTTCCGATTCTTGCTTCGTGGTTCTCGCGAGACGAGAAAGAACGCCGCCAGATGATGAAGAGAATGACGCTGAAGAAGAGGTAAAGAAAAAACGAGGATGAATAACGTTCTGGCCACCGGCGGTGAAACGAGGAGTAAGAAGCCCTGAAGATCCAAGACGATGCGCGGCATCGCGTGTGCTCTTGATCTTCTTTCGTAACTTAGCGCATCGCGAGAAAATCCCCATAGTCCCCTTTTATTGCCAATGTATGGACGCATTTGTATAATGATCACTTATTAGATGACGGCCATTGAAGATGAAAATTATCGTGTCGCAGGAGCCGGTGGTTTTCTCGCCTCTATTCTGCCTTGTCGCTCGGCTCGTCTCTTTTACCTTATTTTATGGTGGTCATTTCGTGGTTCCCGTTATGCGCATCGGCAAAGTAAGGTATCGAAGCCCATCAATTGGTATGTACACGAGTTTTCTTCGATTGTCGCAACAACGTGCAATAATAATAACTGTAGACAACCTGCAAAAAGATATTTGACAGCGACACGCACAAAAGCTAGGAACGTCCAAAATAGAGAAACGTACATTCTTTTTCTTAGTTAACACGGAATTAAGTAGCTCGGAGTCCAGATGATATTGATATAAATAAATTCTCTGATCGATAAAATCAGCTGATAAAAATTTGAACAAGATAGAATGTCGCTGACTGATTACGACAGTCAAATACAAATATCTATATCAGATACAAAAGTGTAACAACTCATTTATACATCGATTGACCATCGACGTACAAGAAAATTTTTAACGTGCAATGCATGATTGAAACATAGTCTGTCAAGAGTATAATAACACGTGCTTTTCAATCAATTACTTCTACCGACTACTTCTATCGATTACCGATTACCGATCAGGAGAATGCCAAGCCAAAAAGCGACTTTAAAATTCAAGAACTACTTAACGTAGGAGAAAATTAAAAGATAAATCGATTTCTTATTTCGCGACTTTATTGCGCAATTCACCTCTACTCTCGTTCTTCCATTGCTTTCATTCGACAATTTGCACCAGAACACATTGCTTTTATTTTTACTACACGCATTGGACTTGATTACATAATAACAGCTAATTTGCAATCAATAGAAATATACAACACGGTTGTTTAGCTGGCTTCGAAAAATTTCAATACAATGGACTTTACAATAACAAATTTAAAACGTCATGAGAAAATTCCAAAAATTCTGAAACAATGCTCATCGCTGCGTTCCTTCAAAAATTATAATTACAAACGTAAACAAAAAACAATGCACTAAGATGCCCAGTGGACATCGACATGCAGCACCTCTCTCGAATCGACAATGGCTGATCGCGGTAATAAACCCCTCTGTCGAGCCTTTCGAATCGCGGTACCCTAAAAGATTTTAAGAAAAATTTCAAGAAAACGTACAAACAATACCGTCTCATTGCAGCTGTCAGGCAGATCTACGATATTCATAAAAAGGAAAGAAGAATTAGAGGAAAATTTCACGCGGGCTATAAATCCTGATTCTAATTATTGATTGTAAAGCGAAGATACGGCCAGGTGAATCTGCACGAACCGTATCTAAGGCGCAATGAGAAAAAGAGAAAGAGCGCACGCGAATTCGAATCTTGGGCGGATCGTGAGCTCGATTTTCTACTCGGGCAATTTGCCTCTTATTTCTTTGCTCGGGCGAATCGGCATTTTTCTCTTGATCGTAGGCCAGGCGATTCACGCTAAACTTCAACTGTGCATTTAAGATCGTCTTTGTTAATGCGCGCTACACCTTCTTTCTTAAAAAGTAACAGTAATTTCAACGTTTTTCATCGGATTAATGCACATAAAATGATTACAGCGAAACGTGAAGCTTCATTTATCATCGAATGAATCATGTCGAATCACCGAAGCGATATTTTAATTAGTGCTCAATCGTAGTGGTAAATCGTAAAATAAAATTATGACATTAGCCAGTTACTTTGTTAAAAACAGATTTTTTTCTGTCTTTATTTGCCTAACAACGATTGATAATGTAGGAAGTTGAGAAAATAAGTCTAAACTTCGCGTTACATTTGATATTCCGTAGTACGAATTATTTTAAGGGTAAGGGTGCCGTTGCTTAAATTAAATATTATCTCACAAAATTTGTCAATAAATTGCTTTACCTCGTAAACTTATACTTGACAACGAACGAACGAATGAGTAAATTTATGCCCAATGTAATTAAAATGACGAAACGTTGATTTTAATTTTCACAAAAACTACCAACATTCTATGCTTGTGATCGAGTAATTTCCTGATGTGTATTTGCAAATTTTGATAAGTCAATTTGTAAAACATTTTTTCACAATGGCAAAAAAGTTGCTTATATGCGGTCATTAGTAACGATATTCAATACTCACGAATGAGTTTTGAACCATTGACGAATGTCATTGAATACGTAGAATCATCTTATCTCGCCGCATAAAATAATTGTTTTCATAATGAAATATTCGGTGTACGCATACCCGTGTAAAAATAATTAATTTAAGAACGTTTGGAGAAAAAGCACGGAAAGCCAGTTAAACAGCTAATGAAGTTGAACGAGTAATGAAGCAATGGCTGTAAATTTGAATATTTTTTTCAACTACTGGTTTACGATTTCGTACCCATTTTGCCGTAATGTAGATATAATTTTAATACGTATTAAAATTATAATTTTCAATTTAATAAATTTAATTTTTTTCCACCGACAAGTTGAAAGGATTCCAACTTAGGATTAATGAGAACTCTTTTAGTTAAGACATTTTACGTAACAGTGGTTAAAACCTGGCGTTTCTCGCGGTATTTCGTTTTTCATCGAAAGCTAACTTTATCAACCAAAATCTGCACAAGACCTCGGTAGTAGGTCACTAATATTTCGGGATTACGAGTACATTACTTTTTGTATTTTATTTCAATACTCTTCAAATTAATAGAAATATTAAAATTTAATAGAAATATTAAATTTTGCTCTGTTAAACGCAATCACGAGAAGAAATATTTTATTAAATAAAATGTTTCCAATTATCTCAATATTAGCTCAATACCTATTAATTAAACCGAGTGTTAAATATAATAATAATGGATAAATTCAAATGAATTTAGCGTACCAACAGTGTTGCTATTCCAGAGTCAACGAAGTCAACAAAGTCAACGAAACCAATGAATATTCGAGCCCTTCAAATCCTTTCCATTGATCGCTAGTAAAACCCAAAGGATTGTCAATTTCCGGTTCCGCGTATGGTTCGCTTCAGTCAGGCGTAACATACGAACGGAACAAAACAACACGACCTCTTGCCGAAAGCAACTAAAGTTCACGCGAATTTTCCGAAACAAAAGTCCGCAATTCCGCTGATGGATACGTGTGAAACTCATTCGCATTATGCTTTCGTTTTTTCCGTTGCCAAATGCGTTTTGTCCAAGCACTTGATACATTCTGCTTTTTTTTCCTTTCCAGGAACGCAACGGTATTTGCGATGGAGGCTAGTGATTATGCAAGTATGATAGGCGTCGCGGCGCCGAGTGTCTCATTGCAAAGAAAGGATTACATAAATTTACGTAGTAATAGGCAAATGGGGGACTGTATTCGCTAGCCGTTTAATACACGTATTACTAACGTTAATTTTATATAGAAAATAAGTGTAGTATTTAGGCATTTGGTAAATATATTCGATTGATTATATGATTTTTTTGTTTATTCCAATGAAACTATCTTATATGTAAGGAGCGTTTCTTTCCTTCGTAAATGTATCAGTACATTAACGTATATTAAAACCTTAGAATTAAAATTCACAATTTAAAACACAATTACCCCACAAATATACGCCTCTTATTATGAATGACATTTTACTAGTGTAGCTTATGCTTTAATATTGAACATCAAGTCTCTATATCGAATCTTAAACAAGTTGGGACACATTACGCGTTGTCCTGATTGAAACGATTCTTAACACGAAGACGGATCCTTCGAGTGTACTTTCGCGAAAACTTGAAATTCAAAAGTATCCTATACACATTTATATATTACTAGTCGTGCATTTTCCAGTAGACTATATAATATATAGAAAAGAATTTAAACAGAATTTTAGCGATTAAACATAATTTTTAATACTATTACGTAAGGATCAGTCAAAGACACGTTATTAATGTTTTTGTTAAAGGCATTGATTCGTCGTGTATTTATATATAAGTTCAAAAATAACGAATACATATACTAAATATAAGTATTTTCCATATTCTTAGCTTTCAAATATACACTCGGAGAGGATTGAAAAAATACGTAAAATCTATTATTATAAAACGTAATTACGGTATCGGACTTGACGACTTAACTGTAAATACTCTATCGAAGTTGCCAAGGATAAAAGGCATAATTAACAGGTTATATATTTTAAATATATAATTATGTTATATATTTAAATATATAGTTATATATTTAAACGTATGCGATACTGTGAATACTTTCTCAATAAAAATATCTATATTTATTTTGTGGATTTCATTATATATAATTTATTTCTTACACTTATTTACAGTCTTCAAATTCAGAAGCTTTTACAATATCATCTTGTTGACGTGAATAGTTTTATGTAAAAAAAATTTAATTCGATTTAATATAATAATCTATTTTACTATTGCGCAAATTTATAAATAATAAATTTATGCCAATAAAATATCTATATTTCTTAAATATCAGTGCATACTAAAATATTATTCAATAATTAAAATATTTATAAAACGACTTTAATGTAAGCTTATTACAAAAATCAAGGATACTCTGAAACATTAGATTTTTCATTTAAACAAAACAGATATAGTTTACATAATTTATTTTAAATATGGCAGTTTCAAGTTTGCGCAAAGGGTTATTTATAAGTATTTATAAAAAAATTCTCCATATTGGAGGTTTCATTGAAGTCTATTTCTTACTAACGCCCATAAATTTAAAACCGAATATCCGTTAATTTATAGCTGATAGTATCGATGTTACAGTTACAATTTTACATAAAATAAGTACTGCGGTTGATACAAAATAACCACCTTTATGCAGGTAACAATTCGATCCACATTCAACGTGACAAATTTTAAAATATATCTGTATTAAATTTATAAAAAGTTACCAATGCAATTTCAATTTATTCGTTAATTTAATCATTAACATTTAACAATCGTTATAGAAACGATTAACTATGAGAACTAGTGATTTTTAAGCGGTTTAATTGAAATTCTGTCATTTAATTGTATAAAATTTATAAATAGGTAATGCTGAAAACAATATTTCAATTGTCAAAGAAAACAATATTCTATTGTCTAAAAGCTTAAATTTATATTTTCTCCGCGTAATTTTACTTTTTACAATATTTTTATTAACGAACACGTTCTATTAAAGGGTTTCAGGTATCTGCATAAATGCACTCACGTCTTGTACAGGTTTGTCTTGATAATCAAGTAAAAATACAATCTTACTCCATTCTCGACAACTAAATGCACTGAATATTAAACACATAATATTTCTGAACAATTTTCGATACATATATATAAACAGTCGATACGTCAGTGTCATTTTATCTAAGTAAAGGAACAGCCGATAGATGCAAATGGCTGATGATCTTGACCGATAAACTAAATCTCTCTCCCTCCCTCTCCATGTCTTTTCATTTCTCCATTTCTCCAGTTCCACGACTCATTGTTATGTGGCACGCGTAACGGTGGCTATTGCGTACGAATCTAAGAACTTTTACCGGGAAATATCTTAATAATTACAATAGCGCAAATCACTGGTCAAAGTACGAAAAAACAAACTTTCGAGAATATTTTCGAGTAGGAGGGAAGTGAAACGACAAAGATAAATTCGATTACAGTTATGAATACGCAGTCAATGATGCAGCAAATTAGGAGGACAGATTTGAATTTTACAAAGCCATAACTTACCAGCGCATTCTTATCAAGATCCGAATAAAATATCTAGGTGCACATTCCTACTTATATAATTTATTTTTCTTAAGATTTTAATTACTTATGTATAAGATAATTGTTTCAAATATTTATTTCACAGTTTGAATTATCTTTCTTTTACTTGAAGCTTAATCAAATATTGTTATTTAATACAATTAGATTCACATTATCTAAATACTGACTTATTATATCGGTTTTTTATTATTATTAAAAAAACTGTTTCAATTTACAACAAAATCTTTAGTGCCGAATGTAACAGTATTATGATTTGTTTGTTAAATGCATTTTTTCAAAGTAAAGGAATTCTGTTGATAATTTAGTTGTTAAAAACAACGACCTTTATTGCAACTAGCAAAAGAATAAAAAAAATAGTTGGTAAAATTATCAAGAAAAACCATGGAAAGGAACAGGCCAGTGTGAAGAAGAGGGTGAGGGTGAGAGAAAGAGGGGAAAAAAGGATAAGAGGAAATAAATAAGGAAGACGTAGCTTAAGTGAGAACAGCAAAAAGAAAAAGAAATGCATGAAACTAAAATACTACGTGCTAACTTAGTATAACCTGCCTACGGGTATTTCTGCAATGTAATTGAATTTATTTTTCCTTTTCTTCTTATTTTTCTTTGCCTTCTACAATTTTTCTCTACTATTTTTTTCTTTCTCGTTCGAAAAAAAGTGATTTTATAATCGCAAGTATTACAGGTATGTTTCTTGTCGTGCGTTCGATGATTCTTTTTGTCGATGTACCTTTCTCTCTCTCTCTCTCTCTCTCTCTCTCTCTCTCTCTGAAAAAGGCATGAATACATATCTACAACATATAGCTCATGTAGATTTAAAGCCGATTGGAAATAATTAAAATTATTATTGTCGAAATATTTGCAAAAATATTCCAAAGCAAAAAAAATCGATACTTGTTCACGAGGGTCAAGATATACGTATTGGAGAGTGCAGTGGGTCTTATATTACTCTCTCACGTTCCTTCCACACTCTTCTTCATACAAAAGGATCGTAGGACACAGTTTATCATCGATATCATAAATTACGTAGGAGAAGCGATATCACAAGGAAACCTTTCCAAAAAAGCCATTTTTGTTCGTAAGATCAATTGAAACAAAGCCAATGTACCGGTCCTTGCATTTGAAATAAAATAAATTTTAAAGATACATTATTATTTGTGATCATTTATTAATATTTGAGCACCATTTGACAAGAATTATAATTATTTGGGCGTTCTAGAATTTCAAAATATAATTTTCCTCGACTGCTACTCGTGCGCTACTCCCGTTTCTTTCGTAAAAATCGTACGTTGTGTACTATTATTTCGTTCTTTAAATGCACCCTCCTGCCTGTCTTCTTATACATATATAATAACAAAAGCGTAAGTAAAGCCACCGGTTTTACATAATAGAGTCTAACAGAATTAAAACTTGCTCAATTATTGATGAAAAAGGATTTTTGTATTATACGATACGATCAAACAAGACATTTCTCAATATTGATAACTTACATTACAATTGGTATAATATTAATTTTACCATAATGAATAATAAAAAAAAGTTATTACATCAAAAGTTTTTAAATAATTTTTTTCCCACTATGACAAAAAATAAGCAATCGCAATTAATTGTTAATTACTAAACGTAAAAGCTTGACACCGACGATCTCTGGCTAAATAATACTACATTCACTAAAATTAGCTATTCCAAAAAAGTCAACGACGGTAACAGTATAAACACTATAATGAGACGATAATTTCAACGCTAACAATCTCTCATTATAGTCTTCCAAGTCCTACTAGTGTTCTAAAAATTTTTCGAACAGTTTGCTTTTTATGGTTCTCGATGTATACAAGACATATTCAGGTTAAACTTCAATTTCTTCTTTGTACGTCACGGTACATATATCAAGTCTGTAATTTAACAAATTTCACTATGAGTTAATTACAAACTGAAAACAAATACATTAATTAAACGTTTTACTCGACCTTTCAGTCATTCCGCTAATAATTTTTGGATTGCACATTACATTAATAACGAAGAAGTTTTATTCAATTTATTCCGATGAGCTTGCTAAAATGAAAAAGGTTTAGATTCACCACATACAAAATGAAAAATTTGGCGACTGTAGCATAAAATATGCAATTGATACGTTTGTTATCCATATGGCATAAATCGAAGATTATATTTGTATAACTCGCTTGAAAAAACAGCGATAGAAATCTTTTGAAAAATGCCATCTAATCTATCTTTCCGATAAACATTTATGTAACTTTCTCAAGTTCGCTATTTAAGATGCACGGGGGGAAAAAATTAAGCACGAAAACGGGTTTCAAAGCGGGTCTTATTCGCGCAAAAGAGCCGACGTGTGTATGTGGAAAGGAGAGTGTACGCGAGCTATAGAAAAAATCAATCGATTGATGTCGATCCATCTCTTCAACGAGGGAAATCGATCTCTCTCTCTCTCTCTCTCCCTCTCTCTCTCTTCTATCGGTCTCAATCAAAAAACCGCAAAAGGACGCACTAGACACTCACTTTCCTTCCGCGATCGCGCGCTTCCTTTCGATGCCGGGTTGCCATGTAACATGATCTTGGCACCCGTTTACGATGCGACGCGTTTCGCGTAGCTATGTTTGCGAAAAAAAGTGAAAGACTAAAAATTAGAACTTTAATTGACGTCCTCTAACCTTTGCTCCCACCCCACCTCATCCCGCCATCGTCGACGCGCTTTTCGTTTCCTTTGTCTCGGCCAAAGTTTTCTCAATGTTCGCAAATACAGGATGATGCTTTCCAACGATATTCTATAAATTTTGAATTGTTAAGAAATTTTCAATTAAGAGTCCCGTTGCTTATTTAAGAAGAATTTTTAATATTCGTTAACAAAATTTCTGTTAAACTCAAATTATATATATTAGCTGCTTTGATAGCATAATAAAGGATTTCATTGTAAAAGTAAGTTCGGATTATAAACTGTTTTTCAATGTTTTGAGTACATATGTGCAGTAAAACAAACGCCCACGCAGCATTGAAAAAATGTTGCAAAAAATTAAGACATTTTGTCAATAAAATCTCTCTTTGGATGATGATTCATTCGCTCACTTAAAAAAACAACATTTAATTAGGCTCACAAGTTCTATAGATCCGATACATAATTCCATCATAGCGTAATCTAATGTAATCGGTAAAAATATAAAGATAAGTCAGGCTAAGTTTTTATTGTAAAAAAAAAAAAAAAAAAAAAAACAGAAAAAAAGAAAAGAAAAGAAAAAGAAAACGAATAAAACCATACCGTATAAGAAAACTATAAGCTTATAAAATACACAAAAAGATATAATAATATGCTTAATGTAGAGAAAAACAGGACTGAAATATCTCGCGCACTCGCTTCTTCCTCATCTCTATCTTCGCGTTTACTTTGCTTGTTTTCTTTCTGCAATCGCACCGCGTCGGGCCATTAGGGCTTTTCATCTTGGAGGCGTTCGCTTGCGCGTGGTAAATATCGAATTTCAATTTTTTTGCTGCGCGTACGATGGAGGTAATGAGAGGCGGGGGTGTGTGGAGATGATTGTTCTTTCATTCGCTTGACAGCAGGATATTTTAAATGCATATTTTTAGGAGAAGAGCGAACGAGCCCATTTTTCATGATGGACCAAGTCGATTCAACACCTTCGTAGAGGTGTATTTTGTCGTATTGTACAGGCTTGGGATACTCCTCGAATAATTAACATTGTGCGATAGCGTAAGGTAATAAATGGTTATTCTTGAATCTTCGTTTTATAATTAGCGAGCTTGAATGGAATTTCACAATTTTAGTATTTGATTAATCGTTTGTTATTTTATAAAGTGGTGGTGAGCTCAAAACTTTTCAAGATTGCTAAAAACCAATATTAAAGTAGATTAGCTGCCACTTAAACTTACTCCAAATATCCTCTGAAATATTCATTTCAATAATTCAAAGTTGTTCGGAAGAGCAGAAATTAACGCGATTCTTGCAAACTGAAGTATACGGCACAAATAAATACACGTTGATAGCTATTCGGTTAAATAAAATTCGCTTTGCATATCCAGGCAATTGTTCACTGAATGAAGGGATAACTTACTAAATAACAGAGATCCACGAATGTGATGAAAAAACTATTTGATTTATTAGCTGCCTGATCTAATGGCGGAAAGCATCTTGTTGCGAATCTAAGAAAAGAGATTTCTCTCAATCATATAGAGATATCGACGAATCGTTGTGAAAAGAAAAGAAATTTAGAAGATGGAAAAAAGGTGATTATCTCAAATGCTAGAGAAATACAGAGCGCTGAGCGCATCAAATCGCTGCCTGCAACAGGGAATCGTCGGAGAAAGTTATTAAGAGGTACCTTGCGAAAAATGCAATACCCCTAAGTTAAGCTAACCTTGTCAAACGGTAAATCAAGCTCGAAATGAAGTGCTAAAATAATAAAAGGAATAAAATAAATTGACCCTAAACGTCGGTAAGACAAAGACGTTGGTTATAGGATGTTGATGAAACTTTGTGTATCGGTAAATTACAATCACGCGAAATAGTAAAATCGTGTTGTATTCTATTTGATGCATCGATCTCTTTAAAGGTCAATCAATAGGTTTCTAGCTCTTGACTTTGCGATACAAGCATCGATCCTCTTTTTGAAATACATATCAACAAACGCACGAAATTATAAAAATATTCGATGTACCTGCAAGATGCATGACTTTAATACTCCAGAGAAAATTAAGAATAGCAATGGATAGAGCATCGTGTAGGGGGGACGAGCAGGGCCTCGAATCAAACACACATTACAGTTAATTTTAGATAATATACGATAGATGCGTTTGATATCATCGGAATTGTATTTCTGGATATAATTGTTTAATGCGAGAAAAACTTGTATGATAACTTTACTATTGCACGACTAGAGATTTTAATGAAAATCGCGAGAATTGTACTTATGCAATGACAATGCAATCTCCTCGAGTGGTACATGCACCTTATAAAATCATATTTTAAATTGTATATTTGTTATAATGTCATTATATTTATTTCATGGAAGAAAAAGTAATACGGTATAATAATAATAATAATAATAATAATAATAATAATAATAATAATTCAAATCAATTAGTAAGCTTTGTTAGGCTGTTCCTATAAAATGACTTATAAAATGGAAGCGGACCGATTACAGCGGCAACTTATGTTTTTATTTCAATTTTATTCTAGTTGTTAATGATATGCGAGAATTTCATCGCTTTGAACCGCATCGATTTTCACGTCACTTATCAAGAAAAATAACATTTTACGGCGACATGTTTAGCCGAAATCCGCAACTTTACTTCTAGTCAAATATCGTAATTTTATTATTTGAATTAATTTTACCGCGCTAGGTAATACAGGAAGGAAATCAGACAATGACAGACATTCTATCACATTCCACTGTACGTTACATATAAAAAGCATCGACATCGTTTAAAGAGATTGAATTGTGTCTCGTTCTTCGAGCGATACTCCCACAAAGTGAAAAGAACAAAAATGGAATTGCTGCTAAGCGAGCGGCTCCTTTAGAAAATAGATGCCGTAACGAGAAATATCTCGCGTCGTTCCTAAGTAAAGCCTCGAGATGTCAAAAATGTGTTCTTGCGATATTAAATTCCGAGGAGTCTTTGCAGGCAATGACTCGCAAACACGTAGACGGATAGAAAGAGAAGAACAATGGAGGAATCGCCGAGCTACGCAACAACTTCCGCCAACTTAATAATAATATTCGCGCGAATCACACGTTTCATAAATCGCGAAACGAATGCATATGAGGAACGGCATGATTCTCTCATGAGCCATCCTTCCCATAGCCAAGACATGACAATAACACGTACGCGTAATCGCTTTGAGCCTGACATTCTCTCGTTTTACGGGTTCGGCGCTCGCCATTTACACGAATCGTATGTATAAAGCAACGTTTATATTGAAATAATTGAAATCAAATTTCAAACCACGTGAACTATTTAATGATCGTAATGATTTGTAGACACTAATCGAATGTAAATTGCCACTTAGGGAAAATCTGTAACGAGAAAAGAAAGTATGGGAATCTGATGCGATGCATTATCTGTTGAACTCTGATTTAATAGTTGAGTCACAGGGTTAATTTCATTGAAATGCTACATATTTCCTTAGTGATAGTGCTTCTTCGAGTAATTACGAAAAATATCACGATTGTATAGAACTACGGCAAATTCCGAAATAAATGAAAGAGGAGAAACTTTGTAACATTTATTACTGTACGATGTATATCAGGTGAAAAACGTACTTGAATTATGGAGCATAGAGGTAATCGTCATTATAAAATCGTATTTCTGGATGACTGTTTAAAATTACATGACCTGAAAAAGTAATTTCTCCAAGATTAATTATTAACTTTTAAAATATGTACGCAAGTATAATTAGACGAAACATTATCTTTCATTTCTAGTCGTGCATTGAAAGTAGTCTTTAATTACTCTGCTACAAGCAAATATCTATTACACCTATAATACAGAATTTAGATCATCAATAAGTTATAGCTTAACACTTATAATATTCCACCCGTTTTTACTCTCTTATAAACATTAACCGTTCGGATGAATTACAAGTATATTATAAATAAAGCAAGTAAGAAAAAAAATCAAAATTGAACAAATGCAGCTTTATGCTTCTTATGTATTTTTTTGAGTCATTTAAACTAACAAAAAGCTAAGAATCTTGGTCACAAACTAATCCGATAATTAAAGTAGACTCGTCAACCTAGAAGAATTAGCCTATTATTAACCTACAAATGCAATACACTCAAGTACCATGACTAAAAATAAGCATCAATAGCAGTCTTGTTAACAATTAAGTTGAAAGATGAAAAAGGGCAAAGAGGGGCACACCTTTAGCAATTAAATTATCCTCATGATGTAGGAAAGCCTTGATAGCGTTCGTAATTTAAACATCATAATATAATATTCGTTGTCGATGAGCTTCGCGTATAAATAACGCGTAGTCGTGCGTTTTGGTCAAACAAGAGATATTATACATCTTGTGTATAGCAAATGGGCGTTGATGCTAGAGAGACAGAGAGACACAGAGAGAGAGAGAGAGAGAGAGAGAGAGAGAGAGATGGAGATGGTAGGAAAATCCAAAGGAAGTGAGACAAAACACCGATTATATTACAAATAATAGTATAAGGAGCGTAACTGGCATTTTCCACAATAGTCCGGCCTCCATATTTCTTCTTCCGGTTATGAACAACGAAGGCACGATTGTACTATTTTTAATATTTAACGGATGATTTGCCATCGAGACTCCACCCTTCGGGATATATTAGTATTATTATATTACTGTTGTCTACCAGGCTGCGCATCTGATACAAAATACATCTTTGAGTTGTCAGTGTTGCTAGCATACAGTCGCATAATCAAATATATTAAAAACGAAAAATATTTATACACTTTTAATAACTGGAATGTCACGGTAGATAAAGTCTTCTATATAAGTGCGTCCAAGAATTGTATTTGCAATTTTAGTATTTTTCTAGTCGTGAAATAAGTGTTTGAATATAACGAATCCTCGTTAAAATATTTTATTTAAAATAAACATCTAATTATTTGATTGCGTTATTTTCTTAGAAGTAATCCATTTATGAGAAAGCAGTATAAGGTACTTTTATATATTTGCTAAACATTCTTCAACGAGTGAAAATTTATATTAAAATAATATTTCTTCATTTACTTTAGTAATGAAATTTACGGTCTCACGCCTGCACACTTGTTAATTAAAACATAACAAAAACCAAAACTGTCAATTGCATTAAGTTGCATTTAAAGGATAAAAGAAAAGCCCTTTATAGTAGTACAAAATCATAAGCGCAGTTAACCAAGCTTATATTCTGCAAGATATTTAAAAAAGATTTTTAAGATATTACGGTTATCTTTTTTCCGAGATTGAAATGTACTTTCAATTGTATATATTACGTATGTCGAAAGAAGCTTTCAGCTTAATTGTATAAATGGTAATACATATCATATTTATTAAATTTAAAAATAACTGCCTAGTACTCATTTAGTACCTCGTTAACGCTCTTTCGAGTTTCAACGAGTGATAAATCATTTATTTACAAGTTACAAGTGAGATACTCGTTAAATAAGTCTTTCATTGTTTCAGAGTCAATTGTTACACAATATGGAAGGCGTTGCGTGTAAAATGTTTAACTAATTTTTAAACATCGACCAATAGTACTGAATATTAGTTATCACTCAAATATAATCGTAGATAAATAACATGTAGAAATGTTACTTATAAAACTGTCTCACCTTTGGCACATTTAAAGACTTTTTTTTATTTCGGACTACTAATCGGAGACAGTTCAGTTAGACCGACTGTTTACTTAATGTTACATTAAAGTTCTTTCGGATCTTTACTTACAAAAGGCCATTCAATATGTAAATTGTACTTAGTTATTAACGCAGAACTCACCTGAAACAAAAACAAAATAAATTGGTTAAATACATGTATTTGATATTTTGTAAGAATTTATTATGGTAGGATATAGATCTTTAAAGGTACAGTAAAAGTTTAAGTACATCACCACTGACAATTTTATGCGCATCGAAATTTCTTTAAAGTGTTTTTTAAGTTTATGAAAATAAACGAAAAAATGAAAAAATTCCACGTATTCAGTTTTTCAAACGAAATGCAACAGGTCACAGGTAGAGGTAGAGGGAAGCTCATAAAATTGGCCGAGTGTCGTAACAAAAAAGCACGATGCCGGAAGACATTGTAAAAGATCTATAATTCTTTGATGTTACAGATTATAAAGTTACTCTGTTGGGCTGCTTACACGTGAAAGAGTCAAACAAATCTCGATGGGAGAGCACGTTTTAAGCTCGCAGGGTCACAGGTATTGACATATTAGAAGGAATTTCTACGTACAAGTTCATTCGAATTTTTGATTAAACTGTTTGAAAATATGAATATGAAAAAATACATATAAGCTGCAAATTGTAAAATATTCTACTCGGTTGATTACGCGCAATAAATTATTATTATTCACAATTATTGTTGAAAAATAGAAGGAATATGCTGCGCCAAAGAAACGAAAATTTTTCACGCTCGCACACACACGCACACATTATACAAAAGTATCCGCCTACAGTTGCCGCTGGCGATAGCCTTTCCTTGCGCGAATTGATTTTTTTCCTACACGAGATCAGAATGTTTGTCATTCGGACACCTAAACACAAGAGTAATATCAAATCCTTCCGTTACTTACATTTGCTATTGTCAGTCTTTTTAATAAAAACTTTCTTATCCGTTAAAATTAATAATATACACGCGCGCGATATCAACTTTCCATATTTCTAAAATCTATTAATGCAAAAAAGTGTAACCACTTTCAATATCTTATTCATGATTGTAAATTGTGTATGATTCAATTTTCGTAAAAGTGCTATTGCTTGTTTCCATTTCAGAATATTTAATTGGATTTTAAGAACGTGATTCAAGCCGATAATATCACCTAGTTAAATTGGAAATAAATAAAATCAAAGGGAAAAATATATGCATTCATTTACATGATTTATAAGCCACAATTGTCTTCAATACCGCATTCTAACATTAAATACTGGTAATTCCTTTTTGTCAATTATTCGGTTATCAGGGTTGAGATATCTTACAAGATAACCACCGATTTCCAGATTACCAACATTTATCATCGAATCTTTTTTCAAAATATATGTGAGATACTGACTCCGCCAGAGAAAAAGCCTATCGCCAATACCTGACACCGCCACCAACGTAAGTCATTGCAATGCAACACTTTCACAAATTATCAATTCGCAAGACGCACGCGTTGCGCCGAGACAGTGGATAACTTGGAATCTCGGCAGTAGCAAAGAGATGCGAGAAAATCGGTATCTTGAGCGCTCCAATAGCCGGGGTGGAAGTTTTTTCGTATCCGACACAGAGCAGCCGATCTTGAATAATTAATTTACCAAGCTCTATTTACGATACGCGCAGTCATGATCCGTACACCACCGCGACCACCGCAATCGTCAGCGTGGCGCGTTCCGGGTGAACGGCACTTTATTTTGACAGCTTAAAACAGATGTTGCCGACGTCTCCCTTCCATCCACGAACTTCTTGGCGCTCCAATGGGTTTCACCTCGATTAGCAGCGCCAATCGCCTAGACTTCATTTTCTTGAAACTTTCACGGGCTCGCATTTATATACGCGATATACTATCTCTACCCCTATCTCTGTTTCATTCTTTTTCTTTTTTTCTCTGCTCTTTGACAATCAAGATTCGATTAAGAAACTGCAAAAAGGAGAGAGAGACAGAGAGAGAGAGAGAGAGAGAGAGACGCATTGAAATATACCGTTAACTTAATTTCAGGCACATCGGCGTTCATAGCCACGTGTGCGAGTTGCGGTCTTGCCCGATTCGTCCTGACTGTAAAAAAAAATCCCTTTCCAGAATCTCTCTCAATCTTTATCTTACTTAGAATTTCTCGCATTGTTCAGTTTCTTTTCATTCGGTCGCGTTTCACATAAATCACCGTAGGAATTCGAAACACTTCTTTCATATACCTTCTTCCACTTATTTGCAATGACATTGAATCTATCACGCGGATTTGTAAATTTTCTAAATTTTTCTTTTCTTCAAAAGAGTAACACTTTATGCCTTATGGTAATATCTTCAATACTCCTTAAACTAGTTAAAAAAAACTCGCATAAATATCTTCTAAAAGCTAATTGCAGGCAGTCTTGTAGAGCTACGACTAATTTTATTAATTTTCATGTGATAGAAAATTAAATTTTCACTTACAAGTATGATTCTTTTATTATAAAGTTATGAAAACGTTGTTGTGCTTTAATCTGTATTTCCTTATACTTAACATGACCTTTATTATTCTTATTACATTTTAAGCATCAATAATTCAAGTTAAATTTAGATTTCTCAAGGCTTCAAAAATCGAATATTGTATCACATTCGATACGTAATAACATCAAGACACGCTTAATAATTTACTCGTGAATTTATTATAGTATCGTAGTTATATTAATTATTGTAAAAGTAACGAGGAAAATGATTTAATTATATGCATAATAATTATATACGCAAACTGTCAAATAAAATTCTCACTTCGGCTAATTTTTTCATGCGCATGTATTCGAACATCAATGATTCTTGTTTAAAGTTTTCTCTTGCACTCACGAATAATAACCCGTTTGACTGCCTCCACAATTTTCTTACATTCCCGATAGAGTAAAACGATATCAATACTTCTTTAGAATTACTCTGAACTTCTCCTTTTAAAAAAATATTAAAAAAGAAAGAAAGAAAGAAAATTCATCTTGAATCTCTACGTTTGTGCTCCCTTTCAACGACATGATCCCATCTCCTGTAATTTTGCTCGTCGTGGCAAAAACATAATTCACGCTATAATTAAGAAAAAAGACATACATCCCTTCACTTCCCCTTTATGCATAGGATGGAAACAATTTCACGACAATTTTTCGTTAGCAGAATCCTAATCATGTGTTGCACCTTTTTCATTCTATGTATTTCTTATTGTTCATTATTACTAAAAAGATGAACACGCAATAAAGTCGTTTTATATTGTCAGTTTTCAACGTGCTTGTTATACTTAATATCCTGTAAAGATAAAGCAAAAGTTGACACCTATTCTATACAGCCGATGCCCTGCCTTAGTTGATCATTAAAAAATTTAGCTATTGCGCGGAAATAATTGGTTAAACATTGGTTTAAAAGCGGGGGTTGAAGTATCGATATTTCGGGATAAAAGTATTTACATTAAAAATACAAATAAAAACAGAAAGCCATTCAATATTCGTCTTAATGCTTACAACCCACCCAAGTCTTAACATATTTGGTATGAATTGACATTTTTCGGTAATTTATTACCGATTGAAAACGCAATCATAAAAAAAGGATAAATAGTAAACATTTTAATCTACACAACCAGAAAAAAATTTTTGCTTTTACAAAATAAATATCTAACTATTAATAAGTATTAGATTTAATGACGCTGTACATAGTTATTTTCTCAGTTTTTTATTTATTAGAAAATATTAAAACGTAAACTTGGGAAAGAATAGTTTTGATTAAAATATATATTGTACTTATACTGCTGTGAAATAATAATTTACTTTATAATAAAAATTTCTTTTAGTCGATAGAGCTGAGAATTTTCGCGGACGATGTAGCCATTGTAATTTGTAATTTGCATTTTTTTTATTGCGGCGACTAATCGCTTTCGAAATAATAACTTTATGTCTAATAATTTCTTTGCTTTTAATCAGGTCTCAATTTCCTCATTTATTAGTAGCGCTTAAAAGTTTATGGATAGAATTTCATTTTTTATCGACATGCACTGACTTTGGTGAGTGAGGTCAAACAGACAGATAATCGTAACGATCAATGAGCATTAAAATCGAACGACTGTTGGATAGAATAACTTCTACTTCCTAAGCGCCGATTAATGACACTTTTAGATTTATTAATGACCAATTTTAGACAAAGCAAAAGTTATACTTGCTTCATTACTTTTATACTTACTTCATTAATTATATATTTAATTTTAGGATAATTTTTAGACATACAAATGATATAGTCAAAGATGTGTTCTAATATTTTGTAAAGATACTCTTATCTAAACTTTTAATAATACGATTTACTTTCATACGTTTCTCGTTGATTACTACAGAATAGTCGGCTTTTAGCATTAAAATAATGATTAGCATAACGGCATAATTTACCTAATAAATTTAGTCACAAGTGTACGTGTAATGCCTGCATTACGTACATTTTCGCATTCGATGTCACCGGCACTTCCAATTACTTTAAATGCATTCTCCCTCTCCGCCTTTCCCCAGCAATTTCCACCCTATCTGCCCCTACATCCGTCTATAATATACTTTTTACAATAATTCTTTATAAAATATGGGAATAAATGGATTCCTTATCATAAAATAAGCATTAAGACGTGCAAAAGGGAAATAGACGTCGGTGAAACTCACGTAGGGTCTTACTCCCATGTAAATAACTTGCAGTAGCCTAGGCATGGAAAAAAAATACAAAATCTTCTCACAGAAAAACTTCTGTCGCTGTTACGTATATAATTCTCCAACTGAAGAACCTCTCGCTGTCTTTTTTACAGTGGTAACACGCATATACACAGGAGACTCAGACGCGGAAGTAGGTGTTGCATCTCTTCTCATCGTCGGTGCAGCGGTAAGGGCTAGTGCGCTCGAGATTATGCGTCTAGGTAATTGCGCCTGTGCTCCCGCTCATCGCGAGGAAAGGAGAGAAAATACGCGCGTGTGTGAGCGAAGGAATAGTCTAGTCGTTGATTCCTTCGAATGTTCACTTCGAGGTAAAGGATCGTCGCGTTACGCGAGTACGTGTATCGAGAGGTTAATGCCGTCGCCTCCATCGTTGCCGCTGACACCGCACGAAGAAACTTCCATAAGAATGTCTCTCGCTTGATTCCAGTATGGCTACTACTGCCAGTACATTCGTATTTTTTATTTGCATGACCTTTTCCAATAGAGCGCGGCTAGATTGTTTTTTCTATTTAAAAAATTTAATATTTATAAAAACGATAGATCTTACATGTATTATTTATTATTTACTCTCACGATTTCGAAAGTAAACTTAGGTAAAATAAGCGTATTTTAATTACCTTTTCCACGTCAATTTTTATATTTAAAGAAAAATTAAGTACCGGCATACTGAATTGTAGAGTAAGCCAGTCCAAATAACAATTTAACTTCTTATAAATAATAATTGTTAAGCAATATCAACGATAAAGATTCATGTGACGTAATAATATATTAAGGATTCATGTAGTGTACGACGTTTAAAGCTCGTGCTTTGTACTTTATTTAAAATGTAATATTTGTTATGCGTCAAATTCGTTTACGCGCATTATTTTATGATTATTGCACTTCATTTATAAACCAATAATTCATCAGTTTTACCACGTACTAAATAATTGAAAATTTTTCAAAAGAAATCATCATTTTACGTTTGAATTTTACAATTGCTAAAGTCATCAATTTTATTCGCGGATTGCTAAAAGAAAAATAAATACTTTTCTCTTTTGTTATAATTGAAACATTACTTAAATGCCGTTTTTATAGAACAGCGCCAAAGAATAGAGAACGTAAGAAAAGAAGAACATGATTAATTTCCTTATTGTCTTTCGGTTTAATTTAACATAACGTTACTTGAAAGGGTCCATTAAAGTGTTACGAAAAATAATTGGAGACTATCTATTTTCTAATAACTTAGTGAAAGTAAATGTTAAACATGCCTACTAAATTATACATACGAAATTAGAATCTTACAAGATTATAACACCAATTTGTTATTATTTCACATAGAATTATCTTCAATTTAATCGTATATTTAATCGTTGTTAAAAAAACGATTGTGAAACTAATGTTGTTATAAGCATGATATTAACAGCAATGGCGAATCTCTTCGATTTTAACTACAATGTTTTAACATCAATTTTAACGATTTAATTAGTGCATCAGCTTTGATTTGACCATGTTGCTTTCCTATATATGTATAATATTACATTCACAGACGCACAATAATAAACGCCATTACAATTTTGTATAATTGCGGTTTTAGTTTTATTTCTGTACACCAGCAGCACATTATTATATTATTACAATTTCCTAAGATTACCTCGAAAAAAATTCAATTTTAATAGGTGTAGTGTAATAGTAAGATAAAATGTATTAAAAATTGTTTTCTTGTTAATTGAGTTATTTGATGATTTGAAACAAATTTATAAAGATTAAAAAGGAAATTTCTTTTGTACAACTTAATACTTAATTACCACAGCGTAGGTACTCGTGTAATTTACTATTAATGACAGCAAGAGATTCTGAAATACTGTTCAGTTGTGCAAATTTCTCTTCTTTTTCTGAATGTCTTCCTATTCGAAAAAGTATCACTCGTTGACTGCCGTACTATAAGAAACTAAAACATTATACAACTTTGTTCAGCTGTTTGTCCAGTGAATATACAATAGCATGTGTCACTTCTATATTAGCCAATTTGGGGAATGAATTTTATTGATTAGATATTAGAAGATAAGGGAGGAGGAATTGAGTTCATACGAATGTGATCGAAAGTGATGTGCCGGATGCAGTATAAAAATCGGTCTCGCTCACCTGGTTCGTAACGACAGGAAACACAATAATTGTACCCGTTAACGGGTGGATGTGAGGGGAAGGGAGGGAGAGAGAGAGAGAGAGAGAGAGAGAGAGAGATTTGAGCATTGACTTAGCGAGAGAGTAATCTTCTTCGAGTTTAATCGAGCGCAATGAGACAGAACTCCAACGAAGAACAAATCGTCAGATTCCAAGTATACGTAGATATATAATAATGGTCGAACAGATTTGCGGTTAAATTTTTAGAATATCGTTTTAGCTTTTTTTCGAAGATATTTAAAATAAATAAAAAAAAAAATAAAAAATTAAGTACCAATCTTTTAACGTACATGTTAAAATTTTCTTTATAATTTATAATTTTGACAATTTGTATATAAAAAATTTTCTTGCACAACTATCACGTAATACGGATAATCTTTTCAGTGAAAATGTGTACGTATTTTTATTAAAAATGAAGTAAAATTAAGATTCTTTTAATTAAAAAACAATTTCATGCGAAGATAAAACAAGTCAATTTCAAGACTTGATCAGAATCTCTAATGTAACGGTATTAATAATAGAAAAAAATATTTTATAATTGAAAAAATTTTCAATCTTTTTTCAATCACATTAAACATTTATTTGTAATTAAAGTAGATGAGGGTAATTTAACAGAAATTTATCACAATATCACAATATAAATATAACAAATCAAAACTTTTTAATTAAGAATTTCTCTTTTAAAGGTTTCATTGTAAAGTTGTACATTAAAAGCACGTACTGTAGGCAATTAGCGAGAGCTATTCAACTTACAACTTATTTGTTTCTTCTTAATTTTCTTTTATTGGTCTTGGAACATGTTCAGAACCAACATCATAATATTAATGTGTGTTTTTCTACATAGATACTAGCTAATTATGCAGAGTAACAATGTAAGTTTTTTTCACGTAGGTAATAGTTGATTATACAAAATTCAAGTGCAAGTCATCAATTCTTCTTTCGTGCGACGAATCGTCTCCAAGTCGATTACACACGTCGATTTAGAATTTCGTGCACAATCTGATAATACAGTAGAAATTTCAAAACGTATAGCTCTTTAAATATTCAAAAATTATATCACTACTCTTCGCCACGTCCACAGCATTGTGCACTTTTATGCACCTTTGTACATATCAAATTGACATTATAAACATATTTGGCTTTATAACTGTGCATATGATCAAAAGAGAATGGAATGCAATTAAATAGAAAAATTAATTTTCGCAAGTAAAGTAAAAACAAACAAATCTTAACGCAAATTTTTTATACTTTCTAAACATGTTTACTTTAGCAACATACTTTTTAATCTTTTTAAAAGTTTTCGTTATTCTTTACTAGGTCAAATAATTAATTTTTCTTCATACTTCAATATTGACTGCGTATTATTATTTACTATTATATTGTATATATTCGAAGATATTAAGCACTGCACTTTATAAAACGTATTTATGAATGTACAAAATATAAATACTTCTTAAAACTGACCACAAAAATTACTTTATTGAAACAGACTATACTACTGTTACGCTCTAATTTAAATAAAAATAAAACTCTATATTTAAAACAGTTTTAAAAAAAAAAAAATATCGTCAGTATTGCAAAATCAATAAATTGAAATTTTCTTGAAGTTATCAACATTTTCATGCGAAAGCTAATCCGTAAGAACTTATTGCATTTATAGCTCAATTGTCTTAGATAATTATGATCCAACAGAACTAAACAAAGAATATTTTCCAATAAGTCAGCTGAACATTAACAGTAAAAATAATTAAGCATAATGTAAGTGTAAAGGACATTATGATCCCGTGCTGCTTACTGCTAAATGTAATTAAGATGAATATCGTCATTTCAATCGCGAACGAAACATAAATAAGAATTCAAATTAATTTCTTTATATGAAATTTTATATTAAGATCATAATGACTCGTTGTTTTAAGTTTCTTTTGTTATATCTTTTCAAACGTGTATAATACGTAATGAACGGATGGCCTAATATGCGATTCGAAAAAATTCGTAATTCGTTGCAAAACTGGGACTTGAATAATTAATCAAGGAATTGAAGAGCGTGAGAGAGGGGCAGATGGTTAGAGGGTGCAAAGAAATGAATGCCTAAATATATGGTTAGTTGGATTGAGAGAGTATCAATGCTTTCTATCATTCGAACTCTAGTTTTTTCATCAAATCGTAAAGTGAAATATACGGCGAGAGCGAAAGAAGGGAGGAAATGATCTATCGGTGAGATAATTATTCTCGATAAAACCTAGCATGTGCGAGAGAAGCTGTGTTGATTCGATTCCACGAAAGCCTGAGTTTGCATGCGTTTAAGAAGTCTGCTTTAGCCCCATTTGCATTTTAATGCAGAGTTGGACATCAGAAGATTACAAAGTACACGAAATTGCCTTTGGTATCTCTAATCCTTTTTAATTCACACGAATAAGACATTCCCGCAGAAAACAGACTTTCGAAATCGTGGAAATTGCCCACTGAGTGTTTTTCCCACTATAACAACCTAGGCAAAGGTATTAAATTTCAAATGTAATTATTCATAAATTTTACAAATTCATTTTACAAATACAAGAATTCGCGTAATAAATCGAAGATATTTTGCGAAGAAGAAATCATCGAGTGTACTCTTCCCATATTATTAGAGTAATGGCAATTACGATTGAATATTGAGCACGCGACTAGATAAATGTTAAAAGTTCAAAATTATTTGCAATACCGTGTACTTCACAATAAGTGTAAATTTGTAAACTTTGTTTGACTTCTTATGCGATGAAAAAGAATTTATTATCAAGTCTCATTATTTTGTCAAATATTTATCGATTTTCACCAAACACGATTATAAATTATTGCTTGATTAGTTTCTAAGAATCTTGAAAATCGTAATTTATAAGTATTCATTACGCAAGAGTAATGTAAAGCCAACGACCACGAAAAATTATATTTTCACTATTTTCTCGGAAACTCGTTGAATGATGAAAACCTAATAAGTTTTCATTGAAAGCGGAAATTTACTCTTCCTAATGTAGAATTCTCGATAGAGTTTCTGGACATAGAACCGCACTTTCCACATTTACAAAATGAAATTTTCCAATATATCTCATAAGAAAAAGTTGGGGTGCAGCCACCCCAACTTAGCCGCACCCCAAAGTCCTCTCCCAACTCCTTCCCCTGTCGTAAAATTATAATTTCAGGCAGTGGATCGCTTTCATCGGTGCAGCGGTGGCACTACGAACGCCCCCAGACGAGGTCATTGATCCTTTGACAACCGCGATATCAGTCGCGTCATCATTGTGAAATCCATCGACGAGGCCCAGCATGAAATCACCTTTCTCGTGCGAGACTCGAGAGCACGTCTCTTGGGTTTTTTCTTCTGTTTCATTGTCCCTCGACGCTCGAGAAGAAGCGTCGCGCCACGATTCGCCGCACTTTCCCAAAGAGAGCAGCGCGTAATAACAATGGAAGCCCCACGAGGGCCAAAGGTGAAAGAAGCGAGCGATTAGGAAAGATACGGCCACGAAAGACGTCCGATGTCACACGCGTCAGACTTTAATGACTGCGAGAGGAGAGGGACGTGACGGAGGGAAAAACTCGAAACCTGAAGGGTTAAGAGTCAGCGGGTATCTTAAAAGACAAGGACTCATTCGATAAGAAATATGTATAACTTGATTCTTCGCAGCTTCTTACTTCTTGCCATCGCGTATCTTTACAATTAGGTACTACCCGTAAAAGTATCGATTTCAAATTTATCGCACGTAACGCGACGGTATTTCAGAAATTTTAATATCTAGTCCATGGAATAGCATTAATATACATCACTTTCACGTAAGTGGACTTGACTGATGAGTCAATTCTCATCTAGCACAGTTCATTTTATTCGAGAATTACATAATTTACAGAACTAGGGCTATTTAAATTGTAATTATGTTGAAATTGGACTGGCAATGGTTATTTAGCGTAGGAAAATTTTACAGTTGGTTATTTCGTGGGCCGCTGAAACTAAGTAACTACTGTAACTATCGTTCAAATTTTAAATAAATAATTCAAGAAGCTATTCGTATAGTCAATGCACTCCTCGGATTGTAAAAATCTTGGAGCGTGCACTACGATAATGTTGTATACCATTTTAAAGTGACTCGACCAATTTGCAGAATATAAGTGTAAATTTAAGAAAACTTTTTAATTTCAACGTCGCGTATATAAACGAGTTGACTCCTAACAGTAGACTTGTTCGCCGAACTATAAAGTAAGAATCAAACAAATCATCAGTTGTAACCCAAGAGCATTTATTCGTCAATGAAAGACACCTTCTTGATAATTAGTAATAAAATACAAGGGCTGCTCGTGTTGTTTATAACTCTCGATTACCGTTGAGCCCAGTGTGTTTAGCATCAGGAGGTTTACGCTGGCGCAATTAACGTACCTTCCTTCCGTCGCTTCAACGCGAGTACTATTCTCTTACCAACGTAGCCTTATCCAAAATTTAAAAAACTTATACGCGCGCGCGCACATACACGCATCAGGTAAAGAATGCAGGAAACGACGCTGAGAAACATCAGCCACGGTTAATCCACACCTCCGACGTAAAGATAAAATTCTCCACGCTGCGCAGCGCCAAAGGAAATCGGCAAGCGCGCGAAACGAACCGCGGCGTTCGCATTTAATGAGCAATACGAGATAACAAGCGGCGAAAATCACTGCACAATATATTCGAATGCCCCCTTCGATGCCAAGAAATTTTTATGTATAAACGCGCGCGCGCCTCTAGAAAACCCCTTTTAGGTTTTCAGTTAGCATTTCCATGCGATGGCGTAAAGAGAGGCCTCAATGCGCGATACTCTTGCGTCGTTAATGCTCCTGTTTTTACTTGCTTTCAACCGTGGTTCTTTTGCAAAGTTCACGGCAAATATTCGCTCAGATAAACAGCCATTAATTTTTTAATTTTAGTTCCTTCTACCTAATTTTTTACCCTTGGCTTAGCGCTTTGATTTACGATAGGGATACCGACGGAGGATAGAACATTAAATCCGCAGAGACTTCTCTCATTACAAGCAAAAAATATTTGATTATTAAAATGTTACTTTTACACGGAATCGGCGAATTTACATTTTCGTTTGCATTTCTAAATCTTCTAACGATTCTCTACTAATTGTTTGTGACCAATAACCGAAGATTGGGAAATGCTTTTGAATATCATATTGCAAAGCATGAGAATTTTTATGTGGTCAGTCATGCAATTGTCCGTTTATCATTGCATGATAAACTATTTGCATAATTCTACAGGATTTAATTGTAATTGTTGTACTTTGTAAAGCATTGAACTTATGTAATGCCAAGTTGTTTTAATTCTTGTGGAGATGCATAGGAAAATATACTGAGAAAATTCTGAATCTATGTCAGTGAAACTTTTCAGTTCGAACACATTTCAACATAAACAATTACATATATTTGTAATGAATAATAGTCTTTAAAATACCTTTTTCCTTTGTTTAATTACGTAGTATAATTAAACTCAACCACTACCCTCTAAAATCGCCTAAGTAAATTGCATCTTCCTACCAGTGAAATAGATTTATAATATTCTCTACGTGATGTACTTTTAATGTAACATTGGTAATTTAAATAAATTTATTCGCTTCTTAAAGTCTTATGGAAATTTATTGGACACACTTTTTGAACTTTTACTCTAATCCTTTGATAGAAATTACTTTATTTTTCATGCGCTCACTTTTATACAATTACGTTAAAAGAGAGCACGAGATCTGCTTTTTCTTTTTTCATTTCTTTTTAAATAATCAAACGCAGTGATTACGAATGGAACGAAGCTAATAAAATACTTCTAGTGAGGAATGTTTATTTGGGTCAAATAACTATACATCCGAAATAAATTCATGCTAATAAGAGATACATTCTTTCATGTAGGAGAAATCGGACCTTAATAAATTTTCATTAAATTGAAAAAAAAAAGAAAAAAAATCCTTAACACACCTCGATTGATTAAAAGAAATTTAGTACTTTACAACTTTGAATATAGCCAATCCATTATCATATCTCATAATTTTAATTCTTAATCGTTTTTCTAACAATTATAAAAAGTATATATTTAATTTTTCAAATCAAAATGCCTTTATAAGTTTCATAAAAAAAAATAAAAAAATAAAAAATAAAAAAATAAAAAAAAAGAAACCGTCATTTTTCCATTTAATTTAACATATTCATTCTAAATTATTTTCAACTTAATAATTAATTGATATTTAAATAAGATTCTTTTTATTCTCCTTGTTATGAAAAAATAATACCAAGGTATTATCGTAAAATGTAATATGTTTTAATAAATCAGTTAACTACTTTTCGATAAGAAACAACGGCTGATAATAAAAAAATGTAAAATTGTTTGCAAAATTTCAATATAAGATCTATGAAAATATAAAGGAAATCGTGCTGTCCACTATACGACTACTTATTCTAATGATCTAGTGAGTGTGAATATCCGATGGCGATCATACGATCCGCAAGTCGAGTTAATTATCTGAACTGCACACGACTTATCAAACTTAGAGGCAAACCGACGATGCGCACATTAAGGCAGAAAGTGCTACGTTTCACTATCAGCGATCTCAAAACAATACAATGTACATATAAAACAAAGTACGAACGATTCCTGAACTGTCGTATTCAATTTTTGCATAATAGATTGCTGTACTGATCAAAAGCGCAGCGTCTAATTGTACATTATTTGCCATATTCAACTTAAACTTGACAGTAAGTTTAAGCACTCGTAAGAATAATTTTTAATTTGCATTTGAACGTTAGGGTTTGCTAGATTATAAGCATGAAAAGTTATGGTACAAATGATCGAAATTATTAATTTTTTTTTAATTGAAAAGAAAAGTCCAGACTTCATGAAGTCTTCGATACATTTGCATACACGTTGCAGAGGAAAAAAAATGTCATTATAACATTTTTACAAAATGGCAGACCTATAACTAATCATTAAATCGCCTCATCGCTTGAATCGAATAAAGATTCTCCGAAAAAATGAATTTCTTGAATTCGCTTACAATTTTTTACAATTTAACAACTTTACTTCAAAAGCGAATTCTTAATAGAATTACCTTGAATTCAAGACCAAGCAATGTCAATGATATTCCCGTGTAAACTTGGCCAAAAATGTCTCGCAACTAAACACGCATGAATGAGGTAAGTATATAAGCAGTCGATATAATTTTTAATCTCATAGTCAGCTTAAGCAAGACAAAAAACCCACGTCCACGATCGTAAGCAAGTTCCCGACTATAAAAGCACGTAGTATTTTCGGATTCTCCCGACAAACAGGCTAAATACAAAAAGATGCAATTTGCAACTTTGCAACTTTTCTTTATCTCCATTACTCTCGATCTCTTCCTTTCCTTCTTCTCACCATCTTTATCTCCATCCTCCATGATTTTCATAGAAATCTCTAGCACGGAGCCGTGGCTCGTGATTCTGCCGTGGGTTAACGGCTCCCGGAACAGTTTCAGAACTTCCGATGCGTTACGAGCCCTAATTAGGAGCATCGAAGCTTTGCAACGCAAAAGAGAGAGAGAGAGAGAGAGGGAGAGAGAGAGAGAGAGAAGAGAAAAGAAGAATAAGGTCCCTCGGAGTAGTAGCAGTGCGCGCTGCCCGTCCATTAACATTTCATATCACATTGTTTGCTAATCGGGGGAGAGGTATACTGTTTAAACAAGTTTGTTGAGCCTGGACTATTTTTCCTATCCGAAGAGATACTTTCGTATTAACAAACGAGCCGACTCGTAGCCGACGGTGCTCCCTTTAATTTCAATTTCAGCGTTGAGTATTTGTACCGATCTATTTGTAACTAGAAACCTGCTATACAAATCGTTGATTTGGAATGCTTTTTAACTTCGTTTCAATTACTTCGTAGCTTTCTTTGAAAGTATTTCATATAAGATTTACGTTAACTACGTTGCTACGCGATCTTCTAACAAGTGTGGACATTTAAATAAAGGTTCACTTAAATAAAGGGTCGCTATAATTTAATTAGAAGGACGCCTTTAATACGTAGATGTACCTTTCACTAAAAAAATTTAGAAAGTGAGTTATCGAAAGAACAGTCAATAATTTTTATACTCATAATTCAAATTTCAATTGTACTTGTGCTTTCGAAATTAAGTGCTTAAGTGTCAAGTCAAATTTATGACAATTAAATCAACTGATGTTAAACAACTTTCGTGCATTAATAAGTAACACAGCTAATAAAATATTTATTACTGTAAATTGATATATTAATTAATGCTAGCTTTGTTTTTACGTACTTTCCAAAAGACGCATACGGTTTTATAAGAAACATCACTGACACTTTGGAAAAAGAGCACTCGACTTTTATTTAGATTGTAACGTTCGAGAAACCAAGAATCTGTGCCTATAACATATGTGTGTCGTGTGTAAGCGGAAAAATGCCTGGAAAAGTATTTTGATATAAATGAAAAATTTAACAATATGACTAAGGAGAGCTTACCGAATTGGATATGGTAAACGCTTTACAATAATTCGACTTGATTTTGATGCCCGTTCGATAGAACTATTAACTTAATAGATAGACATAAATAATTCTTTTAGTACAAGTATAGATTATCATCATTGAAGTTATCGTGAACTGTGAATAATTTACTTTAATTCATTCAACATGCTATTCTACACTTTCATCAATATGATGATCGATTAGATCTTTCTAGAAAATCAATTTTCTTCTTCAAGTAACATCTCTCTTATTTTTCACTTTCAATGGTAAATCAGCTATAATAAACATTCCATGCAACCGCCAAACTAAAATACTCCGGCGTACAAAATTGTTGAGTTTTCAATTGAACTTTCAAAGTGAAAGTCCATCGATGACTTGGAAGAAGAATCTACGCATAGCGTAAGTTTATCGATGAACGGCAATCTTTTGACGAACATCGTGGAAAGTGTTATTTTATGGCTGCATTGTTAAAATCATAGGATCGAGCACTCGTATTAATTTGGCCTTATGTAGTTTGTGTAATGCCCTTGTAATTCCAATTAAGATGTTTATCTCGCATTGTCTTTCAATACAAAAATATTTTAGTAAAAAAATAAAACGACCAGGATCATATGAAATTACATATGGTGTTTTTACAAATCAACCGTACCCTTGCATCTATGGTGAAAATATAATAGTCCAAAGTATGTATGAAAATTATTGGTTTACGTAATAATAATACACTAGGTTTTAGTACGATGTACTTATTATTCGATGTAACATTAAAACTGTAAATAAATAATGTCTGCAAATTATTAAGTATATAAATTTTATTGCCTTTAAACATATATTTTAAGAAACAGATAAGTGATTGAATGTAAATTTTCAGTATAAAAAAAAAAAAAAAAAAAAAAAAAAAAAAAAAAAAAAAAGAGTAACAATGCATAGACCACTGTGATTCGTACAATTTTTATACGAATTATTCATTCATTGTCGCAAAACTAAATTTGTGAAAAAGATAATGACTCATTACACGTCACTGATATCAATGCATCTAACGTAAAACAGATTTAATTTAATCCAAAATTCATTTTCATTCACAGTACATAAAACCACATTTGAATACTTTGTTGTTACTTGTTACTTAATTTTTCGAACTAATAGGCAAGTGAACTGGTTTTACAAATTATAGATTTATTGTCAGTTTAAAAATTAAAAAAAAAATAAGTATTACATTTTAGAATAAAATTATTATTATCAATATAAGATTCAGCTTTTAATCTAATGAACGTCTCATTTTTTTTCTTTTACTCGTAAGAAAATATTGACACTTTGAAACATCAGATAATTTTTTTTATATTTCGCGTCTTTAAACGCGTCATTAAAATATTAACTAATGTACCAAAAAATAGATCCACAACTAAATTGCATTCACGTTGAATTACAACATAATAAATCAAATGTTTTATGTTCCACTTTAGACAACAGCATTAATTATTACTTAAAATTTTAATATACTTCGTGAAAATAAAGAAGAGAGAGTTTTAGAGTTTTCATTTGATTGAGAAGCGATGATAGACTTTTTATATCGAACGTGAATGCACGTGATACTGATGGACGTTGTGATACGATGTACATTAAAAAATCTAGCTAACGTGTTGGATATAGAGAATTAAGATGCTGCAAATTAAAGCCACACCTGGAAAGTTCGATTTTTGATGAATGCATATACATCTTTACGTATCTATTAACAGCTTCTAATTTCTACTGTATAGTAGGATACTTTTCATAATAAGTTCTCATTTAATAACACAAAACTCGGTCAAGAATTTAAATTTCTAAACTACGTAATACTGTTAAAATTCGCTCTCATTCTAACGTTCTCACATAAAAGAATCATCCTCCCTCGTGTGCAAATAAACGGCGGAGTTAGTATTATCTTTTCTCCACTGGAGTAAAAATACCCTTAACACCAAGTGGCTTGTGCCAAAAGCACAAGCCACCATACGAAAGCCATCGAGTATTTTCACCGCTCGTAAAAACATTCGCTCTTTCGATGTTTACTTTAAGCGCGCATCCTCGGAAACGCTCGTAGTCGGAATCCCGACGTAGATTCTAAGATTCTATATACGCGTACCACCCGTCCGGATTCAACTCGTCTGCGAGAGCAAAGTTTAGGTGCTCGCAGTTCCCCTGCAACGATAACTTTCTCTCGCAAGTACTATTTAGGTGGTATTGAGGTGGTACGGGAATCCGCTTTATTCCCTGCCACGAGTCTGACTACGAACGTAAGGAACGCGTGCCCCCCTCGTCGTTGCCGTGATTTTTCGCGATAACGCATACGAATACGCGCGCGGGAACGACGAAGGAAACAACCTTAGCCTGGAATGATTCGTTGATGTAAGAGGAATGAAATTGATCGACTGCTTGATAAGAATCCGTTGCCGATTGGCAGCGCTTTAGGTGGATTGTACGGTAATTAGGGTTCATTGCGATGGTGTCTGCTCGAGGGATGAATAGAAGAGTGAACTTCGAAATTGGTATTATTTAAATCGCTTGGAGTGATTATGAGATTTTTCTCTGATGACTCTTCAAAGCTATTTTATTAGCACTTACTTTAATATGAATATCGGACACTAATGGTGTATTGTAGATCAAGCTTACTATTCTAGACGAGTCGATGAACCATATTATGATTCGTTGTACTGGAATTACAAATCTTAGAGCTCTTTTTTGTTATATCTACATTTGTATTCCTATTTATACATTATTAGTATAAATACGACCCTTTCATACTTTTGTAAAATAATGTTTAAGCAAAACATTGATAAATCATTATCACATATTTCAGTTCTTCGTAGATTTATGAATTATAATCGTTCAATTATAAGGCTTACATAAAGGAATAAACCGTATAGTAATAAATCTAGCTCGCTTTGTATTTTGTCCAATCTACATTTATGAGCATAATATGAACATAATTCATAGTTCATATTAATCGCGTATTAATCGCATATTAATCGCATATTAATCGTTTCTTTAATTAATCGCAAAAATCTTCATTTTAGAAATATAGCGAGATTCGCATGATTTATGAGTTACTTATCCTGAAGATTATCTTAGAAATGGGATATTCTCCGGAAAAAAGCGAAGGACTTAATTTATATAAGAACACGCTACTAATGGTAATAGATTTCAGTTTTTTTTCTGCGTTGACTCTTAATTAGTACGTGCTTGTATTTTACATATTTATTTCAACTACAAAATTTGCACTCTGCCTCTTTTCAAATATATGTCTGTTACTTTTCACCGATACGTGTCTTAATAGAAATCCAAAAGAACAGATATTCAACATTCAAAAAATATTTAAAATAAACGAAAATACAAAAAGATTACAGAAATATTTCTTTGAAAAATTCAAACAAAATCCACATAAATAATTCTATTTATAGACTAATGATATGCAAATTTATTCAAAGTTACTATTTTATCAATTATGATGTTATTCCAGAATTACTTTTTTGTTTGCAATTAAGCAACAAAAGCAACGCTTGAAAATAGAAACGAAAACTTAGTACCAATTGAAACCATTAGGACGCACAACTTTCACAATGCATAATGAATTAAATAATATGAACGGGTTATGATGCGAGCATTGATCGATCCCGTTATTTTTCACAAAGAAAAGATCCTTCTCAAACACCTTTCTATAGTTTCAATTCATCTCAGCCGGTCCATGAGATTTCTGCAATCCTTACCTTCTCTTACCCTCTCTCACTTTCTCTCTCTTTCTCTCTACCCCCCTCCCTCCGACATCATTCTTTCACTGACCAAGTGTACATACGATATTGCAAGAAAATTCTTCACGCTTAAAAAGAAAATATCTTCAGCCAGTACGATTATTGGTGTAACACGTTTAGTTGACGCATGGAATTAAGCGACCATTAATCGACGTTTTGCAACGCTGCAATTCCGCGGATTAACATTTAATTCGATATTTAATTTAAGATTTAACTTTTTACCATATTTAACATAAACATTTTCGTAAAAAAATAGACCTTTTTTTATGATTTTTAGCTCGTTAACTTATTTACATTTATAATTCAAGTAATGCGGAAAATATAATTTGTTACCAAGTATTTCTTATTCTAAGTATTCTTCTGTCAAATGACATAAAAATTCTACATATATAATGTTGTAAATACATCAAGTTTGCAATGCAACTTTTGCAACAATCCTATATTATACTATAATTACATGTTGGCAATGCACTGATATTTAAATAGAAATTAATTCTACTAACAATTCTTTCAATTCAAAAAAGTACGCGAAGAAATAAATTGTGCAATTGTAAGATACAAATCCAAATTATCGATTGCACATGCTTATATTTGTTAAGTAGTTACACAACTACAAAAATTAGTCATTGTTGCTATCTATTCCGTGAAATGCTCTTTACCGTTAGTATTTTTTCATAATCATTTTAATCTGCAATATTATTTTATGATAGTTAATGATAAAAATCACAAGCATATATTTCAAAATATTTCAAAACAAAATGTATTCATTGCTTACACTTGTAAAGAAGTCAAAAATTCTCGAACGATGTATTGAGGCAATATTGAACAAACGTACTCGTTGTTCATACATACTTTACCATGGTCTATAGCAAAATGCAGAGCTCTGATTAGTTTCAAATACGGTTTAATTCTACACTTCAACGCCAATTCGTTAAACTGTCGCGTCAAAAGCAATGCTAATAGGAATGCTTGAAAATATGCTTGAAATTAAACGATCCAATTATAAGCGATTCATACTTAAAGCTTAAAAAACATTTTTATCAATGGTTAACATAAAATGTATCTTTTGAAATTGAATTGATTTTATAGATATGCTCTGGATTAAATTACGAAATTAATACTTATTTACTATCCCGTTATTAATGTTCGTTATTAGCAATCACATTTTAAAAGTAACGCAAGAGATATTCATGTTTAATTAAAAGAAAGTCATCGTTTGAAGTTTTCTAGAAAATTTGAAAAAATTTGCCAATGGTAATTAAATAAAAATATTGAAATATTAAGATGTAACGTTCAAGTTGTTACGAGGAAAACGGTTTTATTATTTGCAACAATTGGAAGCTAATGTTTCTTCTGTAGGTTGTGTGTGGATATATATATATATATGTATCTATGTATGTATTTTCACCCGAATCCAATTATAATTTTGTCTTGAAACTTATGATAGACTTGAATGCGAGCTCCGTGCACTGGGCGATATATTATACGTGCAAATCAATTTTCTACAGAAGGAATAATACAAGTTTCATTAATTAACAATACGTCAATTTGAAAAGCATTTTCAATGCTAAAAATTAAAGAGTAAAAATTTGAAGGAAAAACAGACAAGAGAGGATGGATATCTTTGAGCAGGAGGCAATAAACTTGAACCGATGAAAGCCGCTTTTCACCGTTTCTCTCTTCTCTTTTTCTCTTCTTGGGATGTATGTGCACGAGTAAGCAAAAACAGTCAATTACCGGGAGTTTATGCACGCGCCTCCATAAACACGACATCAAAGTTTATGTACGAAATCGATCCGTGCGCCTCGGTCTAATAGAATTTGATTGGCCGCCTCGCTCTCGTGGTACCAACAAAACAAACGGACATCGTCAGCGGCAGCCCGAATAACGAGTGCTTGCCGAGCTTTCGCGAAATTACGAGCATGTCATCGGAATAACGAATCGTTCGCGGATCTTTGCGGTCTCTGTGTGCCTGCCTGTAATATATCTATCGGCTTTATTTACCGCTTTAATCCGCGCGCAAGTGAGATCGCGGAGTCGAGATCGTTCGGCGACGACTGCAAACGTAAGGAGGAAATGTTGCGGCGAGAGCGAGAGAGAGCGATGCTTGGTGCGGTGGGGGGGAGGGGGGTAATCAAGTAATGGCACAGCAAGTTTCGGTCTCGAACGCGCGCGCGCGTGTGACACAAGACTAGAATTGTAAAGAAGAATTTTGTCTTTGGAACGATCATTCAAACTTTAATTCGAGATAATCTTTAGAGCATATTTTGGATTAAACAATTATTCTTCAATTGCAGCGTGTGAATCGCTTGTAACCCACTAACCTACAATTTTCACTTCTGGATTATTTAAAATATTTTTTAATTTCTTTCTGGAACGTGATCTAGGTGATTAGATATAGAAAAGTAAGCAACGGGAATAACATCGATATAATTGTAAAGATCGAACAAGGGGGAAAGAAAATGTGAAATCGTAAGCTTCGTTTAATTTCAACAGAATTAAAATTTTACTTCAATAATTAAGGCCAAAACAAGTAAAAATGGGATTTTTCATCCGAGTACAACAATGAAATAATACGAATATAGCATTGGCATTTTTCAATTAGTAATTTATACGTGCAAATGAAAGAAGGATTGCTTTCGATAAAATATATAAATGTAGATAACACAACTGAAATCGTATAAAATTACACAATACAAATCTGGTAAACAATACCACAATATGAACTCGAATAAATCTAGAGAAAGGATTCAATTACCTTGTGAATGCTTAACCAAATTACGACAATCAGATAAGCATTTCCAGTTATTTACAGCCTTTCGAACGTAGCAGACTAAAGCATCTTTTACAACGATTCTTTTATATGAGGGCGATTAACGTTCTAAAGACCTTACGTATGTAGTTTTCATTTTTGCTCGCAAATATCTCTCTCTCTCTCTCTCCCGCTACTTCATTTGTACGCGCGGCGAAGCTTCTAAGTAACGGCGAACTCCGCGATCTATCGCGATTCACGGTGAAACCTTTCATTAACTCGGGAAACGAATTAGAATCAATCTCGATTTATAAACTAAGGAAATCGCAGTGGCTCGCTCTTCGTGATGCAGCAGATCCACGACCGTTTCTCACGAGAATCGCGAATTTCCCCGCGAGTAGTCAATATCGCGAGCAGCGCGCGTTTCAGTAATATGACACGTACATGGAGCGACTGCATTTTCCTTCTTCAGTGTATCTGCTTAGGGGCGAGCAAATTTATACCGAAAACAAGTGATAAATGCCTTTACGCTTTCCTGCATCACGCTTTGTAGACAAATGAACCCAGTTCCAGTCAATCGTGACCTTATCTGTCACAATGGCGAGTAGCTTGCAACCGGTGACTCGACATAACCATTACTGTATTCGCGTGCATACGCTGCTTTCATGCCTATCTAATTAGTAACAATTGCTTCATTTTGCTAATTACTAGTGAAATTGATGCCACGCTTTCTATATCGCGTCTCGTACATGATCCAACGAGTGTAAAATAACATTTCTTCAAATAATCAACTTTATGTCATTTCTAAATTTATCAGTTTGGAATTGATCAACGTCTTCTTCAAGGTTCTTACTTTCTTGCTCTTAAACTTACGAGTTTACTTTTGCAAAAGTCTAGTTTTGTAAATTTGCAGTTCTTTATAAAAAAAAATATGATTTTTTTATCAACACGTAATGTACACTATGTATAAGCCATTAGTGAAGATTTCTTACCTTATCATTATTTTTTTATATTAAGCTTGAACTTTTATATCTCGTTTCTCGAGATATTTTCTAGAATGCACTAGTTGTGTACGCGATATCTATGATAAAATATTACGCATGAACGCTACCTTGAATGGAATTTCTTAAGGAAATGTACAAAACTTGTATCGAGAAAATTATCAAAAAAAAGTTAGTCTATGTCGATATTAAACGCGAGATGAAAATATTTTTGTTTTTAATACAAGCGTAAATTAAGGTTATCCTTCTAAACTATTATATTAATGTGTATTATAATCGTACGTACGTTTATACATCTAGTGAAGTTAATAAGAATTTAACTTTGCAACATTCCGCCGTTCTTCATAAATTTCTTTCTGCTTACTTCTTTTTTACAACCAAATACGTGAAATAAAATATTTTGACGAAAATATTTCCTTTTCACGATGATTGTAATAAAAAGTTAATAATAAGCTTTCGAAAGTTGAAGCATTAAAATAATTACTAACAATTTTACGAATATCCTCATAATGAGATAAAGCCCGTTTGAATAATTTAATACACGACAATTAGATAATGTACTACTACTGTATAATAAAATTATTATTATTAGAAATGTACGCATTATTAAATTAAACCGTAAAACGTGGCAATAACTTCTTTTAATTAAATTTGATACTAATATTGCTTAAATATTATTGGAGGTGATATTATGCTTCTAATTTACATTTCGTTAAATTTATAGTAAAACAATTTAATTACACTTCTTTAATTTTACTTGATGAATAATTTTAATTAGTTACAATTTTGCATCGTTCCAATAGCATAAAATTCAGCATCAACAACTTTTCAATTATATATTTTTCTTTTCTTTCTTGCGCCATTGAATTAATTTAACATTAAATTCGTGTAATGCTTCAGTTAGGATAATTTTATTTTATTTTCGCAAAGCATAAATTAACTTAGTTTAAAAAAAAAAAAAAAAAACTTACTATGCCTCAATTATATGACTGATTACAACTGTTCGTATTAACATCAACTTCGGTATATTATTGATATTTTTAAAGTTCGTCCTAACGTCCAAGGAAATCGTACGATGATCCACCGTTTTCAAAATTTCAATTTTAAATACACAATAGAGTTGAGATGATCATAAGTTATATACTGATACAATTTATAACCTGCACGTAAAATATTTACATAACTGATAGATTTTCCAATTTTGCATTTAATATTTCTTAAGCGGATGTTCATTTTATAAAACAGTTTCAATTGAAATCTAAATTGATATATAAAATTCTACTTACTTCTTACGCCTATAATATTAAAAAAAAAACGTTTACATGCAGAAACTAGTTTAATTTCAGTATTAATATGAATGGGAGCGAAACACGTACACAATAATTCTGAAATTACATTAATTATCACTAAAAGTCTACATTGATATTTCAATACTCCTCAAATGTAAATTTACTCGGATAAAGCTGAAATACTTTCGAATTTTTATTGGTATACAATCTTGTAATTCTTGAAAAGTTAAATGAAATTAAAAAGGAAATGGAAAACAATCCTTCGGTAAAATTCACGGTCTGATAAGTACCAGTACCAGTACCAGTACCAGAGGTCGGGGTCGTAAAATAAGAAGATCGTCGATACTTTTGTTTTTCACTTTGTGATGTTATGTGAGTAGCCACAGACGCTTGCCGAAGATAAAAAAATGCCTGCATTCGCAATTATGCAATTCGGTCTTTTTTCGCTGTTTACGAATACACGTCGTATTTATAAAATATTTTATACAACAAAGGTAATAACTTGTATATTTTATAGATATTGCCCACTTATCTATTAAGTTTTTAAGTTGTTAGTAAAGTTAGTAAATTTAGTAAATACGTATTATCGATTTACATACTGATTCGCATTAAAAGACCACTCAGTGGCAAATTGACGTTATACGGAGATGAATATACGTACCTGAAACAAAAATGAAAAATAACATTAATAATCATCGATTTTATTCTTAATATGTTTTGCAATATTTTTTTATTTGTACAGATGAAATTGATCATTCGCGAATGCACTACCAAACTCAATTCATCGCAATGAATATAGTAGCTACATTTTATAGTAAAACATTTTCTAAATAAAAATGCTTTAGCTCTGTTTTCATATTTGATATTCTTCTTTCAAAAGGTAATTTATACAAGATCTGTATATTTATCGTATAATCCAGAATATAAGTGACACCTCGGAGGAAAATATCACTATGTATTCCACGTCTTTCAGCAATTTCGAAGAAAGAAATTCTATTTCACAAGCTACATGCAAATGTTATCGTATGAAATCAATAAGTCTATTCACACCTTTGCAATAAAAGTATAACAAATCTCAAATGAATCGTAAAATTTTCCCAACGGACATATTTTACTACTTGTGTAAGTAACATCAGATCTTTACATCTCCCACGGAACAAACAACATAAAACGGCACAGAAATTTTCTCGGCTTTCCCGTTCCTTCCACGAAGAAGTCAGAAAAGTGAAGTCGCGGGAAATAAGGAGCAACGGCAATGCAGAACCGGTCCCCGATATAAGATCGGAACACGAGAGGGAAAGAGAGGCAAGATATCAAGCAAACTCACGCGTTCCCAAGTGCAATTGGACACCTTCAGCGGCAGTGACCAAAACAACTAATCCTTTAGGGTGGTAAAGTGAGATCTGCGTGAATTTTACAAAGCCAGAGAAGAAGTGTAAGGGTCCAGTACGTACGCAGTTTTCGCAAACGAGGAATTTACGTACAAGAGCACGTATACCTTGTAACATGCTGTGCACGTGCAGCAGCGCATGAGCAAACCCTGAGAGCCGGAAGTACACACGCGCCTAAGCTTATTCGATCTTTATTTGCGATTATGTTGTAGTTGCTCAAAGAAAGACACGCGGAATCTTTTATAAGTAATTTCATTTCCAAACCATCTTTATTTATTATGGAAAGTATGTGCATCCTGATAAAATTTTGATAGTTATTAAGTGGTTGAAATTAAATTTTTTAATTAACGTTTTTAATCTTTAATTAATATTTTTAATTAGCTGATTTTCTTACGATGTGGTGTAAATGCCTTGTTTCCTATTCTACAGGCAACAATTATGCAGTTGATTTATACTTTACTTGAGGGAAAGTGTACAGTAAGGCATTTACGGGACGTTCTAGTCACTTTAGAACTCTGACAAGACTCACAGAGGCAAATTGTTTTTAGAAAGGTAGAAAAGATTTTTCTTTTCTTTTAATGTCTTATCGAACGTATTTCAGTATAATTTGATTTAATAAATGTCTTTTAAGAAATTTAACATTTACTATTGCAGAATAGACCGCGATAACACGCGATAACGCAATATTATCTGTAACTAACGATATAATTGCTCTGCTACTGTTTTAGTAAGAAAACATAATCAGATCGAAATTAATCAGAATATTCAAACGAGTTCTTATCGAGAAGTTACGTAGAAGCTCATGAAAATCAGGATAGACCTAAGCAAACACGTGATTGGCCGAAATTTTACGATCTCTTCAGCGGTCATTCAAAATACCAATTTTTATTTCATGGTAAATAAAAAGGAAAGAGTAAATCACGAATCTGTTGAAAGGTTTTTATCCAACTTTCACGTTTTTCTAAACGTAAGAAAAAATGAGTTTATAATTTTCTTTCTTGCAACCGTTGCACGAAGTAAAAATGCAGTCAATAAAAAATGACACCACATTTGTCATTGTTTAATGTTTAAATTAACGTATAAGCGATTACGTTAACGTAAAACTATTACATTTACTTTTTCTATTTTCAGCGTTTATTCATTTATTTTCTTTTCCCTTTCTTGAAGAGACGAATTTAAAGCCACTTAGATTAAGTCGTAGGGCTAATTTTAACCAGGAAACTATTGTACGTCTAGTTCAATGTCCTCGTCGAAAATTCAATGCTATTATTGTATAATCGTAAATTAAAAGAAGACCAATATATATTTTTGGCTTTATTATATGTATCAATTTCTTATAGATTTTCCTTTTTACGATTAAACTTTTGCTAAAAACTTAACTCAAATGATAAGAAAGCTTTTCATAAAACCTAAATCGTAGAAAAAATTAAGCTAATGTAGTAAGTGTCATTGCTTCAATGAAGTGAAAAACACAGTTATGAAATAAAAGTGCATAATCTACTACTTTAGAATTGAATACAATCAAGTTCGAATTTACAGGTAATAATAAATACTCTTTAATTAAATAATATTACGTAACTAAGACAGAAACTTACGGCAAGAAAATTATTTTACTCTTTAAAATAAGACTATAAAACGAATTATTAAAATTAATTTTAAAAAAAGTATTTTTGGTTTTTACTTATTTTAAATATGAAATTTTTTTTAATACGAAAATGAAAAATCTATTTTTACAAATAAAATTATGTAAGTGAAGAAATATTCAAATGGATGATGACGAGGCACGTCCGCAGTAGTGTAATCATTTATAACTGTTTTAAGCTTTACGAGAAATGCGGTTCTAATAATGGTTAGGTGCACCTGCATGTGCGTGCTATTAAAAAACGCTGCCATTTCAGAAGCGTTCCATCTGTCCCAGTCAATCGAATCCACCTATAAAGTTTATGCATGAAATGCATAAATAGCGCTTTAAAAGTTTCAGTATTCTTATTTCGATTACTTATTTTTCTTAGCATAAATTACGTCATAATTTTGTGAATGCATTAATTTAGTTTTTCCACATATGAGTAACAACAGTTTTCACCTTAAACTGTTAATTAAATCATGATTTATCATTTTGTCAGAACTAATTAACTTCTTTCATAAATAAATGAATATAATAACACTCAATAATTTATATTTTAACAATAATGATATCCGCTCTTAAATTTAGACCTCCGCATATTTGTTAATTGAAACAATGATTTGAAGTAACCTCATATTTTCTGCCGTATACAACATTTAAAAATAACAAAGAAATGAAGTATGACTTTATAAAAGTATTGTTAAAGAAGGGTTAGATTTATATTGCATTTATATTTGTCAGGGTTTTAAATTCTGATTTTTACGTATACGTACGTAATAACAAGTTACCTTTAAACACACACACAAAGAAAAAAAGAGAGAGAGAGAGAGAGAGAGAGAGAGATATTAAATTAGTATTAATGATAAATTATATTTCAATATTAGTTCATTCATCTTTCGAAGCGTTAATAAAAAGAAGCAAATAACTGGCAGCACTTCTAATTTCAACAAATTACATAACGAGGCAATTACATGTCACCGCACACAATTATGTTTACTCTGCAAATTGAAAGTGAGACGGAAAAAAGCTTGTCTGTACCAACATCAAGAGGAAAGAAAAAGAAAAAGAGAAAGAGAAAAGAACAATCAGCCTCCTTAAATCGCAACCATCCACATAACAAATTGTCTCTAATTCGTAACGCGACGACTTGAAGCAGATCGAGTAAATTCTTGAGCACACACTCTACCTCCTTATTAACCCTCCGACATTTTATTCTCGGATCATTCAAATTAACTATCACAATCCGGAAGTGGTCCCACTACAAAAAAGCAGAGAAAGAAAATTATGTATATAAATTACTTTCGCGCGTGGACAAAGGCATCGCTTTAGTCACTCGTTCGCTTGGACTGCAATTACGTTCAAGATACACGCCGTAGTTCTTTTAATTTAACACTTTATAGCATTTTTTTATTACCTCAATTTGGTTGCAAATCAATTTTTCGGAGTTTTTGTGGCCTACTTGATATTTTATTTATTCTTTTCGCGTCTCTTTAATTTATCCGATAATTAGACGGAAAAACGTTATGCAATACATTAACATATTTTTTCTTTAATTACTGACTTTTGGCGCTGTTCTTTATCATTGAGTAAAATATCCATTGTAATATATCGATAGAGATTAGTTGTACGTATAAGCAAAATATTTAAAGTTTTTCAACTAAAAATACAGCTATGAATATACAATATAATTCAATAATGGTTTCACTTAACATTCAATTACATCCTTATAAAGAATACGTACTCTCATTGTTTTCTATTTTGCTCGTTCAAACTAACTATTATAATTTTTACATAAAGTACGAAAAAAAATTAAACCATACGCGATAAACTAGTTGTTTATGCATAACAGTTTCTCATAAAGATGTATAAAAAGTGCTGTTTACAATTTGCACAGATAAAAAAAATGAAAATTAATTTTTCTGTATCGTATATGCATGACCTTTTTATCAATGTAACTTTTTTAATACTTATTTGTAATGTAATACGAAAATCGTGACAATATTCATGGATTATTTAATCCCACGCATCCTTTAAATATTGATTTTGCAAAATGTATTGGATGCACGCTGTTAATTATCGATCCTTTCTCTAACAAGTTTTCTCCAATGAATTGAAAATAAGGAAAAAATACAAATTAAAGAGAAAGATTTCACTGCGTGAAATGTCCTTGGTTTTAATTCTTTTTTTTTCGCCTCGCCTCTGATTCGCTCTTATAAGCAAGCTAGCAAAGGTATATGTATGTACATACGTAGCCATTGGAAATCGAGGACAAAGCAAATTAAGGAGTTTCTCGATGACAATCGACGTGCACTGATCTCTTAGCTTGACAGAGAACGAATTAGGAAGAGAGAGAGAGAGAGAGAGAGAGAGAGAGAGAGAGAGAAGGAAAGATAGAATTAGACAGTTGACTCCCGTCGTTAATGGAGTTAGCAACTACTGATGCTGCCTTGCGTAAAAGTTTATAGTGCACTGCTGACGCTGTTTTGTTTTATATGTGACTACAATCGCTCTCAGAAATGTAATAAGGAAATATGGGATGTTGGAGCTTTTGGATTCATATCGCGTCAGCTTTCGTTAATACTTTTGTACAGTTTGGTTAAACATTAGATTTATTAAAGTTATCACTTGACTTAATAAAGAAAAGCTTTATGAAGTACATAAACAATTGACTTCTTTCGCTTTTATCTTTATAATTTGTTTCGTATATTAATGGAGTAATGATATTATTTTTTAATTTTATGAATAAATGGGCATTTATACGTTATAAAATACATTTTTACTCGGTGAAAGATAATGCTCGACATAAAGAGATTTGTATTGATTAATAAATTAAATTCCACTCGATCACACTTTATAAATCTCTTTCAGTGATAATTCATTTGTTGATTGTAATCAATCATCGGAAACGGTAAGAATTCAAACGCAAACATTAGATTTGCAAGCACTGATATTCAAGATCGCTGTTTTAAATAGCAATGTCTTCGAATTTACAGTAGAATTTTTCAATATTAAAAAATGAATTTCTTGATCTAAGATATAAGGCAAATGGATAAATGTACCAAAAAGTCTAACCAAACGATAGTTTTTAACGAAACTTTTACCATCGTGCAGAATTTGAAATTAATAGAGATAGCACTTTATCAGGAGAAAATGTTAAGGCGAGGCTCCTTAGTCACACGATGATTTTCAATTTCTTAATATTGCTTAATTTGAAGAAATCGGTGTAAAAAATATTTGAAATGTTTCATCGGTTTACCGATGACTCTCGTCGTTAATATTGCCGATTGAGGATCGATAAGATTTTAGTGACCAGCCTGCAATAAAATTGTTTCGAAAGGTCCGCGAACATGTCAATCAACGTATAAATGTTATACAAAATTCTAATTGTATAAAGAACGAATCAGTAGGAAAACAATTGGTTTAATTAGTTTTTCGTATTCAAATTCTTGAAAATTCTTTCCAAGTATCGTGTCATTGAGTTTATAGAGAATTTCTTAAAATTATTGAGTTGATGTCCAAAAACACATTTCGTTCGGTACAGTTTTTATTCTTATTTTTTACATTATAACTTGCGAACGATTGTAGGGTATGTAACAACAAATTTTATCACGTTTTCCGTGAAAACTTGATCAATTATGAAACGTCAAAATCATATGTTCGAAATTTCATTCTTCGACACCAATAAAAAGATTTTCTTCAATTTCTCATTTATTGGTCAAGGAAGTAACTAAGAATTTATAGAAGAAGATGCTAAAAAATATTATAGAGAATCACTTGAGCTCCGATTAATAAATAATTCCTGTAAATCTCTAGGCATTCTTTAAAGTTAATTGTCAAATATTAACAAATTTAATTATGAATTTATAATGATATAGACGATAGATTTTTAAACATGAAATAATTAGTTTTAAGATTATTTCAATACGGTAGATGAATGTACAAATATTAAAGCGCAAAGAAAACACGCGCAAATATGGTCTCTTCCCGGTGAGGCAGGAAAGCATGAGGAGTTTTCCGAAGGAAAGAAAAAAGTAGAAAAATAAATCGCCTTTTTAATTCTGCTCTTAATTCAATACGACAAAATTATAAACGCTAAGGCTTTTAATAAAATCAGATGTCAAGGAGGTAGAATAAATGAAACAACCAATTGTTGCTCTCGCCCGTCGTACTATCAAGGGCGAAAAAACGGAAAATATCCAAAAGTTGCCTCTTGCCACCCCTGTGCTTTTACGTTGCAAGAGTGAGTAAAAAGGAAAAGACAACGGAAAAAAAGTCAATAAAAAAAGAGCTGCTCCCTGCAGCACAGGGATTCTCTGTCGTGCGAAAACTAGACAAACGAACTTGGACGATCCGTGGAGAATCAGTGTGGGTACCGCTGGGTCAAGGTTCAACGAGTGCCTTCTGCACGATAGACGCACTCGGATGATAACACGTGATCTCCATATTGTAAGAGCCAGTGAGAATGGCAAAAGGCAGTTAGACGATGATGAGCTCGATAAGGCCATCGCAACGGCTGGGTTGAGAATCACTGTTATTACGAATTGCATTGAAGTCAGAATGGCGACGACCAAGCAGCGATACAAATACTCAACAAAAGTGGAAGCACGCTTCAAATTTATTATTCTGATCATTTGAAAAAATAATGAAAGTCTTAAGTGGTAAAGTGTACAAATTGTGAAAGTTATAATTATTCACGAAAATAGCGCGAGACGTTAAAGCATCAAGAATGAACCGCAATTGAAACAATAGTTACGTGGCATAACTTTGCTTATGATCGTTTTCATTCATCAAAATATGACAGTTTCAACTGAAAACTTGAAAAGGCGCTTCAAAATTATTCAACTACTTTAGTTTACAACTTTAAAAACGATTGTAGCTTGAATATCTGCGTAAAACAGAAATCTCATACATTACGCGTAAAAAAATATTGAACAGTTGCGATTAGCTATAATAGAAAAGTACATGTGCAGAGAGAGAGAGAGAGAGAGAGAGAGAGAGCGATAAAAAATATTCACGAACTCGGGATACTTGGTACCGCTGCTATGAATCTTCTCCCTTTCACCAAGTACGTGGGGTGAAAGTATTCTTTGAGTAAATTAAATCTCGGAGGAATTCGAAAAATATTAAGTAAGCACTGCAAGCGTCCAAGCCACCCAAAAGACAAAATCTAAATAAAAAGAAGCCTAACAAGCACTTTCGGTCGATTCGCATGACCCGCGGTTCCGTTCACCCGTAATCTTTTTACGATTCCTCGCTTTAAATTACCCTTGCGGAATGTTCAACGCTGCTCCAGTCCACCACGGCATAGAAACAGACTTCCGTCAGAAAAAGGAGGAGGCAGCAGCAGCAGCGGCAGTTGAAGCTCAAAAACCTTCGGACAAGGAAGACAAAGAAGAAGAAAGTTCCATCTCTTTTATCCCGCACGCAATACCCGAGTACCAGCGAAGACGGTAGAAAGGTACAGACAAAAAGGAAGAAAAAAAGAAGAAGAAAAGAAGGGGCAGCAGCGGCGCTCGTTTCTTTGTCAGGTGATTTTTCGTTTGCAATAATTATCGCGCTCTCTCGGCCGTACAGGAGACTGTGGTGGAAAAAAGGGAATCACTGTGGTGCAGCACGCGAAGATCCTGTTATCGATGCTGCTCTTGCCACTCGGTCTCGGTGCTGAAATTTATATTTCGCGGCAGCAACTGAGAGTAGAGTCTTAAATTCTGTGTGATCTCGGAAGAACTTTGCGGAGAGAATGGTTTATTGGCACTATCAAGTATAATGCCTTTTTGCGATTTTATACATTTTTGTATTATCCGCTGCAATCTAATTTTATTACACATTTCAAGAGGGAGTACCGTCCGAAGAATGGAAATTTATTATTAATTTATTATTATTTATGGTACTAATCCTTACTTCAATCTTGTTAAATGAAACTATTCTCGTTAATTACTGGTTGCGCACCTTTAGTACAATTGTACAATTAGTTTACGGTATAAAAATGGAAGGACAACATGGACGCACGAAACAAAATCTCTTTATATTCCGCCGTATATACTAGAGTAATGGATTAATGCTCTGCTTGCGTAGAAAATTTTTCCAAAATCAACTTTCGAATGCTAGGAACGTGCACGACAAGTATGAAGGTGCAAATTACACCAGATAATTGAGGAATTTCATTAGAGAAATATTCTAAAACTGTTTCACGTGCCATATTTTTCACAAACGATCCTCCTTAATGACTGCTTTGACGAGCAATAATAACTAACGATATTTATGTACGATGCATGGACCCCGTCAATTTCATTTATTTGTGATGTTTGTCGTTTGTCGTTTGTCGTTTGTCGTGCATTATTGCGTTCAAAATTACTCTCTCGTCCGTGAATATAAGAATATAAGAAGTAAACTCGATTTCGGAGCGGGGTGTGTGGGTGGGGGTGGGGGTGGGTGGATTTTCAGATCGACTTGAAACATTTTCAGAATTCTTAAAAAAATCTGGTATTATTAATCCGAGCTCTGACAAATCCGTAAAACTCGCACAAAATACATAAGTTTCAAATTTTAAGAGTCACAACTTCCAAATTTCATTTTCAACAAAAAAATGCAGTTTCGAAATGAAAATCAAAGGAAAAAATGACACAAGATATTTATACTTTATTAATTTTATAAAACTGGAAAGCCTTAGATTTTTCCCCCTATGTATACGATGATATGAATAACTAATAAGTAAAAAAAAGACGCGTGTGCATTTGCGTTGGGTTTTCAAAAAAAAAATAAGAAATGCTTATATTTCTTTTTCACTCTAATTATGTTGAAAATTATTCTCCAACATTTTTCCTTGTAATTATAAAAAGGATCCTACATAGTTTTAGATTTATACCAAGTGCTAACTAGTATGTAACATTTTATACGCAGTAATAATGCTTATAAATCAGTTTCAAATGTTAAAATGTTTATGGGTGTAACGTAAGAATATGAACCTCACTCAATATTCTTGTTTCTCACGATCACGATCTTCGAAGGTAGAACGATTTGTAAAGGTTTTCCTCTTGGTAGTTTACAAATAGCAATTTTATTGTAAAATTACTTTACAAAGTGGAATATACATTTGATCAAGGCTTATAACTCTCCACAAGCGGTAGAAGCTTAATCAAAGTGAACTGGTAATGAAACTACAACCAAATATCTCCCTTCGGTTTCTACAACCTCGCAGCGACACAAAATCAACACACGCAATACGGTGCTTATATACAACGATCTCTCAATACAACAAGTCTCGATACAAATGGAAATCACGCGCTTACACGAACGATTTACATACACTGTCCGTAAGAAACTCGTGATGCATAAAAGTGAGAAAGAGGGTCTTCTTATTAAGTATCGCACGAGGGTGTGTTTTACCACGACGCGCATAGTAATATCGACGCCGCGTTCACGAGATGCTATTTGACGAATTGTCGGTTTCCGCGCCACTAATGACGTCTGCGCAAAATACTGCTTCTTCGCTTCGGTTTCTTCAGTTTCACTTGTTTTCAGAGAGCGCGACACGACAAGCTTTCCTACATGGAGCACTTTCTTAATAATGAAAAATATGCACGTTACAAGTCTCCTAGATTAATCTACAGACTTCGCGCTAGTGTTGTCATTATTTCCGATGTAGCAGAATTTATACGATTTATTTACAAGATTAGCCTTCTCCTGGAATCTCAAAAAAACTCGACTACTTCATTCCGCGGAAGATATTTTAATCAAAATCAATTATTGACAAGGTTCGTAAAGTTTAATCTTCACCATGAGATTTGTTGACACTTGGACGGCATTACAATAAACGAGTCGAACTAAGAAAAAGTTTCGATTTCTAATTTCCGCAAGCACTTAAGCATTTTGATATTTATAAGAGAGAAAGAGATAGATACAAGTAATTAAAGATAAAGTATATACAGTAACGTGAATCCGTTTCTTTGAGTAACAAATTACTGATGAGCACCTTTTCAACCGCATTGACATAAAAAAATTTTTGCTCCCTTTTTGACGTACTTGAGATCCCGAAGTGCTTAAATGAAAATCAACAAATTATATGTTAGAAAAGAAGATTCTAATAGCACGCGTGAATGGAAAGACCGAGTTTAAAAGTTCGAAATCGTCCGATCGGACGATTTCGAATCGCGCACGGACATCCGTAAAAATAATGGACGCCTGATCCTAGTAATCCACAAAGGCATAAACGTGTTTCGCGAAGCCCGTTTTCGACATGCGCTTGCAATGCAAAGATTTTTTTCGGCGTAAGGGAGAGGCTCGTGCACATAAGCGACAATATTTTATCAGACCGTGGCTCTCATCAACATGCGCGCATCGGTGCGGTCGCCTTCTGCACAAATGCGCATACATACATAATACCCACAAACGAGGCGGCGAGGCGAGTTACATCGGGCGGGAAGAACCCCCCTATTGAATTCATAATTCAGCGGCGCATTTATAATGGCGAGTGCGCGGGACTAGTCTCTACTCTCCATTGCAGGACTCATATCTTAGGCGCAAAAGCGCAAGAAGGCTGAAAAACATGTTCCGCCCACGCGTACAGTGTCCTTATCGTTTTTTCTCCATGTCTCTTTTATCTGCTCTTTTCCGCGGAGTTTCAACTTGATCTAACTGTATAGTCTGGGGTAAGAGATGTTTACGAGAACTACTGCGGCACCGTTGACGCAGTAATGATCCATTCGCGTTGAAACGCTTCTTTTTACGATAACTCTAATTTTCTTCCAGACGAATCTTTCACTGGCATCGAGGGAGCGCGCGATAGGCTGCACTGAAAGTATTTTCTCAAAAGCTCACGATTTCAGGGGGCTTCATTGTAATTAATCGAAATCCTATTAATATATAACGGCAGGTAATCCGAAAGTAAAGCGCTTTTTATTGGGATTGTACGTAAAAGTTAATAAGTACATTAATAAGAGAGCGCAAAGGCGCTACAATAAAAAGGCACGTTGGAGATAAACATTCGCCTTGCCTTAAAGAAAAAGTTTAAATGGAGGAAAAAAGGATCGGATTGTAAAAAATTGTAAAAAGCATTTAAGGCCTAGTTATGAGTATGAAAGGAGATAGAGCACAACTAAGAGCATACGTTACATTTCTAGTCACTTCCTCGCTTTTACAGCTATCGAGGACATTATGCTTCGCAGGTGCATATTTCGAAAATTCTCTGTGTTCCACATCAACAACGTTGTCTCGTCACTGTTCATTTTGCAATTATTTTTCGTCGTAGCCGTGGCTGCATGTCACCGACAGTGCTAAGTTGACACTGGATCGTAAGTTCCGTACTTTCTCTCTCTCTCTCTCTCTCTCTCTCTCTCTCTCTCTCTCGCTCGCTCGCTCGCTCGCTCGCTCTCTCGTATCTCCAAATTCCGAACGCATGTTCTTCAAACTTATTTCTGTAGTCGTTGTTCTGTGTCCGTGTCTTTTAATGCACGCATATTCTCGTCAACAACGAAGCTGTCTAGCAATTATGTTTTATAGTGCACGTGTTTGTTTTTCCTGGAATTAGGTCTGTGTGTTCGTCTTTTGGTGTTGGACGAGTTGGAAAAAAGTATCATTAAATTTCTCGCCTTATCTATACATACTTTATGCATAAATTTCACTTATTTGACCATAAAATAATATTATATCCATACATTGAACGGGTTTTATTATTATTTCTCTAATGAGATTTAATTTTTAAAAGTCGTTTATATAAAATATGTCAGACTTGTGGCAGTTCTTTTAATTCCTGCAAAGGAAAACAATTTTATTCGTTGAAAAAATGTTTTCCTTTATGGCGTCAAAGCAGGTAGTTTTTACTAGAGCATATTAATCAGGACAACAAATAAATCTTTCTCAGTGTGATACAAACTAGCAAAAATAAAATATCCACATTTTCTACAGTGCCTAATGGTAAAAATGATCTATTTTGCATTAAAAAAAAATCCATTTAATACAATCACTCCGCTTATCGTGATTGGTTCTTTACGTTGTCTCTGTCGAAGAAACTTCAAGCATATGCCATATTTTAACATCGCTTGTATAGCTGGAATTAATTTTAATGAGGTAACCACGTATTTTTATTAATCTTGTATGCCTAATCGATATTTCAATCGCGTATTGCTTAAGATCTTTTTATACGAAAGAATTTTATGGTTTCTTGTACAAATATGAAAACAATAATACAGTAAATTAAAAATAACGAAAAAATGTTTATCACACTTGAACGATGTTCTAAGTGTAATTTCGTATTTCATATTGTAACTCAATTTTTTATATTCAGTTGGAATTTCGACACAACCAAAAGTTTATACTTCAAAAACTTCGGAGGAAAAATTAATATTTAATATGACTTTTGTAACTAGAGTGAGTAAGTAGTGCCACGACAAAGAAAAAGAGAGAAAATATGTATATTTCGATTATGTGTCAGGTAAAACGTTGTTAGACTGTGCATGAGTCATTCGAATGCGCTGCAGAGACGAGTTTTACCATATGAGACTTTTTGCATGCGCATGAGTTCCGTGACATGTGTGCTTAGGACGTCGGATGTGAGCATGTACACGTACACGAAGGCGGAGAAAACACGAATATCGAACACGGCAATGTTTTTTGATAATTTCGACGATCGATTATAGACTTATAGAAACGATGTAAAATGATAGGGATCGATTTTAATTCAAATTTTTTCATTACTCTGAAATATTTTTCGTTAATGTTAAACGGTATGGAAAACCTTAGTGGCCCAATACGTTGAACAACTTAAAATTTTTATTAAGTCTAATAACACATATTTGATTTGAAAGTACTTATACGAGTCACCGATACGTTTTATTCCATTCGAAAATATTATTCTCATTCTGTTGATATAATGTTACTAATTGCATTAAAGTTATGAAATTCAATTTTATAAATAAAATGTTATTTATACACAATTATATTAACGTATATAGGCGAATAGTTTTTACCATTGTCTAAAACCTATTCAACTAATATATTAATATTATCGCTGTATGAACGAAAATAATGGCTTTCTCTTAACATGATAATTAATGTCGCGATATTAGCGTAAAGTTATATTTCTAATTGAATTTCGACTCAAAAACTATAACCATTTATATAGATGTGTGTCAAATACTACAGTATATTTTTTGATAGGTAACCGATCCATGTTCACGTTTAATAACAATTCGTTAATATGGATAATACAAAATTTGTAATTTACATAAATTTACTGCACTTACAAATGTTTGCGCAATAGATATAAAATCAATTTTTCCTTTAAAAAGATGATAAGACTTATACCGTCATTGCTTATATAACCAAGTAAAATGAGAAGATGCTTTGTTAAAGTTCCAATAAAAATAATAACAAGATGCAGTTTATGATATACTATAACTAAATTTTTGATTTCTACAATGTCTACACTAAAAGAGATTTATGCGCCGCTTTAAACGTTAAAAGTCACGTATTATGCTATTAACTGTGCTTTCAGACTAGAGTCATAACATTATTCATTCGCATAAGACAAAAGGAAAATGAGAAATGGCTTGCGGTGTAACACTTTTCTATTTTTTACAAATACTTTCTTTCAAAAAAATTTTCTACAATTTCTGAAATAATTGTTTTCCTCTAATTTCTTAATGGCTTCAAATAATTTATTAATTTTCGGGTTAATAGTCCGACTAAACTTGGATTAAAATAATAACGTATTCGAATAAAGTGCATTTTTATTTTTTATCGCTTTCAAGCAACGTAAATGATATACGTTTGTACAGCGATAAAAACAAGCCTATCAAATTATAAAATCGTAAAGTTGTTTTAAAATGAGTCTATAGAATACGTATAGAAGTACCATTAATTTGGTAGCAATAATTTAAGAAGATACAAAAATTTCTGATTTCTATCAATTACAATTGGTCTTATGAATTTTGTGACTTACGCATATCTTTCGATAACTTGAAAGCATTAAAAGCGTATTATTTTTAAATAAATTCAAAATCATTTAAATTAATTTTTCACTTCAATTGCTTTATATATTAAGCATTAAGATGGTTAGTAATTCCTTAGTAAATATGGTAAAAAATGGGCTTTTCACGATCTCGAGTTTCAACTGTCGTATCTATTCTGTTTGACAATCCAGGGACATTATACAAAAAGGCAAAGAATTAGATATTTTTGTAGGAAAGTTTAAGTTCCATACCAAACTTTTGATAGATTGAAATGTACGTCGAATAATATAGCAAAGACAGGAAGACATACACGTACATGCGTTTGCGTTAAAAGCCGGCTGTACGCTCGAAAAGGTCGCTCCGTAAGTTTTGTGAGAGCGAGAGCGAGAGCGAGAACGAGACCGAGACAGACATACAGAGAGAGAGAGAGAGAGAGAGAGAACAGCGTTGCCAAATCTTGCACTTGTCTAACAAACGCAGTTTTAAGTTCTTTCACCTTTATGTTTTTATTTTAATTTTTTCAGAAAAAGTTAATTGTTATTTTCGTTAAAATGTTAAAATTTTAATTTTCGTTTTATGATACAATGCACGCGTTTTTGCATGCAAACTTATTATGCAAAGGGTTATAATGAAATAAACTTCGAATGTTTATAATTTATTAAACATCTGTAGGTAATTATTGCTTATAAATTATATTCACATGATTATTAGCTGATCATAGCCTTTCATTGTTCTAAGAGTAACTAGAGATATAATTCAAATATGCAATTTTTTATTTGGACTCTATTTAACATTATCTTTTGATTAAAGTTACATTTCGAAACTTATAACAATAATTTAAGAATTACTAATTTAAGAATATCCTGTAATTTTCAAATTTTAATCCGAGGCAGAGAATCTCAAGAAAAGCTTTCAAAGAGCTTTTATTAAAAAACTAGTGCAGCTTATCGAAACTAATTTAAATTTATTTAATATATGCATGCTTATGCGCATGAATTTTGAAATCACTGTACCATATACGTGATGTAAGTATCCTAATGTTATTAAAATAACGATATGGTGTACTTATAAACGGAATATATAGCTTACTTGAGTATAAAAAATCATGTGGCTGTCGATCAAAACAACTCTACATTATTCAAAGTACTATATTTCTTTTCATATTTCATTGCCCCTCTCTCTCTTGGTCACTAATCGTAGTCTATCTATTTATCTACCCGTCTATCTATCTATCTAGTCATTCTATATATCCCATGCTCTTTGGACGAGAGACCTGTACGGTATCTCATATACTTGGCATCAACCTCTCATCACTAACGATTTCAAATTCCCCAATACCGTACCCCATTGAGAATCTCGTTCACCTCTGGTCTCAACATATATAAGTCGCGCAAAAATAGAAAGCAAATACGAAATATCCGACAGACTCTTTTTTTATCCCTCTTTTTCTGCACTGGATTTATTGTTTCTTTTGTTATAACGTTCGCTCGCATTCCTGAATGAACGCCTTTGTTTTATGCAGGGAGTGAACGAGGGCTTTACGATGTTGCGTTCTATGAAAACATAGGACATTGATTCGGTATCACATTGACAAGCCTGTGTATACTGTTTTCTTTATGTAAATTGTGTACAAAAGAAGTTGTTACGGTTGTTACAATTCTGTATTTAAATGAATGATTTTACGATTATTGCGGTACTGTGTAATTTCTTTTGCATAAATTTAAATAAAATCTGTATTCATATTAAATATCAATTTCCAAAATAAATATTTACAATATCAATAAAAGTCATAATCGCTACACTTTTATTTCTCATTTATGGATTTTGTGAGAAACTTATTTACATTAAAGACCTACTTTTATTTCTGCACTTTATCGTTTTTTAAGTAGTATTAAATAATTTTATAATATAAAATAATAACTGCGCATTCGCACGAATTATGTTAACATGTTATCTTACAGGTTAAAATTGTTATTAGTTTTTTCAAATGTAAAGTTTCATTTAAATACTTCACAAGTTAAAATAATGGATATGTCTTTATTTTAATATTAAATGTTATTAATAAATGTTGATTTGAACAGGGTATACCGATTGTAAAGTATCTTATAAGGTCAAACTTTCTAATATAAAATCCATCTTAGTTTTGTGCGTTTGAACTGTTTATATTTAACCTAAAAAGATAAATTTACCTAAAGATAATTTTCGAATATATATGATTATTTTTATTTAAGTGTCGTACGAGTCATTAAATCTATCTTAGTTAGCAATAATGAATTAGTAATTGTGATCAATTTTATGCAGTAAATTTACAAAGTTACATAAACTTACTAGTACTTATCATTATTAAGCATAGATTCTGCATTCTACATTACAGATTCTAATATCGTTAACTCCGAACAGTTCAAATTAATGGGAATGATGTAATTTTATATGATAAATTTATAATCGATTGAAAATATTAATTATTATTCATTTAGAACTACATTGTAACATCATTAATGCGCTTAGTATCTGATATAAGAAAATCTAATCGATTTGTTATGATTAAAAATATCATTAAGCAAAATTATTTGTTATTTTTGCGACTCAAGCAATTATGAAGCTATTATGAGTAAACAATAAATGAATTAGTGGATAAACATTTAATTCTGCAAATTTTAGAATCTATTATTATTATATTTTTTTCAACGTACTATCAACAATTTGTATAAAAACAAAATCCAAGAAAAACGAAGGAACGGGTTACTAATTTGTCTTTCTCGCTTATTTTTATATGACCAAACACGCTCCGATTATTTAGCGATAAACAGCAAAATTCATGCCGTTCCCGCAATATTGAAATTGCGCCTTCACATCACATTCACCTTATCTATCCATGAGGCTAACTCAGCAATTAATTTAAGTCAATATACTAATGCTCAAACGTTGCAGGATTTTCAATGTATGCATTTTTGAGTACCTTTCACGCACACAGGCATTTCTGATTTTCATCCTTTGAAACTAGGCACATAAAATTTATATTTACTTAAACGTATTTTTACGTAGTAAAAAGTGAGAAGTCATACTTATGCATAGCAACGTCTTACTCATAGAATGGAACTTTCGGAATACATTTATTCCCAGGCGAATTTCATTCTTGCTTTAATGAAAATTTGTCCACGCACAAGTTACCGAATCACAAGTGAATAGTATAATAGTGGTTCGATTCCTAATTTTCTATAAAAACCCAAAGTAAAAAAGACGCACTTAGTGATGAAAACTTGTAAAACGTATGCAAAACTATCACGATTTTTAAAAAAGATGTTATTTTATAAATAATAATGGTTGTGCAATATAAAAAAGTCTTTTTCAATTTAAATCCAAAAGTTATTTTACAAAATAATGAGAATATTATAATTCAATTATACCACACTTTTTTTGGAATCAACAAGTGAAATCTTACATTGGTTCTTTTTATATATTTACAAAATATGTTGATCTACGAAAAAAAATTTCATTTTATTTAGGCATTAAAATACAATGAATGCAGTATATACCTTAACTTTAAAGAAATGTAAAACTAATAAATATATAAGCATATATATTTTAATTTGATAATTATGTCGAATAAACGTTTAATTAAACAATTTGGTTATTTAAAAATTCTCAGTTGTTACAGTTTCCTATTCCTCTGGATCATCTAAATGAACTAACGATTAAGAGATATGAATTCACGCCATAATCTTACTTTGTTACGCTTAAAACACCGTGGATAAGATGGCAGCCATAAAAATAAATTCTAATTCAATAAAATTGGAGCACATTTTTCATTAATAAGTAAAATACAAAATCAAATGATTAATTAATTCCAAACTTGAGTTTAATAACTTAAGTGATACTTTGAAATGTAATTTACGTTTTCGATATGCAAACTAACATGTGTAGAAATTTAAATATTGGTTTCGACATTTTTGAGGCTTAGAATTGTTCAATATGGTTATATAATTTTCGGATGTGTATTCAAATTTAAAATTTAATTGATACGATGTTTCTACGTATAATTCGGGCAAAAACGCCAAACAAAATAAATTGCTGTTTCTTTATTAACAAAAATTCTTAACAGTTTTTTAATTATTTAGAATGATATAAAAATGTATTTCATTCAAATTCAATTCTCAACGATGTAGAACGAATTAATTGACTCGAAGTATAATCCGAATACATTTAAGGAATCTTTTAATAAAAATATATGATGTCGTGACTGATATGTTACCTTAAACTTTGAACCTAAAAAGCGTGTTAAAAATGGTTATACTTTATCCACATTTTCTCTATCTTAATTTAGACAGCGCATGTATTGTTTATTTTGACATATTGTCACTTTTTATTACTGAATAAAATCAATATTAAAATACAACTTTTATTGCCCTGTGCTTTAAGTATGAGGTAGGGAAATTTATTATTTCAGATTGTTAATTTTGTTTAGATTTTAGTGAAATATGAGACTTTGTTACTACAAACCTGTCTGACATTAAAGATAAAATAAAATAAAATTGAAGATTTTAACGTAAGTTAATTAATGTCAAACATAAAGTAACCTCTTTCATTATTTAATAATACGAATTATTCGAAAAGTCAATTTTGAAAATTTAAGAACTAATAAGTTTGACGTTCATTAGCTCATACGTTAAATAATAAAAGAAACGTATTGTAAGCCTAATCATAGAAAGTAGAGAGTAAAAAGTGCTTTTCCTGTCTAATTTTCGTCGGAAACCTTTTTCATACGTGGGATATTCGCTTGTGCCAGCAAAATAAATTTCCGGAATTCTGAGTAGTCTTTCGTAACGACGGACATTCCAGGGATTTGGTTTTCAAAGGCTCTCAATATCGACTATTTGCATGACAAATGATTTTAGAAGCGACAGAATATGTGCGTGTGTACGCCGACACAGTGGAATCGATTAGTCTCTTTTGAGGTTATGTGTTTACGCGAATCGAGAGATTTTCTGTCGGATCGTCTTAATCAGTCACGTCCTCGTTATCATAATTCGAGGATTTAGCATTTAAAGACGAACGCGCGTCACCGTAACGCGCGTCATCGTGAAAGGTAAGGAACGCTTCGAGGTTAGAAAAGTCCTTATAAGGCGTGAGCACTAAGAGACGAGGACAGGACCAAAAGTACAAGACCGAAGAGAACTGACCTTATTATGTTCTTCTGCTCCTCCTGACCGCTCCACATTTTTTACTTCCTAACCCGTGTGGTACGAAGTATACGGGAGAATTGTGTTCACCCTATGAACACCTGATAATTTTACGTCAAATTGTGAAATCGCGAAAATTCATAAGCAGGTATCTCAATGATACACGCGTTCCAAGAACTCACGCGAACGGGATAAACGTGCCAAAATAATGGAAGGATAATAAAACGAGACGATCTTCGTACCGCTCCCTCGTTTCTTCGTTGCAACGAGTGCAAGAATGTTCAAGACAAAGGAGAGGAAGACAGAGAAACAGAGAGAGAGAGAGAGAGAGTGAGTGAGTGAGAGAGAGGAAAAGCGAGTAAGAGAGATGTTCAGAAATGGGCGTGCGTTCACATGGACCCGCGCAGGCTTCGGAATATGAACTGGAGAACGCGCGGCGACGACGGCGACGACGGCGACGACGGCGACCACGACGACGACGACGACGACGACGACTGATACGCACGAACCGGCCGGCGACTTTTCCTCTCTTTAGACTCTTGGCTGCAGCGGCCGCGAAACTCAACGTGGACAGATCTGCCTCAGTGTGCGTGACTGTATTTGAGTACGAATGCGCATGCATGTACGTTAACCGCGCCTACGAATGTACAAGGATATATGCGCCAGAGTGAACGGTCGAACGAGCGACCAGAACTACCGCCGGTCTCTGCCCCGAGTCGGCAATGCAGGACTCGATGGAAATCCTGCACGCGTACCAGTGACATCCCAGAAGTGTGCTTTTCTACTGCCGCTTCCATCGTTTGTCTTTGTTTCTCATTATCGCATTGTCAGAGCTTCTTGGCTCTTTAACCACCTCCAAACTGATGCGAAATACGCGGAAAATTGCGTGCAACCAAATACGCACTGATTTGCCGTAGCATGATTATTATTTATTTTAGAAATCTAGTTTCGATAGAAACGAGAACTGCATCAAAATGCTCGGATAGCATTATTTTATACATTAACATGGATCGTTACATAAGGCTTTTAAATTCCTCTTAAATGCCCTTTTAAAAAAGATCTGCTTTTTCTAAGAAGGCTATGGTCAACGTATAGCTTTCATTTATTTTATATTTGCAATTGTAATTTAACTCTTAGAAGTCAGCGAGATATCGAAGAGCTTGAAATATGCGGTTAACCTACTATATATAAGCATGGTACATGGTCGATTGTGTACACATAGCATTACAACTGCGGGTACAATATTGACTGTCTGCTTTGAAAGAGCCAATGAATAAAGAAAATAAAAATACTATTGAATTATTATTGAAATACGCGTGAAGTTTGAATCTAAGGTACTTAACGCTCGAAAAATGTGTACTTCATTGCGGTAAATACGTATCATGCAAGCCAGGTCAAACGGAGCCTAAGGGCATGGCACCCGTATTGCAAGGAGGACCAAACCTGCCAAACCTGACCTTGAATTACAATTTAACGAGCAGCGAGATCACGCTCCCGCGCTCTATTCCGATTTCTCGAACAAGTGCCTTTTTCACTCTATTGAACAGCTGGTTCGACAAACAGACGCAGCGGGACATCTTAGAGCCCAAGCTTCCTTTCTACTCTCTTCCCAATAACTTTTCAACCTTTTTACTCCGCACTTTTTTTCCAATCGCAAAGCGTCCCCTGTGCTTTTAATTGTATCTTTGTCGTGAATCTATTTCTCAAGTCGTTTCTTTCCGAGAGCAACTACGAGAAAATACTCTACTTCCTATAAAAATCCTTCCTTTAGCAATTATGTTATACGACGATAAACACATGAGAATCAGTCAATAGTCGATGATAATAATAATCGATGCTATATATCCTGAGCTGTTCCATCTGTTCGAACCTTTTTTCTCGTTTTAGGATAAGAATTAACGGTATACGGTAAATTTTTCATTTCATCCATTCTTAGCTCGAACTGAAAAATTACTAATAAGATAGCTTCAAAGTATTTTTGTTAAGTCAATCAGTTCAATATAAACGATTTTGTAACTTTTGCAATACTCGTACTGGATACGTTATGTGCACAAAGTCACCAATTATAAAATCTTCAAACTACACAATAATTTACCTAAACTTCATCACTGTTGCTTTTATGTCCACATAAGCATTAAGTACAACCGGATAAAGTAATTAAACGAACATCGAACCATGAAGTGTTTTACTTCAACTTTCGTCATCGCTTATCCTGTGTATATGGACAGCGAATAACTCAAATAAATCAACGAATAATATCAAATTCGTGAAAACGCGAAATGCCACATTTATATCGGACCATCGGTAAACTTTTAAACGTGTGCGATGAGCTATAAGTTCGTCAAATACTGTAAAGCTCATTATCAATTACTTACTTATCTTAATTTTTTGAAAAATGTTATTACAGAAACAATTCACGTGCTTTCGTTTTTCGGCAAATGTTTAGAATCCGTTATTGCAGCTAACGAATCAAAGAAAATCTAAAATATCGAGATTTATTTTAACCGAAAAATGATTCATTGCTCGATAATTTTCATTCCGAAAACTCTTTGTACGTATGCGCTAAATGTTTTAAAAATAAAACGCGTGTGATATGTATTGGTCATTCGACGATATAAAATGTTACACTACAATCAGTCACCAATCATGGATACTACATAAACTTCTAAGTATATCCCATGCATTTGGTTTCTAAAAGTATCATTCGGCAATTTATTTAATCGAAGTAACGTTTTCGTTCAGAACAAAGTGTATTCTCATATTACTAACGCAATAAGTTTATTTGGATTGTACCCACATATATAATTACAAGCGTAACAACGCGTTATTTTTTATTATTTTCGAATTGAAATTCGTAATTCTTTAAATCACCATTGGTTAAAAATTTGTAGTAAAGTAAATTGAATCTGATGAATTAAGAAACGTCGTCGTTTTAGCTAATAAATGATTCCTTAGTTTACTGATAACGAAACTTTCCCATATTTACTGAATATTAGGAGTCTTTTCTCTCATTACTGAGTTTCTAGGAACATCAGTTGCATGAATCTTGCTTAGTGGTCAGTCTCTTGTTAAGATAAAGATTAATCGAAACGTAGACTTAAAACGAAAGCTCTATTCATCCATCAAGAGACATGGTATTAGGTGACGGTTAACGCATATTTGCAAAAATAAGTGTATGAATTTAATAATCAACGAATGACATTTAATACAAAGAATCACTTTTCTCGTTGCTTAAAAATTGCTAAGAAAAAGAACGTAACTATGTATCCCGCTCTTATCCATTGGGACGTCGCTGCACCGATTGACGCGCGCGGTAAACCACCAACGACGGCGTCGTCGGCATCTTTGCCGCGGATCGACACGAACCGGAAAGTGTAACGTTACACTGTTCGACAGTTCTTACAACAGAGGACACTTCAAGTTTTACTGATTTTTCTTCTTTTTCTTCGTTCCCTCGCCCCTTTCATTCAATCGGCAATGCCACAGTTTTTTTGTTCTGCTATCCGATTTTCTCACTGTACCGTGCTGAAACCAGTGCTGAAATGCTGACCAATCTAGGAAAGGAGCATTACAAATTTTAAATATCGTAAGCTAAGAATTACTCGATAGCGTCTTTCGAATGATTTTCTAACGTGAATGAGTGGAAACACGAAGATCTATTTTTTGAGACTTTCGAGCACTAGAATTCTGAGGATAAAATTTGTGAAAAGGAAGATGTGGATATTGTCTGGTTTCGATCATTTAAAAACAAATACACGAACTAAAAAAATGTATTCTATAGTAGTCCAACTGAACAAGAAAAATTAGTATCCGCAAGTAATTCGCAAGGTACGAATATTTAGTCTGAAAAAATTACCTTCTTGGAATCGCTGTTTAAAATTAAAATAAAACATGTATTATCTAGTTTCTACTCACATTTCGAATGTGAAATCGTGTAAAAATCTTAGAAATCATTTTTGATTCATTTTCTCCGAATTTCTAAAATGATATTTCCTGGAACAATTATCTTAATTAAGGATTAAAGTTAAAAGCCATCATCTTTTTGCTTGGAGTAAATTATTTTCTTCTATATTAAGAAAGAAATTTATATATGCCTATTTATCAACATCAGAATATGAAGTGTATAAAATATTTTCTGCGATATCCACTGCACTGTAATATGAGTTTTCTAAAAATTAAAATTCTTGTGGCTATTACAAGCTGACTTGTGAAAATTTCAAACCTGTTTTGTAAATTTTACAAACAAGTATCTAGCTTTACTATTGCACTAAACTTGTACAATACACGTGATTATTCATATCTTCACGTCTAGTTATAGAAATTCTAGGTCTGCATAATACTATGGCGCTTACAAGTTAATCTGAAATTGCTTTCAAGGTATTGTTTCAGCGTGTGAAATCGCCCACGACTGGATCTAACAAAATGCTGCAAGAAATTTTACGAGTGTATGTAAATCTTTTCTGATAGTAATATGCAGGTGTATTAGGTTTCCAACAATAGGATTTAATTTGTATAATGTAGGGCTTTTTTCAATTAAATATTCAATTGTATTACACGTACTCTTTACACGCCTAAGATCAGTGATTACTTTACTAATGGCATTTACCTCATACACTAATGAGCGTGCTCGTAAACATACTTGCAGTGCATCAGAGAGACGCCGTTATTGACGATCTTGCACTTCTAAACAATGTATACCCGATATTTATACATTTTCTTATATTAAATTTTGTAATACACGGTCAAATTTAATTTTATGATCCTTAGAAAGTGAACACTGAAATCGATGCTGGTATGCATAGAAATGCAAACATTAATACAATATGTAGGAGACGATATAAGCAACCTCTTTCGTAAAATTCATAAATTTAGTCAAAAAAAAAAAAATTTACGATAACTGAATGCTAATAAATTTATATTTATGATACAATACATCTTGCTGTTAGAGCAGAGAAAAATATTATTTAATATTATTTCGTTTAAAACTTTTAATTTTTTATAAACTTAGGCATTATAATAATGTTGAATTAACATATTTTTATATAAAATTATTAGACAATTATTCCAAAATTCAATTTATTGCAATACTTTTAATGAACATTTACAAAACATCCCTTTGTACTTCTTAAACTTATACTATAGTAAACAATATAAACTCGTACATCTTAAAATAAATGTAACATTTATGTTTTACATAAAATAAGTAACAAAATCTGTGTGTTCATATCACAGGCACACAAAACTACACCTTTGCAATTCTTCAGATTATACACCAGTGCTTCTATCTATCAGGATTCTCTCGAAGCACTCATAAGAAAGAGCATGGAGATAAAGTTGATCCCTACAATCTCATTAAATTGAAATAATAGATTCTAACCATTCTTAAAAAATATTTTGAAAATTGATTAATAATTAAAAACATATTTTGTATAAATTAATTTTAGCAGTAAAAATATTTGTTAAGAAACACCAATATATTATCGTAGTTTTCTTTACGCAACTAAATTTATAATTTTTATTTAATTTCTACGATTGCCGAAATCTTCATAATATTATTTATATAAATTTAAACGTATAAATTAATTTGAAATATTTAATATATCGCCAAAATAAATAAAACAGGGCTGTTGAATTAAAACAGCTTTAAAAAATACCTACATTATCGATCTTTATATCACTACATACAAAGAAGTAATATTGCAAAATATAAAAAACAAGCTTACTTACGTGTATAGTGCATTCGACTAGCTCGTAAAGTAACTTTTATTTGAAATCCATAAAATTAGAAATGTTCTAAATTAGTACACTTTGGCTTACAGAAAATATTGTTGAATTTAATTACAAGAATTTGAAAAATTAAAAACCATAATAATTAGTTAAAAAGTATTTGTTTGTCTAAATACTTAAAAAAAATTTAGATATTTTTGCAAAAAAGGTATTATTTAACTCTTTTGCTGCTGATGCAGCTAGTGTTCAACAGTACCGAAAATAATTTTCAAAAGTTCACACGAAGCAATGTGACAACGGAATATATACATTTTTTAAATATGACTTGTAGTTACATGTATGATTTTTCAATAATTCTAATATTTGTACATCCATGGGTTCATTAACAAGAGTTTATACATTGGTAGTGTCATTAATGAATACGATATGTAATAAATAAATAAATAGATGTGTAAATATCTTTATGTTAAATTTTTTCTATAACTGAATTGTATAAATTATATTTTTAATTTAAAAAAAATCGATCTATTTTTATAATACTTCTTTTATCGCTTTGATGGTTTTTATGGTTTTTATTGTCCTATTTTCATTAAATGAAATTTAGTCCAATATATCTCACAATATTTTACTTGTGTATTTGTAGTTATTTATTGCCTACATAGAAAGTAAATTTAGATCCACGTATAATTTCAAAGAAGTACGAGTGAAAATGAGTAATTTATAGCCATTGTAAAATACATGCTATAACATATTATCCTTTTAATACTAAAATCGATAGTGCATGTTTGAAAAATCTCTATAATTAACTACTGATTCTATTTAATACACTCAATTTAATTGAAAGCTCAACAGAAATTAAAATTTGAGATAATGCTCGTCTGATATATTACTTTTCCTTGCAAAGAAATACAACAAATTCAGAATTAAAGAAAAAATATTAAAATAAAAAAGAAGGACGAGAAAATATTGAAAGGCAGAAAAAATTATACCAAGGGAGAAAGAACGATGAGTCATGCTTCCGAGCAGAAAAGTTGTGTACACCTGCGCTTATAAGAAAGTTCAAGTGACAAACCTACGCGCATTCGTAACCACATGTCGACGACGTCAGTGTAATTGCATGCGTACACGCGACAGCAAACTTGCCAGGGTGCATTTACGCATAAAAGAGGTTCAGTACCCTTTGTTGGTAAGGATAAACAATAGATAAACTCGATACTACTGTTTCAGCCGAGGGAGAATATTAAACATAGGATTTCATTTTTGCTTCTTCCTTGGATGCTCGAAGTATTGTAAGATTATTTTTTATGAACGTTTGTTAGCCTTTGTTAGCCATTGTATTTTACAATGAACGTTCAATTGTTATACAGAGAACGAAACATTCTACTTCTGATATTAAAATATACTGCTGACTCATCGATAAGTAGTAATCATTTTTTTAGCTCAGATAAACATTAACGATTTATTTATTCATGCATTATCTGACTTTATTGAGCTTTTACCTTAAAGAAGTAATTTACTGAATTTTACACGATTGTCTATTTAATGCAATAATTATGAAAGTGATATAATTTTGTAACGATTATATTTAAAAAAAAAAAAAAAACGCAATAATGATTTTTCCTTTTCTTACCCTTAACAGTTACGAGGAAGCCTTTCATTACCAAGGTAATGAAAAAAGGTTAAAGTACAAGCTTTAATTTTCACTTTCTCGTAACTATAAAATGTTCGAAAGCTACTCAATCTTTCACAGCCAACTACTTTGCAGTGAAAAAGCCTCAGTATTTATAAAATAAATCATCTTTTGAAATAAGAAGATGATTTGAAAATAACATTTCAGATTATTCAATGCTATCTTCCCAGATTATTAGAATAGATTGCCGTCAATAAAATCACTCAAATTTTATTCGATTTTCACAGTTTATTGCTGGAATAATTTTATTTCTTGTGAAACTTACATTATCATTTGAAAAGTAAATTCTTTTATAAGCAAACAAATCAAATTCAAAGTGTTCTACAAACAAAAAGTATATATATATATATATATATTCTATCTCAAGTATAAATAAATCAATGACAAAAAATTAATGTAACAATGCTACAGGCGGCTTAGAATTTCAGCGCGGAATAAATGTACCAAGAATTTATTCAGAGCAATAAAAGAATAGAAATACGGGATGAGAAGCCGTTGGTCTGATTTGAAGATAGAAGGATGGAAGAAAGCGTATAAGAGGTGGCAATGACAGATAGCTAGTCGAGTCGTCGGCAAAAGACCAAAGGAAACATTAAAAAGAAGCTGTAAATGTACATCGACCTGCGTGACTCGTTAAACGATGAGCCATTTCCTTCCGGAATGCCATGAAACTCGAGGTCAGTGGCTTCGTTTTTGTTCCGAGTTCTCGAAATCGTCGTTGCTGTCGGTTTTTACTTTGAAGGCATTGAACACTTTTTCCCGCCACTACAAATATCTAATAATACAACTTTTAAATTGCATTCGATAAATTTTTATACGACCTTCAGCATATTACAAATATATTTCATTTGAAAACGGGAATATGGATTTCTCTTAATAAACCTTGTACCTTTACACAAATTTAAAATCCTCGATCCTTTATGTCACAATTATTTCTCTATGAATTCAGTCATTTTATAGTCTATCTTTCTTACTTATTTATTTTCCTTTCCTGTATCCGCTCGCTAAAATTTAGCACAGATATAAAATTCATATCATAAAAGTCAAAAGAGCTTAATATTATTTTACAAAAGCTATAAATTCACTGTTTAGGCATTGTTCGTGTATGTTAATGTTATTTAAAATTCGTAAAATCTTCCAAATTGTTTGCCCTACGAGTACTGTTTATCTTCAAATTTTGTGACGAACCACAACTACTTTTCTGAGTAAGCGTCGTAAACAAAATTTTATTTCTAAAATTAGAAATTCCGCGCATACCTATCATAGTTCTCGCACGAACGTTTGGAACAGCAGTTTTCCGCAAATGATTTTCAATGTTGAAGGCAAGTTTCGATTGCCGACCTACACGAGTCGTTGATTCGTTATTCCTCCAACGCATAAAAGATTCATAACGAGCCGTAAAACAGAGCCTCCCATTCTTCCATTCCTACGAAAAAAGTGCAAAACTGCCTTTGCGTCCCCTCCCCCTAAAGCGAGCCGGTGCTCACGGAAGGGAGGTTAGACCCATCTGGTCGTATCCGGTTCGAACTGAGCGTACGTACTACGTATGCGCGTACGGTCGCGCTCCAACACACCCAAATACTAATAGCAGTAATAGGAACGCAATCGGCGACTCGGGCTGCGCGCGCGCCCGCGAGAGAGAGAGAAACAAAATGTTGCGGATGGGATGTACATCTATCCCCCTCTCCTACCTCACTTTTACCTTTTTTCCTTTTCACTCGTGCGCGCGCGCGCGCGCGCTCACCTATTCTCTCCCGTACGGCTTTCTCTTTCGTTCTCATCTCACCGCTACAAGCTTCGGCCCAGGGGAGATTTTTCCCCGTAACGGACATTCCACGGACGGCTGTTCTATTTCGTTCTATTTTTCAAACTTATCCGGAGAACCAGCAAAAAGAAGCTTTTTCACAAGAATCGAGAATGACAAAAAGCTCATTGAGCATCTTACATAAGGAATATAAACGTAAGCAGTAAACAATAAACAAACGTGAAATACAGCATCGACGTAAAATACGTATTTGAACTTTTTATTTTATCGCGATCTACTTCTGACAGCCGTTGTGCAAAAGGAACGGACATAAAATGATTTAATAGGTACGCCGGAAAGAAAAAAGGGTAGCGGACCGATGATGTAAAACCGCTCCAATGTGCCAAAAAAAAGCCGCGTTAATAAATACGTATGTAATCGGCGCACAGAGCAGAGAAAAATCCACCATGTACTCACTTGCTGGAGTTGCGGCTGCCGTCTTGGAAGCCCTTGAACGTTCCGGTGGACGTCATCTTCGGCGAGCTTTTGTTCCTTCCTGTATCAATAAGGGAAATAGATGAAGCGTCCCCTTAGCCTGGCGAGTAAGTGCGATGAGTTAGCGTGCTAAGAAGCACGGCTGAACAGAGCGAGAAAAATACCGGCCTTTGTGTATACACAAACGCAACGCGGAACACTCGGAGCGAAACAGCCGTCGCGCGTATATATACCGGGATCAGGGAAAGAATCGTTGAGCGCGCGCAGTCGTCTCCTATGGGCGGGCTGTTGTCTGTCCTCGCTTCGCTTTACGAACGCTGCAAAACTCGCCACCTCTCACACTCGCTCTTGTGGCAAACTTCGCTGTCCTTTACCAGAGACTTTCTCTGTCTCTTTCTCTCGGTCCCTGGTTTTTCTTTGACAGTCACGTACGGTATTGAATGTGAACCTGATGTGCGATTACACGGTCTTCGATTCTTCAATATTGTAAGTCAGCCAGCGGAGAATGGGAATCGATTTTGAAAACTAAAATATTTGGATCGAGTTAACGAAAAAAAAAATATACGCCTTTAAATTATCGATAAATCGAACAGAAAATACTCCTCGCTTGCAAGAAAAAAAGTAGAACGTCGAAAAGAGTTGAATGCTTTTTCAGGCAAACAAGGTAATGATATATTATTTTGTAGTTTGAAAAAAATTAAAAAATTCGTTACTGTATTCCGTTATTAAATGAATCGATCACGTTTTGCTGAATTAGTCATAAATAAAATTAATTGTTACAAGCTTGGCGCAAGTATCTGTAGCTCGAGTAAATTAAAACACTGTGCGCATTAGTTTATATTGCAATTTTAATATTATTTTTTATTCTTATATACTTTGAGGATTCTTTAATTTAACATTGAGTTTCCATTTTTCATTTTAGAACCTTAATTTCGTCTAAATTATCATTACTTACCTTCCATTATTTCGAAATGAGAAGAATTTTTTTTTATGTGTAATCTTATTAGAAATTAAGGTATGTGAATGTTACTTGTTTAACAGACTCGAATAAATATTTAAAAGTTATTAGTGCAACGTTATCAAATAATACCACATCGATTCGCTGTGTGTCTAATTATCGGCATTTTTTAGGAAAATCTTACGGACGAGTGTTTGTTAAATATATTATTTAATAACTGAAGTAGACACCATAATCAGAATTAATAAAAGCTTTTCGAAAAGTTGTAATAATCTTTTGTAGCATAACAGGATTAGAGCTCTAGAACGTAAATATTAAAATTAATTTTCTAAACGTATAAAATTTATTTTTAATTTGTATTTAATAGAAATTTGCTTATACGTAAATCACCAGTTAAATTTAATCGTTCAAAAATTAAAAACAAATGTAATTAAATATTTCTTAATAGCTTAACTTCACATTATACTTATAATTTAGAAAAGTAATTACGTTTTTGTTGTAAATTCATTATTAATAAAATCTTTCATGTATTTTATACTCTATTTATTTATTTGTTTACAAGGATATCATGTTAATGGATTATTTTATACAAATAAAATACAAGTATATAAACTTTTCTTATGCAAAAAGAAATTCAAGGAATGTAGCATTCTACCAAAATAATTGTATTTATATTCTAAAATATTTAAAAATATTATTTGAGCAAACTGATAAAAACTAAAAATTGATACTAAAAACTTTACTAGAAAATTCGTATGCGTAAATATTTTTAAACCCTGAAAACTGATATTATTTTATTCGCATTTTAAGATTGGAAATTAAATGCTTCGTAACATAAAAGAAATATTTTTAAAACGATATTTAATCTTTGTACATATTTATAGTCTCTTTTATTCATTGAAGAACAACTTTAAAATATATGTACTTTGTATTTAATTTTATAGCATTTGATAAATTTTATTTTTGTTACTAAAATTCTTGAATTTCCTTATTCCAATAATCAATTAGTTTGATATGCTGAAAACTTTGTAAAATGTATTTTGGGATTTATATTAAATATAATAAGTAAAATATTTATCAGTTATTGAAAAGTTTGACAGTTTGGCAAGTTTTGAAATTTGCCAAAAAAAAATTTTTTTTTACAGTACAATAAATTGAAGCAACTTGATTGAAACATTAAAAATTACGAAATATTTAGCAAGATGTCTAAATTAAAAGATTTTTGTTAATATTGTTTAAGAAATATCATACTTCCTTTTCCTTAATTTAATAAATCTTAGTAAATTGTACCTGTACATAATTGCAGATAAATTAAATCATCAATTACTTATATTAATAAACCTTTTATATTTCTTCCTACGTAATTTATTATGAAATAACACATGATACAGTATGCACAAAGTAATTGCAGGAATTTTCGTTTTGCATTAAACAAATATAATTATTAATACAGCTCCTTAGTATAAATGAAAATTTCAGCATACTTTAGTTGAAGTTCTGTTGTATAATTGAAAATTGCTTCAAAATTGATAACATCCGTGGTTACAAGCAGAATAATAATTGCATTCTAACATTCTTCTCGGTTAAAAAAGACAACATGAACAAATATACAACATTCAAGAAACTCTGGTCGCTCGTATGTACAAATTATACCCAAAACGGGAAAAAAATCATGAATAATTTTGCTAATTTTAAATACAATACAAGCTAGAAAAACCTATGAGGGAAATGTCAACGTTAATCTATAAGAAACGTTTATTACTTAAAAAATTAATCTGCGATATCAAGAAGCACTTTTTATACTTCTTTTGCTATTTATTATCTAGCGTGTATCTTACACTTGAAAATTCTCGAAAATTATTAAATTAAAAGAACTTAATTTCACCTTAGATATTTGCATTACTACTTGTAAGTACTTTTAACCTGGGCTTGGGACTATTTTTTCAAATTATGACAGATACCATTTAATTCACCCTTTCATTTTATCTGATATTACATTTCATAAGATTAATAATTTTTCAAAAATCTCGTCAAAACTTATAATTCTAAATATAGGATTTTATTATGCATAACGTCATTAATGAATTGACTATTTTAGTCAATTGAATTGTAAATAAATAAGCTTTATTTTCAATGAATAAAGTTTGTGCATCTCTCTTTAGCTTTGAGATATATAGTCAAGATATTTTAGTAAAATAACTAAACACGGTTCGTACTATTAGTATACAGAATACAATCACATTCTAGTAGTATAATCCAGAATTGAAATAGTTTGAAAAATCCCAGTCTCTCCTTTATGCACTGAACAGAACCGAAATTCTTTACGTCATCGTATGTCTTTTAAAAGAAAAAATATACTAATAAAACTCTAAATAGTTGCATTAAAAAGAAAATACATCCGATGAGATCAAGTTCCATTAACTATACACAGCAAACCTTTTTGTTTAGTTTAAATATATTTATGCATTTGAATCAAGGCAATTATAATTATAAAAGTATTTAAATTACTTTTAAATATATTGAATAATGTACGATAAATGTACAAACTTTCAAAAAATAATCAATTTAATTTAAATACTTCAACTACTTTTTTATTCTGGATGTTATGAGGACCTAAACTCTAGGTTATTCACTTGTATATCATATCTTTCTATCTACATTTTGTAATTTCTAGAATTGATTCACACAACCCACTAATCTTTAAATAAATTTACTTCTATGAAAAAATGTCATGCAACAGTTAACCTCTCAATCACCCATAAAAATGCATATCGATATTTATTAATGCATTACACAGATCAAAAGGACTTCATTCCTATGGAATTGAAAGATTCGTAGACCAAGAAATTCAAGGCCACTCAGACTCAAGTATACAAAGGCAAAAAGCTTCACTGTGTACAGTGTTTGCGCTAAAAGTCGATGAAAGTTATTCTTCCTTGATTTTTGAGGAACATCAAAAGATGCTAAGTAATCTCCATGAAACGGAGATCAGTGCATTCATCGTCTTCAATTCTACTAGTCCGTTGTCTATGTAAAGGACAATTAACTGGTTGGTGGCGGTGGAGGCGGTGGCTGAGCAAGAAGTGTTGGCAAGGTTGTAAGGTCAATTCCCGGAGGTGCGGGTGCAGATTGTTGGGGTGGTGGGGGGACAGGTGCCGCCGGCGGCCAACCCATCTGTTGCGGTTGTTGGGGTGGACCCCAACCTGGAGGTCCCTGGGGATAGCCTGGAGGCGGCGCAGTTCCTGGGGGTGGTGGTCGCATAGGTGGTGGTGCTTGTTGGTTTTGCTGCGGTTGTTGCTGCCAAGGTGGGATGCCCATTGCTGGTGGTGGAGGTGGCATTTGAGACGGTGACATTTGGGCCGGTGGTGGTGGCGGCATTTGACCTTGTATAGGGATAACCATTCATTCAATATTCATATACGCTTCAGTATATGGCAAACGAAAAATCTATTTTTAATGCCGTGGATAAAGAATGAGCATAATTTATTCAAGTAATATTTATTTTCTAGAAAATAAAAATAACTTTAGATTTTTATAATACACTATATTACAGATAACAGTGCACTGTAATAAAATAATAAAATATTCAAACAGTAACGAATAATGTAATAAATATTGAAATATTCTTGAACACTAATATTAATTATTGCCTTAAATTAATTGACATTATTTACAAATAATTAAACAAGTTTTTCGATTTTTAAAAATCTTTTCATAATATTTATTTCTTTTTAAATTACGTTTGGCATTACTTTAACAATGCCGATTATTTCATAATAAACAACACATTTACTTTATTCTGAAAATTCAAATATTAAATACAATATTTGCCACTTTTATTAAAACAAACCTGGTGGTGGAGGTTGACCACTTCCAGGTGCCATCCATGGCATCAGAGGTGGTATCGTAGGAGGTGGTTGACTTGAAGCTCCTGGAGGTGGTGGAGGTGGTTGCATAACACCTGGTGGAGGTGGCATGCTCACAGGGGGTTGACCCCACTGCATATTCATGTTATTCATACTATTCATGTTCATGTTGTTCATATTGTTCATGTTATTCATGCCATTCATGTTGCTCATATCGGGTTGTGTCCAGGGTGGCGGTGCTATTCCTGGAGGAGGAGGCATCATTGGTGGTGGTGGACCTGATGGCATCATATTCGGTGGTGGATGGGCAGGTGTTGCCATTAATGCACGCGGTTGTTGTTGCCTAAGAATAAAAATTGATCAATTAATTTAATTAAATATTCAAATATTATAAATGTTAACAATTTAGATAATAAAATTTTGTAAATATATTTTTAAGTATATTTTTGTAAATATATTCAATTATATATATTTTTAATTATAGTTTTATTGACATTATAAATTATTAATTACCTATTTTAATCTGAATATTTGTATAAAATCATTAAAAATAAGTTCATTATAAACCACTCATTTAATTTATATAAACTTATATTAAAAAACCTAATTCATACATGATTATTATTTGTTCTGAATACTAATTCTGATGTTATTTCTTAAAAAATGTGTATATTATTTGTATTATAATTCGTATTATACATTAATACTCAAACAAGTTGTACCAAATCATTTAAACTCTATAAATAAAAATATAATCTTAGTAAATGTTGGTGTTTCCTATATTCTATAGTACCATTAAAATCTCATAATTTAATTTTTTGTAATTACATTCATTGTAAAGTTGAAATAATGCCAATTCTTATTTCGACTCATTATGATTGCGATTGATATTTAACAAGAATAAAAATAATAACAAAGTATTAAGAATTTATTATTTTCTTTACCTATCAAAAAGTCCAGGGTAATTTGGATTCGAGTTAGAATTAGATCTATTCTGAGTATTATTATTCTTCGAGCGATCAGGAGGCGGACCCTCGCCCAACTCAGCCATGAGCGACATATACTCTTCGTCAATCTTGGCCTTGTCACCGGCTGGATTCATTCCAGCGGCTGCGGGTCCTCCCATCCCTGGTCGTTTCGAACGACAATCACGAGCGATGTGTCCTGCACCGCCACAACTAGAGCACACTATGTTATTTGTAACATTAGGCTTGTCAGGACATAACCAAGACTTATGGTCACTCGCGCCGCAATTCGTACAACGAGGTCCATCATTCTCGCGCAAGGTTCCATTTAATAAGGCGAGCTCTCTCAGCTGATTTCGACGAAGGTCATTCTGTCCTTCAGGTACCTCAACACCTTGACGAATAATTTCGTGAATCTGTATGAAATAATAAAATCGCTGATGATTCTTGAACTATAGATGTTGTTAATAAATGATTATTAAATAATGTACTTTCCGAGTAAAAACATAATAATGTAAAATTATCTAGTCAATGCATGCATTTTACACAGCGCATATTTTACTTAATTTATTCTTACATTTTCGCTCTCTCTCTCTCTCTCTCACTTTCTCTCATATTCTATTTAGGTATCTTATATTAAAATAAGTAATTTTATAAAATAAAAATACTTCTAAAAAAACTCACTAAAAAATTAAGTAATTTTCAAGTTACTTTATATTACGTAAAATAATTAAAATATTCATTAAAATTCTTAATTTATATTTAGTAGATATTATTACTTACAATATTTTTAAATATTTATATATGATCGTTTTTCTTATTTATATTTATCTATTAATAATAATAAAATACTAACTCTTCCAACAGCTTTTTTAACAGCTTCAAGATTATTAGCAGTTATATAAGCATGTAGGGGTTCATCTTCACCAGGCAGTGGTTGTCCATCTTTTCGCCCTACTTTACCCTCTTTAACACTGCCTTTACCTCTAATTATAATCTTTGCACCAGTTTCTTTTTCCATAGCTACAAAATAATTTTATATTAAAAAATTGCTAAATAAAAACATTTACATTTATTATAATTTTATATGTACATTTTAATGTATTTCCACGTGGTCCAATGAGCAATCCCACAAAATTAATGTCAGGGTGTTCTTCTTGAGGAATCATGACTTTATCATGAACTCTAATGATTGGTGGCCTTAAAATTACAAACGAAAAGGTTAGCTAATAAAATATGTACAGTTTATGCAAGTAGAACGAAATATTTAATTACTTATAATCTGGAGGTGGTTTAAATTCCGGATTAATTTTCAAGATTTTTTGTATTAGATTATGACGCTCTTCTTCTAATTTCCGTCTAGTACGATATTCTCTTGTATTCAACCGTTTGCCATCACTACTGTAAATCGGTTCTGGCGATGGAGATCTGAAAGAAAAAAAATGTGTTTGAAACTTTGTTGTATAAACGATGTTACTTGTATACAAGCAACCTGTTTCTAATTTTAAGTGATGAGTGTTATTTCTAGTTTAACTTTCATATTAAGTTTTTTTGCTACTTTTAATAATTATATTAACAATTTAAGAATCTTTAAATAAAATGTCTAATGAAATCAGTTTTTATCTAAAAAGAATCTTTTTCTATATTAAATTAGTTTGATTTCGAGCATTGGATCGTAATTTCCATCACTGCCCTTTCATATAAAAATAATCCTAAGTCTCTGCCAACATAAAGAAGCTTAGCAGAGGCTGTGTTGGTTGTTTATTAATACTCTGTAACCAGCGAAGTCTGCAATGTTTGTGCAGATATGTTGTTCAGCTGCTATAGTACTATGAAAAAGTAAATCCTGTGATTATTAAGAAAAATTAAGTCTTTAAATTAGTATCAGCTGATTTCTCGTAATTGTGCAATGCAATGCTAAACTAAACAAATAATAATTATTATAACCTATTGGAATAATAAAATCTTTTCATTAATTGTAATGAAGTATTTATAAATTAATGTTGAACCTGAAAGTAACGTTTGCTTGAGCAATTATGCAAGATTTTGTTATTAATAGTTATTTTCCTGTAATATTGACCCGATAAAAAAATTCCGTTAGTAAAGCCTACCTATGATTATATTATATAATTTTACATAGATTCATTAAAAAGTAGCTGAAAAAAGTTATTGATTTGTTTATGATTAAAATTTACTATTTAATATGTTATTTATTAAAATAAAAAAAATTAATACAAAATTCCTTAAAATGATACTATTCTGCTTTCATGAAGTTCATAGACTTTAATAAAAATTAATAAAAAAGAATAGAAAAAAATCTATAAAGTCTAGCAAGTCAAACACTGCCAACAGTTTGATGAGATTTGAATTAAGAAATACACATGTTATATAATAATTGAGTGACTTTCCTGCATTCAAGTCTTTCCTTTAAAAATAGTAAACATTGATTTTTCATTAGGTTACAAAATACAAACTTTTAATTTATTTTCACTTGCTTTTCATAGCTTTTTGAAAATATTATAAATAGGATTAATACAAATATTCAATTTCTATATCAAACTTTTAGATGTTTCAAGTACAATTTTATTCATTTCTATAGATTTTTTAAATTTTGATCATAATAAAGTATTGTATACCTGTATATTTAAATAAAACACAAAAACTTATAATTTATAACCGATATTAAACATTTGTAAAAATCACTATTATTACCAAAAAGTTATGAAAATAAAAAGTTGGCTATAAACTATAAATATGTAAAATTTAATTATTAGTAAGTTCTTATAATATTTTTACAAACTGTTCAAAGCTCATTAAAATATAATCTTTTTTGGCAAGGAATGTCAATTTGAGAATTAATAAAAGAAATGGATTAGATCAAACCAATATTATCATTATTTATCTTCGATGTTGTGTTGAGGCTTGAATATTTTTTTTAGTCCTGGTTGATAAAAATTTTTTTGAGTATCCTGTATTAGCTTGGACAGCAGCATTTACAAAAATTTTTTAAGCCACCAAGCTGTTGGTTGCTGAATTGGTCAGTAGATAGGTAGATTTTGTGGATATAATGGTCATATTTGTTGATAGTTAAGTTTTGTTCAAACCTTTCCTCAGGATTAATTGGTATTCCAAGATCTTCTGTGCGTAGTTTCCTGCTGATTTCCTCAATCTGTAGTTGAACTGAAAACCAACGGATTAGAGGGGGGCAGAAACCCCAACAGTTAGACATATTGACAAATAAGCCATAAGACAACAAAGTACATGATTATTCTATATTAAAAAATAAAATTTTTTTGAGAAATGTAAATATCAATATCTTATCATAAATGAATAAATTAAACATTTTTCTTTTACAGTACTTTATCTTACCTTTGTTTATCAGCTTAAAAACTTGTTTTTATTTAAATAATTAAAATCTTATAAGCGCATACTTACATCCCAAAAGTTTTCTATATTATTTAAAAATGTAATTTTTGTTTAATTTTGCGCAAGATTTCAGAATGTTAAATCAATATTATTAAAATTAAACTTATAACGAATTACAATATTAATTTAAAAATAAGATTCTTACACAAATAAGCCTTCTCTTGCTCAGGAGTGAGGTTGGTGGGTAGAACTGTTGGCATCCCTGGAATAAAAGTTTTTTCATGCTCGCTTCCTCCCCATCTGGATTTCCTACGCTTCCGACGCTCCTCTCGTGACTCCTTCTCCTTATCTAATAGTTTTATTTCAAGGTTTATTTAGATATTTTATAAATGAATTTATAAAAATTGTATATACAAAATGTTACATAATTAAAAAAATTTCAGAATAAGTTATCATGATTCAAAAAATATTAATTTAAAGTTTGTATACGTGTACATTTACATAATTTAATGTATAATTATTAGATATCTGGTGATTAATATATATTTTTCAGAATAATTAGAATTACTTTTAATTATGTTACAAAAATGTAAACTTTAAGATCATTATTTAGTAAATAAAAACCATTATTTAATAAATAAAAACCAAGCTCATATTCAAAATATATTTCTAAAGTACCCGAATATTAATTACTTCATAATATATGTACATAAGAATAAGTGATTAAAATATTTAATTTAATACCAATTGTTAAATATTTTTAAATTTTAAATATGCTACTAAATAAAATATTTAACACTTTTGATATGTAATTTTTAGTACGAATACTCTTTTTTAGTTTTTAATATATTCAAAAGTAACTGAAATTTCTTTTGTATTTAAATATTATGAATAAAATATTTTTTATTTATAACGTATCATTTTACCACAATTTGTCTTCTTAGTTAAATAAAAATTTCGATTTTTATTGTTTGTCAAGGTAAGCCAAGAAAAAATATTATATATTGTAAATAAGTATTGCATTGTTTTTTAATTTTAGTTATTATATAATTAAATAAGTATGATTATCAAAATAATAAAATATAATAAAATTTTACAAATCTAAATTAAATACTCTTAAGAATATTATATTTATTTATACCAAATTTAAATTTTAGGAGCATAATCCTAATAATTACTTTTATATTAAGTTAATCGATATTTATTGTAACATTATTGAAAACAGCAAGTAGCTTCTAAATTTTAATTAATTATCAAAGTAATTTAAGAATAAAAATTAATAATAACATATCCTGCAATCAACGCACCTCATTGTTGACCATATTTTATCAATTCTTAGTATTACTAAAAATTACGTTACGTTCCAGTGATGAAGCTATTAATTGCTTGAACCATTAAGTCATTATTGTATAAATCTTATTTTAATCAAATATTTATGACTCTTGAAAAGACCAGCTAATCTGCCCTACCATTTAAATTAATAGTTTTAAACAATCAATCAGATGATATTTTTGCATAATAAGTCTTAACCACATTTAAATGTTTTTTTGTTTGCGTTATATTAAGGTCACAATAAACATAAACATAAAGGCTTCCTTAATTGATGGAGCTTACAATTAGATTGCAAACATCAATATTTAAATCTTAATCAACTAATCAAAATATAAGCTTGCTCTTCGGTACAAATTTAAACAATTTAAAATACAGATTTTTGGTAAGGCATCGATTACTAAAGTGGAGCATTTACAATGATAATGTTCAAATCAAAGACAATTGGGGGAAATATGTAATCACGAGGGCCCCTTTAAATATTTGAATACAATAAAACAAAACTAGAAAATGACGCTCACCCTCGGCTTCACGCTTTTTGCTCTGACTGGAAATTGAGCCGCTTAAGGCAGTACCGTTAGCAATAGCTGCGGAAACTGCTGCCGCAGCTGCTGCAGCCGCTGCGGCTGCACTCGATGGCACCGTGCTCTGAGCATTTTGTAAGTAGCTGGGATTCAGCAGAGACGTGAAGTTCCGCGACTGATTCATTTGCAAACCCTAGAGACTTGTATTCTGTGAACGATGGGTAAGGGATGTTATTTTTAAGAACAAGCGCCAGGCTATATAATCGAAAAAAATGGCGAATGTGATTTTCACGTTTCAGTGGCACGCTACACGCACGAAAAAACGCGTACAACGACAACCATTATTCCACAACGAATCGGGAGTGCGATCAGTAATGGCGATTGGTGATGCGCTGAGGCCGATACCTTCATCATGTATAGTCACCACTCGACATGACGTCACGAGTATTTTTCCGAGGTGCGCGCGCATGCGATGGATAAATGCGCGCTTTAATTTGAAATATTGCGTTTTTTTCTTTATTTGCAGAGGAAAATTTTACTTGGTAGTTGAAAACGTTTCTTCTAGAATTAAATACAATATCTTACGATATAATTTCAAAAGATTTTTTAACATAGAAAGCGTTGTGACTAAATTACTTGCTTTAAACTTTAAACTTTAAAATTATATTTTAGGTCATTCATTTTCAAGCTATAACCTTACGTATGTACTTATAAATTTTACTAAATCTGAAGTTTCAATAAGTTTTGTACAGAATTAGAAAAACAATTGTTCTGTTTATGCTCGTAATATAATTGAAAAATAAACATATATGTTTTTTCAATAAAAAGAACGTTTTCAGTATGTTGTTTTAACATTATCTTAAATTATCATTATTGCTAATGGTTGGAAAATATATCAAATGGAATATACGTGTTAATATAAAAAATTTAATTCTCTCATTTAATATCAACAATAAGAAGTTTTAACGTGATAAAATTATTATTTTGTAAATTGTTCTCGATTAATTTGATTAAAATATTAATTATATTTAAGGATAAGTTCACATAGGATTATTTTAATTAACAAAATTTTTTATATTAAATTTTAAGTTCTTTTGAATAACTCATTTTACTAAAGTAATAAAAATGTTATATTTTTTTATTAGATTAAATTTATTGGAGCATGTTCAATCGTTAAAAATTAATAATTATATTCATAGAAAATATAATATCTATAAACGTTAGTAATTAAAACAATATAGATTGATTATGTTATAAACTTTTTAAATTATTGATTATTGGAGAAAATTTCAATCGTGATCTGTTGTAAATTAATTTGGACCAGAAAAAATATGAACACAATGTATCATTTGATGAAAGGAATGAGGGACGAATTTCTAGTAAATTCTTATAGCAAAATTATTACAATATTCAGAGAAATATAAGGTACATATAGAAGTAAAAATCGAATTGTAACATTTCACCTGTACTTCTATGATATGATTTATTAAATATATGAAAATTAATTAATAACCATATAGAATATACAATATATTTATAAAATAAATAAATAAATTATATTAAGTTTTTAAAACTAAGGTTTAGTTTATATTTTACTCTAATATCGACACCCTTTAAATCCTTTTAGACCTTACATTACCTTTGTATATTTTTAAACCATAGGTAGATAATAGAAAAAAATATTTTATTGACTTTTATTGAATTATTTATGCAATCAAGAGCTATGACGATTGTCTTATTGAGACTGATTATTTATTTTCAATGCTCATGCGACTAGATTTCAAATATTGTTCTTTTCTCTCATAATTCATCAAAACTTATAAAAGTTTAGAATTGATAATTACAAACATGCACATGGCTTAAGTAACAATGGATATAAAATGTTCTCGATGTAGAAATTCTTATCTATACCACTTTGTGCACATGATAGAACATATAAGCTGGCTTGAATACAAACCCAATCAAAATATTTAAAGTGTTAATTTATCCTTATAATTATTTAAAATATGAAAGGAACACTTCTTAAAACTGCATATAACTTAAGAAAGTCAAACAAATCTTTGGTATGCCTTATGTTTAACGCTCTCTGATTATATAATAATTTTTCATGATAGCCAATGATTACCCTTTATGTGACTCAAGGAAATTAAAGAAGTAATTGCTTACCATGATTTTGAAAAGTTAAAGCTGGTCAATTCTTTTTTACATTAGGATATTTACACTAACAACAATTTAATAAATTTAATAAAGTATTTATTTTAATACTTCTTCACGTAAAATATATTTTAAAAATTATTATCACAATTAAACTTTAGTTTTAAAACAAGAGCTAAAGTTAAATTGTGTTCTTAATCAATTGAGATAAATACTACAATTTATGTTAATATATTTCTTTGAAAATAAAAGTAACAAAAGTTATTATAAAGTGTGCATTACTTTATTTGATATTTTTAAAAACTTATAATTTTACTTTAAAGTATATCGCACTTTGTTCTCATTTAAAAACTAACAATTACCCAGTTTTTAATAAAAAAACTATGATAAAAAAATATATAAATTTTATTTATATAACACCAATGGTCTCTTACATTATCACAATTATGTGACGATGAAAAAACTCTTCAATCTCAAATGGCGAATATCTTCTGGTATAAGAAAATATTTCATTAAAAGAAATCACAAATTGTTGATACAGTAATACTGTACGTTTTTCAATATATAATAAACATTTTTATAAGATTTATGGATCTTAAATAGCTTTACTATCACTAATAACTTGGTGTTTCATAGATTTTCAAAACACTGTTAATTTTACTAACTATTTCAAATTAATTGATATGATACTCTAGAGTTCTAGTAATGATTTTCATTACATAAAACTTTAATACATATTTTTAATTATTATTATTTTTAAATCCTATACAGATTAGTTTTAAATTTAATACAAGTTTTTGGTCCGTTTTTTTCGTTGATACAACTAATGCAATGTTGATAACGAGCATTTTTTCAGATTTACTAATTTTAACAATTCGTGTGCGTATATATATATATATAAGAAAACAAAATTTGATTCCCTCTATCACTTCTTAACAATGAATCAATCGTCTGCTTAAAATTAATTTTGTAAATTTAACATTACAATTTCTTCTGTTTTCTAATCATATATATATACTAGTAAATATATATGTTTAAATTGCATAAGATAATTATGGAAGCTCTTTTTCGAAGTCGCATTCAACTTGATTTAAAAAAAGTACGATATACTATAAATTATATCAATTCATCAGTACATTGCTTTCTTTCTTCCTCTACCCTCTGTCTCGTACGATTAAAAGCCTCGGTTTTCAGAAAATCGACGGTTTTGTAAACAGTTGTAGCTAAAGGAGATTGTGGAGCTTGTAAGGCTGAGCTATTTAAATTTTCAGATGTTTCTAAATCTAAGTCTAAATATTGCAAAACTAATAAACGACGATTCGACGCTGGTATAAAAGTATCATTATCTTGGTAGAAATAAATCTGTAAGAAAAAATGTTTAATAAATTTTATTTGAATATAATTTTTTGAAAATGTACTAAAATATAAAGTTTTTCAAAAATGTTTTACATACATCTTCTTTTTCTTCAAATGCATTATTATCATCATCAGAGATGGATGGATGATGACCTCTTTGAATTTTCGACATCAAAATAGGACTAGGAATTGATTTGATTTTTCCCTTTCCAAGTGGTAAAGTAAGTTGCAATAAATCTGAAAAAATTTATGTAAAACTTAAAATTTAATAAGATAACTTATTCGAACTTTTACTTAAAACGTCAGTACAGCCAAATATATTTTAAATTAAAATTAACAATAAATTTGTAATGAATAAAAATTTCCTGTCTTTTTACCTTCGACAGGTGGTTTGACCAATGGTGGTTTTAACTTTCTATTTATACTTGGTGGCTCAATGTTCACCTGTTCAGTGTAATTAACATCCTTATTAATTACAGTAGGTGATAACTCATTACTGATATTTGAATCACTTGTTTTTCTTCCAGGTTTTAATTCTCTGTACACTAGTGGTGGTGGGGGTGGTGGCACGATTATTATAGGCACTGAATTGGCATTATCCTTGTTTAAAGGACTTGGAAGATTTGAGTACGTGGCTGTTGACGCATTTTCTAAACTCAAGTGATCATTACTATCGAAATCGTAACGAAACACATGATCGTCTACATTCAAAGAAATAGTATTAGAACTCTGTTGTTTCTGTGGTTTATTAGCTATACTTATTTCTGTTTTTGTTGTCAATTGACGAGATTTTGAGAGACCCCCTTGTAGGAAAATAAATTTATTATAGCACAGTATGTAGAAATTTATAATTTTAAGAAAAACATAACAAGAATTTAATTATTTTCAATTATAATAATTATATTAACCTGAAATGTTGGGATCGTTAATTGCAACTGATTGAACAAGCATTGAAGGAGTAGTTGGTTTTGAGCTCTCAGTTGCACCGTCTAAATTTAAATAATTATGACCAGGACTTTCAGTAACCATATGCGATGGTTTTGGAGGTCTTGGTGGAATCGATATCTCATCTACAGATGATGGTTTATTTGAATTAACAATCCGAAGTTTTCCAAATCTCTTTTTTACACTCCATGAACCAATTCCTGTATTCTTTGGTTTAAAATACGGTTTCAAATCGCCTAGTAATAAAAGAAAAATTAGTTTACTGCTTTCTTAGCTTTAAGCTAACAAAATATAAAAGTTAAATTAATTGGTTTAAAATTTTGCTTCTCATTATCAACCAAGGATAGAATTAATTAAAAACTTTTTGCGAATAACATTTTTAAAATTATTTTAAGAATATTTTAATGTCATTAAAAATACCAGCAGCAGGAAAAGTATTCCAATTAACATTAGGCAGGGAAGAAATCCACTCATCGTCAGTTACAGTGCTTTCAGCATCCGTTGTTGGAGATCTTGGAGGAGATGGTACTAATCTTTTTGTAGTATCATAATTATCGATAGCTTGTGCAGTTACAGAATTTAGGGAACTTGTATCATTAAGACGTGGTCCTGATATGCATTCGCTTATAGGAATGTATGGGCCAGACATTATACTGGTTGGTGAAATTGGTGGAGATTCTTGGGATTCAAACGAAAAAACTATAAAATTGAATGAAAAATATTATAATTCATTGTTAAACCTTGAAATTTACAATTTGTTAAAAATCTTAAGAATTTAAAAATGAATAGAGTACTTTGACATTGCTGATCTTCATCTTGAGTATATGCTTTTAATCCACAAACTTGACATATAGCATCTACCCATTTATTCATATCAGTTTCATTTTCTGCTACTAAATAATAAATTCTTTTTGGAGTTTTTACATTAAACATATATTGATATTTCTCTTTTCGATTTTCAAAGCTTAATCCTGCATCAACCTGAAATAATTTTATAAAATTATTCAATAATTTAGTATTAATTTAGTAATTAATTTTTGATTCTAGACAAAACAGTAACCTGTTCACATTGATCAAGATCAATTCTGCCTTTCAGCTTTCTGCATCGTCTGTCGGTATAGTATTCCAAAAAGTACTGTCCAGGTAATTCACCGCTATGCCTAAGAGTAAACCATCTTTGCCTCCACCTCTATAAAATAAGTAGCCAAAAATTTATTTGCATAATAAAAAAAACAACTTCATTTACAATAGCATATGTAAATATTTATGTGATACGTATACAAAAGTAACAAGTATTGTAAATAATATAACTAAAATAAGTTGTTTAAATTATTTCAATGACTAACAACAAAAAAAGATATAATTTGTTTGAGGATTACATTTAAATATATCACGAAGGGTACAATTATTTTGATCGTCGTTATTATTTTATTGCCGATAAATATAGAAAAAAAAATGAAAAATTTTCAAATAAAACAATCAGAAATTGTTTTTATCGACACAAGTAACACTACATTATAACCTCACGCGAATCGACTCCTAATATCGAGCGCACCGCAAAGACCATCATTGCGTATCCACAATTGTTAATAAGTTTGTCAGATTAATCATCCATTATAATCGTGGTGTGTGGTGCGTGAATCATTAGAGATGCGCCTGACAACAACAGACACCCACGCACTATCTCTCTCATTTGTGCGTTAGGAATGTTAAAAGTGCAAGTGAGCATAGGAGAACACACGCGAAAAAAACACTTACAGCCTTCCAAAGCTTCGTGGGTGGTGACTTGATGAGCCAACCCTCGTGCACGACTTCCTGGTTCGTCTTAAGCCCATCCATCCTCGCGAATTTTGTAGCTAACGGAGCCGATTATTCCGACCGTGATGCCTCATCATGGCTTTTGTCAACGACAAGAAGAATAAAGCGAAAAGCTGCTGCCCTGCAAGAGCAGTAGCAGTAACGACGATGTGTCGCTGGCTCTAGCGCGTCAGCTGAGGCTATCGAACCTACCATCACTCTCCTCATCGTCTCTCCTAGTTCTCTTTTATTTCTTCTCGGTCTCTTATCTTCTCTCTTCCTCCCTCTCTCTCTCTCTCTCTCTCTCTCTCTCTCTCTTATTTTTACGCGTTTGCCTTTCTCATGCTTTGCATTGCATGCTTTCCGTTGCTGCACACACTAATGCGTATAATGACTACTCTCTTTCCTACTCTTCCTCTTCATCAGACCTTTCTTCTCGTTGAAAATTGAGATATATATGTGCTTCTTTTTTTATATGAAGGAACGGCTTTTCTTCGGTGCACAGATGAATGGTTATTGCTGATTCAAGTCCATTTATTCACCAATTTTTATTATATTTATTTTCATTATCAAGAAAATGCATTTAAAAAATTAACTTACGATGTACTCGTATGTACGCGATATAATTATATTGATATGTTATTAATTTCTTGCTCTATTAAATATCTTATTTGTGCCCGCTTGTATGAATGTCTACCAAATATTTGTTTTATCCTTTGAAGCTTTTTACTTGAAATTAATATAAAGTATAAGAATCTTAAGTATTTCTTTTAAATACTTTATTTGATAGGATTTAAAATAGAAACAAAAATTTAATAATGTGTTAAGCCCGTAGTACCGCAAATTAAGCAATATTTCATACATCATACGAGTCCACGGAGAATAAATTTAAGTTAATTGACTTGAATCGTTAACAAACTGATTAGACAAATGCCTTAGTTACATATAAACATGAAAATAGTAGCTACGCTTAAAATTGATAATAATTTCTTAATGCTAAAAATACAGTAGCATTGAAAATAACTGGAAATTGAAAAATTAACTCGAGTAATGACGATAAGTCGTTTTAAACGTAAATTTGAAATATACGTTACCTCAAAGGCTACCGATACCAAAATAGTTTCCAGTTACTTACATTGTGTATAAAAATATTTTGGAGGCGGCCACAATTCACAAAAAATTTACATTTACAAACAAAGGCGTGGAGTAAAACCCGTATATAGTAAATATATGAAATCTCACATTTCTAAAAAATGATAAAATAAAATGTACTAAAATTTTACTGCTATATTTAGCTTAGGAACACTCTCTATAAACATTATATACATTGATGTACAATAAGCTATTTTTCTTAAAACTAGTACCGTCACCTTCTTTCTTTTACTTTTTAAAGAATTATTTGTATTTGTTATTAATAATGAACATTTGTATAATTTTCTATCTTTGTGTAATTTATTTTACCCTTATCATAATTAAAAGCTCGTGATTAAGAAAGCCTTGTAAAAATATCTGAAGTATTTGGAAGTAAAAAATAAACTTTGATTGCAAAATATAATCTTATTAAATTACAGTTGAAACAAATATGAAAATAACTTTAAGTATTTTCAAAATATTCATAAAAATATTAATTTTCGCAGTGTCAAATAATAATTATTAATTTGCATTACAATTAAATGCGTTATTGATACCGTTGTGACAAATTATATCATAATACAAATTTCATTGGATATTATCTATATTTGTTTTAATAATCTTTTTTAATCTCACTTAATATAGTTTCTGAATACTCTGAAATTATACTACTGAATAAAAAAGTAAAACAGTAACGAAACAACTTTAGTTTTACTTTCGTTATAAAATAAAAAAATGTTTAACCTATTTGAAATATTTTGCATCGAACAAGGTAAATAAGAAAGTGTAACTTATAATAAAGAAATATGTGCGTATTCACCTGTTTTTGATAGCGAATTAATCTACTGGTTACAGGTAAGGTAGCAAAATATTGTAACAATTCCGTAACTATTTCCTACATTAAAACATAAATATCAGGAAGTAATATTATTTTCAAATATGTCCGTTGTGTGCGCGTGTGCGTTAATTTTAAAATTATTGTTTCATACGGCTTTATAAGTTTAAAATAATAGCTAGCTACGTTACGTAATTCAGAAATAAAATACGAAAAAAAAAATTCAAAAAATTTTTTTCTAGTTCTTTTCAAATCGAATCGCAATGACAAAAGAGTAATACCCTGTAATGTTTATCAAAATAAATATTATACTTGATCAAACGAAATTTCAATAATTAATAATAATTGATACCTTAGTACCTTAATAAAAGTCCTGCATTTGAATATAAGATATTATTTATAAATTTTTTGAATGCATTACTTTAATCGTTGAAAAATAATTACCACTGCAAGTTTGTGAAATATTTTTTTCAGATTTATTTTATTACTTCATTCTCTTTTACAGTAATTTTTATTTCATATTTGGCGATAAATTTAAGTATTTATATCACTAACATTTTTGTGTTAACCTGTTGTGCACAAAAAAGTACTGTAAGTTTGTATGGACCATGGAATTTCAAGGATTTTTATCCTGTGGCGTCAGCACATTCAGTACAAAACGTGGCGCCCTTGCGTACATACGAAACTGAAAAACTATCTAGCGAGTCATATTGGAGGTACCTGGTTCCCATAACCTTATATAGAATTAGTAACGTAGTGGTGTACGTAGAGGCAATACAATCTTGATCGAATGGCACTGAAAATTGAAAGGCGTCCGGCATTGACTTCTCCTGTATAAGGGCATATATACGTATAATTTGTGCGACATGTAATACAATCTTTATCTTAGGCCGTTTCAACTTTCTTCTTAGTGCGTATACATAAGCGTGCTTTGCCTTTTCCTTTTACCAAGTTATATACAAATCTTCCTTTGTTTACTTTTCATTAGGTATTCAATCTAAGGGTTATTGGTAGTTTCGGTCAGAGCTACACATACGAAACTCACCATGGTTCGCGTGATAACCCAAGAAACATACGATGAGGTAGTTAAAGAAAATATTGAGGAGTTTGAAATGTCACCCGAAGAAGCAATTAAGGATGCCATTCAGCAGTTTAATGCACAAGTATGTACAAAATCTTTACTTATTAGTTATTCTTTGGTTTTTAAAAGTAATTTAATACTTATTGATACTCAAATTAATAAAATGTAAAAATGTTTTACTTAAATAGTTGAGAATATAATTTTTTATAAATAATATTGAAAACGATAATGAAATTGTTCACAGTTTTAATAAAATTTACCCAAGCATAGCCAAAATAAGTTTTCATAAAAAATGACAAAGTAGTACGCGATTCCTTGTAATGAATAAAATTTGAATATTGTATAATTTTAATGACAATAATAATTTTAATCCGTTAACTTATTTAAAATAAGTTCAATACATTTTTATAAGAAATATAAATGGGTTATTAAAAAGTTTTTGGATAATTTTTCCGATAAAATTTATTAATATTTAATTATATTAATTTTAGGGTGTTGATTTGTCCAATATCATTAAAGACTTATCCTTGAATAATGCTATAGATGATATCATAGATTCAATAAAAAAGCTCTCAGAATGTTCAAAAACTGCAGATCATGAACACGTAACTCTGTTTCTTAATATACTTAAATCAGAACTAGAAAAAGATATTGCTCGAAGAGTTTTTGCAGGAAAAAATGGAGCTTATTCTACGCTACTTGAAGTGATAATTAATTTTAAAGATAAGGCACTTGTGCTGCAAACAGCTTTAAAAACAATTACCATGCTGATGACTGGAAACCCTGATTTATTGGATGAAGCTGGAATAAATCTTCAAAAGAGGTTTTTCGTGTTTTCATTAATTTACAAAGATAAATTTATATGTTTTTCATGAAATTATTTAATTCAGTTTATTAGAAAGTAATCGTAATGATCCGCAAACATTGCAATTAATATTAAAATGGATACAAGAATGTTGTATCAAGCATGAAATGAATAGACAAAAAATCTTTAATACTGGAATCATAGATAATTTAAAATTAGAACTTTGTGAAAAAGATGCAAATATCTCAGTTGTTAAGGAAGTTTGCGTTGTATTAAGAATCTTAACACTGGATGATGATTTAAGACACGAATTTGGAAAAGCACATGAACATGCCACTGCCATTGCCCAAAAAACATTACACACACTTACAAAATTATTATCAAGTACAATCAATTTAAAAATTCTTATTTTAATAAACAATGAACTTTTTTATAGTAAAAGAAAAGAACAGAATCTTTGACAAACTTTTGTTTGTAAAAATTATTTCTCATTCGACATTAACTTATCATAAAAGATTTTTTAACATAATCCTTCTCTAAAAGTAACAGTACACTAATTAAATACTCCAAATGGTTCAATATTAACGAAAATTAATTTAATATATGTTTATTTTTTCAGCTTATAAGACTAATGAAGTAATAGTAGGAGAAATAATGTTAACGTTAGCATCCTTAATTGTCAGAAATGAATTTTGTCAAGATTTTGAAGATGCAAAAGGAATACAATTTATTTTAGATGTATTTACAAATTTTCCTGAAGTAGAGAAAATTAACTGGCAGGCATTAAAATTACTTAAAAGCTTAGCTGGTAATGATGATGTAAAAGCTCACATTATTACTTCAGGAATAGCTCCATTAATAATTTATGCTATAAGTAGATTAAGGGTATGTATCTATTGTCATAAAAAAACTTCAAAAAAAGAGAATCACAAATTTATATTAGAAAAGGACAAGTGTTTATTTTTGTAAATAAATTAAATTTCTTTATAAGATTCATAAATTAAAAATATAGTAATTTATTAACATGCAGACATATCAAAAGAAATATTTGCAAAGAAGCGATTTATCATGTATATTTTTCTCTTCATGCATTAATGTTTTAATTACAGAGTTCAGAAGCTGTAGTAACAGCTGGATTGGCTTGTATATCAGCGTTAACATTAAAAAGCCCTTCAAATGCCGGTGTTTTTTATGACTGTGGAGCAGTATCGATTATTATTGATGCAATAAAAGCTTATCTCAATAGTGCCAATGTAATTCAGCAAGCTTCTTGGGCAATCAGAAATATGTCGGTTCGAAATACATACGAATCAAAAGAATTCATAGTTTATGGTATTGAAGAACTATTCAACGATGCACTCAGAATTCATAGAGAAAAATTGGCGGATGATATCAAAGCAGCCTTAAGAGATTTAGGTTTAAAAGTGAATTTAAAAGAGCAGTGGACAGGAAAGGGTCATGTTTTAAAACGTGAATAAAGAGATTTACTTTTATAAATAAAAATCTTCGAGATATTAAATTAACATTGTTACCTGTGAAAAGTAATTATTTTGGTTCGCTTAAACAAAAAGTATTTTATAATTAGTTAAATTATTTGCCGCCAGATTTTACAATTTATAATTTTTTATAAATAAATCATTAAATTAAACACATATTTAATTATTTCACTTTCTACTTCTTTTTTTATATTTTTTACTGTATAAATAGATGTATTATAATTGGATACACTTGTGGCCAATTAGTGACAAAAACGTATAAAAATACCTTGTTTCGTAAAAAGTGGATACAGAACGTGACGGCAACAATAAAATATAAGTTACTTCAGGTTGATCTTTGCTCGGAAAGAACTTAATTGTACAAGCTATTTCATTGGAGCTATAAGCATATAAAAATGTGTTCCATAAAAGTTAACTTCATCAATGTATGGCGACTAATCCTGATTCCAATAGCTTATTCAGTTTTGCTGCTATATCTGGATTTTTTAGATGGCTGAAATTTAACAATATTTTGAAATCAATTAATTTAAATATATTATAAAAGCGATTTAATTGCAACTTGAAGAAAGCAAATATAAAATTAAGAAATCAAAAATAAATACTTTAACAAATTAAAAAATATTTGAATCTACATTGCATTTTATAAATTATAATTAATTATAAGTAAATATTAAGTCATATTAAATTAATAAATTTTTATTTTTAAATTTAAAGAATGTATGAGTGAAATTTGTGCAGCATAGAATAAATAGTATATTTATTTTTTAAAAAATCGTTTCAAATTTATAAAATTGAGGTTATATGCATTATACATTTTCATTTATTATTTTTATAGTCAATTTGTAATATTTTGAATTATGCTTGGTTTTTCCTGTGTGAATTTTAAAAAACTATGTAATTCATAAATAATTTAAAATAAAAACAAAAACAGAAGAAATATTTTACTTACTCTTGTAAGGCTTTGGGGTCACTTTGCATTTGTTCTAAGATGATTCTCATAGCAGGATCTCTAAGAATACTTTGTACTTCAGGATCAGCCATAGCTCGCTTCCTTACTTCTTCTGGATTGGAACTCGCAGCAACTGAGCATGAACGGTAACCTTCAAGGGCTTCAGCATTTGTTGGATCTAAATCTAATGCCTTCTGATATGCTGTTATTGCTTTTCCTTGTTGCTGCATCCCTTGAAGAATTTTTCCTTTTCTTATCCAACCTTTGATAAATTTGGGATCTATCTCTACACATTTGTCACAATCTTTTAAACCTAAGTCAAATGCAGCTAATTTTGTGTAACATGCTGCTCTATTGCTATAATATTTAGGATCATCTGGATTTCTCAGGATAGCTTCTGTATAGTGTTTAACTGCTGCTGCATAATCACCTTCCTTGAATTTTTGATTCCCCAATTCTTTTTCTTCTTCTGCTTTCTCAGGATCAATATATGCTTTTCTCTCTTCTTCTTTAATTTTCTTCTCGATTTCCGACAACAGTGTTTTGATTTCTGGTGTCCTGTGTTCAGACATTGATTTCTCATAATAAATCTTTGCCTGTTTCAAATTGTCCATTTTTTTGTGAGAATGACCGATTCTCGTGAAAGCTTTTGCTATGAGCTTGAAATCAGCTCTGTTTTCTCGACCAATATCAATAGCTTTTTCACACTGTGTTATACATTTGTCATATTCCTTCTGTTCAAAATAAACTGCAGCTATATTTAGATAATATGTGATTTCTATAGGATCTAATTCAACTGCCTTATTGTAATGTACCAAAGCATCTTCAAAGTTCTTTTTCTTATAAGCTACATTTCCTAGATTCTTTTCTTCTAAAGCTTGTTTTTTTTCTGATGAAATATTTTCATCTTTTTTTGGTGTTGGCTCTGGTTCTTTTGTTTTTGTATGTGATTTTTCCTCATATTTAGGTGGATCAACATCCATTTTATCATCTGCAGAATCATGTATTCCTAAAAGTACACTGAGAGTTGTAAGTATTCTTGTATCTTTCAATTTAGTACCTAAAAAATAAATTGGTGATATATTCTTTTATATACATATTTTGAAAGAGTTTTAAAATTATTACAATGTAAATTTATTCTGCTACTAATTAATTTGATAACGAAGCGATTCAATGAATTCATATTTGAACAAATGATAATACTTTTGATTATTTGCAATAAAAATAGTAGTTACAATAAATTATTAAGATCTTCAAATTTTTTATCAATTAATACATAGTAACAATTACAATCTAAACGAGATGAAAAAGATTTTTAAATATAAAAATGAATAATTTTAGGTTATTAATGTATTGCATAGTAACACAAGATAATATTCTCTTACTGAAATTAGATTATATATTATTCATACACTGTAAACTAAAAAATATTTTTAAATATTACCTAAAAGATTAGGATTACTGCGCAAATCATGTAAAAGTTTCAAGTACTCAGGATCGTCCAGATAAGCTTTAGTTCTAGGATCATTTCTCAATTTAAGAAAGATATCAGGGCTATTAAAAGGATTCATGAAACTTGAACCAGCTTTTTGTGCTCTAACTTCATCTAAGCTTGCTTTGAGTTGTTCATTAGTAGGATCTACAAGCAGACCCTTTTGATACGCTTCAATGGATTCATCTATTCTTCCTAAATAAGCTAAAGCGCTGCCTTTTCTAGAATATCCTTTTCCCCAATCAGGTTTAATAGACACTGTTTTATCAGCATCTTCAAGAGCTTCTTGGTACTTTCCAGCTTTTGCATAAGCAGCTGAACGATTACTGTACAGTACATGATTTTTTGTATCTAAGTCTATAGCTTGTGAATAAAATTTAATCGCATCATCAAATTTTTCCTCTTGCAAGGCTTTGTTTCCTTTGTCTTTCAAAATGGATATCTATAATGAAAAATAAAAAAAAAAATAAAATGATCACATTGTAATTTTCTTTTCTTTTGATAAAAATATTTATTCATATTTTATAAAAATAGATACATATTTATTCTATATTGGAACCACTATTTAATATAAAACCTAATTAAAATATTCTTTTCAAACTTATAAAAAAGTTTAATTAAATTAGTTATTACAATACTTACGTTACATTTTAAAATAATAAATAATATTAATATAAAAATATAATTAAAATTAATTAAAATTTCAGTATTAAAGAATGTTTTACGATATCAAATATATGATACTGTTCTAAAAAAGTTAAAATTAAATCAAAAGACTCGAACCATCGGCATAAATTTATGTCATCAATATATACATAAATGTATAAATTAAAAATTGTTTATAAAAATGTGGTAAATTCACATAGATATTCAACTGCTTTTTACTGTTCGAGTACCTCATGACTTTGCATTTCTCAAGCATTTAACAAAATTATAATTTTTACTTTAATTTGAAATCAAATTTAAAAATCCAAACAATTTATAACTTTGAATCTAATACACATTTGATTTAGCATAAAATATTCTTTTAGGAATAAATATTTTAATGACAAATATTTTTTCTGAAAGCACTTGAAAAAACAACGTGCCCGCAATGTAGTTTTGAACCGCAATTATAAGTTACAAAATCTTTCTTTTTACTGACCTGATCCATAACTTGCACGAGGTTTCAAAAATTTATATAATAATGAAACGAAATAGTCTCTTTGCATAAAAAACGTGCGGCTATTTTGTAATCTTTATGAACAATATCTTCAATGTCTCGGTTGTTCGCACTTCGCCAATGCCTGAATTGATGTCGGCGGCGAGATGTCCTGCAATTTTTGGAAAGCTCGAGAAGCCTAAGAGGTTGTAGTTTAGAGATCAAAAACTCTAAGAATGAATATTCGGTCGTGAGTCGTGATCACTTTGAAGTCGCCTGCTTTGCTTTGCTATTTCAGTTCAGACTTGCAATTAGATTCTGAACCATGGAACATGATTTTCGTTTCGCACAAATCCTCATCACGAATTTTCGAATGTTCTAGAATTGCAGTTAAAGTAAATGAAGATGATTTTTTCGAAGACCAAAGTTATGAGCCGATGAGAAAAAAATAGAGAATAGTTAATTAATGATTTTTTTTTCACTTAATCATTTAAACAGATATTTTTTGCTCGATATTTTATAGAAACATGTATACTATTTATGAAGCTTATAATCATAATAATAATTTTATTATTATTAGATCAAAACTGTATTAAATTACGTCAAAAATTTGTTAATTTAAATCTTATTCATTTTTATCCACTCGGTCGATTATTTTTACTTATTTATTAATTAAATTGTTTGTACGTTCACGTTTAAGAATACATCTTTTTACGGTTTCATGTACAACTGTTATTATTTTTAATTAATTTATAACGAATTCCTAGAACATTTTCATGAATGATATGTAAAAACTATACGCAATGATTTGTCGTATCAATTTCTTAATTAAAAGTTCGAAATCATAGCTTTTTTCTATGCTGACTGGCACTTTTATATGCATGTGATATTTTGATATGCTCTGCTAATTGCCACACTTAAAATTTATTATATCACACGCACCGTACGAACATCAACGTACGTTAGCATTGTGCAAGTGCTCGATTTAAGTGTTTATAAGTCATATTGTGCACGATGAAATCTTTGGTGGAATAGTCGACTTTGTTAAGTAACAATTTAATTCTAATTGGTTTCACTAAAGTACGAGTAGCTTTTTTTTATCTCTGGCCAATGTGTGTTTCTGCGTACAGTTTAGCCTTTAAATTTCAGCACAAGGTAACCATTTAGTCATGATATTAACATACTCCATAAAACACTAATATTGTAGTATGCTTAATTAATATAATTAAATTACATTAAATTAATGTAGGTTCCTTTACAAATAAACGAACAAACGGAAATTTATCCAATATTTTCCATATAAATTTATATAACATACAACTGATTGCTATACTTAATAACAATTAGTAAAAAGTAAAATCATTACATGCTTTAAATTAATAAATTGTTACTTTCAAAATTATTTGAAATTATGCTATAATAACATAAATCTATTAATTAAACTATTAAGCTATTATTTTAACGAGTAACAGTTTAAAACAAGTGCTAATAAATGATTTTGAAAATATTATTTTCAATAAATATTTTGATTTATGAATACAGCTTTTATATAAATATTTTTAAACTACTCATTTTTCATAAATTAGTGTTGTGTATATATATATATATATATATATTATATTATATTGTATTATAATTTTATTTATGTACATTATATACTTTACATTTATGTATTTTTTAGATGATTGATATTAAAATACTACTACTGTAAATTCACCAAAAGGCTAACATTGAAATCATTAAGGTTGAATTGAACATAGTGAATATTTTAAAATTGATATCTAATAACAAAAAGAAGCTCACAAAGTTAGTGAATAAAATTTTTATGTTAATAAAATAAAATAATCAAAAGTTCATAATTTCTTTACAATACTTCATGAATCCTTATTTATGAACAATTTAATATTTAATGTAATTTGTGATTGAAATAACCTCTAGCAGTTGGATATTATTTCAAATACTTAAATATTTAAAATTTTTTAAAACGTCAGTAAATTAGATATGAACTAAAAGTAAAATTAAATCTTTTATCTAAAATACTTTGTCAGTTGTTCATTTTTATTTTATCTTAGAATTCTTTATCAAATTCTTATTTGTTAGAATATATTTATTATCAATGTAATTTATAGCTATTTTCCATGAAATTGATGTAGAATTTTTGGTATAAAATCATCATAAATAATACAATTATAAATATTTAAAAAAAAAAGTTGAACAATTTCAAATTGGTTTATCATATAAAATATTAAAATTTGTTATCTTATTGAATGGTAAAATTAATATAATAACTAAATTATAATTATTTTAAAATATTTTTTAAGAATGAAGCCTCTCATGTATATGAACTTCTTAAGTGTAAAATTCAAACATTTATTGTAATTCATAATTTCTAAAGCAGTATAAAATCTACATTTATCTATATAATTGTTATCAAGTGTTAATAAATAAATTTCACAATAAACTTTGATTTATGTATTATTTATCTTCATTAGCTTTTATAGTCTAATAGTATATTATAGTTTAGTTTTAAATGAACATTAACAACCTTGACAATTAATAAAATTAATTTAAAAAAGAATAACAAATTGAAAATGTTAAGATTTCATTTTTTTTATAAATTCATACAACATCAACATAAACTGTATTATTGTTTTTTAGTAGTACCAGATATAGTACTTAATATTCAATGTTTATTATTTCATGTTGTCTTTGTTTTAATTTTGATCCAAGTTTTAATAAAAATAAAGTTAAAGTAAATGTAGAATAATCAATATTATATTGATAATCTAATTTAAAAATTAGATATTTATTCAGACATAAAAGCAAATATTATATAAAAAGTAATATTTAAGTAAAAATATATGTATCTGAATATGTGTGTAAACAATTTACCTTAAATTTCTTTTTGAATATATATATATATAATTAAATATAATTTTATAAAACATTATATAATTAATTTTATTAATGAAAATAATATTTTATTGTAGGTAAGAATATTTCAATGTTGACATAATGGTTTTACCACTGATATGTGTACTGATTTTTCCAATTGTGATTGTTTTTGTTATCAGAGCAATTTATTTAATAACTTTTGAAAATGGCAAAAGACCAATAAAAACTGTTCGAAACAAGACATCAAAAACTCTAATTGTACTTGGATCTGGTGGACATACAACAGAAATTTTACGTATTATTCAACACCTAAATTTAGAAATATATTGTCCAAGAGTTTATATACAAGCTCAAACAGATGAGATTAGTTTACAAAAAGTTAAGCAAATAGAAAAAATTGCTAAAAACTACAAAGTAGTAAAAATTTCAAGAAGTCGAGAAGTTCAACAATCTTATCTGACATCAGTTTTGAGTACTGTTCAAGCAATTTTTCAATCATTTCCATTAGTTTGGAGAGAAAAGCCAGACTTATTATTGTGTAATGGCCCTGGAACTTGTATTCCTCCATGTTTAGTGACATTTTTCTTTAAATCATTATTTATGTTAAATACGAAAATTGTTTTTGTTGAAAGTTTTTGCAGGGTAAATAATTTTTCTCTGACTGGAAAAATTTTATATTATTTAGCAAATCATTCAATTGTTCAGTGGCCATATCTTAATGGAGACACTTATCCTCGAAGCATCTTTATACCATAAGTTGTTGAATAATTCTTGACATAATAATAAAAGAAATCTATTTTTTACAAGTATTGATTAAAAGTTTTAATAATTTATAAACGAAATGTCAGCACAAATCATAGTAAAAAGTATTGAATGGAAACTACTGCAAGAAGATTTAAATAGATATTCTACTAATGAATTGAAATATTATTTGCATCGGATATTTTTGAGATTAGAAAATTGGTATAAAAATAATAAGTATGTACAATTATTATTGAAGTTTAAACAAGCAGTTTTAATTTAAGTAAAATTATTTATGTATAGAATGATATTTTCTTAATTACATAAATAATAATGTATAATATCAATGTTTTATCATTTTTTAAAATATTTTACTTCAATTAACCTATTAAAATTTAATAAAAAATACTTTATAATCTTTTTTAGTGAAACGTCAGAATTAAAGAAACTGAAAATAGATTTACAATGGATAAACAGTGATTTGTTAACAATAGAGGCTTGTTTAGATCGAACTTGGGATATGCTCAACTCTGGTTATTGGAAAGATGTTCCAATTAATTATAGATATTGTTACTCATTATGCAGTGTTATAAAGGTAATTTATATTAATGATAAACCTAATTTTAAAAAAACTATTTCAAATATAAAAAAAATATATTCTTAAATAATTTCATTACATACAAATATGTATTTGTAAGATTAAAAATATTGTTTTCATTTTAAATTAATTTTTCTAGGCAATTTTATTAGAAATTTCGTTACATATAGAAAATGATTATACCAAAGTAACTGACAAATATAAAGAAATCATTCAACAAATTGATAAGGGAATTCTTTTAGGAGCTCCTTTACCCAAAAATCAAAATTTATTATCAGAAATTGCTTCAAACTTAAACAAATATTGTTTGCGTAAGTATTTAATTAAAAAAAAATTAAAACTAAAAAAAATTTTAAATTTATGTATCTTTTAGAAAGGATCAAAATTGGTACAAAATCCACTAGTTTAAAAATTGATACGGATACATGTATAACTCCCTTATCTGGTTTTGCAACAGTTCCTAATTTTATAAAACCATCAATGGAAAAATTTTATTGTAATATTTTTAAACCTAAAGTTCCTGGTTTACTCGAAGGTATTTAAAAAAATACTAGTTACAAATTTGCATTAATTATAGAATTATAAAAATTATATTTATTTAGGTTGTATAAATCACTGGAAAGCTTTACACTTGTGGCAAGATTTAGAATATCTTCAAAACATAGCTGGAAATCGAACAGTTCCAATAGAAATTGGATCAAGATATACAGAAGATGATTGGACCCAGAGTCTTGTAATATTTTCAGAATTTTTGAAAACTCATATATCATCTAAGAATGATAAAGTTGGTTATTTAGCACAACATCGACTTTTCGATCAGGTATACAACATTAAATAAAAGGTTTTATTAAAGTAAATTAATTTTAAATTAGTTAATATTTTAAATAGTTGTTTAGTATGCTTATTTTAAATCTTTGGCAGATTAGATTTAATTTAAATAATAAAATATCAATTTTTTAAATGTATAACCACCAATGAATACTCAACTGTTTAAAAATATACTTTAAAATTTATCATTTATGAATTTCAACAAAATGTATTAATTTAGTATGCTCAAAAGCACTCTGTAATCAAAAACATATTTTGAGATAACTAATTTCAATTTGATATATTATGAAAAATAATTTTTATTTTACTACAAATAGTTTATAAGAAATATGTAACAAAAACTTTGTAGATACCTGAACTGAAGAATGATTTTTCTGTACCTGATTACTGTTCATTCTCAGATAAAGAGAACAATGAAAACTTGCCAGAAATAAATGCTTGGTTTGGACCAGCTGGAACTGTTTCACCATTGCATTATGATCCAAAAAGTAATTTATTATGTCAGGTAAATAGTTATAGCTTTTTTATTATCAAGATGAGAAAAGTTATACTTTGCATAGAAATATTTCTACATTTAGTTCATAATTTAATTTTCATAGGTTTTTGGATATAAAAGAATTATATTGTATAGCCCAGAAGATAATGAAAATGTGTACCCTTATGAAACTAGATTGTTAAGTAATACAGCTGAAGTAGATCCATATAAACCAGATTTTGACAAGTATCCAAATTTTCAGAAAGCTAAGGGATTTATGTGTTACTTGAAACCTGGTGACATGTTATTTATTCCACCAAAATGGTGGCATCATGTAGTGGGACTTACACCAAGTTTTTCAATCAGTTTTTGGTGGGATTGACATTTATTTAACAGACAATTTTACTTAATATTTTATTATAGTATAATAAATCACATAACGTTGTCTTTGTTATTTTTTGATAATTTCATAGAGGTTTTATAACATTGATACTGGTTCTTACTTAACAACAATTATTAAAATAATTATTAACAAATAAAAAAAAATTTTACCTTCTCAATAACTGGGTAAAATTTTTGAGACTACAGAAACGCTACACCTGACACACTTAAAGACAAATTTTTCATTTAAATTCCAAGAGGTGGAAACTCGTCTATGTTAGTTACTGCACATCGACAATTTGGACAAGAAGAATCAGTTTTCATCCATTTCTTTATACACTGCAATTAAGTATATTACTAGTGTAAGAAACTGATTATATGAAAAATGCTTTTTTATTCAAGATGAAAATTTACCTGCGTGTGAAAGAAATGCCCACAACTTAAAATATAGGAATTAATTTTTTTCAATTGATTCATACATACAGAACACTCTGATTCATTAGAGGGACTCCATTTTACAGTAGTAGGAGGTATAACATCCCAAGCTTTTTTTGATGGAAGTTGCATTTGAATTTGATTTAAAGAACAACCTGCAATTCATACATACCATTGAAAATATTAGTTAATGCCATTTCATTATTATTGCAAGCAAGAAAAATATAATCTGAAAATTTATTGATTAAAAATTGTTTTATTTTAATACAAGTTAAAATTGTTTTTCAGTCTTTTTTATTTAACAATAAAAATTAAAATAAAATATTTGCTTGAATAGATAAAATTGGATAAACTATATTTAATATATATAAAACTTACTGGATGATGCTAAAGAAATACTCACTTTGTTTATTCTTCAATTTGGATTCTAAAATAAATTAAATTTATCATTTAATAATTCATTGTTTCAATAAGTATTAACAAATTCTTATGTAGTGTTTTTTTAATTTAAAGAAAAAAATTTCAATGATATAATTTATACCTGTTAACATTTACATAAATATTGTATGTGTAAAATTATATAAATCTGTACTTAATCTGTTTAAAACTAATTTTTTATTTATATTTAAGTAATTTAATATTTAAAATTAAACTTACCAAAAGGTAGAGAAGAAATTGACTTTCTTTGTACAGTGTCCCGTTTAGGTCCTAAAATAAATTAAACATACAATTTGCTAATATATACTACATACAAAATTATTTATTTAAATTTTTTATAATTTTTAGATAAAACATTTACGTAAAACGATTTGCATCTAAAATAAATATGTGTAGATAAAACAGGTTTAATTTATAGCTTACAATTAACTTACTAGATACTGATGATGCTATTTCTTGTACATTTTGCTGATTCGATTCTAAAAAGAAAATGAAAAATTAAATTTATAACAACGTTATGTGCAAGTATATAATATAAATTATAATAATACCTGATACTTTGGTTGATGTTTCACTGTAGTTTTCATCATATAAGATATCTGTATTTATAAATAAACGTTTAGTATACAAAATATAATTTACTAATCTCGAATAGATGTGTTATTCGGAAAAACTATACAATAATTAATATTTATTCTGCCATTATATAAATATAAAAAGTAATAACGTACGAAATTTTTGCATGTTCAAAAATAGTGTTTCAGACTCCTTTAAAATCTGGCGCAAAGAAATTCCTGTTAATGAATTATTATATTTTTTACGAATATCGTAAATAATCTCAATCATATCAGCTCTGAAAAAGTTTACAAGTCTAGAATTCTATTTAGAGTAAAAATTTGTAATGTATTACTTACTCTAATGATCCAGGATAATTTGATAACAGCACCTTTAATAATGTTACTATTCCAATTTTCTTTTTTGATCGAGAATTTTCTTCTCTAAAACATTAAATCTTACTGTTGACTGTATTTTTCTTGAAATACGTTAGCAAGGTAACAACTACCTTTTTAATTTATAGTTTTTATTTACGCTGATGATGTTTATTAAAATTACTGGAGGCATTTGGCTATTTTAAATTTATTTATATTTTTTATGGAAAATAGTTTAAAATATATTACAATATATTAAGAAATGCTGAAATATTTAATACAATGCATAATCTATAAATAAAAATATATTAACAAAAAACATTTTTATTTAACTTGGACAAAATTTTAATTCTACATTTATAAATAAAATAAAAAAATAATATTTGATAACAATAATTTATATTTTTATAAAATTATCTTATAAATATATTACACTATAACAATGAACCTTTATCTTGAGTATATTTTTAATTTTAGCCTTTAGACATTTTCATAATCATCATTTTTTTAATAATAGAAGAAAAAGACCAATTATACAAGCAAATAAGAGCAATTTTTTTAGAATATATTTAAACAATGTTTTAAACATTACATTTAATATACTTATTCAGTTGAATTTTAAATATCTGTAACTAGACAACAAATAAACTTAATAAATACACAAAAACTCACTTTATACTGCTATGGTCATTGTGTATAGACTTCAACTGTATTGCATTATTGTGAGCTTCTTTTTTATTATCCATTTCATGAGCAACGTAATCAATCACTTCATGTTTATTCAAATTTTGTGTCTTATTCTCTGCGAATATATTATTTGGTAAATCTTTTTCAACGTTTAATGTTGATGTTTCAGAAATGTTTTCCAATGGTACTATTTTTGTATCGCAGTTATCCTCATACGTTACTACTATATCTTTTGTGCACTCTTCCTTACTATCAACCAATACATACTCTTTTTGCTTGGAACTTTCTGGATTTGGAATTTAAATAGATATGCTTAATTTTTTTAAAGTATTTATTTGGTAAAAATAACAAAATATTAAATTGGCATTAAAATTTTACTGAATTTACATAAAAATTAATTTAATAACTGTTTCAAAATATAATTAATTAATTTTAATAACACTTAAAAATAATGTTTTATTTATCATGTTAGAATGAATAAGAACTTTGTGATGTCCATATTTTTCTCCACATTTGTACTTCCTTTTGTTTACCTGAGTTACATCAATCACCAGGGCTATTGTCAACTACAGATGAAAAAATTTTTTTAAGCTCTAGTAGTATAACTTATATGATTAATAATATTGCAATTTGAAATAATATATTCAAGTTTTTAGTAGTGAACATTTTTCTTATTTGCATAAAAATTAATATTTTGTAGATTATAAAAAAAATATGAGAAATCCAACCATGATTTAACTTTAAATTGTTATTTTACCAATTAATTATTCTACATGATTGAAACAGTAAAGTCTTAAGTACATCCTCTATGAAATCATTTTAAAAAATAATTTGATTTCTTTGTAACTTTTTATACTACTATATTAAGAAACTATGAAGGACCAATGAATATGGGTATCGCACGAATCAAAGCAGTTTTTTTAATTGAAGCCATTTATTAATAATTCGATCATTTGTGGTGCTGATGGCTATTTATTTCAATTTTATTAGAATTTATCAGTTGATACTTATACTAATGCTTTCCTTTGGATTCAACTAATATTTTACTTTCTATTACCTTAATTTCTCATTTTTATAAATTTTTATGTTTTGAAGGTTTAATTATTGTATTACTGTTTATTAGTTCGACTAGTTGGTAGAGAGTTCAAAATTGTCAAACTGCACACTATATGAATTAAAATTAAGATAGAACAAATCAGACAACTTAAACTAATGAGCTCTTCTAAGTAATTTTAAATTATTCTTGGAAAAAAAAAACGCTTACAAGTAAAATGAAACTATTATGTTTTTGAAACATAAAATTAACATTTATGTTTATAAATATATTTTAAGTTGTAGGAAGGGAAATTATTTATATTACGGATAAATGCTTGTACAGATTTTTAGAGAACATTTCTAATTTCACGCAATTTCTTTTATGATAAAAATAAAAATTTAGAAATTAAAATCGTTTAGACAATTTGACCAACCTGAATCCTGACTCGGAAATTGTTGATTTGTCTGTTGCATATTCCCTTCGGGAATTATCGATGGTTGTACAACTTCTGTTTCTGATAATGGCTGATATTGATTTGGATCACACAATACCGAATTCAATGTTAATTGATGTGATTTGCACAGTGCCATTTTTAACATTCGATGAATATTCTGGATAAACGCATCTTTATTGAAATAAATCCCCGATTGATGTATATATGTTGTAAAACTAAAGTGTATCACACTCAAAGTGATTAAGGTATTTTGTATCATGTTTTCGATCTCAGGTCCCAAAGGGTTTGGAATTGCTGGTAAATTGATTTTAATATTCGTCATTTTAAACTTTTCTGTTGAATCAGAATGTAATGTTTCTAGTAGTCTTGAATATTGTAACTGCAAGAGAATTTCAAATTTAATTATTCTATTTTTTTAAAGTATCGATATTTAAATATGAATGTAAAAAGTGATATGAAACCTATTATTGCTAAAACAGTATAAATTGAAGTTTTTAGTACATTAATAAAAAATTTTCTTTAGACACATATTGTAAAATGATAAGCAAAAATTAATTTGATCAATTTAAATTAAATTAATCACTTTTAATAACATACATATTATTTTTAGATAAACCTGAAATATTTTGTAGGATATAATATGAGATTAGATAATGAATAATAAAAATATAATAAAAATACTATTTTTTATGCTTTATTTAACATTTGATGTAGTATATATTAGTGATCTTATCAAATTATTCACATAAAAACAAATTTCTTTGAGTTTAAGCGATTATATACATTTTAAAATCATAGAATATCATTACAAAATACAGTATTTTAAAATCATGATGAATTAAAATTATAAGTTATAATATTTAAAAACTTTTTTAGTTAAAAATTAAATTTTAACATTTTAATTTGAATAGGTTAACCAGAATTATGTTCTATGAAATTTACATATAAAAATATGTTCTCTTTTACGCGCACGCACGCGCGCAAGCACAATTATTATTGCAAAATTACCTGTTGGTCATTAATTAATTCTTGAATAAAAGCGTGTCTTTTTTTCCACTCAAAATCTGTAAACAGCTTGATATTTATAATACTTTCAGTCCAATTATTAACTGAATTAATTATTTTTATAAGCATGGAACACTGATCAAAGTATCTATGCATAGAATTATATTTTATTACAATAAGTTTTTAATATAAATGTACTATTATATTTACCTGTTTAATATACATGTATTTTTTGAATATTGACAATTTAAACACGTATTAAGCAATTCCATTTTTGTTTCAATCTCTGATTGAAAAGATTGCCTGCAAATATGTTTAAATGCTTAAGAATTTAATTAATCACTTATTATAATTATAAAATATAATTACTCCAATTTATTAATTTTTTCTTCCCAATCAGAGTTAATACATTTTTCCAGCATTTTATATTCATCTTGAAAAGTTTTCAAAACTTCGTGTCGTCTTAACTCAGAATTATCACTGTTGTACAATTTTTCTTCTAAATTCTTTTTTTCTTCCATTATAGTAATTACTTCTTGTTTCAGGTTTATATTATCATCTTTTACATTTTCATATCTTTTTTGAAAATCTGTCATGGTTTCACACAATGATTCGCATATTTCTATTTTTTTTAAATAATCTACTTGTTCTTTTCTTAAAGATTCTATAACAGAATTTTTATCATTTAATTTTTGTTTTAAAATACAGTTTTCTTGTTTCATTTCTTCAAGCTTATGTTCTAATTCATTTACACACGCTTCAAGTCTCGTATTTTCTTTTGCAATTTCTTTGAATACATCCACACTGGCTCTAGTAATTTTTGAAGGTTTTCTTTCTTCATCTAATTTATTAAAAATATATAGTTTCAATGTTTTTATCTATACTACTTTTCAAATGTAAAAAAACATTACCTTTAGTTATTTCACAATTATAGTACCTATTAAATGCATTTGCCTCTTTATTGAAATTATAATTTTCCAGAGAATTTTTATTAATTACAGAGTCTGGACAACTCTGAAAATATTCATTTTTAATGTTTTATTATATGTTATAATCAAGATAATTTTAGAACTATATGCAGTCATCACTCAAAAATCCATTAAGAATAATAAGCTTAAAAATTTTATGAGGCTCTTATGTATATATAATTTATATTAAATTGTCTATTATGTTGTAATTAATTTTAAAATTATAAGTTATATAAAAAAAATAGAATAAAGGATTTTCGTTTATAATTAACTCTTTATTTTAAATAATTATCATTCTCAATAATTATTTATTTAAATATGTTGCAAAATTGAATGAATGAATACCAAAAATAGTGATATTTTTTCAATTTTGGCTGCATATAATCTTCTAACATAAATTCTTGATTGAATAGTCTTACATGAGTATTAGTTGCATTATCAATAGATTCGATTCTTCTACGTACTACAGCATCATTGTTTACTAATTCATTATATACGTCATCTATCTCTAGTTTTTACAATAAAAAAAATGTAAATATATTATCAAAAATAAAGTTACAAAGTGAATATAATGTAAGACCTTCAATACTCTCATTACTACACATTTGTGTACAAGTACTGTTTTCATGATTTAACATACTCTTCTCACATTGTGCTGAGACAAACATAGGATTGTTATCTAGTATTTCAATTTTATTTGATTCTAATAAGAAAGTTACTATATCTATAAAATAAAAAATAAAATATAGACATGTATATATATAATAAATAATAAATGTAATAACTAAAATTACCTAAATCTGTTAACGTTAAGTCATGTTGAATTTCAGCAAACTTTGAATATACATCACAAATGTTTACTTTATTATTCTCAATATAATGATAAAAGAATCTATAAAATAAGAAATTTGATAAAAATAATATTCACAAAATATTTATTATTTTAATGATATCATAATTAATATGTACGATAATAAGAAATTTTTTTCAGCAATTAATTCTGAACATTCATCAGAAAAGTCATCTTCTAGTAATTCTTCTTTTACAATCAATATTTGCTGCTCATCATAATTTTTGCGATTCATTTGCTAAAAACAAATGAATGTTTTATTCATAATTGCATGTACACACGCACGTGTATGAAAAAGAATAATACATTTATGAAATATTTTGTAAACATATTATTAGTTATCAATTAATTGATTACATTTTCTTAATTTATTATAAGTCTTTTAACTTCTTTTTATTGTTAGTTCATAATTTGTACATTTTCCTTCTTATAAAAATATTATAAAAGATATCTTTTAATTATATTTTTATAAATTTACACAAAAAACTTAGATATCATCATTTAAATATTAGTATTATTAGCATTATAAACACAAAAAATGTAAATTTATAACGTAGTAAATAAAATGAATTCAAAACTAAAAACCTTTTTGACAGCACCTTTTGATACACAAGTATTGTTAGAATAAGACATCATGGATGTAGACTCTTTAAATTGGGCTTTTATTTCTCCTTTTTTTCCTAGTACTTCAATGAATGATATTTTAGATCGAACATTGTTACTCATACAGTTATGTGTAAAACAATCGTTACCAATTATTTCCTATTCCATATAAAGTGATTAATAAAAAACAAAGATTAAATTAAGTTAAAAATAATATTTACCTTATCCGTAACTTTATCTGATAGATATATCTCATTTTTCTTACATTTCCAACAGTATTTGTGATAATTAAATACGCACGGTTGTTTTTTGTTATTACAATTAATAATTACCATTCCATTAAATGCTGGATCTCTATAAAAAATTACAATTTCTGCAGTTTTGTATTTAAAAAATTTTTTTCTATAATAAATTTAAAAAAATTTATATTGTTCTTTAATTATTACACAAATATTGTATAATAATAATTACAATATACATACTGTGAGAATTAACATTTTTAAGTATTTATTCCAATTGAATTAGAAAATAAATAAGGCCTTTTATATTTGTAATAAATTTTTATACCTCGTTGTTAAAGAAATCTTAAAATATTAAGCATGAATACTATTTTTCTGAAAACTTATGAATAGAATAAAATTATTTATATTTTCAAATAAAAATTTATTTACTTTATATATATGTTTATATTTGGTGTCACATATGGCTTAGTAACATTTCTACATTCTGATAATTTGCAAACAGCATCAGGTACATGACAAGTTAAACATTCTTTTTTAACCTTTATCCAATCATCCTAAAATATTATTAGATATATTAAATAATATAATTAATTTTAAAAAATTTCATATTTATAATCTAATCTTTTTACATCATTTTTATTTTGTGAAATATCTATACTTGTTCCAGGTATATAAAATGATTCCGATGAAAGATTTTTGTTTAAAATAGCTTCTCCTTGATTTATAACACCTAAAGCTTGATCAAACCTTGAAGAATAAGTATAATTTTGATCATATAATTTATTCAAATATTTGAAATAAATATGTATTCAATAAAAATATAAAATACAATTCTTTTTTAGCATCTTACCGATATAATTTACAATGCGCCTTTGCCAAAAGATAGTAGACTGCAGGAAATTTTGTTTTGATAAAATTTTCTAGTGTTTGTAAAATCGTAACAGCTTCAGACAAATCATCCAATTTATTTGATTTGATTAGGCAACAACAAATCATATACTTAATTAAAGAAATATTAATCTTTTTAATTTTTAATTCATTAGCCCTATTTAAAGCATCATTATACATTCTTAATGCATTCTTATGTTCTCCATTCAAATATGCCTGTGCTGCTACTTTGATTAAGGTCTCAAATGCCTAGATTAATATAATTTAAATCAAATTTGTAATAGATAATTGAATAGCTTCAAAGAAGAAAAAAAAAATAAAATATATTTTTTATCAAATTTGTTATAAATGTTTGGTTGATATTTAAAACAAAAGATTATAATAACTTAAAGCACAATATAGATCACACAAATATTTTTTTATATGAATATTTAAATTTAAATTTATATTTATATTTTGTATATTTTAACTTGTAGTTTGTAACATAAATATTTTAATTATTAAAGTAAGTATATATTATAAAAACGTAAACATTATTGCCGCAGACAAAATTACTTCATATAGTTATTAAAGTTACTTAAAATTAAAATTATGTTTTTTTAACATTTTTCATATTATTCTATATGATCACATATATTATGAAATGAAAAAAGATAGCATCTTTTGATTAATAATTTGAATAATATTAAAATAATTCTTTAATAATTACTCACATCTTGTTTTCTGGCTTTATCCACCTTCTTCATAGTTATTTATTTTATAATGATAAAAAATTATCGATTTCAAGTTTAAATGGTTCTCTAAAAGGAAAAACAATTGAAAAATAAATAATTGGAAGAATTGCATATTATATTTAAAAATACTTTTCCGGAAAGTAATCATAATTTTTCCTTATTTATACTTCAGTTTGGATTACAATAAATAAAAGTATAATAATATCTCTACCGAAGATGAAATTATATAAAATTGTGTGAATGTAGCGATCTCCTTGTCTTTATCTTCATCGTATTTTCTATACGTATTGTTGTTTAAACATGCAAAGGAAAATAAATAAAAAGATGAAATTTATAAAGTAATGTATCTTATCTCTACTACGAGTACAAGGTCTTCACTGTCGATTGTTTTCCATCGGTTAGAATAAATAACACGTGCGTGGATAAAAGCTTTTAAAATAGTCAAGAAAAAAATAAGTATTTTACTACAAAACGATAAATGTATTTAATACATTTAATTAATATAATAATACATGATAATACTAATTACCAATTATAGAATATATCTTCCTTTTTACTCTGACTGATATGCAAGCTTAAATCAACTCGAGCTACCGAGAACTTTGATTTCGTAGAAAAAAAACGTAAGCGCGCCAATACTGAGAACCCGTAATTTAATATCTACATTATGTGTAAACTTATACGTTGACGGAACTGCATTTTCACGTCCACTCAAGAATAAATTGATAAAAAATAAAATATAAAAATAAAAGGCCACAAACTTTTAGCGTTTACTCTTAAATATTAATAAACGAACTTCATTTTTCAAATGAGTTTCTCATTCAAGATCAAAATTGTCGACACAGAAGTTTTGTGAGTATAAAGCAAATATAAATTTATTGTGTAATTAATGATCGACAAAAGTTTAAAACTTTTGTTTAAAACAGAAAATTAATAATTTTCTCCGAAATTTCGTTTGTTAATATACATAAATAGCACAACTTTTTATGTAAACGATAAAAATATTTGTGACGAGGATTTTAAACTTTCCGCTAAAACAAATAGAATATATTATATGTAATAGTGGGTACCATTCCTTTTTTTTTTTATTAAAATTGAGTTGGGTTGGCTTTCTTTTACAACAAAACTAAGTGTATTTTAATAAAATGCTTTACAGACAAACACGATTGAAATTACACGATTAAGAATTAAAATAATTTAGACTGTATTGGAAAAGCTATATACGTATAAAATGTTGCAGAATAAAATTGTACATAATTATACATTTTATTAAAATGTTAACTTATGTTAAATTAGAACAATGTAATGTACTTGTTACCAACATTAGGCAAACATACTAATTTTAAAAATATTCAAATACATATAATTACAATATAATTTAAAAGGCGAAATTGCTTTTGACATTTTATAATAAACAGTACGGCTGTTGCAAAAGTTACTATTAATGTTTGTATTATTATTAATTTTATGCGTTTAAAGGTATTTTAAATGTTACCTGAAACAAGAGTAAGGTTTACCGGAGTTCGTCTGTCACTAATGATCAGAGATTAATCTTAAGGAAAATGTATCCAAAAGGTTCCGACCTTGAATTTTCAGAATTCAAATCCTTTTTTTTCCTTTTCACGTGTAAAGTGCATGACAGATTAACCTATCCGTTGCGTATACAAGATCTTCAAAAATACAGGGTCAAAGAAAAGGTGAAATATGTATTATTTCACACAGCTTAGTGTAAACGTTAAATAATTATTATGAAAATCGTATTAAATCAGAAAAGTCATTTTAATTTTAAATAATTGATCTATGCAACAAAAGCTTTGGTTTGTGTGCATGCATGCGCCCTATAGAGAATGTTTCCCTATACTCTCATAACGGTTTTTTCATTTTTAATCCCAACAAATTTTATTATCGATTACTGGATGCACAAGATTGATATATTTGACGTAGGCTGACACTCGATTCAAATAACAACCATAAAAAGACATCGAAATTACAAAAATCATTTTCTCCGAAATTTCGTTTGTTAATGTACGTAAATAGCACAGCCCATATTTACGATAAAAATATTTGCGATGAAAAGGGATTTTAAACTTTTCGCTAAAACAAAGAGTGCAGTAGAGTTTACTGTGTAGCTCGACCGGGAAAAAACGTGGTGGACGTCGCGCTGGAAAGCAGAGGATTGTACGTATAGCGCATTAGACCGGCGAGCGCAGTCGAGCACTCCCGAATTCGCCCGAGTGCGAGTGAGAGAGAGTGTACGAGCGCCCGTGATGGGCTCGCAACCGACGACCGGTCATATCCTACCATGAAGGCGCGATCAAATAAACTCGCGCATAAAAATCCTCCCGGATAATCGCGATTCGCTCTTTCACATCTTGGGTGTCGATGATCCGTTGCGCCCATCCCAGTGGTGTGACTAATCACAAGAAGACAAATCGGACACTCGCAGTTTCCACCTTGTTAAACATTTTATTATATTCAGTTTCGTGTATATATCGCATAGATTGTATTACAATATATATTTTATAAATCTAGACTTCAATCGTTTGTTAAATTTCACATTCGACTCCCTTCTTCGTTAAAAAATAATGGTAGAGTCGTACACCATTAGCGGTGATAAAGTGCAAAGTCATGAAGTCGTTCATATCCTCCTGAACAATTAACTTACATTAATATTTGCGATAAGAAAACAACGTCGGGATACGTTACCAGGTATTTACCTTAACTAGAGCATGAATCGGTAAGCGATAGTAAAATAATACGGAATGTAAAATTTATGTAGTATCGAATGTCAGCGAATATTATAAAGAATTGTAAGTTTTGCGTGAAATAAAGAAAGAGAACTCGATTGAAACAGGTTAAGAAAGATTTAGAAATATTTAAAATTAATGACACATTGTGCATAAAAATTACTAAATTAATTGTCGAATTATTGAAAGAGAATGAAAAAGGATTGGAAGGTTCGAGTTAAAGGCGACAAGTGCACTATTTATGCACAGATTCTTTTGTTGAAGGAGATTTGCAATCTCATCACCATTCGGCAATTGATCGTAAAGCATATTCTCTGAATGTAAAAGTACGTTGCCTACGAAGCGTAGTTGTGCTAGGGGAATATCGCGTGTTGTCTGAAGAAATTTGAGCTTATTGGATGATCATCGGAATCACGATTAGGCTGTGCAAGGAATTTTGCCGTAAATCTTTAATAACGAGACGAATAATCTCTTGAATAATCTCCAATCCCGTAATCACGAGGATAGGAATTATATATGCTTGAATATCACTGTTTTAAAGCAATTTCATTTTTTCTGCGTATGTCAGAGAGGTAAGAGTTTGTTGGAAAATTAAATTAATTATAGAAATGAAGATCATCAAAAGTATTTACATTTTTCGTCTCCCAAGTGTTTAGAATAGTTCTTTCATTTATACCGATTAATATATGTATTTTTATACTATCGCATTAACCAATATAACTGAGACAATTATCAACACCTTGCATTTTGATATATTGAAATAGATTTTTTTGCAGATACAGTTTTGCGAAAGCGTTGCGACCAGAACGTTGTCTGATGATTCTCACGTTATACTTCAATGGGTATCCTTTCTTCTTCGCTTTATCCTCGCGCTTATTTATTCGCCATCAAGGCTCCTATAGACCCCATTATAAATACCGTGGACTATTGTTGTTCAAATGGGAAAGTTTACTCAACTAGGGCAATCATCTTCGTATTCGACACTGCATTTCGAGATCTCAATGACTTCTTTAGCGGTTACAGATTGAGCGATTTCAATGCGACTTGCATTGAACCGAAAATGTATTTTTTTTTTCACGTAAATGAAACAACAGCTCAGATTTGAAAGAATGCGTTTACTATTTTGTACGTTAGATAATTTGGCGTCTTCCTTCATCTTTCCTATTTAGATAATAATTAAAAGAAAAAAGATTTTGCCAACCTCTTAGAATTACTTTAGAACCTCTCTAACATTCATCGCTCAAACAATTAATGTAGCACACACAATTTTGTTAGGAATTTTAAGGAGACTCAAGATTTAATACGCAATTAGACAAAATAAATATTCTTTGGAAATTGACTCTATTTTTAATACAAGGACTGGCATGTTCGCTCTCTATGAATCATTACAAAAGATAACATAACGACCACTCTACCCTCCAATATGTATTCCTTCGTACTTCGTACTTCGTAAGTGTGCCGTTTCATTAATGCACGGAATGTTTTTAAATATTCCAATAAAAGCGTAAAGAATTTTTATGATAATTTATCAATTTATTTCAACTGAAATAAAACTTTTATAAACAGAGATAAGTAAAGATAAATGAAAAAGAAGAAACAATTTGTAGCACATCCAAGGGGAATTTTTTCGCCAACTAAGATTCCATTGCCTGATGAAGTTTTTTCTTACGCAATTAAACGTTAATAGTTCTTTTAGAAGAATGCGCTTTCATGGTGCATCTATTCAGATAATCGAATAAACGTGCTTTTTTCATCAATAAGTATGCGTGGAATTACAGAGGTAGAGATTTTCCTCACCACGTAAAAAATTTGTGTTTTACATTTACCATCTACGAGTACCATTACTCAGTGCTCGTATTCTGTACATCATCGTAAGGTAATTGCTTAGATATGTTTCCATTTCTTTGAAAAAGCAGGTATCTGTGTTTCTTCGTACATACGAGCCTCCGTAAAACATGTGTTCACTGTATCAGTGTATCGTGATCCTACGGAGTTTTAATTTTCTTATTTCAGATATTCTCGTTTACACCATCGTGTCATTACTTCATTTGATAAGTCACCAGCTCATTGAATTTGGCTTCATTTACGAATTTTATTACGTTACTACACGTAAGTGCGTTTGAAAACCTCGTGCGCTTTATTAATAATACTGGTGAAGCACGTATTTTTACCTCACCTTACATCATAAGAGTAGAACCTGATGCAGTGACGGTATCACCGCTGGTATCATTCTGAGATTAATAACGTTATTGAACGCGCGCGAAATTTTGAAACGCTGGAAACAAAACCCGATTATCTCGAACGAAACTTGATATTAAACACCAGTGTATTTTTTTTTTCATTTCGCAGTTGCAAGGTAGTTGCGCACGGAACATTGCACAAAGTGGAGTAGAATACCAGTTGGAGTAAGTGTGCACAAGGACGTAGCCGTTGACATCTAGCAAGTACGTTCCAGATTTCGAAAAAACTCGGGGATCAAAACGTAATAAAACAGATATAACACATTAAGATCTAATCATAAGATGCATGATTCGATATATTACGCCACGGGAACATGCAAATAGCTTAATTTTCCCAATAATGAAGCACAGTTAAGCGACGTTAATACAATTCTCAATACAATTTTAAGTCGATTTGATCAGAGTCTCCACTAGTTGACGCGCAAGAAAAAAACCATGTGAATGATATTTTTCAAAGACTTGACGAAGATTTCATAATCCAATGATACAGCTTTTGTCATCGATAGAGCAACACGGTAATAAATCTATCTTTCTTTGCCGGATTTCTCTGCCGGAAAAGAGTTGCAGTTACAGGCGCTTGAAGATGATAACGAAAACGCATCCTTTCCCTCGAATTCCCAAAAAACGCCCTTCATTCGGAAGGAGAAGGAAGGCGCTCGGAGAAGAAAGTGGACGTGCTCGCAGCAGCGAAGCGATGAGTAATAAAGCGACTAGTCATGGCTCTGCAGGAACTCCCCGTCTCCTTCGGCAACTTTATAAATAAATTCGGTGAGCGAGCGAGCGAGTGAGCGAGTGTCTGTGTCGGGGCTGCCACGACTCACGGAGGGCTCTCGCCTCTTGCAAAACATGCCTTGGCCCCGTCCGCGCCCACGGCTCCGGGAGCCGCTGTCGTCTGGCCGTCGCCGCCGCTGCCACCACCGCCGCCCGTCCGCCCGCGACAAGACGTCGGATCGGCGATGTCCGAGGACACGGAGTGCGACGATTATCCGCCGATCCGGAGGCTCCAGGTACCCCTACCGTCTTCACTCCTTGCCGATCTACCTTGCTCGAACGACGGCGACGGTTGCTCGTCTTTTCTAAGCAAATGTTTTGCTTTTTTCGTGTGTTTGTTTGGTTTTGTTGTGGAAGCGTCGAAACGCTAAAGGATTTATTACAACAAGTTCGATGGCCGAGTGGTTTCAATAGTTTCGGGTGTGGATTCTAATGGTCGAGTGTCGTTCTTCTCGTCTTCAATTCGGCTCGATGTAATGTCTAACGTGCGCAAACGCGTCGTTTGCGGCACTGAATAGTGCCCAGATTAAGCGATTTTTTTATCGGAGATCATCGGAGATTCGGAGTTCACCAGTGTAAAGATAAAATCAAATTTAGCGAGAGGTTTATAATATTTTCTTTCATTTTGGAAGCCGTTAAGCGATTATTCATGAATTCGACGATAAATTGACCTACTTTGGACGCTCTTTGTATGTTTTTACTCTCACAAGAAATTGTCTTAAATATACATTTCATTATCGCATTTTTAAACGAAAAGTACTGCTGTTACGCTTATGTGTTACCTTGAGTATGCACAAGCTATTTTTATTAATAATAGAGGTTGCACGTTATTACTTTTTTAACTCAATGTTATAATGTTCGATATATTACTAGATATCTTTTTTCGTGTAAAACGCAAACGTGTACAAAATCTTTGGACAAGACAGAGCTTTAATGGAAATGATGGAATCCTATGATTTATTAGAAAACTGTACTTATTTCTAAGCCTAGTTAGCGAGATGTTTCATGAAACCGAATTTTCCAAGTTAAAAATAGTCTCTGAAGGTCTCCTATTAAACGTTTTCATTCAAGAAAGTTAGTCTTGCTGTTTTGATCGATGATTTATATTTATATGAATTTTTATATGAGCTTCTATTAATCATTCTACTTCATGTTTAGTGTGAGACAAATAAAATTTGCGACTTTTATTCAACATATAACCTTCAATTTAGTCGATAATATTTGTAATAAATTGCCAATAGCTTTGTAAGAGATTTTTAAACTAATACTGTAAAATAATATTTGAAACTAATAATTAACCAGATTTGTAAGAGGTACCGAGTGACGAGCAAACACTTATCGAAAGTTTTAAGCGACAAATACAATTAACCGTCGCAGATTGTTATTTCACCGGTTATTTTACCTGGTTACCTCTTTAAGAACATGTATCTTAGGTTAGATAACAAATATTGTTTATTGTTACAAATGAATTTTACTTACATTTGGTTCTTAAATTATAGAGGACTATTCGAGAAGTGAATCTATTAATAATTTTTAATTATTTAGACATAACAATTTTTTCATTTGTAAGTTTCAAATAGAATTCTTCGAAAGTAATTCTTTCAAGTCGATTACTTTCTTAAAATTCTGCAAATCTAGAATGACATTAGGACTTTTAAATATTTTGAAAGTGTATTTAAAGATTTATCGCCAAAAAATGCATAGTGATTGATAAGATTGCTATTAATACATTTTACTATTTTTGTTACGATAGATATCGCCTACTGCATACAAAATACTGTACGGGCAGTATAATTTTTGTATTTACAAAATTTTTGAAAAACTTTTTCATTTTTTAATATACTTTAGTATATTAAAGTATTTAACGAAGTGTTTGTAAACTCCAAATGAAATACAATTCAGCTTATAATTTCATTTATTTACTTATTGAAATTTACATCTCAATAAGTTAGTGTATGTTTTGTTTTGATTAAAAAGTGAACTTTTTATTTATTTTTATCCACATGGATGAAATGGCATTTATTATAATTTGAATTCACTTGACATTATTTTCTAGAAGAAGAATTGAAGCTTAGATGGTGTTTCTTAATACTTGGATGTTTAGCGTTTAGTAGAAAAATGACATCATGTCACATAGTAGCCAAGAATGTTTTTATGTCGTATTGATCTTATTTTATATTTTAAAGGGGCTTTACGAATAATGCACTTATTTCATTTACCACCTAAGATATATATGTGCCACTCGTACTTATTCTATATACAAATTAGTCAAAAATATATTCTTTTTTGGCATGATGTATAAATTCATGGACTTGAAATTTTATTTTTGATCGAGCTAGAATAATTTGAGTATATAATATCCTTCACATACTTAGTGTCAAGTTCATAATTTTGTGTTCAAGACCCGTTTAATATAAAAGTGAAAAGTAATTATTTTTAAATCATTGAACAAGTTTTCTTGTTTATGGAAGTAAATTATGCGACAACAGAAAAAATAGATGATTAATTCTTTGGTACTATTTTAACATTCTTTCGAAACACCCATTTTTATAACGGATTATGTTTTTATTATAATTTACATTTTTTACGACTTTTGATAGTTTATCTATTCGATTTTGTTTATTATTCACTACATTTTAAATTTTCACGGTTATTATTTAAATAAATTTTAATATACTTAGAGATTAATTTAAATTTCAAGAATTACAAAATTTAAAAAAATGAAATTGAAAATAAAAAATTTTCCAAATAGTCAGAACAGTTGCTTTATTTAGGGAGTGTACGATAGAAAGATGATGAAAAATCGTGTTCACGTAGATATTATTGTAATTGAGAGTAATTATAGTCTATAGTGAATCGGCATTTTTTGAAAAACTTATGGAAACTTTTTAAAAATTTTATAGTAAATTAATTAAAAACTGGAGATTAAATTGAAAGATTCATACTTATATGTATATTATTGCACTAGAAGAAAGTTAAAGCTTATTAGAAAATAACATTAAATATATTCAATCGTTCGGAAAGCTATAGGTGTGCTATTTAGGCAAACCTAACTTAATTTTTCTTATATACGTATTAAGAAAATGATTAAATAGAGTTTTTTTTACCACATTTATTTAAATATTTATTTAATATTTAGTATTAAGCTTTGTTCAAATTTCAAATGTATATAAGTATAGCATCTTTTGTCAAGAAACATACATCTAGAAGATTAGAAAATATACTGATATCGTTTGTATGCATAAGAACAAGATCCGTGCATTCATCCCACCCAATCACGATATACAAAGTACAAGTTTCTCGTATCATCCTTCGTACTATAGGAATGGCCGGGCGTTCGTTTTATAAATAAAACGATGTACGCCACACAGACGCAGATATATTTTCATTTCTCTCTCCCTGGATATGCACTTACCATAGAGGTAAAACGGTTTTCAACATCGGTGAACAAATTTGCGGTTCTTATGGTAGACAGCTGGTTTGGACATCGGTCGATACGTGGGGGGTAGGGAAATTATCTGTTAAGAGTTTCGAACAATGTCTGCTCCTTATTATATATATATATATATATATATATATATATCAGGCTGTATCTTTCTCATCTTCTATTTTTCAATCCAATTTCGACTAGCTTTTGAAAAATTTGCTTCTGCGATTGTTAAAAGACAACCGTAGAATTTAGAAAATCTGTTTCCCGATGAACATTCATATACGAAAAATTTTTTAACCATCGGAAAAGAGGAAGTTGACAATGGCTATTAAGACTATTAAACGAACATTTTGACAATGATTTTTACGCACTTCTGAATATTCAGCATATTTTTCATTTATGATTTTTTTCGATTTATCTTTTGTGATTGAAAGTAAACTTAAATAAAGAAATGTTGATGTGCCTTATAAATCAAGATTTAGAAACTCAATGGACTTAGGATTTTCATTTTGTTTTGAGAACAACATATAATACCGCAAAAATGAGCAAATTTAACGTTATTTAAAGACTTTATCAGCAAATTAAGAAATAGTTATTTTTCCAGATAATCTTTACAATATCAGAAATCGCGCAAAACTTTAAACACTTTTTTCTGGAAATAATTTTTTTTTAATTTTGTTTTTATACGGTATAGATCTTCAAAGTGATAAACAAATAAATTTTCTCGACGCTATTGTATGATCTGTTACTTGTACTTGATATACTTAGTGTAAAATATTTATATTTTATACTTAGTTAGAAATTGATGGTAAAACGCTTTTTCTTAAAATTTCTCAACCCTGATTTTATTTGTTGTTTTATTCTACTTCTTAATGGGGAGGCTTTCTAGAAATTTGTATAATCCTTTAAGGCAAAAAATTTGATGTCCACACGTGAATGTATTTATGCAATTAAATAAATATAATTTATTTTATAAACACCTACTTTTACAACAGTAAAATGCAAATTATTATTCTTGAAAGAAGTGCTTTTTCAAATTTTTTCCATCTGTCCACAGAATACTTTCAATTCCTCGTTAATTGGATTTGTGAAGGAGAAAAGTGGTAAATTCAAGTTTGAAAAGTTTACAGAGCAGTAACGAAATAAAGATTCGCATACATTTGAAAGATCTTATTATGATCGAGCATTTTTAACGTCGTCTCCAAAAACAAGAAGATTATGCGCGTACACATGACGTCTGTACACTCTTCTACTCTAGATACCCTATTCTTATCCTTTCTATTTTATACGTGCGTACACTTTATTGATCGTATGAACGTGTGTATGCGGGCTACGTCGTGTGGGCGTATCCTGTGAATACCCTGCAATATTTACGTATTCCCATGAGATGCGCGCGTTTTCGTGCGCGACTGCGCGGTCGACCATTTCCTCCCCTCACACTTATGTTTTTTTTTCTTTTGGGCCTTCTGATAATTGTACAGGTGCGAGTTATGCCGCTGTCTGCATCAGAAGGAGTACAATTAAATATTGAGCTTAGCCTATTTTATGTGATTAAATTTTACTTTGAACTGTAAAATAATTGAATTTTATTTCTTGAAACATTTCATTTTTTTAACAAATTACTTAAATTTTAATATTCACTTGAAATTATTGCTAAGAAGAAAAAGTTTTATTTGACTTTTTAAATAATAAATAATGCCTGTAGTAATTATGAATCATGTGCACAATTCGATATATCACGAAAGGTTTGAAAATGTGTTGATTCCTTCGTAAAAGTGAGAAAACGAGAACATGTAGACATAACATTTATTTTCGATTTTGACTTAAAGTAGTTTTGTTTGTGTTAATATCGAAATTGCAAGCATATTGTACGTTTCATATTTTTCCGACATTTATTTGATCGGTTATGTATTTAAGTTATTTTATAGGTAATTCAAATTTTTCTGAAAATTTGAAACTGATAAAATTTTTAATAAAATTTACATTAACTTTAAAAAAGTAATTTTTTAACTGTTAGCTTTTATTCACACCCTACGATCTTTATAGCATAATTCATAACTAAGAATCAGTATCTTTAATAAATATATGTATATGCATGATTTTTCTTACTTGCTTTTTTTTGTCTTTATACTGTTTTATTTGTCTTGTATATATATATACACGCATGCATACATATTAAAGGTTTTTATAATTATCAAAATGTATGATATAAAGTTATCTTTACAAAAGCATTATCGTTCATTAAGAATTTAAATTCTTTATAGGTCATTTAATTATCAGAATAATCTAATCGGCTAATTTTGTGTATTTTAAAAGTTTTAGTGCATTCTATCTTGATATATAAAATACTATTAAATAGTATTCGATTACTTATAGATATACGAAGGCTTTCGTTCTTTTATGTTCTTTATAGAACTAAAAACAATAAAATTAAAATAAAATGAACTGACCATACACTTTTAACAATTTTATAAATATTTTTTACTACACATTTTAAATATATATATATCCTGGAAAGATAATTTTCCTGTAATTACTGGTACATTTGAATAGCCGTGCAGTTAGCCAAGCCTAAATTCATGTGCGAACGCACAAATAGCCTACAGGTAAAAGAGTATTTAAATACAGGCTTACCACATGCATTTAAAAACGTGTACATATGTAAATATTCACAAAACAATGATCAATGAAATGGAAGGGGAGGGCTAAACTCAATGTTTGAAGAGACCACTTGAGAGAAAACGCAAAAAAGATGAAAAGAAGGTCCGAAGGGTTAAACGACAACGAATATGAGTACAATACTGTCGGAAAGGTGCATACCTAAGCAAATATTTGACTAATACATACTAGTTAAAAAGGGTTTAATAGTCGATTAGATTGTGTTTGGGTTGGAATGTCGCGCCGGTAGATCATGAATTTTTAGATTTGTGTACATCTATTTGTTGAAAATGCAACATTTTCAGATATACTTTTGCAATAATTATAGTCCATCACTGTTATTACTTTTTATTTGAAGAAGTGCTTATCCACGCATCTTTTCTTAAATAGAATAATATTTATTAAAGAGCACAAATTCGTCAACAAAAAATTGAGCGTTATATTACGTAAATATTAATATAAAAGATGAATATAAAAAATGAATATTAGACTATTTTATGAATAGATTTAAACCATTTGGTACTTTATTTTATCTTTTGTTATTAGATAATTTTTTTAACAATGTATTTTTTACATAAAACAAATTTGAACAAAATATATGCTTCTAATATCATTGTCTATATATATATAACGTTTCAACAAATATTATATTATTTAAGAATGTCTTCCAGCATCGGAATGTTCAGACATTTACCATGTATTTTATTTTCTCCAGGAATACAAATAGAACGATTGTAATAATCAATAAAATGTCTGCTCTAGTAAGGACGATTACTATTTTATAAATAATTTGAGGGATAACTTTGGTGTAGTTCATACGGTAGTCAAAAATTATTAAGAATGCATACTAGATTCAAATAGCTTGGATCAGTCACGTAGGATTAAAATAACATTAAACATTAAGGGAGAATTATAGAACTTTTTCAGCTTTTACTATTTATTTATTTTTTTAAATTTAATGAACCTTTTTTCGTAGTGATCGTTGTTTATTTTATGGATAACAGGATTTAAAGAAAAATACTTTTCAAAAAAAGGCATCAATTATTATTTTATAAGCGAAGTTGTAAATCTAAACAATTCATATTTTTAAACAACTTTATCGCCTTAATTAATTAACAAAATTTTCATGCACACAAATTTTTACGAATTAATTCATACGTTAGTAAGATGATTACAGTTTATTGATGATACAGTAAGATGATTACAATAACTGTAATCACTGAGAGGCGTATCAATGCAATATCATAAGCGTATAGATATAAATTTATATTAAAGCAGAGATTAAACGGGGAGAATTTTTTGTCGTATTTGTCAACAAAGACGACGATTAGTCGATTAAAAGTAGAAATAGGGCAAAGCTATGTGATATAGGAACTCTAATACTGTAACGCGGTGATTGTTCCATAGGATTTCTTCGTTTATTGAGAGTTTCCGGAGTTTTTTAGTAACGTGCACTGCCAGGCTCGTGTCTCTATTATTTTTTGAGACATTTTAATGAATTGAAGGCTTTTAAATTATCTTCAATATTGACTTATATTGTTCTATTTATTCTTTCTTTTAACGTTGAATATAATAATAGAATATACGTACGATGAAATTATATAACTGCTTTATAACTGTACATCTGAAAAAGATGGAATAACAGTTATATTTCATAATATATTTTCGAATAATAAAATATATTAAATTACAAATTTGATCTTTTTATGGATAAATATTAAAGTACCTTTTAGCTGTAATAAAAAATGTACCCTTGTATTTTTTAATTTTTATTAAAAAGAAACATTATTCGTATGCACAATTCAAAATATTTATAATCATTGAGTCTGAATTGAAAAATTGTTCTTGTAAGTTAAAAGTTATTAGTAAAGAAAGGAAACTTATTACTAAGAATGCAAAAATGCTTTACTAACTCTATTAAAGAGATTAGAAGAAAATTTGTAAAGCCTGAGAATTTTCCACGATTTTTGTGTTTTTATAATTACGGTTAAAATGTCATCTATTAAAGTAATTAACTATATCCAAATTATCAAGAAATAAATAAACAAAACTAATATCTCAATGCAATAGATATAAAATATTCATTTATATAAATACACATTTTGAAAAAATATAGACAATTAATAAACAGAGTTTATTTTTTATCGAAGACTATACGACGTTTTTAAGCAACTACATTTGCTTCTAATCAAAGGCAAGAAAGAACTCTTCACCGTCTCATGCACGGGAATAACATTTGCAAATAGATTATATCACATGTTTTGCAGAGTAAAAGAGGGAAAGAAAATGAGCTCTGCTCGAAAGACGACTGTAGGAGCAGATCAGAAAAGGGAGGGTTAAAAAGAGAGGCAAACAAGGGCACGCGTTATGGAGTATATCCGCGTCTCCTGCATGTTCTTGCCTTATCTCTAAGGGTGGGAATGGATAGTGCGCGATCCGTACAATCGTTGCGCAGCTTGCGACTGCGCTCTCGCCTTCTCCTTCACCCCCCTCGAGCAATTTCGAGTCGTACTTGTGTAGTGCTGCACTTGCGCATCCAATGGAGTGGGTTAGCTCGAAGTACGTAAACTCCTTAATGTTGCAAACGACGCCCTAAAAAAGCATGCGAGTGATCTTCTAATTTGCATATTACGTCTTACTTCCAAGAACATGTGCTCTACGGTGCGTAGCTGCTTAAGTGCTCGCTTTATGCATTTAGAGTCAGTCTGTCAGTGTTAAGAGCTTTTTTTCGTATAGGCGGTAAAGCTTCTTACGATTCTCTTCCGTGTGAGCCAAAAGATTGTTGTAGCAACCAGGAATCCGTTAAAGAAGGGGACTCAATAAGGAAGATTGCAGTTTATTGAATTTATAAGGAATCGCGGATCGAAGGATTAATTTGAAACTAATGCAACAATTCGCAAAGAGATTACACTGATAAAATTATTTTTATATTTAACAATTATATTTAATTCAGTTTTTAATACGAAGAATTTTGTTTAAAAGTCCCAAAAACACTTTACGAAAACGTTTATAAATGTTACAATTATATACATAATTTGTTGAAAATTACAAATAAAATTACAAAAAATCTCAATTATAATAAAATTGAGATGAAAAAAGCTCAAGTTTTAGAATACTTTATCATTGAAATATTAATTTATGCTCATATAAATATAGAGCGGACGTGTCCTACATAAAATGTATCTCTGAATATTAATTGTTTCGGTATTTTTATTCAAACATATCGAAGTTTTTATTGTTGATGATTTTTAAAGTATAAGGCACCCAAGTTAAAATCATTAGTCATAATTGAAGAATATTTAATCACCAGCTTCTCCCTTTCAGAATTAAAAATAAGCATACAGTAAAACTAGGAAAATCTTAGTTTTTTCAAATAAAGCCCCATTAATTTCTATTTATTTTCTAGATAATTTTTCGTACCGCTCATAACTTTTGTGCAAGAAAAGTTAATCGACTCCAACGGAAGGTCGTTAATCTATGTTCAATAGGTTCAACATAATCATCTCCGATAATTACTTATTATAATTTATTAGTTGCACGAATATAGGAGAAAGTGAAAATTTAGTCGGACATTCGTGAAAATAAAAGGAAGGCTGCGTCGATGAATGCTGTGCGCGATCGAGCGTTCTCGATACGACACTACACCGGCGCAGCGAACTTTAGCTTACGGTCAGGCAGGGTGGGGGGAAGCCGTCAGAATAACCACCCCTTCCAGAGAGTGGCGAGCGTCCCGGCGCCCTTTCCCCTATACGACAAGTGTGCGTGCCGCGGGGAGAGCCGGTGTGTTGTCCGTCGACGGTCCACAAGTTTGCACGATTAGCACCGTCGCGATGCTCCTCGTCGCGCTTCCCGGCTACTGAGGACGTGTCGCCCTGGGGCACGAGTACGCTATAGTACCGCGACATGGTTACCGACAGCACCAACCAGGTATCGCATCTTTATTTTAAGATACTTGGCTGCTTTGCGTCAGCCGCTCTGCCCGGGTTGTCATGGAGCGTATTGAACGCTCGGATCGCTTCCTAGTGCTTTTCCCGTGTCTCGTGTTAAGCTGGTGCGCGATCTCTGTTTTCCGAATGGTCAAGTGAAGAATATACGTGTACGTTACTTTTTGAGGAGGGCTTGTATGTAAATGATCGCTCGAGGTATTGGCTTTCGTCTGGTTTTTTCATTCGGCAATTTTGATTTTCAATTAAACATGAGGGTTGAAATTCGAACAATTTCAATATACTCGAAATAATGCAAACGGTTGACTCGTCGACCTTACGATTGAATCATTATATCGTCGTGGCCTTAATAGTCGAAAGTGTCACACCCCTAAAATACTCGTAAGTACGTGGCGAAGCAACTAATCGGATAACCAAGATTTTTAGATCTTATGCATGCAGGATGAAAGTTTCATCCCCAGAATCCAAAGGGCCGAGAATGGAGTTGTGTTGTAATAATCGTGGTGATGGTAAAAAATGTATTGGAGTTGTTGCGTAGGCTGGTCGTTGGCTATAAAAGCCATTCTAGAGCTGGTGGATCGAATTCGACCTCGATGTCAAGGGGCGAGCGAGGAGGGATTGGGGGAAGAGGGTGGGCGAAAGAGAGAGAGAGAGAGAGAGAGATACGAAGTCATAGAGCGAATACCGGGGTGCGAGGAAGAGTTAGAATGAGAAAATCCGGCGCGGGAGCGAACAATTTTACTCCTTTTGTATGTTGTGTGTGCGTGCACGCGTGCGTAAGTACGCAATGTATGTATGCATGTACACATACGGGCATCTAGCCTCACATTTTTTCTAGTATAGTTATATCGCACACGATCCGGAAGATTCAATTTATAATGAATATTCATATTTTTATCTCCTTAGAAATCAGAATAAAAAATACTAGGGGGATTGTATCCTCAATTTGTAAAATTCTTTTTAAAAAGAAGCAAGAAAATGAAGAAGTAATTATATTTTACTTCTTCAAAAAGATATAATTTGTAGTCTAAAAATTAAATAAACTCGATATATTTATAATTTTTAAATATCAATGAACGTGCAAGTGACCGAGCGCTAGAAAAACTGTAACATACATTCCAAAGGGTAATTTTTTTGCCTTAAATGGCACCACTTGTTTTTTACTTGTAGATTCTTTTATTTATATAATTATAGAAATTAAGATTATTATATATTTGTAGGATCAATTTTATTTTTAAATAAAACTACAAATATATTACTATTATTATATTCTCTCATTTAATCGGACTATCAAGTTTATAATTATTCTCAAGAATTAGAATTTATTTACTAGAATTTAGTTTTTAATTCATAAAGTTGTTTCCTATATAAAAGTCTGTTATTAGTATCTTTTTAAATCTAAGCAATTTGTTTTCAATATAAATAGTTAATAATTAATAATATTAAAAATTAGTAAAGCCATACATTGAGATTATGTATCATTATGTGTAATACGTATAATTATGACATAAATTGTGCAAATGCAGTATTAATTTCATACAAAAATAACAGATTAATTACACACAATGGTGTTACTTATAAGCTCGAGTATTTGTAGTAATTTTGTTGATAAACTATAAATGTCTAATTATATTTATTATAATTAAAAATTATTTTCCTACGCTTGACAGTTGTTCAAGTTTAATGTATGATGTAATCTAGTCTTTAAAATATAGTCTGCATATATAGAAGCTCGTTAAAAAAGTATGATAATACAAAACGTAAATAATATTCATTTTTTTATTATTAAAACTTAGCGTATGAATTGTATTTCTTTAAAAAAATTAAACACAATTCAAGAATGCGTACAGTTTAAAAATTTCTTGTCTTGTCGGCCAAATGTTAAATGTCCTTGGAATATCAATAGATCTTATAATTTAAAATTTATTCGTTTTTTTCAGCGATAATTATACAAGTAAAATTAACCTTGTATCTTTATGAATTTTTTCCATCTGATTTAAAATGATCTAATATATAACAAAATACATTACTAGAAGAAAATGTTTAAAATTAAATAAAATAAATAAAGATGTCTGTATACGACTATTAAAGTGCATTATATTATTGATATATCTCTTAGTTAATGAGACAGAAATAAGTGAATAATTATTGTGATATTAACCGTACATTGAGAAATCCTTTTTTGCTTCAAATGAAATATTTCTTAATAAGATATTATAACGAATATTTTTTCAAACTTGTTGAATTTTTATTCGAAAAATGATAAATTTTTCGAACTTAGATTTTCGTTTACTACCTGAAAATTTATTACGTTTTATGTTTGCAATTTAAATTTAATTCATAAGCGGTTCGGTTTTTCAAGATACTTTAAATTTTTTTTAGTAAATTTAAGATTTCTTATGATTTTTTATTTATTGTAGATTTCTTATATTTATGTTAATAATATGAAATATACAAACTAAGTTCGAAGAAAAACTAGAATTTTTTTAAAGGGATAATACATGAATGCTCAATCTGCACTTAGAATAGTAACCGATATAGAAAATTTGTTATTTCATAATCTTAAAATGATATAAATAAGAACTTTATAGTTCATACAACTAAACTTTATTATTGATAGTTTCTTCATATAAATAAGCATGTTATGTGCGAATAATTGCTGTTAAATATGAGAACACAGTGAAGTATAAATGAGGTACAAAGCTATTACTTACACAATAAGATAAATAATTATACGTCCAATTTCTAATGATACGGATGCTAAATCAAGATTCATTCATAATAACGTTTTTAAATAGTTAAAATATTAAGTTATTTTATTCATAAAATGCAATATTTTCATAGAATACCAAAACTTGCTTGTGAAATTTTGTCGATAGTTTATATTAGAAAACTGATATATTATTATTTATATTTTATTGTTCTGTCATTGAAGTAATTACACATCCATTTTTTTTATTATTATACTAAATAAAGTCAGAACGATATTATATAATCAAATGGTATAGAAAAGTGAAATTTTCTGAAATAAAAATATTTTCATTAATATATTGGAAAAAAATTATAGTATCTCGGATTAGTATTAACTATTCTGAAATTTTTCGAGAGGAACGTTATAATCTTTGATTTAGTATCTTATGTAATGATATTAAGGAACGCCTGAGATGATATTTTTACGTATAACTTTTTTGTCGTAATTTTAATAGTAGTAAATTTATATGAAATAAATTTTCAGATTCTCTAACTGGTTACACTTAACTGGTGAAACTCAGTTACAATATCTTAATTATAAAAATGTTATTTAAAAGCAATATACGTAAAAACACATTTATGATAATTTATAAGGTATTTATGTTTAATCATCAAATCATTTTGCGTTTATGAGAATACAGAGAAGACAGTTAAGCCTGAGCTAAATATTTAACCTTGATTTAACCTCAAGAAAACTTGTTACATTATGTGCTTGTTCGCGAAGTGAAACCAACGGTAAAAGAGAGGGAAGGAGGGAGGTATAGAAAGTTATTTAACTTTAGCCCGACTTGGCACGAGAAATATGTTTTTCTTCCGGTCTGTTTTGCTCTATTTTACTGGTGGGAGAATAGGCCTGGACGAAATAACGCTGTCTGAGGATTTTTCTATAGGAGAGTTTTATTTTTACCGAATTCTGGGAGAGAATACTTTCTCAATTAATTCTGTTTCTATAATACAACACTACGTGTGCTTGTTTATGGTGTTTTTCTTTTTGTAAGATATTTTCCTTTAGAGCACAAACTAATTTGTTTTGCGCAAAGGGTCATGTTTCTGTGACATACTTTGAGTTGGAGTTTGTTAAAAAAAAAAATATCAGAGGCGGAGTTTCTCAGGCGGCCTTGTTCTCTTTGCGCCTCACTTCACATTGAAGAAAATAATTATTAAAGAGATTGTTTTTGTTTTTAATAACTATCTTTAGATACGAAGTTGTTTATCAATAACCAAATATACGATATCAAAGATCTTTAACTCAATATGAAAGTGCACAAACGTCTATTATAAAATGTTTTTCTATAAGGGTTCAAAATAGCAAGTATTTCTTTTAGTTGATAACATTTATTTACAACTGATATAAGAAGTATAAAAACATGTTAGTCGTAAAAAGATTGCTTTTAACAATAATTTTAAATTTTTCAACTTTTTAAATGTTTTCCAATTTTAAAGTAGTTGTTTTCGCTTAGATGATTTATTTGGTCTTTTGATTTTATTCTTATATTTTATTACGTTTCTTATTTCTTGTCCATTATATGACGAAGCGATGAGTATGCTAGATTATTATTAATGCAGCTCAATTTCACTTTACAATTATCTTTCCTCAAACGCAAAATATTCAAAATAATATTAAGAATTTTATATTTTTAAAATTTTAAAAATATAATTTAAATTATTTTGACCATATATTATTATTTTTTTTTTAATATCTCGAAAATCTTAGAAGATTTGATTACTCGACATAAAATATCTTATTGTACTTTTATCTAGTACACGATTATTTAAGTTTCAAAATTGATTTAAATTTTCATACAAATTATTTTAGCTTGTCGATAAATCATATTTTAAATTACAGTTTTTATTATTTTTTAAGTAGTTTTTTATTTCGAATGAAAAAAATACACGAAAAAAAATTTAGAATTGTACGAATTTTAACCAAAGTAAATTTGTTTAAGTATCCACTTTAATTATCAAGATATTTTTATATTATATGTGTATATTATAGAAAATATAAAGTAAAAAGTAGCTTAATTTATTTTCATGTTGTGCTATAAAAATTGATATTAATGAAATTTTTATCTTCACATATTCTATACATTTTTTTATACATATCTATTATTAAAACTCAATCATTTTCTATAATTTATATTGTTATTAATATAATGAAATATCGAATAATACTAATACGTAGTAGTAAAAAATTCTAAAAAATAGAAAAACAATAGAACTGTTTTGTTTGCCAAGAGAATTTGATGGTCTTCTAAATGTACGTGGGTATTTATTACATCGTGAAATAAAATTTGCATTGGAAAACTTTTCTAGAGCAAAGAACAATAACATATTTTATGTGCTAAGACTATTTTTAACTATTTTCGAGTACTAAATACTAGAATTACCGAAGAAAATTTTCGTAAAATAATATAGAAAAGAAATCACGTATAATATATTATGCTTTGGAACTGTTTAACAAATAAATTATCTGTAGCAGCTTATTTTGGATAAAAGTTATTGAATTTTGTTAATCATATTTTATAAAAATTTCATTCAGCTTTAAACCTTTAATTTTTTCATTATTTTAATTATTTTATATATATATATATATACATATATATGTATGTATAAATTATTTATATATATACATAGATTTTATAAATTATTTTTATTATTTTATATTTTAATTATTTTAATTTCCATTTTAATATTACTCTACTTCAAGGATAATTTTTTTAAATATAGACTCATTGCACATACACATTGTATGTAATTCTAAAAATTACTGTTTCAGAAAAATTTGTCACCCACATGCATGTATTTTCAAATTTAAAAGTATTTGAAGCTAGATTTATCTACGTACGTAAAGATTAATCTTGCTCGAAACATTCTTTTATAAATATTTGTTACTAATATAAGTTATTTTATCAATATGAAAATTTATGTTGTAAAAGGCTTATTTATTAACTAAATATTCTTAAAAATGAAGCAATATTTTTTATTATTTGCATCACGACTGTAATTCAATTTTTAAAGTATTATGAATTATGAAGTTTTCACTTAGATAAGGCTCTTAAATAGTTGTCTGTAGTGTTAAAAACTAGAAGCTTTTCATTATGCAGAAATTCTGTGTTGCTCAAAGAGTCAAATTGCATGAATAATAATAATTGTAAAGAACAAAAGTATATTCGTCTATGCATTTTTATTGCTTTAATAAAGGCAATAAATTATACGCGGTTAATCAATCGAAAAAGAGCTCGTCTTAACTATTATTTTGAAAAAAATTTTTCCTGTAAATATGTGCATTAATTATTTATAGCTAAATATTTATACGCATTTTAGGGATGAAATTTGTATCGACTTTTCGTTAATTACTGGAGTGCCAGAATATGATAATGTGTTGCACAATCATATTACTGTGGTGTAGAATTAATATTTATGCATTTAAGTACAAAAAACAAATAAAGAAGTTTATAATAGTTACTCAAAGTTATTTCATAATATTTTTCAAATACGGTCACTATTATATTATGTTTCATATATTCGTGAAAAAAAGTAACTACATATTTATAAAGAAAGATTTCTTTTTATAATAGGAACATCTTCGGGTAATTTAGAATATAGGAGAGTAACTGTTAAATTGATCTCAATAACTGTTTCTACATTTATCTACGTAAATATGAATCTGTTTAACTATTTACTTTTTTATATTATGGATAAATTGATATAAAAATAGGGAAAAAAATATATATACTCTCTCTCTCTCTCTACATATCAATCTATATATATATGAGAGAGAGAGAGAGTGACAGAAAGTGTGACAGAAAGAGAAAAAACAAATGTTTTTTGTTCGCTTATATCACATTATTTAGTAGGTATATACAAGAAGTATATTTTTGATAATGCATTTTCTATACTTTGGTTTTAAATTGACGATTTTTATTGTATTTTTTCTGCACTAAATTGGATGAGTGAATGTATATAAGGATATAAGTTATAGTATCATATTATCTATTATATTATTTTTATAAGTATAAGTGTGCACTTGTAATAAATTTCAAACATGTAGAGAATTTTAAATTAGGATTAAACTTAGATTCAGAGATTGTACATATGTACATAAATGTCATTTACAGATAGACTTTATAATTTAAATTCGAATACAAGTTCACATTGTTCTGCTTGTTCCTGTTGATGGTAAACCTTTGTAGACGCACTCTGAAGCTTCTATCGATTTTCCGTTAAATAATGGATTGAGTACTATGCATGACTTAAAGAGAAGAGTTCAGAGAATATTCAAGAGCATTCTTATGAAGATGATCGATTGCTTCTTATTAAAAGATTTTCATTTTCTTGGCTAAAAATTTCTTGGTAAAAATTTTCTAATCTACTTTTAAAGTTTGATTACTAAAATGTATTGATGTACATTCTTCAGATTTACCGAAAAAACTTTAAGGGCTTTATAGAATTAAAAAAAGAAATATTTTAATATTCTATACATACGTATATTATAAAGATCATTGATGAAATAATTACTTGTAAGAAATATACCTGTATGATTTATATTTTCTATTAATACTTAAAATTGAAATAATCATATTTTTCAATTTTAAGTATTAAACAAAAAATGTTCACTTTCACACTTAAATTTATGGATTTGTTTTTTAACAAATGGAATTTAAATAATATATATTATTCAACAACTGAAACATTCTACCTATCGATTAACTTTCATTTTATTCTATATAAAACAGATTTTAATAGATTTGAAAACATTTTTTATTAATTTGATAAGTATTTGCAATTAAAGAGTTTTTCATGAAAACTTATTCAATATTACTTTATTGGCACAAATTCAATAAATAGCACTATTTGGCAAATAAAAAAATTATACAATAAAATACCTTCCAAAGGAGAAGAAAATTTTCATTAATCGATTAATTTTATTAAACAAATTAAAACAGCGCTTTTTAAATTTCTGTTTATAATGTCACGATGGCGAAATTTTTATACAATTTATAATCATCTATCTGAGATTTCATCCTTGATGTAATACCATTTTGGTAAACTGCTTATTAATTGACAAACTTAATATATTATTATTCACAACGATTATTTTACAGTTATGTACTATAATCGCTTGTCGTGTAAAAATGTTTAACATGCACTTTGATTTCCAACTCATTTTCTTTATAACCAGTTGGATGCCTTTTAAAGTATAAACATAAAAATGGATCGCCAAAAATTATAAAAATTTTATTTATATTAAATAATTATATCATTACAATATAACGGGATAATTTTGTAGGTAATCATTAATTATAACAATCGTAAAAATGGTAAAAATAAAGCTTGACAAAACTATGAGATAGCTTAAAAATATAATTATTACTCACTAGGATAATTAAATGCTTACGTTTAGTTATTTATTAATTGTACATTTTTATGGATTTATTTAGAGTGATGCCACAACGACATTTCTCCGGGCTGCTCGGTCCGGTAATCTCGAAAAGGTGATCGAGTACCTCGACGGCAATCTAGACATTAACACAGCCAACTCAGTAAGCTACTGCTCGTATTATTTATAAGTATTTGAGATACGTGTTTTGCGAAATATTTTTTTTTTTTAATTTTGCTGAATTAAGGTTCCTTTTAAATTAAGAAGTTGAATGTTTAAATCGTTAAATGTAGTTATGCTTCTCGAGAATATCGCCATACCAAGCTAACTAACTTAGATGCTACGATCAATAAAATAAATAATCGAGGACAATGAAATTTTAATGCATTCCTTCGAGAAAAATTATTATCCATTTCATTTTTAGAATGGCTTGAATGCACTGCATTTGGCATCGAAAGATGGCCACCTAGAAATCGTGACAGAACTCTTAAAGAGAAGCGCAAAGGTCGATGCTGCGACGAAAAAGGGGAACACCGCATTGCACATAGCATCATTAGGTAATAAATCACTGAATATTTAATACCAAATATAATGTCTGAATAATTTTCGTCCTTTGATCTTTTTTGCTTGAACAAATGACAAATTTGCTTTGTTTCATTAAAATAATATTAAAATTGAAAGTTTATCGGTTAAGATATTACAAATTTTAAATCAAATTTGCGGAGCCACTTGAATCTTTTGCATACACTGTAGGTGCATCAGAGGGAAGTTTCATTGTAGTAGTAATTAGATTCCATTAAATTGAGCTCCTATCGCAAATATATTTGCATTTAAAAGCAATCGTTTAATATAATATTTTAACAGTATAATATTTTATAATAATTAATCAATATTACCGTCAAATGTTAAAGAATTCGAATTGAATGTTTTTGCAGCTGGCCAATCGGAAATAGTTAATATACTTATTGATAATGGTGCTGCAGTGAATATTCAGTCTCAAAATGGATTTACACCACTTTATATGGCCGCACAAGAAAATCACGATCAAGTCGTTAAAATTTTGCTCACTAACGGGGCGAATCAAAGTCTCGCAACCGAGGTATACGTATACTTAGTGCATAAATAAATTACTCTTTAAATTAGATTTTGTAAAGATTCTCAAATTATAAACTAGTAAAGCATAATATAAACCTCACAGAAACAATAAAATACATGATTAATGGAGTCGCTTGATTCGGTTGTATCTAAAATCGCTAAAATAGTTTCTGAAAGTTAATAGTTTCTGTTTTGAGAACAATAACGCAAAATACAAAACTGCAAGAATTCCAAATGATATTAAATTTTGATTGATTTAGGACGGGTTCACGCCATTGGCGGTGGCGATGCAACAAGGACATGATAAAGTAGTTAGTGTACTTTTGGAAAACGATTTGAAGGGGAAAACAAGACTGCCAGCGCTGCATATTGCTGCAAAAAAAGACGACTGCAAGGCTGCTGATTTACTATTACAGGTGATTTAAAATCGATTTTATCATTAAAATCTAGCGTATTTTTATACGTATAGTTTATTTTCAATTGCTTTATGTATTATAATTTTAGAAAATAAACACGTGCTTTAATTGGATACGAAAGTTCGATCGATATTTTTATTAAAATATTATTTAACCGGATGGACATCCATGTCGTTTGAGTATAAACGAACATTATATATATATATATATATATATAATAGCATTAGTTTGCGGGATGAAACATTAACTATAACAAATAACTCCTTTGCTAAAAAAATTGCGTTGTAAAACAAAAGCATCGGATAAAAGGTCGTGATTATTTTCAGAACGACCACAAGCCAGACGTGACGTCCAAGAGTGGCTTCACGCCACTCCACATCGCCGCTCACTATGGCAACGAAGAAATCGCCCGATTACTTTTGAAACGAGGTGCCGATGTTAATTACTTAGCTAGGGTAAATAATCGATACGTTTTTCATGTACGCTTTCTAATTTATAATATATGCAACTTCAATTTTTATATTTTTATCTATATTTGAGGGATTCTTCGTTAATTGTAGAACGACAGCCCTCACTTCGAAGGAGTCCCGAAAGTTTTTGCTACACTTTTTACGAAACATTTGATTAAATTACTTATAAAACAAAATTACTCGCAATTTTTAAAAGAATTTTTAAAATATTACTCTGAAATTTCGTATATCATTTTTCATTCGTGTCTTATATTGCGTTTTATAAATTCGAAGTTTAAAATCACTGAAAACTATGAAGTATATATTAACTGTTTGAAAAATTATATATATTTAATAATAATGTAAATGAGAAATTTGAATTCTTTTTATAAAGTCACAACATTTTAAATATTACCACGGTATTTTACAAAAATTTTTCCGTGCTTTCGTTTAGAAGCTTCTTTTATACGATAATGTACGAAAGAACTAGGAAATATTGACGTATGCAGCAGTAAAGAATGCCTTGGAAAATGATATATTTTAATTTTAGTGTAAGTCTATAGGATTTTTGTAATTTAGTTTTGTAATTTAAGGATTCTTTGATAGTAAATTTTAACTCATCGTACACAAAAAGTCAGAAGAACATCTTCACAATTAACTAAAACTGGCTTGTACAACTAAATTCATATGGTACTTACTTTCATATTTTTAGAGTATGGAAATAAAATGCTTTTTGACGATGTTTTCCACAGATTTATATATTACATCATTTATTTATGCGTAGAAATTTTTTACTTATATATATAATGTTACAAAATTAAGAAATATTAACTTTCATTCGAAATTTTCATAGCTGTACCAATCCATATACAAACGTCCTTGGTTTTCTTCCTTTTAATTATTGTATTCACAATTATTGGTAAAACTTATTCAAATATTATTTAAATATAAATATGTAAACTTCTTATAGAATAATATGTTTTGCTTACTCTAAATTTGTGTTTCTACGTTCTTTACGAATATATATGGAGAAAAATGCACTAGTTTAGTAAGTTATCATCGACAGAATCTATAATTTATGTAGCTTCGTATATAAAATGTATTTTTAATCGAATGTATAGTAATTCTAAAATCGTAGTAGTTCTACGAATGAAGTAGACAGATTGATTTATTGGTTTACTTAAGCTTTGATAACAGAAATAATAATTAATATGTGTCAATAACGTTTTTTTCTAGTTTAATATAAGTCCGTTGCACGTGGCAGCGAAATGGGGAAAGAACAACATGGTGAAGGTCCTGCTGGAGCACGGTGCGATGATAGACATCAAGTCAAGAGATGGTTTGACGCCATTGCATTGTGCTGCACGTTCTGGACACGAGCAGTGCGTTACGACGCTCCTCGAAAGTTCAGCTCCTATCAGTGCACGGTCGAAGGTGCGTATTTTTTTTAATTCTTTAAAATATTCAAAAGCTAGCAGTGAGTAACCAGTGAGTAGTTCGATATTATATCTGAAAGTTAAGTCTTATTATTCTTCAATGGGCTGCTTTGAATGATTAAAAAATTCATGTTTCGATGATATTATTCATGAGTAATTTTCTTTCTTATATTACTCTCTTTTACCCATTATTCCAGATTTTTTTATTGTTGTATCAATAGTCGAATGAAATTCATGTAGGTACTACGGCTGATGTAAACTGTAGATTTCGAAAACTCGGGGCATAAAGTTAATATTTTTTTATAGAATATTGTAACACTGTTTTAATTTTTTTTATTTCTTTCCGTAAATTTACTACAGATATCCAAAAGAAAAATTCATTACTTTAATTATAAGCATATGCCCGGTTATTCGTGGAAATTATTAAACATTTGTACATATAGATGCATTGAAAATGTATGATTACAAGAATGTAAACAAAATTAAATATATATCCTACGAGTATCGAACGCGTTTAAAAAATTTTGTTTACTTGTGACATATGTTTTAACGAGTTGTTCGCAACCATCCAATAATTTCTAAATATTTCCGGAAGTCTCTTTAAATCAATATAAGACAGTGAAAGATTAATCTAATTAAAGTGCAGAGCGTCGGAGTGTAATTTGTTTTGTTTGCTGGTATAAGAGAGCTGATACTGTTCTCGTTGACAAATGACATGTGCTTATTGTTCTTAGAGTGGACTGGCACCGCTACACATGGCGTCACAGGGCGACCACGTGGACGTCGTTCGCGCGCTCCTCTATTATCGTGCACCCGTCGACGAGGTCACCATCGACTATCTTACCCCACTACACGTGGCCGCGCACTGCGGTCACGTGCGTGTCGCCAAGCTTCTACTGGATCGTAAGGCGGACGTGAACGCCCGGGCTTTGAATGGCTTCACGCCGTTGCACATAGCCTGCAAGAAAAATCGCTTCAAGGTCGTAGAGCTACTTGTTAAGTACGGAGCCTCGATCGAATCGACCACCGAGGTACGTTTTTCTCTTCATTAATTTGTCTAATTTTACGGAAACTGTTTTCTTTGTTGAAACGGCTTTGTTGAAACTGCACTGAAAACTTAATTTATCTGTCTTATTATTAGATGAATATGAATACATTTTAATAAATGAAAAGCAGCATATTTATGATAACTCTTACAAATTTTTAAATCGATTTTTTTACATGTAAATCTCTGCTGTTACACGAATAACAATTTGGTGAACTTGGTATCTTTCATTAATTCTAGACTAAATTAGTACTTCAAGTTATTGCTTCGTTCAGAAAAATTAATTTAACAAAGTTCAGCATTGTAAGCTACAATACAAATAAATACGTTGCACAATTGACAACATACGGAATTTCTTTACTTGAAAGTAGAAAAAATATTTTTGTCAGAATTCGGTAAATAAAGTCATTTGATCCAACGTCTAATTGAAAACGAGAAAAAGTGAAAAACGCGCTAAATTTATGATAAAGATAATGAAAGATAATTATTTGAGAATACATCTGAATTTTACAGTCTGGATTGACGCCGTTACACGTGGCCAGCTTCATGGGTGGCATGAACATAGTGATATTTCTTTTGCAAAATGAGATGAATCCGGATGTACCGACGGTCCGTGGCGAGACACCGCTTCATCTTGCAGCAAGAGCCAATCAAACGGATATCATAAGAATACTGTTGAGAAATGGAGCCAAGGTTGATGCTCCTGCGAGGGTAAGTTGCGCATGTTTTATCCGGTTATGAAAATCGATTTAATTATTAAGTTTTTTTTTTTGGTAATAATAATGAAAATGCATTCGATATCGTGCTTTTATTAATCTATCTCTCTTAAAATCATAGTTAAGTAGAACTTGGAATTTTGACATTCATACAAAATTATATATATAAATAAGTATTAAACATATTGAAATATTGAAATAGTTTTCAATTTTTCGTGCGTAAATAACTCTGATGTATCAATGTAGATAAATTCCTGTAAAATTTTGTTTTGTTGCTGTGTCGTATAGCCAAATTTTCTTAATATTTAAGTTATTCAAAACTATTATAGTTGGACTTGTAAATTACCCAGTAATCATACATACATACGTACATACATGCATACACAATCATAGTTTTTAGATTAATTTAATTTAGAAGTAGTTTGAAAATAAATTATTCTCTAATTTCATTACAAAATGATAACTTGATTATACTTACTTTTTCGCAGGAGCTTCAGACGCCGCTGCATATAGCTTCGCGTCTTGGTAACGTTGACATTGTGATGCTGCTACTACAGCATGGTGCAGCCGTAGACACCGTGACGAAGGACATGTACACAGCTTTACACATGGCCTCGAAAGAGGGCCAAGAAGAGGTAATGACACCAGAGGAGCGCGATGAATTTAACAAAATCGTCGATAATGTCAATCTCCGCAACTTCAGATTTCTCTTCTGGAGCCGGCATCGTGAATATATGATTTGATGATTTATCCAAGCCGCTTGTCAATTATAAGGGGATGTGAAAGTCCTGCCGTGCCAACGAACGAAGTCTATTTTCAAACATGAGACGCGAAATTGTACTCCTTGGCACAGATCGTGTACTCATAGTGTACGCATTTTCATGTGCCTTTGTGAGCGTATCTTCAGTGATATTTATTAGAAAGTCACCAGATTTGTCTTCTGTACCGATTGAAAGGGTTTCGAGTATTTTTATAATATTGTTAGGATGATTGTGGGAACATTTTTTAAGTAGGTATTATTAAATGATCTTAGCGATTTTTTACTAAATATTATGGACATGATGCATTCACAAGCGCATTCGAATGTTTCTGTATTGGGATATCACAAAAATTAAAAAATCTTGTTATTCATTCTCAAAAATTTATTTATGGAATAAGAACGATGGAAATTGATTATTTTTATTAATCAAATAAACGTTAATTATAAGATAAGATAGGTGCAAGGTGTATGGTTTATAACCATGCTATGTATTAATTTTTTATTCATTTTACATCTTTGTCAAGATCTCAAGCTTATAATTTTCGTTGAACATTCAAAAATTAAATTAAAAATTAAATATTTTATTAAAAACATGTTGATAATGTTGGTGAACTTTACTCATCACAAAAATAAATTTTCTTAATTAAATTTAAAACGATATATTTACAAATTTATAAACGTAAGGACAGGTAGTTTACAATTGCATTTTTATTTTATTATTATGTTGACCTATTTTATAAATTTTATAAAATATCCGATAAATTTTATTATATCAGAGTAAATCTTAAAAATATTCAAGAAATGTATAAATGATACAAGATAGTTTTCTCTGTAAAAATATTATATTTATTCAAATATTTCAATACCTATTTAAATAGTCTAAGTAAATACTTTATATTTAAAGAATTTTTAATTGTTGTTTCATTTAATAATTATAATCAAATATTTTAGATTTCTAGTATTTTTCGATTAATGAGAAGTTTTTTTCTGATTAATCGACGAACGAGCTTTGCTTTAAATGATTTTCGCGTATACACTAAAATATATAATGTTGAATATCTTTAAATAAATAACTGTAGTTACTTCGTCGGAAATTTCACATCCCCTTTAACATCAATTAAGTTTCAAGATATTTAAGATAGTTTCTTGTCATCTGGATGTTTAATTATATTTTGTACAGTTAAACAATCGTATTTAAGCACTGTTTTCATTTCTTTTATATTCATCGACTTTAAAAATTTCACATTCATCGTTCACTGCCCACTTATTTTTTTCTGTACGACGATATTTTGTTTGGTTTATTTGTTTTATAATTTATATGTTAATAAAGTTGTTGTTTATATATAATTTTTTTTTAATTTTTATTATGCGTTATTCATTATTTCGTTTTTATTATTTGTTATTAATAAGTATATTTTCTATAATATTGTATAGAGCATGAGTCTACATTTGTACATGATTTTACGCGTGCACATGTTTATAAAAATTTTCAATTCTTTAATTTATTCATCATCTAATTGAACTACTATTAATTTATGTGATTTATTAGTTGTAGAACAACTTTTTATGATTTTCATCTCTTGTATTTTGCAGGTAAGAGTTTTTTGTTTTCTTAGTTTCTATATTTTACTTATTTATTATTGTTTAAATATTATTTTCGCACATTTTCATTTAAACGTTTGTAGTTTAATCTTTTCTGTACATATCATGCGTTATGGCATTTATGAAATAAAGTTTCAATGGTTCTTTTATTTTTTGCAATTACTTTGTTGTAAAAATAAACAAATTTATATTAATTTAATTATTTTTTCTAGGTAGTAGCAATTTTAGTAGACAATAATGCGTCGGTTAAGACAACAACGAAAAATGGTTTCACACCGCTACATCTTGCTGCCAAATATGGTAATATAAATGTGGCAAAAGTACTATTGCAGAAGAACAGCAGATGTGATGCTCAGGGAAAGGTAACAATCTTTCTAATACTTTCCAATAATAAACATTTTTTGTCAAATTCGACATATTGTAATTTGGTTTAGATTCAAAAAGCAAATAACTTTAAGTTAGAATTGCCACGTGCAGATTTATTTTACAGCAAATAATATTTATTAATGTTTTCTTGCAGAATAATATTACACCTTTGCTGTTAGCTTGCCATTATGATCATCCAAATGTTGCACAATTATTATTAGAAAAAGGCGCTTCACCTCATTTAGCTTCACAAAATGGACAGACACCGCTTCATGTAGCAGCACGTAAAAATCAGGTAAGACTAAAAATGAATTGACAAAATTATTTTCCTGCTTTTAAAATTTAAAATTCAATTTTTAGTCGAAATTAGATTTTTATTATATTATAATAAATAAATAATTAAAAAGATCTTATCAATTTCTTGTATACATTTATTTTTTACAAGAATTTACATTTTCATGACATGTATCCTTGAATTTTTTACAAGCAAATATTATGTTCGTGAACATGAAATTTTTAAATTTAACCCGTACATATATGTAGTAAAATATACAATACAAAATTATATACTAACAAAATTATAAACTAAATTAAAAAATAAGATATTTTAGCAAAACCTTTTTTTTCTGAATTTATTTCGAATATGTGATTTAAATGAATATTATGAAAGAGCTTTATTTAGTTTAGAAAGTATATTATAAAACATATTTTTTATAGTAATAATATCTTATAATAGCAAATCTAATATATACATTGAAAACTAATAAGCAATTTAACATTTTTAAGAAATATTCAAATCATTAATATTATAATAACAATTATATAAGTATAGATATAGTTCGAAACTACTTCATTATATTTTTCACAAATAAGCCATACAGATTTTGCATACAAAAATGTATGGCATTTAAAAAGATATTCGTTTTCTTATTAAATAATTGTTAATTCCTCCAAATTTAGAGTATAATGATAATTTTTTTCTTCGCGTGCAAATTTCTTTTAAATTTTCTGCACTAATAAATCATATCGTCTATTTATGTTGTTCATATTATGAAACTTTTCAGTTTCTTTTGTTTACTTAAATAAACTATCCTACTTTTTGAGTTTAATATTCCTTTATAATTTTCGTTTCAATATTATAGGGAAACAAAGTGATCCTAGTATTAAAGTTGTTAATTTCTTTTAAGTAAGAAACTTAGTAGATAACTTTAGGTTGGTAATTAAAAAACATCCTTATTGTATTCATTAATTTAAATAATATTATAACGAAATTAAAGTGTGCCATCGAATGATATCAGACGCAACAAAAGCATAAATAAGTTTTTACAGTTTATTGTCAATTTTATAAACTGGGATATAAATTAATATTATTTTTAGTATATACATTTAATCGTTATAAAGATAAAGAATTAATTAATATAATCTTCTCCCATACTAATTTTAATAAAAAAAAAAAAATAAAAATCTCCAACTAAAGTTTTAATTATTTAAATAGATTGTAAACTGTAAACAATACTAATTTCAAAGTAGTTACGATATTACGCTGTAATATTTTGAAATTCTGATAAATTTCATTTCTGTAACTTGGATTACATCATCAGTTAGATTCGACTGACATGAGCATGAATAATTTTATCTCATTTCTTCATTAATAGAAGGTAAAACTGTTTATTTAAGTACTTCATTTTATACTTTATATTTAGATGGATATAGCTTCGATATTACTAGAACATGGAGCTCAAGCGAACGTTGAATCAAAGTTAGGATTTACACCACTACATTTAAGTGCTCAAAAAGGTCATTACGATATGACGAATTTATTAATTGAACATGGTGTTAATCCAAACCATAAAGCGAAGGTAAGTAATTAGAAAAAGTTGTTGTGAGTAATATCATTTTCATGGTATTATTTATAAAAAGCAAATAGTTTATATGTAGAATTTTAATTTTTTGTAAATTCTGTCACTGTTATAATACTAAATTATTAATTGCGTAGCTAGATTATGATCAAGTCGTATCTTTTTAAATGCGATAAGTTTTATATAAGACATCGATAAAGAAATATTTCATATCTATTTTTTTCAATTTGCATGTTCATTTTGTGACATTTAGCGCTTGTAAACTTTATATAAGGTATGTACAATTTTCTTTTTTGCACAAGATTTATGTATAATGTATTGGAAACTTGTATATACTACGTTAAATATGATACCATATCTATTAGTTTATTTGTTGAAAGTAATTTAATCGGTTGAGCTAAATCTTTTGTACAAAAGTGAATTCAGTAAATAACTCGATGTATGAGAAAGTTAAACAAATTTTTAGACTTACAAACGAGTTTTTATTCAATAATTAGTATTCTCGAATTTATAAGGAATTCATGATTTATAAGGCTTTACTACTTTGAACCGATTTATTAAGAATAACATATTAAAATTTTGTACATATGGGTACACTATAATGAATTGTTAGTATAACAGTTTCTTTTATTAATGTATAAATACTTGATGTATCCAGATATCTGTTGTATTCAATGGTTGAAAGTCGAGTAAGGAGTTGAAAAATTTTAGAATCAATACTAATTATTAAAAACTATACGATTCGTAGAATGGGCTGACAGCGTTACACCTTTGCGCTCAAGAGGATTTCATCAGGGTGGCGTCGATTCTCGTGAAGTGTGGTGCAAACGTTGAGAGCGAGACAGAGACTGGCTTCCGACCCATCCACATGGCTGCGCACTTTGGCAATCTGTCGATGATGCGTTTCTTGTTGAAACACAATGCCGATGTAGACGTTAAGACCAAGCAGAATTACACAGCTCTTCATCAAGCTGCTCAACAGGGACATGCGCACATTGTTTCAACACTTATAGAGAGCAATGCCTCGCACAGAGCTCGCACCAATGTAATTTTTTCATTCCGATATTGCAATTACTCTTTCTTTTGTTGAAGAGGCCGATTCGTTAAGAAATTAAATGATATACGTGCATTTGATTTTTGATTTAATTTTGCGATATGCCTAACTTTTTTTCTATATTGCAAACGCTTATATTTCACGTACAAAGGTGATCTTATTACTCTATGAAATCTTTAAATTACCTGATATTTCGAGAGATTTCGATAGATTTCAATTTTTTTAATGAAACAGATAACAAACAAGTAAACGTAATGCTTATAAATTCCACTAATAATTGAGCATATAATGATTATTTTATCAATACAATAAACTTTTACAATAAATACGAAACCTACTTTCTTGTTTTATGGAGTAAATTACTTTTAATCATTACAGGATGGATTAACTGCCCTTAACATCGCTCAGAAATTAGGATACATCTCGGTGATGGAGGTACTGAAAGGTCTCTCTTATGACGATGTAACTCCCGATAATAAAAATTGGGAGGAAAAGTACAAGGTCATTGTTCCAGAAATATTACAAGAGACGAGCCTCATGTCTGATTCAGACGATGAAGGAGGTTCGAAATTATATAATTTTTAATTGCTTATTATAATCGATTAGACTGATTATAATTGTACGTGGTTGAGATGTCTTTGATCAAAAATATTTTTGATATTTATTAGGTTTGGATGATTTTATAAGCGAACAACCTTATCGATATTTAACGGCTGATCTTATGAAGAGTTTAAGGGACGATTCCTTGCCAATTGATGTAACTAGAGACGATCCGGTACACAGACAGAGTGAGGAAATAGTTGTTTTTGAAAAATAAAGTAAAATAAAATAATAAAACCTACCTTTTACAAATATACATGTCTTATTACAGTTTCGAAGGAAGAACATCAAGAATTCGTTCAAAGTAACAATTATTGTTCCGCTGAAAACTTCGATAGTAGCGATTTTGCAAGGTAATGATGATACATTTATTAAATTATTTATAAATTCGAACAAACAGTTTACTAATATTTGGTATTTTTTGTTATTTCATGTTTTAACCAGACCGAACTATAAATCGTTAGTATATCAAATTAGTTTATTGCAAACAATTCATATTAAAATCATTTTAATTGATTGCTTACTTTTGGTTCATACATTTAATTTATAAAATTGGCTTATTTCCATGCTTCTACTTTATTTTTTATTTATTTAATATAAACATTTATTTCGTATATTAACAATTTTTTTTAAATATATGTATTTAATCTTTACAGTCACTTTGTTTTTTGACACGATAGTATTTTAAAAATATATGGCTTATATACACGTGAATACATAAATATTTATATTGAGCTCAATTTTTTAATTTAAAAATTCATCAATGGAATATAGTATAATAAAAATTAAGAATTGGCAATGGTAATGACCTTAAATAGTTAAAAAATGATCAACCAAGCTACAGACTTGAGTTAAACAACTTTTTATGACTTTGAATATAGCTGTCGCAAAGAAATCCTAATTAAAATTGAGGCATTGATAAAAATTTACGACAACTATTATTATGGCTTATGTCTAATGGACGTAAAAAGCATTTCAGAAGATAAGTTACTATTATGGTCCATACACAAAGTGATCTATAAAGGATTAAAGCGTAAATATCACCGCCAAATTGAATAAAAAGCAAACTGCTGCCCATTTTCCATGAAAATTCTTTTTAGAGAAAATCCGATTATGTAATGAAAAATATTGATTGTGCAGATTTCTCGTAAGTTTTCTGGTGGATGCTCGTGGTGGTACGATGAAGGGCTGTCGACACAGTGGAATCCGCCTGATTGTTCCACCAAGGCGCGCGACGATGCCGATTCGCGTTACCTGCCGACTCGTTAAGCCCAGCAAAATGACGAATCCTCCACCCCTGATGGAAGGTGAATCTTTGGCGACGCGCGTTATTGAGATGGGGCCTGTCGGAGCATCTTTTTTAGGGTTTGTTTTAGTTCTTACCTTATTTTCAGAATTGTAAAACATCCGATTATTGTAATAGATTATTGTAATGCTAAATACTAAGTAATTAAGCATCTTTGATGATATTGGATAGATTTACGTTATTAAATGTTTACTATGTTAAAAAAATTAGCAAACGAGTATTTGAGTGTGGGGATATATTGTCTAAATTCTAAATAATAGATTTAGGAGTTGAAAATATATACCAATTTTATATCTGCCTTATTTTAAAACACAAATGATGTTTTAAATGGTAAAGCTATCATTTAAAATCGAATACATTTAATTTTTCATTTACATTCATAAGTGTAAAATATAATCAACAAAACAGAATAATCGATAAAATCATAATTTTCAAGTAAAGACTGTTCATAGAAATAAAATAAGTTTGTTGGATTTCAGACCGGTTTTAATTGATATACCGCATTTCGCCTCTGTACGTGACAAAGAACGGGAAATTATTGTTTTACGCAGTGAAAATGGAGAAACCTGGAAAGAACACGACAATTCTGCTGATAATGATGACACACTTTTGAACACTCCTTATGGTATTAAAATATTTTCATAAGATCGGAATCTTTAAGCATGTTTTAAAACTCTTAACTTTACTATTTCACTATTTTTTATATTTTTAGATGTGCAAATGAGTTCGACGTATTCAGGCAGAATAACAAGAATAATAACGACAGAGTTCCCGCAATATTTTGCAATTATCACGCGCATTAAGCAAGAAGTTCACGTTATCGGTGCCGAGGGTGGAATCTTAATTTCTAGCGTTGCTAATCAAGTGCAGGCAGTTTTTCCGCCTGGCGCTCTGACTAAAAAAATTAAAGTTGGCTTGCAGGTTTGTAATATTTAGATTATATTGGATCAACTTATGAAATATAAAATATCATTGAACGATAGCAATTAAAAAGAATTATCTTTTCAATGACAGAAATCATTTGCTTTTATTAAACTAATTTTGTTTATGATAATTTTTAAATACATGATTATTTAATGTATACAATTATAAAAATTTGAAAGAAAAATTTCCAAATATATATTAGTTAAGATAGAAATCTGTTACAATGTTTAATAATGTAAAATATTTCAAGAATTTAGAATACAAGTTATTAAAGCTGTAACATCGTAGCTAATGAACATCTTTGTTCATATATATGTTTAATAACTCATATTAATAAAATCTTGAATAATTTTATATCAAATTTTCACCAAAACTAAAAATTTATTAATACTTTCTTTGAGTCAGTACGAATAAATCTAATAATCAGAAAAAAATGTCGAAGTAATTTAAAAGTTCGAGTGAATTTTGAGAGAAATTTTGCCTCAGATTGTGGATTTTGATGCATCGTGCACTTTTGAAGAAAGAAGAAATAGATAAGATAATTTTTCTTCGCAGGCACACGTGATACCCGCTGAACTAACGGCTAAACTTCTGGGTAATTGCGTAGCTGTTTCGCCTGTAATAACGATAGAACCCCGCAGGCGAAAGTTTCACAAGCCTATCAGTCTAACACTGCCTGTACCTCAAGCTGCCAATAAGGGCATGATTAATCATTATGGTGGTGAGACGCCGACCCTTCGTCTCCTCTGCAGTATTGCTGGTGGTACAAGCGAAGCCCAATGGGAAGACGTGACTGGTTCTACACCTCTCAACTTCATGAACGATCGGGTTTCATTTACGACTACTGTCTCTGCAAGGTTTTGGCTCATGGACTGCAGAAATATTCAGGAGGTACCCAAGATGGCCACAGACTTGTACAGAGAGTCACTCTATGTTCCTTTTATTACCAAGTGAGTTTGCGTTGGAAGTAAGAATTTCTACATCTATTGAAATTTTAAGGAAAGTCAAGTTTACGTTATAATAAATTTTGATTATTATCCGATGGTTTTCATCTCAAGTGGGTTAATTAATATTTTTTATTCGTTTCAATGTGATTTTCTACTATATTTATTAATATTTCGAAATATTTTTAAACAGAAATTTGTCTGAGAAATTTACTTAAAAATTTAGATTAAAAATTAAATTAATTCTTACGTAACTCGCGCGCGAAATGTATATTACAAGTGCATAAATTATTATCATTTTTAAAATACAATATTAATGTTTTTTAAATATAATTTAAACAGATTAACTTGTTGCATTAATACTATTTAAGTATTAATTAAGTATTAATTAATTAACAAACTTATTTTGTTGAATTAATTGCAACGGAAATGTGAAAAGCATGTATTTTTTTAAATATAAAGTTTTACGTATTTTTGAGAAAGTTATAAGCAAGATTCAAAACACTTATACGTCTATATACGCGAACGTACAAACATTACCCTTCCAATTGAAAGCTATTTAATAAGGTACCGAAGAAAAATATTTATAATAACAATATTAAGGTATACTTTTGTTTTTACTAATAATAAGAAGATTATTCAAATAAACAACATACTTGTACTTTTTTAGTTTTATTATTTATTCGAAACGAATGGAGGAAGTTGAAGCTACTTTGAGAATTCTCTGCATGACAGATAGCAAAGACGAAATTCATACTTTAGAGAAGCAAGAAGAGTTTGCAGAAATTGTCAAGAGTCGGGATGTTGAAGTATGTACAACTGCTGAATAATTATAATTAATGAAATATACATGTTTTTAAATGAATATTAAGAAAAAAACACTTATTTCAGACTCTCGATGGCAAGGATCTATATATAGAATTTAGCGGTAACTTAGTCCCAGTGACGAAATCTGGCGTACAACTTAAATTCACATTCAAAGCCTTCCGACAAAATCGACTTTCATTCCATGTGAAAGTTAAGGATCCGCAACTAGACCCTGTTGCGAGAATGATGTTTATGAGGGAGCCGAAAGTCGCTAAAGGAGAACCACCGCAACAGTCTCTTTGTGTATTAAATATTGTCCTCCCAGAAATCAAGTTTAAACAAAAACATAAAGGTATAATTTTTAAGTAATTTTTATTCGTTATTATTGAGATATGAAAATTATGATTTTTATAAATTCTACCTTACAATTTAGCAAATACAATATTTTACCACTATTATTACAATCGAACTAATTTTGAAGGTATTTCAATACATTAAAAGATGCTTACAATATTAAAATCTTACAATATTAACTACTATTTATATTGGCTAATTAATTAATTATCTCAATTTGATGAAAAATTAATGAAGCAACAGGTGATTTAAAATCAGAAATTCTGAATTATTTTCTGATTACAATTCTTACAAATACGTTCATAAAAATTCAATTGAGATTGTAAAAACCATTTTATGATATATCCATTTATTAAATATGAAATTCAGTAGAGTTAACAATACTTTTTTTTTTCAAATATAATATCTGAGAACAATTTTTTTTAAAGAAACTATTAAGTACGTGTTTTTTATTACGGAAATAAAAATAATTCATAAATTATTAACAATTTTATTTATACTAAACATGATAATTATATTCTACTCAAATTTATAAATCATGATATTTTCCTGTTAAAATAAAATATTCATTTTTCGTATCTTGTTACATTATTGCTTAGCTTATTCATTTTTTTCGTAGATATCGAGGATTCGAATATTATCAGTCAAAAAATCGATCTCTTGAAATCAAATTACAAAATTGATTATAATGAAGAGAAAAGTGATCAACCAAAGCGCACTTCACCGCCCGAAAAGAAATTTATTGATGATACTTTTCAAAAACAACGATCAGGTATGACGAATTACATTATATATACGTGTACTAATTTCTTATATATATTATCATTTCATTTTAATAAAACGTACATGTGAATATCATATGTTGGAAAAAAAATATACAGTAGTATAAAAAGTATTAGAACTTAATTGATTATTCTTTTAATAATGGGGAGCATCATAATACTAAATAATGTAAAAGGAAAATAAAAAGCAAAAATTTAAATTCAGCCTCTTTAATTTCAGCATAAATAGCAAGATTGTAAAATACATTAAAAAGATTTTAAAATATAATTTTTTTTAGTTTTCTAATTTCAAATACATTAAAGGCCATATTTAATATTTTTATTGCATCAAAAAGATTGGATTTAATTTATGTTTTTTTAATATTTTCAAATTGCATTGATAGTTTCTACGATAATATAACTGCGTGAAATATGAAAATGTAATATAGGGGCTCATCCAATAAAAATTTTCGCACATAATCGATTTCATCAAATGAGCTAAAGACAAAATTTCTTATCGAGTGCGTGTGGGAGTGAATGATTATCTTTTGTTATTCTTCTGTTTTTTCTCCATTTGAAAAAAATCACTAATCGACTTATGGATTAGGTAGTATGATATAAGGTTTCATATAATTTAATTACTCATGAGAGCATCAATAAATTCTCTAAGGTTCTAGTACTAAGCTTTGTAGTTAAGCTTTGTAGTTACCGACTGACCCTCGACCACACCAAACTAATTTTCTTTTCAAACTCAAAGTACAAAAGTCATCGTTCGCTTTACAAGTTAGTTTTTGGAACTTTAATCAGTTCCAAACTTGCTGTTATTTTTTGATTATTCAAATATATTAAAAAAGTGAGTACAGTATTCATCTTTTCATAAATTTAGTTATTGTCGTCATTAATTTTCTTTTTCTAAATCTAAATTATATAAATATCATTTTTTTAAAACAAGTACATTTGATTATATATATCGCAGTAATACTTTGGTAAATTTAAAGTTTTAATTATAATGATATTGAAAAACTTATAAAACATTTGAGGAATTAAAAAGATATATATTTAACGTAATAAATAAGAAAATACTTTTTAGTTATACCCGAATTTGATCCATGAGAAAATATGATTATGACTTTTATTAATTAAGTTTTTGTCTAATCAGTTATGTAATGTGATTTCTAAAACAATTTTTGTCTCTTATTAAATAGTATGTTTTAATTGTTTAAAACCCCATTTTACTTAAACAGTAAAATTACAGTAAAAGTATACAATATTGTACTGATTCAAAATGTACAATTATATAATACATATATTACCAAAATAAAAATTTATGAAATATAATAAATTCTTTTAAAGTTTATGTAATAAATATATTTTAACAATAAACAATTTAGATAAATATTTTTCACAAAGCATTTTGAAAAATAAATTATTTCTAAAAATTATTTGTTAAAATTCTCTTTTGAAATAGATATAACTGATATAGCTAATTTAAAATCATTGTTATAACTAATTTTATCATATATAATTTATTCAGTTACTCTTTTTTGAAACAATTTTCAAGACAATCAAAGGAATTTGTGAATCAATTCAATTTAAATCATTTCGAAAAAACGTTTACAATTTTTTACCTTTTAACGGTGTAAGAGTATCTTTATTTTAAATTTCTTATTTAATATTTTAAATTTCAAATTTGATACCTAATATTTAATACTTAATAAATATTATTGGTATTTTAATTATTGATTCTTTAATCATTCAAATATAATGTTATGTAACAAATGATATAAAAATAATGCTTATTATTTAATTTTACTGCTACAATAATTATATATAATTCACAATTTAAGATGTACTTGTTCTTAATTTAATTTTTTAATGTTGTATTATTTCGATTACCATAGTTGAAATAAATAAAACCACAATTGAAATAAACCATAGAGAAGTATTTTTATCGGAAGCAGAAATTATTAATTCCTAAATATTTTAATTTATTGAAACCAAAAAAGAAGTAGAAAAAATACATAGAATAAATCGATTTTATGATATATATATATATATATTTATTTAAATATGTAATTATGTACGTACGTATATATGTATACACATATAATGCTGCGTTTGTGAAGTTAATCCTTAAAAGCAAGAGCGTATTTACTAAGAATCCATAAATTCGACGCGAATTAACAAATTAATATTAAATATTACGTTTAATTATTCTATTTGCATAAATAAATTAATGCTAATTAGAAAGTTTTTATTAATTTAGTTTACTATTTGTTATTATTAATAATGTACGTTCGACTTGTATCTAAATGTATTAGAATATATTTAATTGACTTTAAATTTACTACATTTTAAATCAAATATCAGCTTTCATACTACTTTTTTCGACCAACTTATTCTATATATGAAAAAAATATCAAGTTATATAAAAATTTTAACTTTATATTCGGTTTTAATAAATAAGCCTTAATGGATAGGATAAAGTACTTCCCTTCCGATATAGAAACTTTTTCTTTTTGAAGTTTTATTTTATTTCTGTAATAGTTATTATAACCTTATAATTTAGATATATTAATTTTTACATTATAATTCATTGATATAAACAATATTTACTATAATTTTTATTTTTAAATATATTTTTTATGATTCAGAAAAAGAGTTTTTTAATTTAAATTTAAGTTGGTATTGAAAAGTTCCCTTATTCAACCTTCCTGTTTATTTTGGTTTTTCAGGTTGTTTTAGTTACTCCCCTAATAATACCCTACTGAATTCAAGGTAGTTAAAGTTTGAGCCAGCCATCCTTCTATAACGTAACTGTTCATCAGTAAAAAGGCATCAGTAATAATGCAGCAAACTGAACAAGCTCAGGAAATGACTTTCCCAGAGGTAGTGGTGTCGTCTGATAACTGTCATATAGATAACGCCATTCGTGATAATTACAAAATATCCAGTTGTAATCTTTTGGGTACTAAAAATGAGATATCTAGTACTACGACGAGCGTTAAAACGAAGCGTAAGGCACGTTCGACCCGTCGTCGCCTCAATGCTATGATCAATAATACATCCCTCCACTTTTCCGATACAGACTCAGAAGGCGAACTTACAACTCCCCGCATTTCTGTAACAAATCAGAGTACCAAGATATCCTCAAATTCTGTTGCTGAGAATAATTTCTTACGTCCTGTAATATCCGTAACCTTGGACGGTAGTGATGATTCTTCTTATGGTGGTGGACGACGCAATAGCTTCGTAGAAAATCTCACAGACGTCGATGAGATATATACGAGTGAGCCTGAAAATAATGATGGATTCGAAAGAAGGCGGAGCAAGGCAAATTTACCTATAGGTAATTTGACTGTCGGTGATAATCCTCATCAGAGTGAAACGGATTTGGAGGATATATCTAACGATGAAGATGAGGTGATTTTAGCACCGATTTATATTAAACCTAGAGCAGATATACTTTGTGATTTCAATGGAGAGACAATAACGACGAAAGAAGGCGATGGACCTTTTTCTATTGAGATTAGAAATCATATGTTCCTAGATGAGACCAAAGTTCTGTCAGAGACACCGGATATTATGGTTATACCTACGACAGATAGCGAGGACATGGAGGCATCAGATGAGGATGAAGTAGTGGACGAAGGATGTGGAAATCGTGAAATGTACGAGGATCTTGATGTGATGGATGTCTCACAAATCGTCATGAAGAATGTTAACAAAATGGAACAGTTGTTGTCAGTCAAAGAACTCGATGACGGCATCAACGATAGTCATACTGATGTTGAAGACATTGAATAGATAATAGCTCTCATACGTGCTCGATAGGCAAATTTTCATATAATGACACTTCTTTTTATTTACATTTAAATTGTGAATAGAAATTATCAGTATGTATATAATTTTCGTATATCATCTTATGTTTACATTTATTTTACCGTGATCTTTGTTAGTAAAATTTTGATTATTAACGTGATAAAAATGAGCTAATAGTTTATCGACAATCTTCTTATTAAAAAATCAATATTTAAATCTTTTTTATTCAGCACAGAGAAGTATTATAAATATGTCAATAAATGTTAAATATTTATTTACAATAGCATTATTTATATTAAAATTTATATTAAAATCGCTATCAATTTTAATGAATGAATATCTATGATGTTTATCATTATAACAAATTTATTAGAAAAACAATATTTATACGAACTTTCATTTCTAAAACAGATGAACCTATCCTTTGTTTAAAGTAAAGACTTCTTATATTTTACTATGTTTTTAATTTTTTTCATGTAAAAGTTATACTTACATAAGCTTGAGGATATGATTAATATGAATATCTAAAATAATGTTCAATCGATTATCTAAATAATTATAGTATTTTAGAATTTAAAATCTGTAATTCATAAATAACAAAAACAAAAATTTGCTTTTTTTTATTGTATCATATATTACTTTCAAAAATTTAATTACATAAAACGGTAGTGCATAAAAAACAAATATCTCACTTCACTAGCAGTTGACAAATGTTATTGATGATAATTTAGAAACTACATAGACACTAAAAAGCTTAAAGTATATATTGCATATAGAATGTACACTTTCACTTCATATATTTAGGTATCTTTTAATTACAAGAATGTTTACTATTTAAATTTAAATAATAAACTACCTGATACTATTGTTTCGTTTTTGAAATTTTTAAAGTTTCATAGTTAAGAGTTTGTTACATCGTAGTAAAATTCAATTGATGATTATGTCGCATTTTTATACAAAATATAATATTCTTTAATTTATTTTGTGATACATAATAAATATGTATAAATCAGAATGATTTTTGTAAGTTCACGGTACTATTTTTCTAATCGTTCACGTAGTATAATTATATTATTTGTTAATTAAGCATAATTTATAATATTGGGTATTATACTTAATGCATTAATGTAAAATACTTACGAATGAAAAATATATCGTTTTATATTCATTCAAATTAACTCACTAAAATCTCTTTATATCTATCTGTTGATTACAGACAGAACTTCCGTCCTCAACAATATCAATGACATCAAAATGGGATATTAGCATTCTAGCTATATCAAAAGAAACCACATCACATGGTTTATAAATAAATTAATTAAATGTCTTTAAATTAACTTTAAAAAATAAGGATTTTATTTGATTAATTATATATAGTTGATAAATTTGACAGATTTGTTTGATTCACGATGATTTATAATATGATCTTTTATATGTTTTTAAGAATTAGTAAATAATTTGAAGAAATTTCTGTATTTAGATTTTTCAGTTACTTACGAGCAGCTTGATTGAAATCTAAATCTGAATGTACAATAAGTAATCCATTCAAAAAATAATTATTTATAAATAGATTGAATACGTGTTAAATTTGGATTAATTATATTAAGATTATTATTGTTGTTGTTATATCATTATTTAAAATACATGTTTTATCAGATCGTTATGTATGTAAAATAGATAGTAGCCTATTATTCATAGACTGCTTCATTGCTCTGGACCTCTTTGAGGCGCGTTTGACGTGGATTCTTGCGAGCGTGTAGACACGAATGCCACCAATATGCAGATGCTATTTCTATTCATGTAAAACTACTTAAATGAAATAAACGAGATTGTGTTAAAACTATGTGGAAAATTCTTATTTAAAAACAGCCAAACTAAGTCGCAATTCATTATCATTATGTAATTTTCTTATTATATGTTACATTTGTTACGTCAAAGAAATAATTATATTAAAAATAGTATAAAAATATACAATTTTTTATAATAATCATAAATAATTGAAAAATATTTGAATTCAAAGTTAGTATATAAAATTAAGTATTTTATATCGTAAAAGTAAAAATTATTAAATTAAATTTTCACTTCATTATATAATTATTTAGCGAATAAATGTTACTTATATTATGGAGAATAAAATTTAAAATTACATATTTTGTTGATAGAATTGTTATTCAGAAATATATCTTTTAGAAATTTTAAATTTAAAAAGAGGGAAATGGAAAAATTAAGAAAAAATATTGAAACACGATTACGAATCTCTTTCAACCTGTTTTAGATGCTGTTGATAATCTGCTAGCTCAAAAAGCTCAATCAGCCACTCCTTTAGAATCTGTAGATGCTTGTTATTCTGTACAAGAAGGTCAATTTTCATCACCAGCCATTGAAAAGATAACCTATTCACAAAAGCGACGTTTTTGGGAGGACATAGCACGTAACAAGCGTGAGAGTTTTGAGTTGAGTGATTCAGATGTATCACAGCTGGCCCAGTTCACCTGTCACGATGGCGACAATATAGATCTCAGTAAGATTCGAGAGTGTAATCAAGATGATGGTAACAATCGTGAGAGTCTGGTTGACTTGGATCCCATCGCGGATATATCAGAATGTACAGTTGCAGAAAAGGCTCACTATTTCGAAGAGCAGATACAAAAAGAAATTACTGCTGCTAGAGGATCACTAAAGAGTCAGTCATCTCAGGAATCAGCAAGAATTATCGGCGCTCGATTATCCGGAATTTCTATTTCAAGCGAAGATGATAAATCTCTTGAATCGTTTGAAGAGACGGAAAGAATTCTCGAAGAGAAAGCAAAGCAAGCATTGCAAAATACTGATAAAATAAAAACAGTAGGCTTTAAGACGTGGAAAGAAGGAAGAGAAGAAAAAAGAGATGATGTTATGGAGAAGGGTGTTAAGATGACATTCGATGAAAGGAAAAAGTTATCTAATTATAAGGCTGATGTTAAGGAACTAAGAGATGATAAACTTTTAAGTAGTGATGAGTTTAGAAAAAAAGATGATAATAGAATAGGCAAAGATGCAGATTTAGTCGAAAGAAAGAAAGCCTTGAAAGAAGAAAATAAAGACGGAAAACGCAAAAGTAAAGAAGGAAAAGATTTGTTTGAAAAGAAACAAGATTATAAAAACATTGATGAGCAAAGGACCTTTAAAATACAAAAAGATTTATTAGAAATAAAAGAGGATGTAAAGGAACAAAAAAGTGAATATGAGAAAAGAATTACGGATAAGAATATAAAAATAAAAGATCAACATAAACATGTCGAGTCTAGTACTATAAAAAAATTGAAATCAGATGTAGTCACCAAAGAAACGGTTAGTAAAGTTAATAAAAAAACTATACCTGATAAAGTTGATTTATCTGACAATGAAAAGATTGATAAATTTGATATGAAAACTAAAATAGCTACAAAACCTGATATTGACAAAGAAATTAAAGCTAAAGTGACAAAAATGCAAGAAAATGTAGCTACAAAGCAACAAAAACTGGTAGGATCACAATCTCTTTTGAATACTACAAAATCTTATAAACTGAAAGAAGAAACTTCACCGAAATCAATGATTCATAAACAAAAATCTAAAGAAGAAACTTCAATTAAGTCTGTATTAATAGGCTCAAAGTCAAAAGAAGAAGCACTTTCTAAATCACCACCAAAAAAAGAAAAATTCAAAGAAGAAACATTTTCAAAATCTCCACCTAAAAGCGACAAATTTAAAGAAGAGGTATTAAATAAATCATTTAAATTTGAAAAATTAAAAGAAACAATATCTTCAAAAGCACAACAAAAGATCGATAAATTAAAAGATATAACAGCGGAAAAAAAAGACATAAAAAAATATCATGTTGAGTCTGAAATATCAGAACCTTTTATTCACAAAAACGATAATCCTGAAGGCAATATAACCCTAAAATCTCCACAAAACAGTGAAAAACTGAATTTAGAAATAGATTCTCTACCAAAAGAAGAAAAAACTAAAGAAGAAATAAGTAAATCACAAATTCCAGTAAGGCAAAAATCTAAGGAAGAATTCTCGGTTAAATTACAATGTAAAGACAAAGAATCTGCTACGCCTACGTTATCTTATGATATAAGTTCTTCTGCACAGGAAAAAAATACACCTTTAACTGAAGATAAATTAAAAGACAATATTACTGCAAACTTACCAGAAAAACCTCAACAAGATGAGCAAAAAGAAAAAAAATTAAAACAAGAAAAGCCTGCAGATGACATCTCAAAATCAATGATACTGCGAAAAGAACAATCTAAGGAAGAATTTGCAATAAAATACTCTACACAAGAAAACCTGGAAAAAAGTATCTTTTCATTATCATCAAAACATGAAATACCAAAATCAATGACATTAGAAATAGAAAAGCCGAAGCATGAACTGCCATTAAAATCTGTCCAAGAAGATAGTGATAAACATCTATCATCATTAGTAATAAAACAAGAAAAATGTATACATGAAATTCCTAAACCAATTGTACTGCAAAAAGAAGAACCATTAGCCCAATATTCATTAAAATCATATGTTGAGGATGATAAAGACAAACAAATATCATTGACAGTAACAGAACAAGAAAAATCTTGGCAACAAGAAAAGAAAGAAAAACAAGTATTATTAACAAAACCAAAGCAAGAAAATTCTACAGTAGAAGTATTAAAGTCGATAATACCTCAACGAGAAAATTCAAATGAAGGGCTCGCATTAACAACAGGAGAAAAGATTGAAGATGATATATCAAAATCAAAGATAATCCCAGAAGAAAAGTCAAAGGATGAAATTTCATTAAAATGTTTTTCTGAAATAGGTAAAGATAAACAACTACCATCAACATCAACAAAACATGAAATATCTCTAGATGAAATACCCAAATCAATTATACCAAGAAGAGAAAAATCAAAGGACGAATTTATATTAAAATTACTTCCTCAAATTAATGTAGAGGAAAAAATGGTATCAATAATACCAAAGCTACAAAAATCTACAGATGAAATACCAAAATCAATTATACCTCAAAGAGAAAAGTCGAAAGAAGATTTTCTAGTTAATTTTCTCTACCAAGAAGATAAAGAAAACAAAATATCATCAACAGTATCAAAGCAAGAAAAATTTAAAAGTGAAATACCCAAATCAATGATACCAAAAAGAGAAAACTTGAAGGAGGATCTTACATTAAAATCACTTCCTCAAATTGATACAGGAGAAAAAATGTCATCAACGTCATCAGAGGGAGAAAAAATTACAGACGAAGTACTAATATCAATAATCCCTCGAAGCGAAAATTCAAAGGATGAATTAACAATAAAGTCACTTCAAACAGATGATAAAGGAAAGCAAGTTCTACCAATATTACCAGAGCGAAAAAAATCTACAGAAGAATTATCAAAATCGATGATACTCAAAAGAGAAAATTCAAAGGAAAAATTTGTAGTAAAATCTTCTTCTGAAGATAATAATGAAAAAGAATTCTCATCAAAAGCACCAAAACGAGAGAAATCTCTAAGTGAAATACCTAAATCTATGATACAACGCAGAGAAAAGTCTAAGGATGAAATTTTATTAAAATCAGTTTTTCAAGATGATGTAGAAAAACAAGTATCATCAACAGAACTAAGTAGAGAAAATTCTATAACTGAAATATCAAAATCAATGCTGCCACGAAGAGAAAATTCGAAGGAAGAATTTGTAGTAAAATTACCTTCTCAAGATCAGAAGGAAAAAGAAATGTCATCAATAGCACCGAATCGAGAAAAATCTATTAGTGAAATAACTAAATCGATGATACCTCGAAGAGAAAAATCGAAGGAAGAATTTGTAGTAAAATTACCTTCTCAAGAGCAAAAGGAAAAAGAAATGTCAACAACAGCACCGAATCGAGATAAATCTATAAGTGAAATACCAAAATCGATGATACCTCGAAGAGAAAAATCGAAGGAAGAATTTGTAGTAAAATTACCTTCTCAAGAGCAGAAGGAAAAAGAAATGTCATCATCATCACCGAAGCGAGAAAAATCTATCAGTGAAATACCTAAATCGATGATACCTCGAAGAGAAAAATCGAAGGAAGAATTTGTAGTAAAATTACCTTCTCAAGAGCAGAAGGAAAAAGAAATGTCATCATCATCACCGAAGCGAGAAAAATCTATTAGTGAAATACCTAAATCTATGATACCAAAGCGAGAGAAGTCGAGGGAAGAATTTGCAGTAAAATTACCATCTCAAGAGCAAAAGGAAAAAGAAATATCATTAACAGCACCGAAGCGAGAAAAATCTATCAGTGAAATACCTAAATCGATGATACCTAGAAGAGAAAAATCGAAGGAAGAATTTGTAGTAAAATTACCTTCTCATGAGCAGAAGGAGAAAGAAATGTCATCATCATCACCGAAGCGAGAAAAATCTATTAGTGAAATACCTAAATCGATGATACCTCGAAGAGAAAAATCGAAGGAAGAATTTGTAGTAAAATTACCTTCTCAAGAGCAGAAGGAAAAAGAAATGTCATCATCATCACCGAAGCGAGAAAAATCTATCAGTGAAATACCTAAATCGATGATACCTCGAAGAGAAAAATCGAAGGAAGAATTTGTAGTAAAATTACCTTCTCAAGAGCAGAAGGAAAAAGAAATGTCATCATCATCACCGAAGCGAGAAAAATCTATTAGTGAACTACCTAAATCTATGATACCAAAGCGAGAGAAGTCGAGGGAAGAATTTGCAGTAAAATTACCATCTCAAGAGCAAAAGGAAAAAGAAATATCATTAACAGCACCGAAGCGAGAAAAATCTATCAGTGAAATACCTAAATCGATGATACCTAGAAGAGAAAAATCGAAGGAAGAATTTGTAGTAAAATTACCTTCTCATGAGCAGAAGGAGAAAGAAATGTCATCATCATCACCGAAGCGAGAAAAATCTATTAGTGAAATACCTAAATCTACGATACCAAAGCGAGAGAAATCGAGGGAAGAATTTGCAGTAAAATTACCATCTCAAGAGCAAAAGGAAAAAGAAATGTCATTAATAGCACCGAAGCGAGAAAAATCTATCAGTGAAATACCTAAATCGATGATACCTCGAAGAGAAAAATCGAAGGAAGAATTTGTAGTAAAATTACCTTCTCAAGAGCAGAAGGAAAAAGAAATGTCATCATCATCACCGAAGCGAGAAAAATCTATTAGTGAAATACCTAAATCTATGATACCAAAGCGAGAGAAGTCGAGGGAAGAATTTGCAGTAAAATTACCATCTCAAGAGCAAAAGGAAAAAGAAATGTCATCATCATCACCGAAGCGAGAAAAATCTATTAGTGAAATACCTAAATCTATGATACCAAAGCGAGAGAAGTCGAGGGAAGAATTTGCAGTAAAATTACCATCTCAAGAGCAAAAGGAAAAAGAAATATCATTAACAGCACCGAAGCGAGAAAAATCTATCAGTGAAATACCTAAATCGATGATACCTAGAAGAGAAAAATCGAAGGAAGAATTTGTAGTAAAATTACCTTCTCATGAGCAGAAGGAGAAAGAAATGTCATCAACAGTACCGAAGCGAGAAAAATCTATCAGTGAAATACCTAAATCTGAAGTACCACGTCGGGAAAAATCAAAAGATGAGTTTTCTATAAGATCATCTAAAATTGAAGTTGAAAGAAGAGATTCTTTATCAAGGAAGTCAAAACGAGAAAAATCTACAGAAGAACTATCTAAATCAATGATTCCAAAACGAGAAAAGTCGAAAGAAGATTTTTCTGTAAAGTCTCCAATTAATACTAATCTTGTTAAGCTAGGTGAAAAACAAAAGTCAATGGTACCAAGTAGAGAAAAATTGAAAGAAGAAATTTCTACAAAATCTGTACCTAAACGTGAAAAGTCAAAAGAAGAATTTTCAAAATCTGTTCCAAAAAGAGAAAAATCAACAGATGAAATAAGAATTAAACCTGGTAGGCAACATCAAGAGTTAAAGGAAAAGCAATCGACAAAGTTAGCAGTGAAAAAAATTGGAACACCTACAAAAAGTATTCAAAGACTTGAACATCCAGCTGATGAATCACCCATAAAAACTGGAACTAAAAGACGACTTTCGAAAGAAGAGCCAACAAAACAGATATCTGAAAAAAGTATGGTTAGTTCTTCTAAGCCTGGTTTAAGTAAAGAAAAGTGTAAAGAAGATACATTAAAAACTTCTTCAATTAAACGTAAGGAAAAAGATGAATTACTAAAACAGAGTACTAAACATCCAGGATATTCAATAGAATATGATGCTAGATCTACTAATTTAAGAAAAGATTCAAGTTCTTTAATTACTCCAAAGAAATTATCTACGAAAGATCCTACAATGAAAAAAAAGTATGAAACGGTTACAGTTACTAAGAAGGAAAGTAGTGCAGAAATGACAATGCAAGAATATGAAGAACATATAACAAAGAAAACGAATGAATCTCAATTGTTCTTAGAAACCCTTACTAACAAGGAAGAAGATGCAGTAAAGTTACTCGAGGATACTAGTGCCTTAGAAAAAGCTGATAGCATCATATCCAGTGGGGTAATAACATCTACAATTGATCACAAAGCTATGACTTCACTAGAGAAGAAGAAAGTTAAATCTTACAAAATTGACATGGGACAAGAAATAATTATTACCCACGAGGAGAATGAAGATACGCAGATAAAAGAAAGTTCTATTTCATTTTTAATGACGTCTTCTCCAGATGAAAAAATTAAAGAACAAGAGAGTAAAATGAATGAAATTTCTACAAACGTTACACATAAGACAGTAGTCAACTTATCTGATGACTTTGAAATCATAGAAACATCTGCTTCTCAAATAGGCACCGAAAAAGAAGAAAGTATAAAATCTAGATCAACAGAAAATAATAAAAGTATAGTGATAACCAAAGAAACGTCTAATTCAGTAAAAGATAATATAGTTGGAGCATCTGTTAAATTAGTAAAGGATCTTAAAAAAGAAAATATAGATAAGGGAAGTATTGAAAAATTATTTGAAACATCTACTACTACACAAGAAATATTAGCCAGTTCTAAAACATTTGACGAAAAGCATAATTTAATATCTGTAACACCACTAAATGAATATATAACGATCAATTCGAGTAATTTATCTAAGGAAATAGAAAATGAAAATTTGATCGAAAATGTCGCCAATCAACAGAAATCTTTAGAACTACATATTAAAGAAATCTTTTCTCCAGAGGAAGATAATAAGTTGGATTCAATTATAGAAGGAAAATTTATTTCTGAACTTTCTGGAGCTAGGGTTCTTGAAATTTTAGAACCAGATGATGAAAGTGTAATTAAACATGATTTAATTGATATTTCTGCATCAGCAGCCGATGAAACTAAATTTTGTTTGAATAGTGAGGTATCACCCAGAAGAAATGAAATTTTACATGGAAGCTTATCAATCGATTCATTAAATTCAATAAAGTATGATACTATAATGAGTTCACCTACACGTTTCAAAAATACAGATACTGATTATCGTTTATCAGAAGAAAAACAAAGTAAACAAAATACCAATTTCGAAGGAGTTTCTATTAAAAGAAGGGTTCAAAGAGATTCTTTTGAAATAGAAAGTCCACCACTTATCTCACCTAGATCAAAGATACAAGGGCTAGAAATAAAATCTGTTGATTGGATGATTGGCGATGAAAAAATAGAAGTTTCAGAACAGTTTCAACCCTGCCAAGAATTTGAAAAAGAGCTGGACGAGTATGAATCAATGTTAAACAAGGAAAGTCAAGCATCTAGTGCAATAAATATAGATAAAAGAAAATTCGTGATTCCCCGAATAGAAAAAATTAGTTCTGGATCATTTGAGGATTCTGAAAATATTAGATCCACTGGAAAATCCAAATTTACTGTTATTCCCGTTAGTGAACAAGACATAGAAATAGAGAGAGAATTAGTTGAAAATGAATTAGACATTAGTTGTCAAGAATTGATGGATACTCTTCAGAGAGAACATGATGCAAGAACACCCAGATACAGTTTTACGGAAGAAATGTATGCCGAATCATTTCATTTTAGAACAGTAGTCGACAGTGAAGATGTTTTAAATAAGGATAAACTTGAAAATCTCAACTTAACCGACATACCTTTAGAAACAAGAACAGCAGTTAATGTCATAGAAAAAGAACAATTTATGAGTGTAGATAACTATTTTGAACCGATTGCTTGTACTAGTAAATCTAATGACAGTGAATTATTACAACTATATGAAGATACTTTTGAAGAGACTTTACAAATGAAAAATAAAAATTTAGAATATATTCAAAATAAAGAAGTAAAACCAATTATAAAAGCATCGTCATTATATGTTGAAAGTATGCCAATAGATAGTGCATCAGCGCATCTAAAAAAAGAATCTAGTGAAGAAATAATAGATATAACAAGTGAACATTTAGATAAAAAAACATTAATAGATGAAGAAGCATTAAATAATTTAAAAAAAACGCAACAAGTTTTAGAATTCATGGAAACATCTGATGATAAAATTAATAATGTATCTATAAATGAGAATCAGTTAGTTTTCGAAGATAAAGTCGATAAAATTGTTAATTTATGCGATGTAACTGAAATAGAGAATGCAGACAATAAAAAAAATTGGTCATATAATTTGCAAAATTTCCAAAAGCAACCAGAACCATCAGAACTATTACTTAAAATGAATACTAAAAAAAAGGACTCTGAAAAAACAAATAAGGATGTTCAATTATTATCTTATAAAGCATTTGATCCAGAAGAAACGAAGAAACATGAAGAATCCTATGGAGTAATTGGTATACAGAAACCAACAAGAACAGAATTTCATAAAGAAAGTAAAGTTGATCTTCGTTCTAAAGGGTGGGATGATCATAAACGTATATGCGATAAACGTGAAAAGTTACATATGTTACATCAAGAAATAAGCCCTTATAAAATTAAGAAGGAAGACTTTCAAAACGTTGACATGAGTGCCCGTTATGGAATCAAAGTATTAGACCAAGTTGTAAAAAAAGAAATAGCGGAGGTTAAGGAAAATCTTGAAGCAGCTAAGCAAGATCTCATTGAAGAACTTAGTGAAAACAGTGAAAATATAATTCAGATTAAAGATTCACCATCTGAATTCCAGTTCAAACTTCAACCAGAATCCATTCCAAACGAGTTACCTTTTCTTTACAAATCACCTTCATTAGAAAAGGTTAGTGAAGTTGAGAATGTTTCTTCCTCAATTTCTCCAATAGCTAAACCACGTAAATACGGAGAAATTTCTCGTGATCGAGAAGAAAATTTATCTGAAAGTAGTTCTGCCGAGAAGAAAATCTCAGATACATACTTGAGTAAAACCTCGATTATAATTGAAAGTGAGTCAGATAAAAGTTCGTATAAAGAAACAAAGGATATTTTTGAGTCCTTTTCATCATCGCCAAAAGCTGCAAGTCGTTCAGGTTCAGATGCTGAAACTACCAACAAAGATGACATTTTCTGTTTACAGCCCCCTCAACCAGTACCACGGCGTCGACAGAAATCAAATGATCGTCATCGTCATGTTACCTCTGAAAGTGAAGCGGACATTTCAAGCAGTGGTGAAAGTAATTATCAATCGTGTGAATATGAAACTGGTAGCCGCCCCAGTTCCTCCGATATTGAAGCTCTTCAATCAGCAGCTCAACCTAGTTCTACAACTATATCGGAATATGAATCAGCGATGATGTCATTTGATCATTCATCTTCAAAAGCAACTTCACAAGATTATTATACTGCGATAAGCTCAATGAGTTCAAGAGAATCTGCAAAATCCTTAAATTCGCTAAGTTCAGGACAAATGGGTAGTATAGATAGCGAATTATCAGAGACATTAATTGCTTCTGAGCCTGATATAGAAGAAGATGAGATCGATGAAAATTTAGAAAATATATTAGATGATGAGACGAATATATCTAAGTATGCTTCAGAGGAAGAAGTTGACAAGTCCTTTGGTCTTGATCCCGAAATTCCTTGTATGATGAAACGTTCTAGTGAAATGATCTTCAGTCAAGTGGTAAGCTATTAACTTATGATATTATTAATATACTTTTAGCTTAAAATTAGGAAAAAACGAATAAATTATGTATACAAAAATATGAAGAACTGCATACGTTGAAGAAAAGAAATAAAATTTGAATAGAAACATTTAATTGATAATATAATTTCAATAAACAAACTAAATTCGGAATGTAATATAATAATTTTTCAAAACTACTTTTATAGTAACGAATTGAAAATGTTTTATGTAGATCAACACGGAACAGTCATCTGAGGAAATAAATTCGGATGTTAAGCGGAGTGAATCATTGATTTTATTTTCAACAGAACATTCATCAAAGAGTGTATCAAATCCCTCTGATTTTATTACATGTAATATTGAGGCTAGCACTATTCAAACTATACCTTCTCAAGCAGTCTTGTATCAGCAATTTGAAACTGTAGATGATCCATCGACAAGTACTACTGAACAAATATATACTAAAATGGAAAACGCTTCGTTAGAACCAGATTCATTGGAAATTAAGTATACTCCAACGTCAAGCATCGAAGATGAAAGTACAGAAGACCATGTTTCTAATTCTGGATTGACATTACAGCAGCAATTAAGCATGACATCTTCATCGATGTCAGGAGTTTCTTTGGAAACTGTTATTGAAAAAGAACATACCGATCGAAATTCGGATAGTGATTCATTTGAATTGGTTGACAAACCCGATCTCATCGATGATTTCATTGTAGTAGAAGAAGTTGGCAGAGAAGCTGAAGAATTCGATGCCGAAGGTAACTTTATAAAATTTTATTATTATTCTCTGAATATACTGGAATTGAATGATAAAATGCTGATTTTCTCAATCAATATTATTAAACTAATCAAATTAATAGCACATGTTGTATTAATAGTATTTAAATTATTAATATTATTTTTAATAATTTAATAATATCATCTGAAATCTTCTAAAATTAATAATTTTTATTTTATTGCATAGGAAAGGGTGTTTGCATTACTTCAGTTTCACATACGAGTAATAAAAATTTTGATCGTGAAATAGAAAATCTTATAACGGAGAACCAAGAAGCTCCACAATCTGAAGTTCATTCGGCACGCAGTAACGCGGATCTCTTTGATTTTGAATCTGAAGAGAGTCCACCCCAAGAATCTAACGATGATCAGTATTCACAATCTTGTTCGGATGATGAACAATACAACGAGGGTAGTAAGAAGTGGAGTGAAATGCGATTTCAACAAAATGAAGCTCATTTTTATGAGATGGAGTACGAGCGTGGACCATTGGAAGATATTAAAGAGGAAGAAGTGACGGATTTCGAAGCAGGCAGTAGTCGCTTTGGTAGCATGGGCAGTCAAAAGGAATCTATCGGTAGCATTGGTAGTATGCGTGGAAGTTTTGGTAGTACGCCTGATAACTACGAAGCTCTCATAGCAAAACGTTATTTCAAATCAGCAGATCATGATAATTTATCATTAAGTTCACTTCAAGAATTCGAGCATCTAGAAAATGCAGTAGCGCTAGAGAATGCGAAAAAACGGGAACAACAAAATAGTGGCTCGCAAGACTCTTCTAGTAATGGAAGTTTACCCAAAAGATATGTTGTCAGTAAATCTGGCCATGGGGATGATATTTCTTTGTCATCGGTAAAAGACTTTGAGGTTCTTGAGAAAGCATGCAAAGAGGCTCATATGATTGAACTGAGAGCTAGGGAAGAAGAGGATTTATTAGATCACGAGAGTCCAGAAAATCGATATAAGCTAGAAAGCTTGGTAAAAGCAAAGGACGAAAACCAAGGAAGTGCTCATGGATCGTTGAATCCTAGCACATCAGGTTCCGATGATTACGAGAAAAGGATTAAGGAGATTGATGAGATCATAAGACTGGCACAAGCTAATGTAGAAAAGATAGATAAACAAGATGATACCACTGAAGATGTTTCGCAAATGGAGCTTACAGATACCGGCGATAAATCCATTGTATCAGTTAAGATGATTCCACCTGAAACATCTGTTACACAGGGTAAGAAAATTCAAAATTCAATTCTTTTACAAGAAATCGATAAAAATCACTTACTGATGGCACCAGTGAAATTAATATTATTTAAAAATGTAAACAATAAAGTATTAAGGTGATCTCATAATAAGATGTACAAATTTATTTTGAGGATCTAAAGTTTTTTTTAGTGATATTGGTACTCGTACTAAATATTTAAAGTTATTATAATTTAATATTTTTATTCATATGCTTTACAGTAATGTTACGGATTTATTTAATTTTTAGAATCGGTAAGAGAACTGACTGAAATGAATGTAATGGAGACAAGTACAGATTCTTTGGAACTCGAAGGCAACAATACGCGAAATTATAATGTTATGTGTCGAAGTTCTGACTCCTTAGAATTAAAAACAACACTTGATTATCCGTCACTGAGTTCAGATTCATTGAACAATGTTAAAGATGCAAAGGAAGAACAGGAGAAACAGTTTACTAATAACAGACGAATCTCGTCAGACAGTCTGGATATTCCTGTGCTGGAATCGCAGGAAACACATAAAGAGCACAAAGAAAAAGACAAAGCCGACGAGAGTTAGATTTAAATCGTAAGAAATACATTATCGGTAGGTTATATTATTTCTTTTATTTCGCAGGATATTTATATCATAATTGAACAATTTGAAAATCTTCAATATAAATTTCTCACAAAAATTATTAATAACTATTATAAATCTATCGATACAACTTCATTTAAAAATATTGTATCTTATAAATATTTGTAAAAAGTTTCATATAAAATTAATAAAATTATTCTACATGTAGATTATAGCAAGAAATGTTTTTTACAAAAAGCTAATATTTTTAACAGTTTATGTTTCGTTTAAAGAACCCATGTTCCTTCTTAACAATGAAATATTCAATTAGAAAATAGATTAAAGCATATCAATAAAGATATTAAATGTTAAAATATATTTGAAAATTACTTTATGACATATTCAGGAGATTAGATATTAGATTTATCATATACTGCAATAGTTATTAAATTTTTAATTAATAAAAATTAGTATAATAATATATTTTTTTAGATAATGGACCACGAAGGAAAATTTAAGTAAATGGAAGTCAGCTTTTTCATATGTAATCTTCCTGACGTATTAAACGAAAATTTCAAAATGGATGTGAAGTTTCAAGCAATCAGTCGAACTGATATTAGTGTTGTGTTTCATGCATTATTCGACAGTAAAGGATAATTATTTTTATCCAAGAAGTTTATTATGGAGGAGTTTAGATTTTATTATTGAAAGAAAGAATCATCTTCATGTTTTTCACTGTGAAATTAACGCAGCCTCCAGTTTCATTAACGTGAAATATGTATAGTTTATAAAAGATAAAATGTGCAAAAAATAAAATATTACGAAGTCTTGTGATCAATACTCGAATAAGTGTTTTGAACTGTAGTGGCTGTAAGTGAATATTTAAAAATTTTATATATTTATAAAAGAAAGATAAGATTTATAATTTACTTGTTTTAAGGAAAAGGAAAATAAGGAAAAGATTTTTAAAGTCTTTCCCTAATGTTTATGAAATGTCATTTCTGACAATTTATCAATTTATTATTTGATGCTCATGAAACTGGACATATGCAACGTTACGTCTATAAAACTCATTTATAATGCATTTGCTCTTATGCATTTATAAGAATAAGACCTTTCTTCCTAATACCAAATAGAAAAGGGAATGAAACATCGAATACTTATAATTGTGCAATACAAAACGAAAATTTTAAAAAATGTTTTCGAAAACAATAATGTAGCCGAACAAAACTTTAAAGCAAGTAAACGATAATGAAAAATGAAAAAAAGTAAACATAATAAGTTAAGTAATAATAAATTAATCACATGCAGACACAAGCACACTTAATAAAAATAGGTCGCCGTTGATAGCTTGACTGTTCTCAATACTTCACACGATTGCGTTTGTAAATCGTCATGTTTTCGGAATACTATTTGTATGTTCTAAAGTTGTATAATAATAGTTCTACATTAAAATGGCATGTTTTATAAGTATTTAAAATTTATGCCTTACTTTTATTTAATTTGAATCATTTCCCTACACATTATCAACAAAATTTTTTTCAAAGAGAAATGATTTATAATAACACACTAGTAATAGAAATATTTGTAAATTTGTTTTCTCTTTGTTTATGTATTTAATGTTTCTTATAAATTATCTTAGCATATTATATGTTAAAATTATTTATTGGTAAAAATATAATAAAATATTAAGTTATATGAAATAATTCTACGTTTTAAATGAAAGTTGAATTATTGTCTATAGATTTTTTAACGATATAATTAATTGATATTGCTGTGTGGCTAAGCACTAATTTATGATACCACTGAATTATAATTATATAAAACTTTGTATCACTTGCAAGAAATTAATGTAAATAATGATAATAATAATAAAGGCAAGAGTTACGTAGAATTTCATAGAAGAGATAGCTTTCTTTGTATTTTCTATTTCAAGCTTATAAAATGAAATTTTTATTTATTTTTAAACCTAAAAAAATAAAAACTCAAAATTCCTAAACGGCTTTTAATATCAAATGTAAATATCTACATTTAAATTAATTACTGGCCCATTAAATGCAAATAATTTATAGGATTCAGTATTTCTACCTTAACTGCACAAGATTCCAACAATTACTTGATTCTTTTATTAATCTGAAAATAAATGATAAAATTATTATAGAAAACCTTTTCTAATAATGCAAGTTGATCATAAAGTATCTAACTTTGATTCTTAATAATTCATCGGAATTTAAAAGAGTTATTTCCGTATTAGTTCTCAATCTTAAACATCATTCATTTTTATATAACATCATTTATTTTACCTAGTAATAAAGAATTTTATACAATCATAAACAGAGTATACATAATTACCTAGTAATGTAACGTCATTGAACAATTTGCGATCTGCAACAATGCCGAGAATCATTCATTTTTATAGCGATTTTTCATTTTATCAATATCAGTCCTTTGAGTCTCTCTTAAGTCGGTATTGACTGCGTCTCAGATTCTTTTAGCTTTCGTTGTTTCGCGCCTTATAACTATCTAATTAATACTCCACTAAAAATGTCGTAAAACCATAAACAACAGGATGCAACGTAAGCGTAGGTGATCAAAGAGTTTTGAAAATTTTTTAAGAAGTATAAGTAGCTACAACATCTTATAAGTTCAAGTATGTTGGCAAACTTTGATCTATCAAAAAGTAAGCCTATTGTTGTTAAAGCACATACACTGTTGATCACCATTACTTCTGATAAGAAATTATGCGTTTCCTGGAAAAACGATTGTATGTTCAATGGTTAATACGATTTCTTATGCGAGAATTTAAAAGTAGATTTAAACTTAACATTATCATGTAACAGAAAAATTCAATGACTTTATTATTGAATTTTACAACAGCAAATTATTTTTCGTTCACAAGAAAGGTAATTTTAATGATTTAACTTTTTTATTAAATTCTTTTATTAAAGTTGAATATCATTATTTTTAAAGACAACTTATTACAATAACATCTAAAAATTTCAACGATTTCATCAAAAAATTTGATTTGAAGTTATCAAAATCCAAATAGGGACAAGTAGTGCTAACAGTTATTCATTTACTTTTTTTTTGCTCATAATAGGGTCAGAAATATTTTCTTAGAGTAGCCAATTCGTTTTTCTACTTAAAAATATTTTAAAACATTAATAAAGGCTACTAATAAGAGATATTTTAAAAGCTATAGAAATTTAAAAAACTCACAAGTTTTTCATTGTACAGTTGCATATGCGTGTAAAGTACAAGGCCAAAGTGCAACATAATGTAGCAACTCTGCCATTTTGGGATCTGAGGATTGTACTTAATCCGCGATGTTACCTGCATTTTTTAAAAATTAACTATAATTATGACGTACAATAAGCGTATAAAAATTGGTTTATATAATTTTATGTAAGAATCGTAAGTAAATAATTCATAGACGAAGTAAATAAAACATAATAGTATTTTTAATGTATCAAATAACAAACTATAAAGAAGCTTGAAGTGTCCGTTAACAATTAAGAGATTGCATTTTGAATATACAAATATTTTTTTTGCCAAACCGGTTTATTTACGATTTGTTTACCAGTATGAGCTACAAATTATCAAGAATAATAAAAATATCTTATTACGATTATTAATACCGTACCACTGACATTTACCAGTATGAGTTATTTTTCTTCTGGGATTTGATCCATTATTTTTTCAAATAAAATTATTATCGATTACTTTGTTTAACATTTTCACTCAACAAGTTAGTAAATCATATATTTATTTGATTTATTTATATAGAAAATTTAAATGGAGAAACTAGTGTATTTAATAATGTACAATTCAATGAATAAGTATTAAGATGTATTATAGACGATATAATTGGTAGTTTTTAAAATCATATAAGAAAAGAAAATAATAAAATTTCTATGATAATATTAATATAAAGTGGAAGATATTAGAACAAAAGTGATATTGTAATGTTATAATAAGCCGTCAATGAGAATCAATTAGAAGCTTATTGAAATAATTTATGAAGTTATTAATGTCAATTAACGTCATTATACATGATAAAGTGTTAATATGTAAACATATTAAGTAAACGTATTAATATTTCCATTTTTATTTTAATAGTGTAGGTAATTATTCCGTTTCACAATAATTTATTACATTACTCAATTATATTACGAAAGTTCTGATGCATTTATGAAGATCAATTTTAAAAATTCATCGTCAAAAAAAATTATGTTTATTATTTTCTCTAACTATTTTAAATAAATATTATCTAGTTATATTCCGTATGACAAACGTTTCAAATTACAGTACTTGAAGAAAAAAACTGCATTTCAATGGTTCGTTCAGCATTAAGAGAATTCTTACTCAGCCGAAAGACCTCAAGAGACACCGCGTTTATTTAAAAAAAAGAAACTAGAATAAATCTGACGTATGTATCTGTTGAGCGAGTCAGTGATTATTCCTACTTGTATTGAGGTTTAAAGCCCATGAAAAAAACCGAATTAAAAAACATAGATATGGCAATGTAATTTTTACTTACGTTCACTTTGAACTCATCGAGACCAAGGCGCGGAAGTCCTGGTTGCCAACTCGGGCCCTTCCAGTACACGGCTAATCTGTCTCTCGAATTTTCCATGTTCAAACTGCGTTCGATCATTGCCGCTGCATAGAATAGCTGAAATTTGACAAAAGCTGAGAACAAAGTATCTAAAGGTCTAAGTAGATCATCGTATTACGAGTATCTTAGACATTTTTTTTCAAACTGTGATTTTAAAAAAAACACGAAGTTGTTTTATATTGTACACAAGCCTGACTGTCAGTACAAAAATTATAAATATATTCCATAATTTTTTATTTAATGATTTGTACATCATACGCACACATTATAAAAAGAATTAATAAAATGCTACAATATTAAGTAATAGTACATTTATTGCATACAATTAACTGAATAGCAAATTTAATTTATCATTTAAAGAAAATTATTAAAATTGATAATATTTTCATGACAGAGATAAGAAATAGATAGAAAACATTTCCATTTGTCCCTAAGTTGCTATTTATAGAAATAATAAGGGATGAATTTAAAATACATCAGCTTATAGCCTTGAACTTTGTTTGCTATTTTTATTTAAGTTACGTTAAATCATGAATTCCGAATAATTCCAGTTATTTTTTCTCTCTATTATTTTATTTTTAATTTTCTATAGATAAAACTTCATGATATCATTTAATTACCATCTCATGGACGTTACGTAACATCTATTTTTTAATTTTAATTTTAATTTTAAAGAAGTTAAAATAATTAATTCATCAATAATCTTGTTGTTTTAACATTGAAATATCAAGTAAAGCATATAAACATTGTATAATGAATATGTTGATCAATTATACATTTAGATAAAAATTTTTCAATGTTATAAGAAAGATTATTTATTACTTGTATTTGCTTCCAGTTCTGTCGTCTTACGAATATTCTATGCGAATTTCATCATGTAGAAAAATTAACAATATTTATTCGATAATAATTATACAGCAAACCTGTAGAAAAAGTGGATTATATGATTCCGGATTGACCACCAGACCGTAAATTATCTTTTCTTTTGGTCGTTCTTCAGCAAAAGTCCCGAAAAGCCTGTCCCATAGTATTAAAACACCGCCATAATTTGTGTCCAAGCAGTATAAATTACATCCTATGTCATAGAATACAAAGCAATATTATATTGTCATTAATAGCTGAGTACGATATTATCACTAATTACTTATAAATTATAAAATGTATTTGTATAAAGTATTAAAAACAGATTGTTTTAGATTTTTTACTTTACCTCGAATTTATTATAAAACAAAGATTAATATTCCATATTATATTAAATTTTCAAAGATAAAGTATCTATTGTCAATATTTAAATTTACTGAAGCTTTAAATTTACTTTTTTATAATGTAATTCTTATAGCATATAAGTAATTTATAAAAAACGAATCTCGAGATTTTAATAATCTATATATTGCAGATGCAACAGTCAATGATATATCTGAAATTGTTTAAAAGATGTCTAGGTATATTAAATAGAGTGAATTCTTTAAAGTAAAAACTATAACTTTAATTTAAATCTTTATCTTATATAAAGAATCTTAATACTTAAATCAGAAGCTCGAGTTTCATTATCTTAATTAAAATGAACAATTATTTTAGGAGTTCAGAAAAATGTTCAGAAAAATGTTCAGAATTTTGCAGAAACTATATAGAAGATATAATAATATAGCATAATTAAGCATATTAAGCGTTCATTAACAAATAAACGACGTTCAAAAAGTTTTTTTCAAGTCCTTAAATTTTTAAATAAAATTTTAAAATGTTCCGAAATGCATACGTAATTATTTTATATTTTCAAATATTACAAAAGTCATTAAAGAATATTTTCATTAAATAAAATTTAGTGTAGTGTTCCATTATTAGCATTTAAATCGTTGAGTTTCATAAAGTCATATTAAGTGCAATAAAGGTATTGTAATAAAAATTATTTTCAATTATTTTAATACAATTTTATAATATTCGATAACATTTTAATTCTTATAATGAGTAGAAAAAGTCGAAAGTTAAAATTTTATTTTACCGCTCATTATACAAAGTAGTTGAATATTAGTCCAAATAAAACTTTTAACGAGAATTACATTGAAATTAATAATTTACATTTAAATTAAGTCTTTTTCGTAACCATAATGTTTGAATTTACACGCGAAGATATTTTTAAATGATAACTTTATTGTATTAAAATCGTATTTATTAAAAGAATATAATTTAAATTAAATTTTGTTGCAAATCTTGTTTCTTATTGCGATAATACGTATTTATGTCATGTGAATATTTTTTGAAACATCTTCTTACTCAGTTATACCATTAAACTGCATGATTTTTAAATTATTAAAAAAAATCGTGTATATTCATTTTTCTAAAGAATATTGATTTAAATTTACATTAAAAAAAGTCAAATTAAAAGAAATGATTTTTTCATGCATTTTGATACTTAAACATTTATCTTGTATGTTTCTGTTATTAGTGAATTCTTAATTGCTTAGAATAAAAATAAAGTATCTGTGGTTTATTTTGACCTATATAATTATACTCAATTAATAGTGTTAAATAAAAAATATTCAATTTTTCATTTAACAAATTTCACTACATTTTAAAAAGAATATTTAACTTAAATATACGATATGTATTATCATTTAATTATTTTTGTAATATGTTTCATACCATTAATCAGCTTCTAAAATGTGGCGCTTATTTATTTAAAAATCAAATATCAAAAATAAGAAATAAACATGCAGATAATTACAGAAGATCTACTCATATTTTATCATTTGCTTGAAAAATTATGCTCTTGTACCGTGTAACGCTCTATTAATTAAATGATTACCATGATGAACACGATGATGCTTCGGCGTGTTAAAAATCCACTCGAGTGGTCCAAGGTCTTTAATAACTGTCGTATGGATCCAAAGTTGATAAATCAGATTGAATTGGTGATGTGCTACAAAGTGCGAAGGCGGTATGAATAAGGCCAATGGTAAATAGAACATCTGTAATCACATTTACAATATTTTTAATTTTTCTCGGTCTATGCGAGATAAGTTTTATTTTTTATAAAAAATTTATAATTTTTCTTAATTTAATTCTTAATTTTATATTGGAATAAAATTTGAAGATTAATAGCTTTGTAATAGGTACTCAGATTCACTAAAATAATTTCTAATCTCAATCGAATAAGAAACAGAATGATTTATTTTTTCTTAAGAATATTTTTTAAGACTGTTTTTATTTTTATTTCTTTTCCAATGTATGTTCATACGTATTGAGTTTCAACCTCAGTTCTTGAGTTTGTTTTGATATTCTAGATGTAATATAAAGTTTTATCAAAATATGGGAACTATATTTATAATTTTATGAATATAAAATTTCTTAAACCAAATTGAAATAAACTTGTATCAATTATTGACGAATAGCAGTTAATATGTGATCGCATAAACCATACTTAAATTATAGTATATTATATTAAATTAGAGTTCGGAATATTGGAAGTTAATGAAATATAAGCACAAATTACAGAAGTTTGTAAAAATAAAAGTTCTTTTATTATTGGCCATTTAATTATTATGGACCTTTATATAACATATTAAATGGATCTTTACACAGATTTACCCAGATCATGAATAAAATCTATTCTTATTTATGTATAATGTAACTACTTCTTACTGACTTCTTCGTTCAAATTTTATAATGTTTGACTGCCTAAATTTTTTTATTAACATAAATTGTATATTCCATTTAAAGATATAGAAAATGTCACAACACAGCACTCAATGTTAATAACTTAAAAATTTCAACATGCTGATTCAGCGTCTAAGCTGTTTAATCAATATTTCTCACAGTATTTTCTCACTCAATAAACAAGAAGTGAAATTTAGTTTCTAAATGACTCTGATTACATTTTAGATGATCAGTATCAGATTACCTTTAGAACTAAAGAAACTTCATACTTGACAGGTAAAAAGATATTACATTCTTTTGATATATGAATAACGATTTTGATTTGCAAATCAATAAATTCACTTTTCTAATAAATTACACAAAATGTAAGATTCACTTCAATTACTTAACAAAAATAGAAATAAGTCGTAAGCAGTGAACAAAATTATAGAATTGCTAAATACGAGGACGTTATCGGAGATTATAGGCACGGAAATGGAAAAATAGGAATAAAAAAATATCTTAAGTGAAGTAGTTCTGTAATTCTGATCTACGAAAGCGATCAGAGCGATCTCTCGGATTACCGAAGCTGTGTACGATCCACGTCTCGAGCGGTAATTGAAACGCTCTTTAACAAAAAGAACGACGTAAAAAATTGCGTTGAAATGTAAAAGTAACGAAAAAGTATCGGGACGCAAAGGCAAAACGCGTAAGTCACGCACAAGATTAATTTCTTCTGAGATATCGAATGCGGTATACAAAGTCACGCTCGAAGACACAAAAGCGCGACGTAAGACACTTGAGGGAATCCGAGCAACGCGCCTTGTACATACTTATGTGTCTGCACTTACGAAGCTGCACCACTGTTGCAAAACCGACTGACGCAGCCCGACCACAAGATTGAATTCCTCGCTGCTATGATGAACTTGGTGGTGCGCCCACAGGAAGAGCACTTCTGAAAAGTATGAAGGAAACGAGTATAGGAACAAAGAATAGATGAAAAAAAATGTTTTAAGCAGGCGTGCCGTATCGGTGATAGCGCGAAGCTGTTACAAGTACTCTGGCTCAATTTCACCGAGTACCTGTATCCCTTTTCCTCGCGTAGGGTCTCCCGAGTCTCGAGACGTCTCCATTTTTTGTTTCATCGTTCATTTGTCGCTCGTTTGCAATATTATCATCCACGGCAATTGAATGTAATTCAGTGCAATTTGAATATTTATGTAAATATTCATTGAACTGTATGAATAAGGCATAAGTTATATTTGCAACGCATGGTTACAAATGTAGCAAATGGTTACATTTGTAGAAACTTGTACATCAAAGTTTAACGTATTCGTTAGGCAGAGGGCATAAATAATTTCTTATGATTCTATAATTCTTCATTTCTCTGGCCAATTCAAATAATACGCGAGCACAAAATTACATTGCGAAATACACGTATTGGTTTAAAAAGGTTAACTAAGGAAATACAAATACAATCGTTTATAGTTTTAAAGATATAGAAATATCTGTATATGCAATTGCAATAATGAGAAATTTAATTGCTATGGCTTTATTGTAAGGCAAATTGATCTACCTTTATTCAAGTTTTATTAAAACACGATCAAAAGAATATTATTTACATTTTACGAATTTAATCTCAGTAATCTTATGAGGCATTATTTAAAATGTTTACTTCAAATTTTGTTGGAAACTTCTTCAAATTTTCTTACGTCGTGGCTTCTAAGACTATTACTTCCAAAGTCCTAAATCCTGGATGTTTTGGGATTATAAGTCAAAGCCCTTTAAAGAGGCCATATTACTTATGCTTATCTTACTTAAAAGAATACTTATGCTTTAATCCGTGTTTATATAGCATTTTTGCAATGCGTGACATTGAAATGTTTTAGTTCTTTTTACATATTTAATTAAATTTATTATACTTCAATTTAGTAAAATCGAAGTAATACACGTTATTAAAACTAACCGTGATTTGCTCGATGTACCCAGTAGTAACAAAAGTCAACACCGATGGCTGTCATATACCAAGTCGATGTTGAATCCCATGGTAAATTCCATATTCTTAAATTTTCGTAAATTAATATATAAGCATAGTATTCTGCTCCTCGGAAAAGGATTCTACAAATGTCAAATATAATCCTATAATTATTTGGATAATTAGCTGAAATTTATTAGCTCAAATTTAAAGTTAATTATTGCTCTAAAAATTATACATGTGAAGGTATCTATTATTGAATCGATTGGTAATAAAAAACTTGTGAACATGCATTCGGATTTAAGGTATTAAAATTATGATAAATGTACGATAGAGCGTTGTAGTATATATTTTTAAATCCATTTTCTTTTAAAATTAATGAAAAAAAATAGTAAAATACATAGCTTGGTGTTACCTATGCTTACCGTCCAGTTTCCTGAAGTATCCAATGCGATAGCGAAGTCACATGGTCATTTAAACGAAAAGTGCTTTCTTTTTTTGCGTAAAGTATCGCATTTTCTAAAGCGATAAGAATGAAAAATGAAAACCAAACCTTAGAGAAACAGAACACATGACGTCTCGTATAATTATTTTCATTTTATTTCTTTTCTAAGTGAGAAATCTTTCACAAATTTATAAGAAATCTTTCACACAATTAGCAAAGTAATGTTGCTCAAAGTATCGTTCTAAAGTGTCTAAATATCGCTTAAAAAATAATTAATTTCAATTTCATTGGATTTATCATTCATAACTTTTAAGTTGAATGAGGTTGTCGATTGATTTAAAGTGCGAGTTTTTTATTATTACATAACAGTACGACTGAAAAATACGAGAAGTATTCAATTAAATCAACGGATAGCATCATCGGTTTTAATATTAAGTGCACGAATTAACAATTTGATATTCTAATACTTTACATGAACATTTGAACCACTAGTTATTCGCAGAATATTTTTAAGCGACAACAAAGTTTTAACAATAGATTTATCTTTGTTTACAAAATTTAGTTATCTTGAAAAATTTAATAATATTTCAATATTTTGGAAACATTGGAAACTACTGACGCATGGAAGATATCGTGTACGTAATTAAAAATCATTCAAAATAACACGATATAACTATCACTAAGTAACATGACAATTTGCTTTACACGAAATACCAATTGTATATATTGTCATTAAAAATGTATTGCAATAACGCAAAGTTTAATCAATATTGTAAGAAAGAGAAGAATGTAATTAAATAATATTGCATTTAAAAAGAGTGCAGCTGTGACCTAGAAATTCAAATTCAATATTTATGTAGTATGGCACCTGAGTTGGAATTTTCCTCTTGTAACAAAAATGGCAAAATTAAAATAGAAAATGTTTAAACTAACTCGTTTACCTGCAATTGATAATCCGGTACATCATCGTGTCTTTCGAATGCGGTTTCGTAAGGGTTAACGATATACAGCAGCATACCGGCATGTCTTACATTACCGAGTAGATCAGAATATTTTTCGTATGTTATGTTCATTATGCCTATCTACTTCGTTATGTAGTGACACTAGATTTGTTCAGACTTCGAACACTTTTCTTTATTGATTAAATTTGTACGAAGATTTATATGAAGAGAGTCAATATTTTACTACTGGTTATGATGCATATAAATCACTGGAATTGAAATAATAAGCGTAGATAATTATTTTACACACTGTTTTTATTATACAAAAAAGAATTTTTTTGTTGCTACTATTATTGGAGTCTTGTTTTTTTGACGTTTAGGGTTTGTGAAACATTTGTTCATTTTATTCAAGGTATTTTTCCGAAACTATTCCAAACGAAATTGTTTGCGGATAATCAAGCTTAAAAAATTTGATTTTTGAAAAATATGTCATTAAGATGTATTTTTAGTTATATATAAAATATATTTTTACTAGTTTTAACTATTTATGTTTTCTTATTTAAAGATCTACAATTATTATTATTTATATTAAGTTTTAATAAAATCAAGCCATTCTGCGTCTTACATTTAACATTTTTGTTTTTTAATTCATAAAATAAACCAAATGAAAAGTAAATCGATAAGAAGATACCTTACAAAGTACAAATACAAAAATCCTTATTGAAGATTTAAAGTGTAATGTGCAAATAATTGGATAGAGCTCACGCAGGATATAAAATTTGATCGAAAACTATTTTGCAATATTTGCATTAGTGATTTCTTTTAGATTTACACTAATTTTATAAAATCTGTACAAGTTTGAAACTACTATTATTTATTGTGTTTACTGATTTTATAACGATCACTAAGTGTACATAATTGTAATTTATTATTTCAATCATGTCAGTTTTTAGTTACAGTTTATACCTAAACACATTGCTATTTTAGTATCGGAATCAGTTTACGTAAGCACTTGTTTAAGATCTCGAATCTATACATAATTTTAATGTTTGTTACAAGTACTTCAAAGTTTTTATATACGGTATTAGAAATAATCAATTTCTAGTTTAATTTTTGCTATTTATCAGATAGATTCATGGTATTGTATAAATTAAAGTTTATTAGTAAAAGAAAATGCAAAAAATTTTTATTTTATTGCTTTTCAAAGCAAATTTTCACTCTCTAACTTTTTCCCCTTCAAAATTTTATTTAACAATAAAAAGAACTCTGTAAATGTACAGTAATATGGCGTAATAAATTGGTGTTATTATTGCATTTAACTGTTTACTATTTTAAAATATACATATCTATAGAAAATTTTTAAAAAATAATTGTATTTACATTTAGCAAAAAAAAAAAAACAGAAATTAATTTAGATGGTTCTTGAAAAAGGAATCTTAAAGAAAAAGTATCTTAAATAGAAACTACGAGTGCACCGCAAAAAACAAAACTATGAAAATGTCAAGTTGTCTCGAAATTTCGATAAGTCATGTGACAATGAAACGAGACGAACGAATGATCGAAATACTCGTCCATAGTTTAAAGCGAATTCCATTTATATAATCTCCTCTTAGCATTGAAACTGATTTTACGATAATTTATGAGCACATCTTTAAGAAAATTTCGATCTAATAGCGAATAATAACCTGACATCTGAGGCGCGTATGAAATTTAATCAAATGTTTTTATATAATTCTTCTAAGGAGAGATTATAATTTTTTCCCTAAGTAAATGACTCTATTAAGGCAGTTGTCTGCAGATTTTTTTGCATTTATTAATTGTATACGCTGCTTCCCTTCGAATAGTTAATCCTTAAAAGTTTCATTTAATTTATAATATTGCGAATATAAAAATAATGCAAATAAATACTTGTTTCGAAAGTTTGTAAATTATTCTTGAATTTTGTCTCTTTTCGATTGCGCATTTTTTAGCATTGCATTTCACTTAATTCGTTCGAATGTCACTCTGCTAGGACCTTTTATCGTTAATAATTCAAGCATAAACGCCCTAAGCACATTTTTTAAGCAACTCAAACGAGTGTAGACGATGGCCGATGCCATTAATCGTTCATTATACGAGTAACTTGTATCGTCCGTTTTCGGAAAAGTACCTCCTTACCCGACCAGACTGACAGCTCAAACGCAATAGTAAATATTATATAATTATAGGAAAATCGCACGATCGGCTCCCGGTAGAATAACATCCGAGTTATTCACTCGTATGGCCTACTGTACACAAACGCGTCAAAAATACATCCGCCGGCACAGCGCGAACGCAATACCTGTCACTTGCACAAGGTTTCACTAACCGGGGGGCGCGAGCCCTTGAGCCAAGGTGAAGCGCAGCGAATAGCGAAGGAAGTACCGAGGCCAAACTTCCACTCACGACGGGGCTGCTGCGGCTCTGCAGCCGTTGCTGCCCTACGGACGTGTGTTGTATCCGTCTGCGTGCACACGTCGCGTTATATAAGTCCTCGGCGCTCGACGTAACGCTGCGTCGCGACGCACGATGCAGCCGCGAATTGGCTTTTGGCGCCGCTACGTGTTTCCAAGCGCCGCTGCTGAGCTCCACTTTCGATGAATGGCCAAGTTAAGTGGATGCGAGCTTACGCACCAGCTTTACATTTGTAGCTTACACTTTTTGTTCTCGGCCGACGAGGGATTCGTCTTGAATTTTGATGGACGGCAGAGTATTCAGCAGATTGTCGGATGCTACTACTTAAAGAAGCGTGGCAGTTGACGTAGTCGCTTATTCACCGAGGAATATGAAGTTTCGTGAAGTATCTGTATATGCATGAACTGTACACGTATATGCTATTGCCGTGAATAATATCAGTTCGGTATTTATATTCTCAAGGGATAACATCGGTACTTCAATTCATGCGTGCAACATTGTCAATGTCAAATTTAATTGCGGTAAAAATTGCCACTATTTTGCTTACGACTATTATTGTATATTTATTTTTAAAGGTATAACTAATAGCCGCTACTTTCTGTATGACTTTTATACAGAAATAACACAATCCGTTGAGGGTATTCAAGATTTTGTATACATAATGAAAGTAAGAATGACTTTTGTTTCCATCGAAATTTACTATTTTCTTAATTCTTAGGAAACAGGACCACTAATGGAGATGGAGACTTCAAGGCTTTATCACATTTACGCTGAATATATTATGCGAGTATAGAAGAAACTAAGTAAATAAGACTCGGTAGCACGTTCAAGTCGGTTGTCAATGTAAAATAAAAATAATTTGTTGCTTGTCGAGGCAATAGCGTTGGAGAATTTTTTCCAATTTTCAAAGAGCATTCGATAAGGAAAATGATCTTTGAGTCTATCTAAATAATGCAAAAGTGTTGAACTCAGGCCTTTTTGTGATTTTTCATTCACGCAAAAGCAGAAAATCGTGCGATAGAAGATGACTGCTTATTTGAACATTAGAATCGTATGAAATTATGTATTTTATACATAATTTAATTTTGTACAAAGACCTCTCGATTTTTCACATAAATTGGTTCAACATATTGATCAAATATTGAGAAACATTCTCACAAAACCATAACGAGAGTTGAATTTGGTACCCGATGATAAGCTAATTATAATTTACGTAGTATTTATCAAATAACCTTAATCGGGTCTTTCTTGAATACGGGCATTTTTAATAGCGTTACAGCTTTGATTTATTGTTAATGAAAATATTAAGCCTGGTTATCAGTCTAAAGAGCATAATATTCCATGACTTGTATTCAAGTAATATCTATTTATTCAAGAAACTTTCATTACGTTTTTGGAAAAATAACTTCCAATTATACTGTTTCATTTAACCAATGTTTGATCAAAGTATTGTCTTAGATAAGAATTTTTTAACATTGTATAAATAAGGTTTTTATAACTGAAAAGTTGCTTTTCTTAACTTATATATAGTATATTTTTAATACTTGGGGGCTTTAATACTTTTTAATACTTTAATAATTTTTAAATACTTGGGCCGTGATGTAAAATATTAATTTTTATAAATATACCACTGAAAAATACCTTTCAACAAAAATTTATAATTATTTCCATCTAATAATAAAATATATTAAAATTATTTTACATTACGTATTATGTTAAATAATATCGAGAAAAAAATACTTACTGTCTTAAAAGTCATCATATACAGTACTTCTCCGTGTACAATCATATTATACGACAACAATTATAGCCGAAACATTATTATAGCGTTTTGATAAAACTGATAAATTATTAGTTAATCCATAGACATAGAAATAATATATACTAAGAAAGCTTCAGATATGTATAATTTTACTCGATTTACTATGGATAAAAAATTCAATATCTTAAACGAAATATTTTGTACCTTTCTAAATTCATCATATGTTTGATGAAGTATCTTAAATTTAATTACATTATTTTGAAGGTGTATAAATAAATATTAGAAAGGGGCTAGTTTGTTTAAAATTTAGAAAATTATTGTCATGACATACGATTTTTTAAAAATGATTAATTACAATTTCGTATTATCATAATTTTTTAATTGCAGTGAGTGTCTAAATAAAATGTATAGTCTGGATATAAACAACTAATTCTATTTATAAAATTTAGAATATAAATATCTAATAATTATTTATGTGAATGTCCATTTTTTGACTTAATTCAGTTTATTAGTGGAATAAAATTATCTTGAAAAATTACACCTGTAGACTATGTTCTACTGTTTAAGTAATTCAGTATTTTAGGAAAACGTCCAAATTCTTTCTCTCAGATTTTAAAAACTATATAAATAATCCTTTCAAATTAAAAAATAATTTTTTTCATACGGTAATTTATAAAACGTCTTTATATCTAATCGTAGAATTACTAGATCTATCAAATAATAATTTTTAATAGCTAATGATTAATTTTTTTTATAGATTTTCTAAGAATACCTCATCACTAATAACAGTAAAGTTTTCTTAACGTTTCATAAAATTTTTTTAGCTAAGATATTTTAGTACGAATATTTAGTATCACACATTTAAAAATATGTAATAAAATATTGTTATTCTCATTCTATCGGAAATATGCTTGTTATTACATGTGTGTTACTTTTTTTATATCCTTTTGTTATCTTGTTAAATATAATCTTTTTTGTACTTATATTTTCTTATTATATTTTTAAGTATATACTATATTAAAAAATAAAGAAGTTCCTAAAAAATTTAATAAATCATGATAAAACTAAACAAAGAAGATAAAATAAAATAAAAATAATAATAGAATTGTGCAATAGCTTAAAATAGCTTTTTATTTTCCATGAATCGTTGCAGATTTTGCATTAAAAAAGTTGAATGTAAACCAGAAACTAAAATGAGATACAATTTTGAACAAACAAAATTTTGAATAAAAAAGGAATGATTAATCGCTTAGCAAAAAGCTAGTAAGCGCATGTTGTATAGTCGTGTGTATGAATTTCAACGGTACCGAACTTAAACGTGGCGGTATTGACAAACTGTTGTTGAATTATATAAAATAATTCATAATCACTTTATAAATGCATGATTTACGACATACTATAAATTGTTTCGGAAGTGGAAAATTACGACTTTTAAGCGTAGTGAAATAAGAGTAATGATTTTCTTTTTCCTAAGCACAATTGAATTATTGTATATAATAACAATATCTGTTGAAAAATATAATTAATACGTACATATAAATTTCAGTTAGAATACCTTTCGTTTCGAACTAACAGCATTGAAAAAATTTCAATTAATAATAATAATGGATATGCATGTATTAAATTAAATAGTGAAATATTACAATGTTATAACTTCATTACTCTACGTGCAAATTCATGTGCGTATTACACAACGTTAAAATGTTCCATGTTCTTTCGTACAGGTACAATTCTTAAGTATTGTCATTGTTTGGGTGAAATTCTCTTAGTCTTGCGTTATATCAAAGCCTTAAGTATATCACTAGAATTGTATTAATTCCAATCAGACTTATCCCACCAAAATGCTGCATTAAATGAATTGAATCTTAATCCCGTAGGTCCTAGTGATCTTATCAGGTCGAAAACTCATATATATTTACTTATGTAATATATACATTTTCTTAATGGTCTCATATTTTTCGAGTATTTAAATCAATTCATTCTAATTGTAAAGTTTTCAATGGTTTCAAATTATCTTTAAGTAACTGAACATTCGTTAAGTAATTTGATAAAGATTTCGTGAAACCTTGATGATTAGAGCAACATTAGCACAATTCACATTTTAGTTTTAGTTTGAATAAAGAATTTAATTTATCATATAATTTAAATACTTCCAAAAAACTTAAGTTTATATCAATCCCTAGGTAAAAATTACGAACATACAAATCTCTTGATCATATTTGCTACGTTTTAAAATTCTCTGTGAAATGTTCTTGAAATGTTCGATTTTATATTTATTGTTTGAAACTATTTTTTAAAGTTTTATCTAATTATCATCAACAATAATCATTCTATAAATTTTTTTAGATCCTTGAAAAAGATAATATAAAGCAATTTGGATCTAATTATTATATGTAATAGTGATTGTTGCACTGTAAATTTTATCTTTAAATCATATTTCATGATAAAACTGAGTTGATCTTCGCTAAAGCATTTAGTACAATTTTATTTTACAATTTTTCAACTTTATTGCGTAGTTTTAATTGCAAGTTTTGAAAATCACGTGATAAGGTAAAATATTATCAGTTGTTATTGCAACTCGAAATTTTTTTTTGATAAAATTGAGATTGAGATATACGTACATAAAGATTATTTATTCTACTTGAGCTGCTTGTTAATTTTAATTTAGTATGGCAATGAAAAAATATAGTTTTTAATTATATATCGTAATTCGGATCAGGATTAAACAGAAGAATCATTAAATAAATAAAAGAAGAGCATTTACTTATTTTTTATTAAATGTATTATTTTCTCCTAAGTTCTTTAAGTTTATGTTGGTGGATTCATGCGATATTATATAATATGCTGAAGATGTTTCGTAAATAAATGATTTATGTGCTCTTTTTTATAGATAATTTTATAATTCTGTGTCACGCTTCATTTATTGTAACGTACGCGATTAGAATTACGTTTATGCGTAGTATATAGTTTTTATTAATGCAAAATTAATTTAAAAATTTTTTTAATGCATTGTAACTTTTTACATTACATGTATATACATGCATATGTATTCATATGTATGCCAAATAAATGTAAATGACATTCTGACGTGAGTGATATTCACTCTTTTCTATCATTTTTTAAGGGACATCAAAGATTCAGCAAGATGTAATTGCTACAAGATCTACCAGAACTATTGCGAGGAATCACTTTATTTTGTCATCGTAACTTAGGCTACATTTATTTTGTCGTAAGGGGGGGGGGGGTTGGGGTGAAGAATAGCTGAGAATCTGCTACCTGTTCTCCAGAGGAAGAAAACATTTTAACTTAAGGTTCACCTGAAGCATGCAGGAGGTGAAGGGAAGTATAAATTCCTATTGTACGATCATTTGCGCTTTGATGCGATGATGCGGTAAAAATCAATTTGAATTTCTATAACAACTACCTATATATTAACTTCACTTATCATCTTTCGACGATTCATTCAACGTGTATTTTATCTCATCCAACAGATGGTAGAGTTTTCATGAAACAATAGGGTTTGTGAAACGAGGGAAACCACCCACTTGAGAAACAACACCATCAAATACGACAGCTAACATGTATTACATTTGGAATCAGTGCGGCTTGAACTAAAATGCTATGAAAAAGTATATCTATTTTCTAAAAATATAAAAGATTTTAGACACTAAGCTCTTTGAAATCTGTTTTTTCATCACATCCATTATAGATACTCTATTGCTTTAAATAACTGGGCTTTTTATAATTACTATCATTTTAATACAATTTTCATACATCTTTTTAAGCAGATTGTACGTATAGTACGTTGAAACTCATAGGTAGGGCACATTTTATTTTACTTATGAATACACGGATTGTGTAACTAATTGTAGATAAGTTCTTGTACCTTGAGAAATATTATTAAATTTATTATGCAAGAGATTTATTTTGTGATAGAAAAAAGATTTGTGAACGTAATAAATCACTTTGTAAACACTGAATCGATTATTTATTTTGTAACATAGAATAGTTATTATTTATATCACTGAATGATAATCTGCTAAAAATTTAAGGGAGATTCCAAGGAAGAAATAGAGTTTCATCTTTGTACAATTTACAAAATTGTTAATAAGATAAGTTGCTTTTATAAATAGTTAATAAAATGTACGTAAATCATGTGGATTAATGTCAAATACTTTAAAATTATGACTTTAATATTTATTATGATTCAAATCCACAATATATTAGTTAAATATTCGAAGACAAATACAATTTTAAGTCAAAGAATTTTTTTATGATCAATATTTTATTATGCAAAATTATAATTATGCAGATCGATTAGAAATAGCGTTCATTATTACATACTGTATTAGAGTGTTATTATTGCAACGTCTATCATTTTTTTCTTGAATACATATAATTATTAGGTACTTGGATAGTAGTTTCATGTACATTAATTGGCATCTTTATGTCGACAGATGCTTTTAGTTAATTTTTGTAAAAATATGTAAGAAAAAAGACAAGGAAACAAAAGAAATAAATATTAGTTATAAAAAGAGCGAGCACGTATAGCACGTAATTATATATACATATTATATCAATTAATCATGAAAAAACACAAATAAAATATCGCGTATAAATGTTTAATTATTTTTATTAATGCAATGCAAAAAAATTAAAAACAAGAAAAGAAAGGTACTTCTTACGTGGCTTTATTTCACGTTATTCACTTTAGATATTCTTATAACTTATACAATAAGTTATTATAATATGTAAAAATGTAATTGATGTTTTTATTTAGTTATTTAACTAATCGCTGGTTTTCAATCGTTCTTATGTTACGTTTTAAAAATCATCATAGTTTCGTTGCTTATTTATTTTTATAATTTTTTTAATTGTAGAGAAATTTCATGACCTGATCAAATTTTAATATTTTTTAAAAATATTATATCACATTATTACTCTTGAATTATTTGTAAAACACTTCATCAATCTGTTTAGTGCATGATTAAGACTTAATAGTATTTATAAATCATATTTCTTTGTTAATAATAATATAACACATGCTATGTAATAAATTACAAATTCTTGGATGAAATTTGGCAAATGAAAATTTAAATAAAAAGAAGTAACTTAATAAGTTATAAAGTAATATCGAAATTTTACGATTGCGGAACAATATAGTATATTATATACACTTAAAAAAAAGATTTATTACAGCTTCATTATAGATTTTTTTCATTTTCTACAAAGTTCACTTGTGTTTTTTCCAACTGTAAAAAATTAATAATTGAAAATATTATTTATTATTTAATTTACAGAAACTTCAAGTAATATTTTCAAATCCTTCACCAAGTAATAATATAAAAATCTAGTATATAAAAATGTAAGAAATTATAAAAATATTATCATTATTATAATACTGTTATATTAGAAATAATTAATTCGAAAACAATAGCATCCACGAAAGTAAACCATATTATTTGTCGAATATGATAATCTTGATTTTAATTTTATTTATTTAAATTTAATTTAATTTTCAGAGATTATTACAGAAACTTATTTTTCTACTATTTATTGTATACATTTATTCTTTTATTTTTTTAACTTTTAAAAATAGTTATATATGAAATATTACAAATAAAAGTAATAATTAATTCTTTGCGAATTAATGATTGCATTAATTGTGAAAGTCACAAATAAATCCTAATTTTCTAATAATTTTCTTCGTAAGTTAACGAATAACTATTTCTTGCAGGGAAATTGTACAAATTAAGGAGAAAGTTTTGTGTGTATAAAAGAAAATTGTGTTATCTTCTTCGTTATATGCGCACATTGTTTATTTTTTTTCTTCTTTTCGTAGTTCATCTCGGCTTTGGGAAGTATATCATTTAAGTATCAAAGTACACCAGTTCTTGCAATAATCTGCAAGAAGTAACAATACATTTTTCTATCCGGTTCCTCCATTTTCATTGATGATTTTTCTTTTTTCATCTCACAGACATGAAATCATTGTTAAAGCGAGTTTCATTATGCTTTAAATACTGAATAAATTATATATATTTTATTAGATTTGTTTGCACTTATGTCCATGAGATAATTCAAGTCAATAATAATATAAGAATTCATATAAACATGAATTAGAATTATTATGTTTGAAATTAAATAATTGAAAATATAATAATAGTCTTTTTGTGATAATTTGCAATACAAAGTTCAAGTATTTAAAAAAAATATTTAATAATAATGTAATAATAAAATATATTGAATTTTTTATTGGAATTATAATGTTTCTAGAGATATTTCTTTTATTATTAAAATTTTATTTTACACTAAAATTATGGTTACATAATAACGTTATTAATATCATAGCATTATAACATTTATTAACGGTCTCGAAGAAGTACAGTTTTTCAATTAGAATTCATATATCATGTATAAAAGTCTATTAATCAGATATTATATATTCCATTAAATGTCTATAGTATTATTAATTGTCACATTTTTATACAATTTCCATTACATTCGCTAGTCAGTCAAATAAGTATATTTATTATTTTCTTCAATTTCAGTCAAAACTTGGATAGTCAGTTCGTTTTCTTTCCTTCATTACACATTTGGTAATGCATGATAATACGTTGATAGTAGAGTTGTTCGGCGCAGGGCCGATGGAAAGGATAATTTATCTTTTATATATTTCCTTTGATGCTGCAACTACATGTCTTAGTTTTGGAAGATGATATGCTAGGTTTTTAACGATCAAGAGTCAAGGTTGATTAATCTTTTTAATATTGTACTAGCACTCAATCTCTGAGTTGCATTTGCGATCCTGTAAGACTTTAATCTTTTTACACTACAAGTTCGCTCGATACTTGGATTTTTCTTCCTATTTTACGTACGTCATATTTTTTTATTTTGTTTTATTACTTATTACGATACTACCAACAACTCTTTTAGTATTCGGAAACGGCGAATTTTGACTGCTCTTAACACCAGAGTGTCATACTCACGTGTATGTCTCTAGGTTAGTTTCTTAAGTAAACCAAAAGGTTATGTTACAAAAAAGCTTTTGGTTAGTTTTTCGCACGTCAAAGATATAATAAATTGTTCATAAATAAGTACTAAAAATATAAGAAAAACTATGTTATAATAGTTACATTATGAAGAATGCAGTAATTACGAATAAAATTATTTAATTAAAATATAAGTGAAATAAGAATAAATTAATGAACATAATTCAATTTTATAGCTTAAGTGTAAATAGTATAACTAAGTTTTAATTATCTCCAATTGTTAAATTAGAATTAAAATGAAACTCAAAAAAGGTAAAGCAATTGAAAAGATGGCAAAGAAACATGTAGCAAAAAAGAAGAAAAAAAGTATAGCTGAAATTTCAGCGGATGAATTTTTTAATCAAGACTTTGAAAATATGGAAATTAGCGATGAAGAAGAGAACCAAATATCAGCCAACACAATGGAAGACAGTAAAAAGAATTCAGGTATGTTAGTTTTTTTATGATTACTATATATTGTAGCTAATGTTTGACTTTTGTATCATTCATATGTACGAATACTTTTAAATTATACAGAAAGTAATTCAGACAGTGGAGAAAGTGATTTAGATCCAACTGAACATAAAAAGTCTTTGATGAAACTCAAAGATACAGATCCTGAATTTTTTGATTTTTTGAAAAAAAATGATACAAAACTTTTAGATTTTAATGTTGACGATGATGATGATAATAACGAAAGTGATTCGAAACATGTACCTGATTATGAATTAGAGGTTTGTAATTTTTGGTTTATTTAGATTTATTTGAATTATTTTGAGTCTTTCTTTTGTAACAAATATATTTTTATTTATAAGAACATTAAATAAAAATAAATTATTTACACAAATATTTTTCAAAAAAGGTTTAGTATAATATCAAATGAACTAGAAATTTAATTCCTATGTTATTAAGATAACAATTATATTTTAGATTGCAAGTGATGAGTCCGATTATGAGGCAGATGAAAAAATGGCATTTACAGGTGATGTGATAAAAGTAACTTTAACATTACTTAAAACTTGGGAAGAAGAAATTCAGAAAGACAAGTAATCCATTTTTACATTATTTTATTTGCTTATTAAAATACCTGAAATATATTTTATTGAAATATGTTTGAATTCAATGTTTGAATAAATTTATTTTAGATCTTCAGAAACCATTAAACGTGTTGTAGAAGCATTTCATGCAGCATTAGAAACTGTAAGTGATTCTGAGAAAAGAACAACACAATATAAAGTTGAAGGAGGAACAAGTAAGAGGATATTTTATTTTTTTCTAGTTAATACCATAATATTTTATACTTAAAAATTAAAAAATTTTTTTTTAGTTTTTAACGGTATTATTCAGTTATGTATTATGCAATTGCCAGAAGCCTTAAAAAAGTTCTTAAAGGTTGGGGATAAAACACGATTTGAAGCACATAAGTTAAAAAGATTTCCAAAACTCAAGTCAGTTCTTAAATCTTATTTATCTGATCTTATTAAGGTAATATACAAATATCAAAAATTTTATTAAAGTCTAAGAAAGAATATTCTATATTTAAATTTAAATTTAATTTTCATAGGTTCTTCAAAATGTATCAACTTCTCATGTTATTACAGTATTATTGAAACATTTGCATCAGGTACTACCGTATACCCAGTCATTTTCTTCGTTGCGTAAGCCTCTTTTACGTATGTTATTAAAGTATTGGTCAACAGGGGAAGAAGAAACAGTACAAGTAGTAGCTTTCTTGTGTATTGCAAAAATTGCTACAACTCAAACCTCTATTCTTGGTAGCTTACAAAAGGTAAATAAATTGTAAAAGTTAACTTTTAAGGTAGTTTTAGATTAGAAAATTTAAATTAGAAAATTGTTGCATTTACGATCTTAGAAATATTTTATTTAAAACTAAAATTTTATTTTAATAATTTATTTAATTTAAGAAAATTATAGAGATTTTAGAAATTAATTTTTCATATTTACTTTTTAAATTAATATTTTTTTGCCTAAATATTTGTATTTATTATAAAAAACATTAATTTAAAACTATAAATATCATACATCAGTTACAGAGTTCTAAAAGAATCTTGTTCCCAAAAGATGTTTCATCAATAATTATTTAAGTAAATTATATTTCGTTGCTTAAAGATAAATTTGTAATAAATTTTATTTATGCATTTTTAATTACAGATTATGTATATTAAATACGTTGAAAATTCAAAATTTGTTTCACCCACGACTTTACCAGGAATAAACTTCATGAGACGTTCATTAGTTGAGTTGTATCTGCTTGATTGTAATTTTTCTTACTATAATGCATTCTTATATGTTCGGCAACTCGCAATACATTTACGTAGTGCCCTAACATTAAAGAAAAAAGTATGTATAACGGAAATATTTGATTTGTTTAAAAAGTATATATTAAAACATTTTTATAATTAACTTTATATCTTAATATTTTTTTCTTATTTATTTAGGAACACTTTCAAGCAGTATATAACTGGCAATACGTCAATTCTTTACGATTCTGGGCTGAACTTATTCCTCAATCAAAAAGTAATTCATTAATGCGAAATTTAGAATATCCTCTTGTCCAAGTAAGCTGTTGTATAAAATTTATTTTTACTTTTTAATATTTTGTTACTTGTTATTTTTACTTTTTAATTTTAAAATACGTTTTTTTTCAGATAATTATCGGAGTAATAAGATTGATTGCAACTTCACGATATTATCCTTTACGTTTCCACTGTGTTAGAATGTTGATTAAAATGTCTAAAGAAGCAGGAACATTTATTCCATATTTACCATTTCTTGTTGAGGTAAATAAAATAATTTAAGCTAAAGTAAAATTTAAGCTAACATCATTGAATGTTTTATTTTACAACTTTCCTTAAATTATCATTTTAGATATTGGAAAATTATGATTTCAACAGGAAACATAAAATCGTTTCCATGAAACCAATTTCACTAATGTGTTTATTAAAAGTATCAAAGAGTCAATCACAAGAAAATGGTTATAAAGATGCTATTATAGATAATATTTATGAGTTACTTTTAGAAAGTGCTGCAAAGGATAGCCATACGATATATTTCCCAGATTTATATGTCTTTACCATAATTAAGGTAAATTAAAAAAAAAATTACATTATTTATTTGGAGTTGTGTCTTATTATTCAAATGTAACTTATATCACTTTACAAGTGCAATTATATGCTTTTTATTCATAAATATGTAAAAAATAAAATTATTACACTTTGAAATACATTTTAGTGCATCTTTAAGTAGTATTTAAATTTTTCATTTTATAGATAAAAGTTTTTCTTAAAAAGTGCCAGGTAGCCAAGTACTGTCGAAAAATAAAACAGTTGCTTGATAAAATTGAGGAAGGTAGGAAATTCATTGAGTCTGAACGAGCGAAGCAGGCGTTTGATCTGGGTAACATGAAGGAGATTGAAGCTTGGGAGGAAAAAATCAAGTGTGCTGGAACGCCTGTCAATAAATTCTACGATTCCTGGTTAAAGTTTCATGAATCACAGCAACTGAAACTTGTAACGCAGACCGATGAAGTGTCAGATTTTAAGTTGCCAACTATGAAGAAATCTAAGAGGTCAAGTAAACGGACTGAAAGTGAAGGAGATAGTGAGTTAGAGGTACCAGTAGAAGGGATGAAAGGAAAATTAAATAAAGCAAGGAAAGCGAGAAAAAAAATTAAACAATCAACAAAGACGGACAATATAGAACTTCTGATGGATAGTACAGACATAGTGCAAGATATTAAAAGTAGTGATTGGGATTGAAAATTTCAGTATCGTTACTTTTCTTACATGAATTTATTTGTAAAAATGTACGTTTCTTGTTACATTTACGTTTTCTAATACAAAGTATTGAAAAAAATATCTTTACTGATAATTAATTATTTTATGTATAAGAAAAAAATTTTTTTTGGGTACTCTATATTGAATTAATTTACATATAATTTTTGTGAGAGTAGAATCTATATTTATCTATTTATTGCATATATTATCTTATTCATATTCTTAACTATGCTTAAATGGTTCAAAAAGTTTCAATAAGTTTTGATAGTTTAAAGCATTTTAAAACACTACTATCTTAATTTTCGAATTGTTAAGTAGATATGATTTCATTGTAACATCTACAATAATTAATGAAATGATGTATACCTTCAATTTTGCTTGGTACATTTTATTTATATTTTATTTCATTAAATAACATTTAAAATTGTACATTGATGAGTGAAGTTTTAAATTCAAGTAATGATCGTAGTGCTTTTTTTTGTAGGTTATTTCTGATGTTAAATTTTTTTTACTTAAGCTTGTAATTAAATTTTTTACAATGAACAGAATAATTATTATATTGCAAAAATTTCAAATTAGCATAAGCTTTTTATTAAATAAAACGTAATTAAAAATTAGTCTTTTTTTATGCAATAATACGAGTAATAATGTAACTAGATCATTTTAAAATTATTTTAGTCTAAAATAAATGTATTTATGAATAATTAGTTATTTAGAAATCAATTAATCAAATTTTTCGCTACGCAAGACTTTAATGTATTAAAACAGCTAAAGCTTAATAGCAAAATTATATCTCGTTTGATCGAAGGATTACGTCATTTTTATAGCACATTTTAATTGTACGTGATGTCTTCTTTAATTTCTTTACGACAGACTATTATTCATTATATTTCCAAAACATTACAAAGTCTAATAAGTGCTCGGCAAAATCAGTTTTTTGTACTTTTTAAAAAATAAAAGGAAAATCCATTAAATTTTAACATTAGAATTTACATAAAATTTTTATATTTTTAAATTTTTTCATACTCTAACTTCATCATCATCATTCTGCGTGAGATTCTTTTATTTTTTTTGGATCTCAGCATTTTTTAAAAATATTCAAATTAGAATAAAACATGTTCATAACAAATATATATTATCAGACAGAATTTTTTTAAAATAAAATTTTTAATTAGTTTGACATTAGACAGAAAGATTTTCCCTTACTTTTAATCCATTTTTTCCTTCTTACTCTTTATGAAAATTCAGGATATTTGAAATACAGAGGTACAGAAAAAATGACTCTCTATTCGTATCTACGCCAGAAGGAACCTGTGCGACACTAACGCACCAATTCTTTAACGTGGAGCTTTCCGTCGGTCTATTTTTAATTTGGACTCCGAACTCAAAGAGTGCGTGAGGAAGCTAGAGAGAGAGAGAGAGAGATAGAGATAGAGATAGAGAGAGAGAAAATCGGGAAGAAAAGCCTTTCACGCGGGTCCACGTCCAAAGTAAATCCGGCACCGCTGGCCGTACGTACGGGTGTGCGCGAATCATGTGAAAAGTAAAATCGCTTAGGTATTCAATCCATTTTTTTAAGGAATAGCACAAAGCACGTATGTACTCTTTAGTAAAGCTTTATTTGCGATCACTCGCATTGCTTGTAGCACGAGCTTTACTGTGTTAACATTTCTCCTTTCTTTCTTTTCTCTTAGTCGGACTGGAACCACTATTGTTGTATTTAAAGTGGTTCCGATTCGTTCAAACTTGTCTGAGGAGACGAGGCATAATTGATAAAAAATAAAGTACTTTTTAGTTATTGACGACGTTGTTATTCAGGATTTTGTCCTTGTGCTTTTTTCATCTGATTGGTGCAATATCTAATGTTTATTCTATATATACCACGTGCGACGTTTCCCTGTTTCTTAAAGTTCGATAAATTTTGGATTGTTCTAAGTTGTTCTAATTGATGACTGAGTAAGAGTAGAAGATTATATTAGAACAAAATAGCTTGTTGCGTTATAAATCGAGTATTATATGCTCGTATTATGTAAACATGGAACCTTGAGAATAGGTAAATTTACGCTCTTGTCATTCGTTTATAGCCGAGCTTGAAGAACTCGAAATAAACGCTTTCGGCCATTTTACAATGGATACTATTAAAGCGATCAAGTAGCTGTTAGTAGTTCTACAATAAAAAAAAAAATTACATTATAAAATAAACCGATCTAGAGGTTCGTTTTTAAGAATCTTTAAATAACTGTACAAGGATTCCTTACATAAATTGGCTGATAAACAACAGGAGTAATAATGAGTAGTAAAAAAATAAAACTGTATTTTTATCACGAAAATTTTGTTTAAAAATAAAAAGTTGTTATCATTATTTTTTATTAATATGATTATTTTTACGACTTTTTTTTACTATCAATGATAAAACATTTTATAGGGTTTTAAGAAAAGACCAAATGGTTTTTTAAAAAATGTGTGCGTTGAAACGCTTGTTGGTAATTGTACTTTTATTTAAGGCGTTAAAAAATGAATTTTGAAATATTTTAATCTTTCCTAATTCCTTTGAGTTAAGTAGCAAGAGTAAACATTTGTATTGAAATATGTATCAGAATGCATCGAGTAGAATACGTTCGGCTTTTTTCATAAGTGTACACAAACACACCATTGATATTATTTCATGCAAATTCTTATTTTTTAGTACATACATATATGTATATATATATATATATATATAAATAATTAATTAAAATAAATTTAAATATCATCATCAAAATAATATAATATACTCATTAAAGTTTAATATTTTGGCATTTAAATTATAGTTAGTAAAATTGCAAGTAGGAAAAATTGAATATTCTAAAATTCTACATATATAAAATGGGACTAATTTATATGTATCATTAAAAATCAATATAAATTTATATATATTTTAGATTTTTGTATTAAAAATTATATCTGTTGTAAAGGTATATTCTTAAATAAGAATATTTTTAAGAACTAGATAAAAAAATATTAAAACTGGAGCAGTTTCTACATCGCTATATATGTTGGATAGGAATTGTGTCGCGTATTGAGCCATAACACTGAACTGCACGGTGTGGTGCATTAATAATAAAATCATAATATTTACTTAGCTGTAACTCTATATACTAAGTATGTATTACCATAGTTTATATTTATTAATTTAACTTACGATGAAAATAAATTTTAGGTTAAAAGTTTTAAAAGACTTTATTGATTGCACAAATATTTGAATGATAATTTAAAATTAATAAAAGATGGTATTAGAGATATTTATTTTTAGATTATATATTTTTAAATATTTCATTGGGTAGAGATGTTATGAAATTTTCTTTAGCTAATAGCTAATCGTGGATTTAATTAATTTTCATTTATTAGGTACTGCCAAAAATTTTTTCCAAACTAAAAATTATTAAAATCTGCTTAAGTAAATTTTAATATTCTCAATTAAAGAATACAAAAATTCTATTTCGTGGTAGATAACGTAAAAAGCTCTTTATTATGGAAAGTTAGATAAAATTACTAATACACTATCGAAAATTTTTTCGTAATAGTTTTAATAATATGTAAATAAATTACACATGTATGTAAATACAATTTCCAAGCAATGTATCTTAAACAACAGATCTTTACTTGCATCAAAAGAGAAGTTCATTTGCTTTTATTAAGAGTCAGTAATGTTCAGAGTTCAAGGAATTTTTAATTTAATAAATGATTGTTATGATTATCGCGACTTGTGTAAATGTAAAAGCACACACTTTATCTGTTGAGTATATATATATATATATATATGTATGTATGTATCATATAATTTTAGGACAATTTTCATAAGATAGTATAGTCTAATTAAGAAATTCTGCTAATGGGACCGAACATCATTTGTTACTTTATGCGAAATAAGTGCTCACCTATTCTACAATTACTTAGGACGAAAATTGCTTTAATTAAAAAATTGTCAGGATCGTAAACTTGCCGATTTAACGCGTCTATGATATCCAATATTTAGTGATATATTATTCATCGTAAATTTTTAAATAATTCTTATATTTTTCTTATTTATAAATAGTAGAGGGTATGTGTATCTGAAATAATTAATATACCTATGCACATGATGTAACTCTAAATTTTTAATATAATATGTCGATTTTTTTAATAAATATTTTTCCAATTGTTTAATAATTTTTTATCATTTGATAAGGGCATAAATATTAGAAGGAAAATACTTATTTTTAGCCAATGTTTTGAAAGTATTTCTAATCGTGAAAATAGCTACTTCTTTCGAAATTGTCTTTCTTCTTTTACAATATCCAGTTATTCTAGATTTACCGATGCTCTAAATCAATAATCCGAGAGAAGTAGAGAATCAGTTATATAATCCCAAAGGATAATTTCACTTTTCCGGACATATGATAAATTGCTGTCAATTCGTGTATTCGCTCATCGTTCCATTTAAAATCCAATTTCTCACTTCAGAAGAAATTGGATGCGTGACTTTCCAAAGCCACCGACTGTCGGATACCTTCGGATACTACCCTATTGTAAGAAATCGAAGAAATTAGCGGAGAAGCGACAGATTAGAAAATAATTTGTTATCGCCCGATGAGCCCCTCTTGATTTAAAAGCAGTAGTCTTATTTCGCAAGCACGATTCCGCGCAAGTAATTCGGTCGATATATTCGGTCGAGAGCATACGAAGACTCGCGATACTTCGTCAGCAAAAGGTGGCGCGGGCAGAGGTAAAGAAACAAAAAATAAAAGCAGCGAGCCGTGGAAAAAGGAAAGCGCCGGCCTGTTCTTGCGAATGCGAGTAAAAGGAGGATCGCTTGGCGCAGTTGCGGAGACGCGAGTCAACAATAGCGGCGGTGTGCGGGCGCGAGCGAAATCGCGGGAACCTCGGACGGGTCCCGAAGCAGCCGCATTTTGCGGAACATACGCACCAAAGTGAATATCGCGCCTCGGAGCTCGAGGGAAGCCTCGGGAGTTGGAACTGCGCGCGCCGCTTCGATCTCTCGATCCTCGTTATATAAACGCGCAGCGGGGATTTTTTCGCAAGCACACGGGTTGAAGAAAAAGAAGCGAGCGCGAGGGGTCGAGAGGGGGATCGAGTGTGGCTTTCGACTCGACTTGCTGCTTGCTGTCTCTCTCTCGTGTGCGCGCTAACGCCGGAGAGACGCTAAAGCCCCGCGAGTCATGAGGAGGAGCACGCAGATGAGCGATAAGTAAACCTCGACGAGCTTTCACACACCCGCGCCGATCTTACCACGCGTTCAGCTTTGCTGCTTCTTTCTTTTTTTTTCTGTGTGTCTTTTGCACTGATAGAAGGATGCATTTGTAACTAACTCGCACGCCGATCGCTTGTCGGCTGTGTCGACCCTTGGTTAAAAAAACGGGAAAAAAATGGAGAAAAAACCGGTAAAAAATGCGGAAAAATTGGGGAAAAAATGGGGAAAAAATCCGAATTTTATGGGCTGACTACTGGCACTTATGGCAATTAAATCAGGCAATAACGATGGCTTCACTTTTCTTTCGCCAACGAAATCATTCTTCCAGTTCTATTTCTGGCGCTAAGGGCTATCGCGATACTCTTGTTGAAATTATGTGAATATTCGAATATTGTTCAAATAATTTGAACAAAATATAGAAAAATATCACGTTCATTTTCTATAAATGATTTTTATTTTACGTTCAACGAGTATTCTACATTCTAATGTATTATTTTTTAAGTTCGTTTAGTTATGTTTTACTCGTACTTCATTGGTGCATACTGACCGATTCCAATAAACGATAGTTTGATATTTTAATTGTCCGATTTAACGGGTAATTTCATGTTACAGTTACTTTTAATATTACCGTATATATGAGAATGTCGGTGTACAAGAAATAAAAAAACATATTCCTTCTTTAGCGTCATGTCAGATAAATGGAGTACTAAAAGATTTTTCAAAAATATTAACTGCTTTGGAAACAAGTTGTTCAGTCGTTATAAAGTGGGTTATTAAGCGATAGCAAATTTAAAAATTGAGCTTCTACTCTAATTGAGTTAATACATGTTTCACTGAAATTCTAATATAAATTTTTATTTTTACATTGAGTAAAATACTATTCAAATCAGCGTATACGCCGAATTATTTTGAGTGAGTTTCAAACATTAAGATACGTCTGAAATGTTTATTTTTAGTTGTAATACTACTGTATATTAATGTTCAAATTAAAAGACAAAAATAACTTTCTTCAATATTTTGCAAGTATATAAACCGAAGTATGTTTAGCATTTCGAAAAAAACGCAATGCCCTCCTGACAGGTTTTATTTTTATCTCACTAGTATCAACTGACATTACCGCGAATACATGTAACATCCTGATAAATGCTTTTAATGCTCACCATTTAAAAGCTATTGCCATTTAAAAGGTAAATTATAAAATCCGTGAACCTAAAGAATTTTGATTTCCATGCGCAATTTGATTTATTTGAGCTTCTCTATTTTTATCTTTGGGTATTTTTTATGCTAATTATTGGATGAACAGTTATGGTAAACGTACGTTTGCGTCTAGTCTGTCAGTTTTTTTTCTACTTTGTCAAAAACTTCTTTTATATCTCTTCTTTTTCTTCCTTTTTCTCCTCCTCCTCCTTCTCCTCTTCCTCTTCTACTTCTTCTTCTTTTTTTCATTGTTTCTTTTAATTTGTATTTTTTACTTATTTCCGTTTATTCGAATCTCTCTTTGAAGCGAGTTTTGGTTTCGGATGGGGAAAACCCGTTCAGCTTCTCGGGGAAGCTAAAAATACAACCACGCGCGTATCTTGAATTTTCTAGGTACTTTACGCTCCCATAATAAAAAAATTGAAAAACTACGGTTTATAATGATTCTCTGTACTTATTTCAATGTTTTTGTCGTTTTCCAATGCATTTTGTGTCTTTGATCATTATATCGATCTCCTGATGACAACTGCATTTCAATATCAACAGTTAAGTAATTAATTCTAGATTATTGTTTAATATGTCAGTTCGACTTCATTTTAAAGTAAATTTAAAACTCGTTTCTAAATTTATCATTTCAAATGTAAAGTAAATTTAAGTATTTATTATTTATCAAAATTTTTCTTCTTACAATTCTTGCAACTTAATGGCAAATATTAGTAATACGATATTTCATTTTTTTTTTCATTTCATTTTATTCATGCAACGGCATGAAGAAATGTACACATGTTAAGTTTTAAAATATGGTCTTATGCATATACTGTGAATTTAATTATAAATTTAATAAACACATTATTACGTATTTAACAATGCATTTTATAGAAAGCTAATGTATTTTGAACTTAAAAGTTCAAAAAGATTCATCGGTTCAAAATACAATACCAATTAATTTTACAATTAACTTACAAAAAATAACATACGATTCTTTAACAAACTTAAAAAGAGTTTTTCAAAATCCTCTATTTTTTTTGTTTAAAATAATGACATATTTGTCATACGGACACGATATTGCCCCATTACGGGGATTCGCTCTAAAAATCTCACATTTTTATATATATGTTTAACTCTTGTATAGTCTATATCACTTACAGCCTCTTTAAGATAACAAAATTTATCATTTGATTTTACGGAATATTAGAAAATGAGGGTAAGATCGGTGGATAAAGAAAGCGAAAGAAAAGGAAAGAAAAATGAGGGCAAGTGAAAGAGAAGCACAAACACGTATAGAGAGTTGTAGATAAACGCAATAAAAAAGAAAATGAAGAGGATTTAAAAGATAAAGAAGATATCGAATATTGATATATATATGTTGAAAAATACCACACAAAAATATCTTCGATACAAAGACGTCAAATGAATTTTTTGATATTTGAAAATTAGATAAGTAGGCTTCGCTTAAAGTGTCTTTGAAAGATGTTCAAATTTTTTGAACACGAGAAAATTAAGGTTATTTATATTGATTAATTGATATAATTAATAGAAAAATTAGACAATCATGTATTTCTTCCAAATGACTGCTTTTGAGATTCTAATATTATCCCACAGCTTACTGAACAAGAATTAAATAGAGCATTATGTGATTTATATGCTTGCGTATGACGTGACTGATGTTTACTTAGAAAATTGAAATAATTTATTAGTATTTATTAGTTCATTTATAAATTAAACTATCGATATATTTTGCAAATACACTTCTCTTTCACGTATTATATTGCAGATAGTGAATTATATAAAAAGATAAAAAGAATAATCTTATAAATATAAATATAATTGATAAAATAATGTTCGGGTAAAATATGCAAATACGCGTACCTCCTTCATTTAGTGACAATTGAAGGCTCAACATTGTTGTATTAGTTATTTGAAGATCTCGGTTACTAATTCTGAAGTAATAATAATTTTACATTAAAATCTATTAATCTATAAATTAGGAAATATATAAATAGAAAATTTCAGCTAATGTAATACATTACATTGCGTAATTTTAAATAGTTTTCAAATACGATTTTTAATTAAATAATAATTTGTACTAATCTGTATTTATCTGAATTATTAAATTCAGAAAGTTAGAGTATTATGATGTTATGAGAATGATGTTATCATTAGATGTTACTATACTCTCATAAAAAAATTATTAATAATAAATAATAGTTAAAGTTGAATTATACATTTTTTTCGTATATCATTTGATTGAATTTCTATTTAACGTCTTTAAATTATCATTAAAGATAATAAATTTTACTCTGTAAAGAGAACTATATTGTACTAAATTTTAAATCTCGAATTTACAGTCGATAAATATAAAAATTCTTCAATATATCAAGAAAGATTTCATTTTAATGTTTTAACAGTAATAAATCAAATTATTTCGAAAATATTTTTAAAAAAAGCTTTTGTTTAAAAAATCGCTTAACCAGCCCTAATTAATCATATTTAAACAAGTAATTACAAAATGATCTTTCTGAGAGACTTTTTAGTTTGTTTAAATTTGAGTAAAATAATTATTATCTTCAAATATAATACGAATCTCTAAATTTTATATCAATATCATCTTCTTTCATAATATTTAAACAACAGTCAGTTTTAAAGTTGTAAAAATAATAAAAAATTAATAGCTTTTTTAATTAAATATTGATTAACTTAAAAGTTACTTTTGGCGTACGAAAGTTTGACATAGAAAAGATGATTTATAAATATTCAAAAGCTGGGCTTAAAATAAAAAAAAAGAAAATCAATTTTAGACATTAATTTTGACTCTAACTGTTTTAAAACGTACCAAATTTATATGTATCGTTTAAAATGGAATATATTTTCATTTTTGAATATTCATAATTGTTCGATATTTCTATACTTTTATAATAGTACTCTATCCATTTTTTTTTTCATTATGACAAAAATTTCTTTAAATATCGACACAAATTAAGCAAGTACGATGTGACATATTTATATTAATTACAAAATGCTTATTTCTGAAACTGGATTTTTTAAGTATCGTAACAAATATACGTATGTACATATATATATATATTATTTACATACAGCTTTTACATACAGCTTTTAACAATTTACTATCTTTCACTTATGTAATAACAAATTATTGCGTAAAAACACAAATATGAAAAAACGTATGTAAAATATATTGATAAAAGAAGTAAAGGAAGAAATTTAGACGGTATATTTCGATCGCGCAAACAAATGAGAATCGACGTCTTTCTGTCCCTGATTCCATGTGTTGTACTGGCCTACTACGTATTACGTTACGACAGATAAATTTAGCGATTCTTTTACAAGAAGAACCATTCGAGATATACAAGAATGAGATAGAGGGAGAGAGAGAGAGAGAGAGAGAGAGAAGGATGAAGAGATGAAGAAAGACAGAGAGAAATAGAGAGAGTGAGAGAGAGAGCCAGTAGATCAGCGACTGAACTGTTGTACGGATGCCAATGTATATAGCGTTGAATTAATTGGCCTCTTGGACGACCACCAATAAACGTATTCTCTTTTTCTTTACTTCTACTAACTCCTCGTTTTAGTGGATAGGCAATCATGAAGGTGCAATTCAACAGGAGCTTTTCTTATTTTGTAGTCAATCACCTAATCCCTCTTAACTTCCTTCTTCTCTTTAACCGTCAATAACTATGCATCTAAATAAACTAGACTGAATTTTTGATATACTGAGAGAAAGAGGGAAAACTGAGCGTAGAAGATACCTAAGTGATCCTAGCCGTTTTGTTCATTTTTTTCTTCTAATTGTTAAGTTATTATTGTATTATTATAAATGTATAAAACTCCTTTTAAGCGAAAGAAACTATTATACTCTTATTACAGCATATTTTATTTCTTTAGAGCTAGAATTGATGTGAAAATGTGTCTTGAAGTTCTTGACAATTGAAGTTGATTAATACAATATTAGTAAGTACAGAACTTAGAATTTGGAATAACTTGATTCTTTTGAATTGCAAGATTTGAAATTTAAATATTGGAATTTACTTTTTTCAAAATTCCAGTACTTTCTTTATTTGAACTTTCAATTAACATATTTTGTTTGATTAATGTAGGTCATATCTGAAAAAAACTTAATAATCAATGTTTGCGTATGTAAATATCTTTTGAAATAAAATAAATTGAATGGTAGTATCAAGTTATTAACTGATTTTCGAGTTACACCAGTTTTCTATTTTATTACTAATATTCTATTTTATTACGAATACCGCAATAGTCAATAATTATCATTTTTGAAGGTTCTATAATCATTAGTGATAAATTTCGCTTATATAACGATAAGTACTTTTTGAAACATGTTTTCAGTTATATGAATTAAAAAATAAAAAAGAATGTACTAACTTTGCTTTAGTATATATTTTCTTTAGATGACATTGGGTAGTTTGCGTATTTTTGTTAAGCTTCGAACAAGGGATTAAAAATAGTCAGTCAAATAGAGGAACTTTTCGATGGCATTTCAAATAAGAGTGTATAATCATAAGATTTTTTAATGTACTAATATACAATTTTTTTCAGTTTTAAACGAATAAGAAATTTAAACTTAAAAGTAAACACAATGCGATCTTAAATTCCTTCCTTCCTTTAAAAAATGATCGTAGGATTTATAAAATGTTATCTCACGTTACAATCTTACACGATGCATAAATGAGAGTGAATTTTGGTTGAGCGAAGGGATATGCAAGTGTAACGTTTTTTTCAAATTATGGAAAATTGGACGTTACGAATTAAGCTCTTATTCTCGATTTTTCATGCAGGCATGTCGGCAGTAGACGCAATATCCTGAACAACGCGGCCTACAGTATCTTCACATCGAACGAAACGCGCAATGTTGGGGTTGTCAGCAATAGTGGTAACAACAACAGGCGTGTAAACCGTAACACGTGCGAGAACGGCGGGGGCGGTGCCAACAGCAATTACCTACAGCGCAGTGTATCAGCGGATAATGTTGTAATCCGTGAGCGTGGTTTCAAGCCCTCGGATCTACGGGACCCCGTTAAGAGGAACTTTATCGAGAGCCTGACCTCCAAAATACTGCACTTCGACATGGTAATCGATCGAAACATTCACGGATCTTTTGGGATATCAGGAGTTGTACTTGAGTGGCCTTGCCAGATCTTATTTAGCTCAAATAAGGCAACATTAATTTAGGAGTTTAGCCAATTCTCTTGCCGAGCTTTTCATGCCTAAAATTAGTTATTTCTTTTCAATTAGTTTGTTGTATTTGCGCAGAATTATTATTAAATAATTATTACGTCTTATTGAGTAAAACATAATTGGAGTTCTATTTTTATTGCTTCATATAGGAGAAAGTAAACGAAATTTGTGAAACGAAATACAGAAAAGACACAAGAGAAACTAATTCATTAATTTTCAAAGTGTGAATATTAAAGATGCCTGTAGTACTGGCTGCCTATATACGATCCTGCTACTATTCTTCAGATTCAATGAAGAAGAATTTTACTTACGCAATATGTTGTATTTATTAATACAAAATATTCGTATTTATGTTTCGTTCTTATTCGCACTTTCAAATAAATGTTATAACTCTAAAGAGGAAATTACAAGTGCGTTTTAATATAATGAAGAAATATTTCTTAATATGTGTTCTGTTATAGTTTTGTTTTTGATATAAACAAAATAAAAATTCATGTTTACAGGAGAGCGGAAACTCCACTCCGGTAAACTTGCAGAAGTTGCTAACCCCTGCATCCGACTCGAATGAGATATCGCACGTGAAAAATAGTAAGAAATTTGATATTATTATTTATGTTCGCAACTGTAGAAAAATTTATTATAAAAGTAATTTGTATACCTTCAGTATTATCATAAATAAATTAATAGCGTAACTTTTTAATATTTGTAATTTTTAAATTTTAAATTAAAGTTTAAATATTTATAGTTTTACACAAGAAAATGCATAATAAATTAATTTTTTCATTATAAATATTTAACGAATGAGATTAATAAAGCATCTTAATATTATTTTTCTCAATATCAAAATGTGTAACAAGAATTTTCTTTATTTATTGTAAGTTAATTTCTTATTCTTGAAGTGTTCAATAATTTATTAGTAGAAATAGTTAAGCAAATTTTGCGATGTTCTACATAGCGAAAATATTGAGCTCAAATACATTTGTCACATTTACGTACGTTAGTGAATCAAACCTACTTTATATTATTACTCGTTGTTAATATTTAATGTTTAGATAAAAAAATGAAGTTAAATCTGTGCTATCTACTGCTGATAATCGCAGATGTAACAAATAAAAAAATTTTTTCGATAAATAATATGATTAGGTTGTGTTTAACAATTAAAAATAATTAATTTCATATTTGAGCAATTAATTAATTTTCAGCAAATTAGTTTTGTAATTAACCTGTAAGGATCTGCAATTGTAATTAAAGAAGAGCAGTTTTTCAAGTTACAGTATTTTTAAATCAGTCTCAAAATTTCATAGATATTGGCTATTGATTTTTGATTGATATATGAATTGATATTTCATAGATACGTAAATATTGGCTAATAGGTTTTGAATAATAGTTATTCGATTATTTTGTTTATTTTCAATGTTAACAAAATCTTTCTCTAAATAGTCTTATTTTAATTTTAATGCTTGTAGGTTATAATTAGAAACTTCCACAAATGTAAGAATTGAATTTAAAGCCTCTTAAATTATGGCAGTTATAAATTATCCATTGATATAGATAATTCATTCTCATAAAAATGTAACAGCTCGAGTCTAGAATTAAATTGTTCTTAATCGTTAAAATACAATGAAAACTATGGTTGTCCAACAGAAAAAATGTATGCCTCGTCTTACTTTTATGCGCCGACTCACCCGACGGTGGAAGACCAAGTGGAGTTGGCACGACGAATCTCGAATTCCCTAAGTGACGTCAAGAATGTGAAGAGCAAGGGCCAGTCGATGTACGTCAACAGGAAGAAGCGTTCGGTTAAATGGATTCACGACGGTAACGGCAAGTATGATATGGACTCGAATTCACGTATACGTTTTTTCAAAATGCACAAACAACATCTTATATGAAATTCAACAAGTTATTATACTAGAACTTAAGAAACTAAAAGAAATCATCTGCAATTATTTGTTATTTTTGTTTTTGAATTTTAGGTGTAGAAGATGAAGAAGAGGCTTCAACACCTGTGCACAAAGTATGTAAACGCTATTTACACATCGCTTAGCAGATTAAAGCACTAAATGGATTAAATAAATTATTTTCATAATTTTTAAACTTTGCAAATTTTTTAATGTGAGTACAAGCTTGTAAAAAGAAATGTCGTTCATTGTATTCGTTAGAAAATTTCGTAATCGTCACTTGCTTTAATATACTTTAATAATATACTTTAATATAAGATACTTTATTTAATTTCATTTATTTTTATTCAACTTATAGTATTTTTACCACAATCTTTTTATCAACAAAATAAATCTTATTATTTGTTAAGGATAAAGTGCCACTAAAATGCATGATGAATCCAAGTGGTAAAGTCTTGGACATACATGGCATTCAGGCACTCGGCGAAGAAGTGAATATTCAAACGATACCGCAACATCCCGAGAGACTGTTCGACATTGTGCGTGACTTGAATACTCAAAAAGGTCGCGGTACGTTTGAGAAAAACATGTTTTATTTTTTCGTTTTTCACACATTTTACAAAGGAAAATAATCCCCGGGATGTTAAGTGCGTTTATTAAAGATGCATCAAAATGTTTTTTTAACTGTTAAAAGCAGATACCGATTAGGTTAACTCGTTTCTTACGTCGGGCTTTAGAAATGGATTAGGTGAGGCGATATATTTAGATCTGTACACCGAGGTGATTGGCCTGTTACGAAAAGTTTTTCGCAAACTTTTAACGGCTGTTAGATTAGTGCCAAAAATTCGTACATATAATAAGCGCCACTCGTGCAGTTGAACCTTTGTATTGTCTGGATAACGCTAGAAGAAAGTAAGAGCAAGAACCGGTATGGGTATTTCGAAATTATTTGTCTGTACTACATTCTTCATTTATTTATCTTTTCACTCATTTTTTATACATTAACATTTCTTCTGTGCACTTTTTTAATCAGAACATGTAACAGCCTTGACACATTTTAAAAACAGATTCAGGACTATGTAATTTATGTAAAGTTTCATATTTAGATTTTTTATTCATTTATATTTAATCAAGGTGAAAACTATTTATAGATATTTATTTGTTACAATTGGTTTGTATTTAGGTCTCTAGTGAAATAGTGACAGTGATTTAAAATTTACATGCTCTTCTTCTAGGATAGATGCTTCGTACAATAACTTTTATTATGAAATTTTTATATTAATCGCATTTGCTCTCTTTAAGTATATTATCACTGTACAGTTTTATTTTTAAGATAGAATCGATGTATTTGTAAAACAATTTAAAACAGAAAATTAAGCTACAAAATTTATACAAAATTAAGACTTATCATTGAAAATAATTGTTAAATATTAAATATTAAAAAATCTCTTTTCACAGTCCGTTGGATGCTTAGTAATTTGAGGCTTTAATAAATTTTTACACGAATAATATCCTACTCATCTAAATAGTTTTATACAAATGGAAGGCTTTATATAAAAAGTTACCTAATAAAATGATTTAATTACCGCGTAAATGTTTAAAAATATAAAAATATAAATATTTCACAAATACTACAGCATTAATATTACTTTTAACAGGTGCTGAAATATTTGCAAAACGTAGAAAAAGATCAGAAAAGTGGATAGTTGATACTGATCAGTCCCAATCACCAAGTAGCTATAGTTGCATGAAAGTACCGACTTATTCGATGAAGCAGGTATAATATAAAATTAGATTTATAAATATAAGAACTTGTAAATAAAATGTGCATTTTTTTGATATTATAGGAAATCAGTACAAACGAAACTTCGAAATTCGATAATACTCCCTTCTACAATCCTTTCGCTGTTGATATATCCATGGACTACTCAACTCCAGCTACGACTAGTGAGTTGAGTTTATATGAAATAAAAAATAATATGCATCTTACTACGTTATAAGTGTAGTAAGTTAATGGCATTGTTTGAGCTGCTTACTCATGACTATCATGTTCACTATTATTATGAACTCAAATATTCATTGCCTCGTTGATATCAGAATGTCGATCACATCTTGTAATCTTCATATTTAATGCTTTTTAATAACAAACTGATTTCTCATAAAAATAAAACATATTTTTGAACTAAAATTCTATAGCTGCAGTATTTAAATAAAATTGAAATCTTAAAACGTTTAATGTAAAATAAATTTGCAATCTTTTTAAATTTTACTTACTCTTTTAATATTTTCATTTCGTTTGAGAAAAGAAATACTTTTATTTCTTGTATTGTTTTATTATTTTATAGAAAGTGAACAGACTACATCGATTATTTATAAAATTTTAAATAAATTATATTTTATACAAGATATTAATAATACCTGAAAATTTTAAAACTTTAATGTTGTCGCATAGGTATTTTACAAAATACTGTAAAATTACAGTAACTAGCATAAATTAGAAAAGTTTTTTAAGCGTTTCGTTTATTTACAAATTTACTATACAGTTATTTAGTTATCTTCCATTTTTTTTCTAGTTAGTAGCTCAATTCTTTTTTCTAGTCTTCTCAAAATGTTTTTCACGTTAATTATAACTTTATTTATATTAAAGTCTAGTCATTTTAACAACAGTGAAGATATGAGATTTCATTTACAACTTTTATTTAAATACAGTCTTCTAGAGCAATACATTCACATAAAATACTAACTTTTATAGAGAACATAATTGCATAGAAGAAATTACAATAATTTATTCTCAGATGATGGTCTAAATCTAAAAAGTAATGAATACGTGAAATTTTCTTTATTATTATAAATTTTTAGATTTTTTGTATATAATATTTTATAGATGAATAGTTTTCTTTTAAATTATTTTTTAAAGAATTTTCTTCCGACATTTATAAATATAATAATAATACGAAATGTTCAAGTTTGAAATTATTAATCTACGCAAATGTAATTAATGAGAAATAAGATTAAATGTGGGTAATAATTATATTAGAAAGTGTTAAAATTAATTTTTTTAAAGCTCTCTAAAATTTAAAAACTAATAACATTTCTTTAGGCTGCACTTATCAACATCAGCATCAATGCTCACACGCAAACATTAATAGTTCTCACTCAGACTGTAGTCCTTGTCATACTGAGGTTAAGAAGATTTATTTACGCGAAGTGGCTGTTGGTACGGATCCTGAATTAAAGTCATCATCACGCGACAGAAAGATCTTTGAGAAATTTCGACGTATGAATGTTGACGATTCGAATCCGTGTAGTGTTAAACATAATCAAAGCAATCGTTCGTGCAGCTCCAATGTCAGTAACGGCTATACCAGAGGTAATCGCAATAAGTTTGAACAGAATGGTAACAATCATCACCACCATTATAAACCTACCAATTACCAAACATACCAAACTACCAATAATGGTTTCAACAATTGCCATTACTATGATCAAAATAATCGTAATGGTTACAATCACCGAAATCATTACGGTCACTCTATGAAAAGTAGTAACGGTTATTATCAACAAACTCATGGTAACTATTCAGGTTACCATCCGCAAAGTAATGGCTATCAAAACGGCAACTATCATAATAGCAATGGTTATCAAGATCAACAGATCAATGACAATGAAGAGTTGGATGGCAATCCAGAAGAAGATTATACACCAGTACCGGTGAAACAACTCATCCAGGAATTCGAAAAGACCTGCAGACCTGTCATGCAGTACAAACAGAGCACTCCTAGAGTTACTCCTGTTACCAATAATCAGAGTGATATATCACGTTTTTTTGAGGCCAGACGCGAGGTTGTTTATCATAATCGAAGAGGGTCCGATGATCATCATCATTATCATCAGCAGCAACATAATCAATACAGGGGAGATAATTATGCGAGTTCCGGCGATGAGGAAAACGATGACGAAGATGACGAGGACGGTGACGAAGATGAATCTTTAGATGATTCTTTATCACCTGTGGACTTTTACAGGATCGACGATAGACGGTTAACGAAGCTGACAACTAATAGCAATGCTAATAGATCATCATCTATGAGTACGTTGGATGAGTACTATCGAAGGCAGCTTCAGAAATCTGCAGAGTGTCAAGCTCTAGAGCAGTTTGAAGATGAACGGAATGGAAAGAAATTCATTGATTCAGAAGTCGAAGTATCGCCAGTAAGTAAAGCTATGTCCTTGGCCGTGATAGCTTCGCAGGATGATTTGATAACGCAAAAAAAGCATCTTAGAAATACGCCAGTGCTAGAAAATCTCGTAGCGGGCACCACAACGCCTGAATGTTTTAAACAAGAGTACACCGAAGAAGTAGGCAAGTGCAGTGGTTATCCCAGAAGAGAGAAAATTTTCTTTTACTTTACTTTGCTTTACTTTGCTTTTAACTGTATTTCTTTGTTTAGTAACTGATTCTATCGTTTTGACTTAAATGTATATTAACATTTAACACGGAATGTGATTTAAGGGTGTATAAGAAATTTAAATAACATTACAATCCCATGTCTAGAATAAGTGATTGAGTATAGTAGCCATTGTTCTTTAGCGGGTTTAATGACTCGTATCGTAATAAGTAATGACAAGAAATTATCACTAATACCTATATCTTTTTCTTATTATTTTATCACACATTAATCAATCTATTATGATTAATTAACGTTAAAATACCATTGAAGTGACTCGTTTAACTTATTTATAAAAGTATAAAATTTTACAGAATTTATGTAACAGAATTTATTATTTTAATTGACTACTGCCATGAAATGCAATGTCAACTGATTATCAATTTTGTACCGTCAGTAAAAGTAAGTTACAAAGTTCAATCGTCATCATTAATGTATTTTAACAATTTTCTAATAAATGTAAAATTCCCTTCTTATTTAAAAAAAACTATTCACAGATGCATAAATTAATGAACTATAAAGTATATCCAATTATTAAAATAAATCTTACTAAATGGTCAATATCCTGTTGATGTAGAGCACTAACACTTGAAACTAATTTATTTTCGATTCTATAGCGGCCAAACTTTACGACAACACATATCATGGCCCGAAGATCTCAAGCTATCAAAATCTGACGAATTATAACACCGCGCCAAGGGGATGGGATCAGTCGCAGCAAATCTATCGGCCCATTAAGTTTGAAAAACCGCAGGATAACAAAATTGTCTACTCGGACTTCTAGAAATGGATCAAAGTCCTTTAAAACCAAATCAAAGCTTCTTCCGCGGCCTGATATGTAATACATATTGTTACATATGGCTTTCCAGCTCACGCGACAACGTTATAAAAATAATACACCGACTCATCCGCATACAACCTCTGCAACTTGCAATGAAAGAAAGAAAGATATCCTCCAGATGTTACCCGAAGTTCCTCCGCGGCGAAGCGCCAGCTTAATCTGTAAATGACTAGGGTAATTCTTTTTGACTTTTAAATTTTAATAAATTGGCAAATTAAACAGAAGACCAACTTAAACTTTGTAATTATATAGGTCATCTATATATACTTTTCATTTTGTATTTATACTATTTTCAAATTTTATAAATTCAATTTTTCTGCAAATAAATTGAAAACTATCTTTTAATTTCTATGTTTTATAGATTTAGTTTTACAATTTTAGAAAATTATAAATATTTTTCAAGTATGAGCTTCGATTAACTAAAAAGAAGATAATATTAACAATCCTTTTACATATATCATTTGATATTCATCTTATTATCATTATCACTTGATACAAGATTTTTGTCGCTTTAATTCTTACATATTATAATTATTTGAATTTCGAAAAATTAAATTTTTCTGTTACTAATTGTTTAATTGTTGTTTTAGTATATCTAATGAAATTATGAATCCAATTTTAGTGTAAATTCTTCGAATTTTTAAAACCGCATGGAAATACTTTGTCCTGTACCTAGATCAATTAACCATAAGAATAGAATAACTTGCATTTGAAAAAATTCCCTTTTCTATAAATGATAATATACTATCATTGTATACGAAAGCATAATTTTCAATTGTAATAGTTTTCATTTATAAAAAGCACAACATTTTACGATCAAATTGATTCATAATATCCTTCACACGATATTTTAATGATAAATATTATATGTATACGTTACTTGTTTAATACAAATTCATTATTGTAAACTGATTCCAGATGACACAAGATAAAAAATTCATGTTACCAATACTGCAGTATCTTTGAAACACAGAAAACAATTTTCATTTGAGTAACGTAATTTAAGAATAAAGGAAAGAATTTTCTTTACGAATTTCTTGAAAAAGTGAGAAGACCATTGAGGTAACAGCCGATTGATAGATGCGGAGAGAGAAAGAGACGAACAAATTTAAATAAAGTGCATTAAAGAGATTTTATGGAACTGTATATCCATACTAACAAAAAAGTTATTTTTCACCTATTTATTTTAGGCAGCTTTATTATAATTATTATCGGCATGTGTTTTTCAAACAATGTTATATTATTATTATTTTTATTATTATTAATATTATTATTATTTTGACCTTATCACCGTCATTATTACTATTGTTGTTATTTATTTTATTCTTATTTTTTCTTAGTTTTCGCGATAATAATGAAAATGTTCATTACTAGCGTCTATCAGAATAAAAATTTATTTCCTTTTTCTTTCGTCTCTAGGGCATTACGCATATGCAATTGGAATGTGTATATAATAATATTGAATAAAAAATGTTATAGTGCATTAAAAACTGCAATTTATCTATTTTATTGAAAAACATGATATTATCGGTTATTTAATAATTAAGAACATATTTGAATTTATCATTAATATTATTCAAAGTAACGAATAATTTATAAAGAATGAATTTTTTGTAATTTAGGGTACATTAATTAGAGAATATCATGTAAAGAAAAGAATGTGTACATACTTATAGTTATAATTACTGGTTTACATTGTAAGGGATATTCAAATGTGTTATTATAAAAATAAAATTCTCTTCATAAAAGTTTCCTTTTTATTAAAATCATAAAACAGTACATTATTCAAGTTTTTTTGACATCGTTTAATAAATTATAAATTAAATATATTATTCACATACGAACGATTCTGAAAATTTTTATTTCTAAATTATGTAATGAACGTCTTGTCAGTAATTCTTTAAATACTTTTTTATAATTTTTTTTTCATTAAACTGAGTTTTCAATAACGTGTTTTTGAATAATATCAAATTTCGAAACAATACACTTAGTAATCATTATCTAAAACCTTTGAGAAAAAGAGAGCATCGAATATAAAACACAATAGAATCATTTGCTAGTAGTATTTAACTATAAGCACCATTAACTGAAGAGTCGTTCTATCTTGCCGTTGCATTCAGAAATTATATGAATGCATTTCGATAATAAATAAGGCTTCACTTATACAAGTACTGAAAAAACGCTCGTTAATACAAACATCTATGTTTCAAAAGTAGACAAGAGGCGTATGCACACCTGTTTAAACTTAACTATGCGGATGTTCATCTAGAAAATTTCCGTCACGAAACAATTTATAAAAAGTTGCTTTATCAGTTAAATAATTATATACTAGGATTATAGCAATCTTTTACAAATTATGTAAAGTTTGTTATTTATGTCATCGCTCTGAATTTTTTGTTCACACAAAGTCTTTGAAAGTAATAAACTAATTAATCAATCAGTAATTAATTTAACTAAAATAATGAAAAAACTAAACCTAAAAGAATATATACAAATCATACTATTATAAGATATTATATTATATTTAAATAAAGCATAATTATTAATTCATTATTTTTCAAGCTAATAACGTTAATAAGTCAATATCAGTATATTTAATAATTAATTTCTGTAACTGTCTCTTTCACAAATATTACTTTTTTATTTCAGATAACTGATTATTCATAACTCTTTTTTCCCTCGATGTTTTTTATCTTAATTTTCTTATAAGTATTAAAGATAATTTGTTTTTTTATTGGTAATGTCTTTTATTTTAATTTTACCTATAAGTAGTAAGTGAATCTACTGTACAGTAGAATCAAACTGAAAAACCGAATGAAAAATACGAATGAACAGTTTTATGTATTTCGATATTCTATTTTTATTAATGAAGCATAGTTTTATAATAACTTGGCAATCACTGGTTTTATTATTCCATGTAAATAACATTTTTTTAATTAGTAGAATTGTTTTATTCGTGTAAAATAATCCAACTAATAACATATTTTCATTAAATATATTTACCTTCGTAAAATTATTGTCGTAAGAAAGAATTATTTATAGATCTATTATTATGTATTAAATTTTTATTCAATAAGATATGTGCACTTTTCTTTATGCAAAATAAATATCTATTTTTGCTTTAATAAGTTTGTAATGATATTTTTGTTGATAATTCAACTGACAAATTAGTTCATTAAAAAAATTATGTATTTTAATAAATAACATATTTTAGTATTGTGTGACAAATTCAGTTCACGTGAAAATTTAAAGAAAGAACTTTGATTTTATAAAATCCTTCGATATATACAATTATTGAATTTATGATAGAAATTAATTTGTGTAGAGTAACTATAGTTTTTCAAAGCGAGGACAATACTTATCGCTAATTGTATTATAAAGAAAATCAATAAATTAAGATGTTTCTACAATAAAAGTTGTTATTCTAATTTGAATCTAAATAGAATAAGTCAATAAAAAAAAATTAATTAATAATTTATATCAATATTAAAATATAGAAATGTACCTACACAACAGTACTTGACAGTGGTTTAAATTATTCTGATACATATATATTTAATGTAGCATAATGTAGCAAAATGTCATTAACTTTGATTAATTTTCCTTAAATGGATTTTTCGGTTTATTATTACCTTAGGTACTTTCGTTCGCTTGATAAATGTATTCACAAGAGGTGTATGAACACTATCAATATACGTGCATGCGCACATCGCACGTAAACGCTTGCGCACATGCGCGTACACATACGGTATATATAAATTACAAATACATGTTTTTTGGAAAAATCATATAACGAATAGAAGCGAAATAAAAAAATTCTAATTGTACGAATATAAGCTATTATGATTATTGGCATTTTTGTCAAAATCAACGAATTTATAATATCAAATGAAGATTAGCTTGTCAACATATTTTAAGATTACTGTGTGCTAACAAATGCCTTTCAACAACATTTTTAGTATTTGGCAATATCTTAAAGAGAGAGAGAGAGAGAGAGAGAGAGAGAGAGAGAAAAGTTGCAGTGAAATTCGTATCGTTATAAAGTGAAAACATAAATTTTATCAATAAAGCGATAACCGGGTTATTTTGTGTAAGTTGAGAAGCTAATAAACTTTCTTGATTACGATCGCTTGTAGTCCTACGATAAGTAGAACAAATATCATACGAGTAAAGTAATTAACAAGTAATTTCCTCCGTACATGTTATTTGATTGATGAAAAAAGTACATATCTTTCGTTGTTTACACCCACGTCCAATTGCGAAATCCCATCGCCGGGAATAAATGTAATAAAGAGAAACGTAATAAAATAAAATGGCCGTGCAGCGTCTCAGCGGCGATAAGATTAAACTGTTGAGAGGTTTAGCGGACGCTATTATATTTGCGCCCACAATCTCGACATTATCCCGATAACTATGGATGAGCCCAGCGACTTGTGCGTGCACGTTTCTTGTCCACAGCGGCAGCGGTTCATTAGCTGGAGCCGTACGATAAGTACGACTGGTGACTCGCGCACTGTTCAGTCGTAGCGTATACTTGCTACAGTCCGGTACTGTGTATTGCCATTGATTTTTCGACGCCCATCAGAGCCAGCGGGATGAGGTTCGTCGACTCCGTCCTTGTAATCTCCCTCTTTAGGATATTCATCTCCGTGGGTCTTACCCTTGCGGCCGTACTGCCGAAACAACAAGGATCCAAGAGCGCGTGCGGATACGATGTGAGTAGAGCGTCTTCTTTAAAACTTTGATAAAAGAGAGTCTGCTCGATTCATTCTATTTACTTATCTTGACATTGACGTATGCTTTTGATGAAAACGATAAATAAGGATGTGCTGCTATTGAAATATAAACATAAGCTACTTTAATTGACTCAAGTTCTCCTTACTAATTCTTTTTACTTTTGATCTTTAATCACATTCGTGCTGATTTTTATTTACTACGTGTCCTAGTTAGACAATGCTATTTTATAAGTATCATGTAAAAACAGAAAATTTTCTATTGTGAGAAATGAATTCTGATGTTATCCGTAAGAAATATAAAGATTTCAATCTTTTGTTATTTCTAGGATCCTTAGCGTATCTACAGATCTCTTGAACTAAACTCAAAGGATAAAATAATATTGTCAATCATTGCAATAAGTACACCTAAGAATTAAAAATTTATAATTCTGGAATTTATTTTTGTGAATATTTTCTTATGTTTACGTATTTCGAAATTTTAAAGCGGATAACACCGATAAAGTTATTGGGATCAAACTTTTATTCAACTGTTTTCTTTACACTAATATTACGGAAATTTCTGTTCAACTTGAAAATCTTATTTTTTTCCGCAAGTTGCAAAAGAATTGTATTTCGAAAAATATTTTAGCAATATATTTCATGCGCTATACAATAATAAATAATAAATCCTTTAACATATCTTGTTTTTAAATTTATTGCAAAGGTAACGAAAATTGAAACAAGAAGCATCTGTGGTATTGAAAGAAATCAAATTACATGCATTAAGTATCTTACAATTATAAATTTTTATTAATATACATCAATTTCATTTACTCATATTAGGATATAAATATATATTTTAAAACTGATATATACATGACAAGTTTTAGGTAAAAATATTATAAAATAACAGTATTATTGGTACCAATTCTAAAGTTATTGTTTTCGAGATATTGTGCTGTGAACAATTTTTGCTTCGAGCAGTATTACGTGAACGTGAAATTCCAAAAATTTTCTTCTCGTAAACTAAACTATTTCATTATTCAATGGAAAGCAAAAAAGAAAATTGATTTCACATTAATTAGCAATGTAATATCAGTGTAATTTTTACACGCCATTTTATTACATAAGATCCATTTACTTAACATTAATTACACGAAATGTAATTATCAAAAGTGTTAAGATTTAAATTTTCAAAAATTATTTAAATTAAGATACGAGTTTTTATTACATATTAGCTACTGTAAAATAAAGTTGAATAGTTTCCTAAATTTAAGTTTAGCTTTCAAACATTTTATAATACTACATGATTTTGAATTTATTATATATATGGTATATTTGAAATTTTGCTATAAGATACAAAAAAATGCATAAATAATTTTAATTATTACTAGCCATATATTTATATAGTACATATGCTTTCTAAGTATATTTATATGTAAGCTTAAAGTTTTCAATTTACAAACATTTGTGTTTAGTCAAGGCTTAACATGATAATATTTGCCTTTATGCTTAAACGATTAGTAGTGAAGTAATTTTATATTACCTATCATTCGAAAAAGTAAATTTAGATATTATTAAAAGAATTTTGTTTTGTTCTATTTATTTTATAAGTAAAATCAATCATTGAATTTCATTTATTTGTTACTTTAATGCATGATATTGAAAATGACTTACTGATTCTATTTTAATCTTAACAATAAGATATTATTGTCACATAACACATAATTTCATCTGGATCTTATTTCTTTGAAGATTATTTTATTATTAATTATTAATTATTAATTATTTCTTTATGTAAGTATAATTTTTATACAAGTAGTAAGTTCACAAGAAGTTCATTATTTAATTAATTATTTGTACAAAATAAAATGTATCACAAACTAATTTTTGCAACTATTTGCTATATATCAATAAAAGTCACTAATATTAGGTTATACGTAAAATTTAACATTATTTTGTTTTTATTTTCAATACCTGTACCTCATTAATATTTATTTATTATCTACGGACTGTATATTTATTATCAAATTTACTCGTAGAGCACGTAAAAACACAGCTTAAGGGGTCATTTTACTATAACGACCTACAAAATGTTTTTTCACGATTTGATTACATGGAAAAATATTTGTTTACTAAATTAAAATTTTTAACTTTCTTATCCAACATTAAATAATACAAATATATATTTTAAAAATAAACTTAATTTTTTATTTTCATGGAAGAAATAAATTAATCGTGTTTTCTTAAAATAAATTTCTTCTAGACGTTCTTTCAAATTCATTTTGGATGTATTACGTAGAAATAAAAAAAAAAAACTAAAATTTTTTAATAAATCCAAGTATCGATATCGTAGAACTATAACCAATCGATTTCATACTGTTATGACAAAATGGTGAAAATTTTAAATTTAAGTATCAAATATTTCAATTTTTTCGTATTTTCCTAATGTAAAAATAACTTTTAAAGTTTGCTATAAACTTTAAGATAGTCAAATCTTTATAGATTGTACTTATTTAAAGTTTGAACGAATTTGGCTTATTGTTTTTGTTATAATGACTTTCATCGATGAAAAAAAATCGTTTTGACAAACTCGCGTTTAAAGGTTTTATAAGAGATTTTTAGTTTATTATTTAGAATTTATAATGCATATTTAATATTGAAGCCAGTTTCATACATTACGTCTTCAACTTCTTCAAACAACTTTCTTACTATTTTTTCAATACTCTAAACGATTTAAACGATCTAAACTCTAATCTTTTCATGTATCTACGTTAGGTCTATTAGCCGTCTTTCTCCATGCGCTATTGCACTATCAACACTTTCAGCGAGAACAACTAGTTCCGATTATTAACAAGTTTTTAATATATATATTATTTTTGAATCCTCGACTTTAATTAATCAAATAGGAAAAGCTTCTGATATCCTGTAGATTCTAATTATTCGCATAGCAAATACTAATTGCCGATTGACTACAAAATTATTATCGATCAATGGGAACTAATTCATGTAAGTATCTTGGCACGAATATTTTACACCTGCTTTAAAACTTAAGCCCCGTTATCCATTTTTTAAATATTTTATGTTTTCGTTACAGTCCTTGCACTTTATTATTTTTTAAAACTTAAAAAAACATTAAACTCTAAAATATAGTAATTTATTTGAGAATCGACGGCCACGTTAAAGGAATTGTCCTGTTTGTGCTGTGATTATGCGAATGAAGTGCTCGTAAAAATTTGAGTTCCTTCATTGGTGAAGCAATTTTTATTGAATTATGTTAGTAAAATTTTATATAGAATGACTGATGTGATAAAAACAGGCCTAGAACAAGTCTGGGTTCTTTGACCATCCTGTCTCCTTCCGCGCTCGGTCAATCATGCTTCATTTTTTCACAACGGAGGCTACAGTAAAAAAACTAATTGAATTTGACTTTGAAATTTGATCAAGATATATCTAAGGATACATACTTTCTAAAAATGCAAGAAACATTTTCAACAGATTTTTTTTGTCACAATGGAAAATTAATAAAAGCTTAGTCTTACTACAGATAATAATTCTTTTCAATTTTTTATTAATAAATTTAGTTATTTTAATTTAAATAGCCTATTATGAAATTATACATAAAAATAAAAATTTTAATATTTTACAATTGAGTTAGACGTGCACGAAGAGCGACTGGGACAAATTGAACATTCATTTGGTACCCCATACTCACGATGATGTCGGTTGGCTCAAGACTGTAGATCAATACTATTTTGGAGGTACGTTTTCGTTTTTTCATTTGATCGGGGGCAAAAACAACAATCATACACTTTTTCTTTAAATTTTAATTTTCAATCTCTTCAATAGCTAATTTCTTGCTTTCAAAATTTAAGATATGATGAAACGTTTTATTATTATAAATACACATTATAAGAATTTTGAATAATCCATATACAAGATTACAGCGACGATTTTATGTATAACATGTTTAAATACTAGTTTCTAATCTATTATTTAGCTGCTTTGAAAAAAATATACTTTTGAATCTGTAGTCTAGATGATTTCAGCATTTGATAGAATATTTATTAGAAAATTATTCTCTCTTGGTAACGTTACGTCCGTAATTCCACTCATTTAAAATCAACATCTTGTGTAGTGATTTGATAAATTCAATTTAAAGAAGAATTTGATTTAAAAGTCACAAAATTCAAGATGTTAGATTAAATACGAAGCATAAGGTCTTCGATGCTCTCAGGAGGTCGATGATATTGGACTAACAATTCTCGTTTTCCGAAGGTCGTATGAACATTCAGGTGGCTGGTGTACAGTATATCATCGACAGTGTCGTTGACGCGCTTAATCGCGATCCAGCGAGAAAGTAAGTATATTCATCTTCATTAATTAATTTGTGAATAATAATTCATTATTATTTATTATTTATTTGCGACAAATATTTTAGTTTTCATTCTATTTATTTAAATTGCTGAAGGAAACCTTTCTACTTTATAACACTTAATTAAAAATTATTCAATAGATTTATTTACGTGGAGACAGCGTATTTATGGAAGTGGTGGACACATCAGGATGAGAAAAGGAAGGATAACATGAGAAAGTTAATCAATGAAGGCAGGCTCGAAATCATTGGCGGAGGATGGAGCATGAATGATGAGGCCGTCACACATTATCATTCCATAATCGATCAACATACCTGGGGCTTCAGGTTTCTATCCTTTTTTCCAATAAATGATTGCTTTTCGTTAACTATGTGTATCATTTACACGTTTAGTTTAACTTTTATAAATTATTTCAATGACGATAGAGGAAGATTTAATGTCAATTTTAGATCAATAATTGAACGAATATTTTACAATAATAACTTTGAAGAAATCTTTAAAAAATATAAAAATTATTTAGTTCATCTTTCAGAAGAAAAAATTACAATTGCTTTAGATGAAATAATTTTTCAACGATATGTCCTTTCATTGTAGAGTAAAATAAACTTACGTAGATTTTGTAGTCAAAATAATATATAGTTTTTTTTTCAACTTTATTGCAAAACAATGAGCATTAACTAATATTTCGATTTAAGAATACTCAAATAAATCAATAAAAAATAATGGTGATATAAATAGTTTAAACATTAGCTTTTTTCTAATTAATTAATTTTCAAATTAATTAAATAAAATAAAATACGCTGGTATAATTGAAATAACTCCGTTTTACAAAGATATTTATAACTCATATGTCATTATAAAGCTATGTTCTTAATAACATTGCTATGCTTATTTCGAATTTACGTTACACATAAAATAAAAAATATTAATTTATAAAATATGATATAAATAAAAAATATCAATATTGCGAACATTAAATATTTGCAATATATTGTAGTATACTATGAATAAATAAATTTTTATATGATTAGACAGTAATTTCTAAAAAAGTAACTATTACTCTATAATTGTATTATATTATTATGTTAATATGATATTTTTATTAATCTGCGAGAATTATAAAGTTTTTTACTCCGTTTTAACTTTTACTCTGTAAAATTTAATTACATTTTGTTTTCTGAAATGACGATGTTAATTTTTGTTAATGTGTAAGAATTTTAGATCTTTACAGATTATATATGCAAATATATAGAACATAATAATTTCTTATCTCTTGCATCTTTTAGCGAAAAATATTCAAACTTATAGAGAAATTAGCTTATATTTCGGAAATATCGTTATTCGTTAATCACGTTATATATATAACATTATGAAATCCCTGCAGTTATTAATGTTTATAATTAGAATGCCAGAATCAGAAATAAATAAATCTTTTAGTAAAAGAATGCTTTTACCAGTATTATATAAAGTTTGAAATCCAATTAATAAATAAGAAAATAAATTGACTAAATTCTTAATTTTTACTTTTAAACAAATTATATAAAAATCTTAAAACTGCAGCAAACAATATAACGTCTTCATAATTTCCTTCATACTATTGAAGGTATGAACAAAGTATATTGCAACTTGTTACTTTTTTAATTTTTTTTAAATTCTTGCGGTTTTTAGTTCATATGAGTATTAGTATTCGCGAAATGCCTGCATTGTTAGTTGTTATAAAATAGAGATAATTTAATTATCTCCAAAAAAATATTTAAAAGTTTACTTATGTTTTGAATTAATTAAAAAAGCTCTATCAAGTAATGTATATTTCAGACTGTAATCTATTTAATATCCGTGCAATTTTTAGACGATTAAATGATACATTTGGTACCTGTGCCCGACCAAAGATTGGTTGGCAAATCGATCCATTTGGTCATTCACGCGAGCAGGCCTCAATATTTGCCCAGATGGGTTTTGATGGACTGTTCTTTGCTCGTCTCGATTACCAGGATAAAATGGAACGGCTGCAGAAAAGAACCGGGGAGTTTATTTGGAAAGGAAGTGCTAGCTTAGGTATATGCAAAAGAATATTTTACAATGTAAATATTTTTATGAAGTCTGTACAATAGCACACGATTTAACAATAATAATAATAATTTACAATTGGTTTTGAATACAATACTTTAATATATATGGAAAATATTTTTGTTCCGAAATAATCTATGAAAGAATTTTACAATAATCTTGTAAAATTAGTGAAAACCAATATTAATATATTACGTTTGAATGAAAACACGCGTATGAACGATAACATTAAAGTAAATTTAATAGCAGAACTTTGTTTGCCTGTTGTAATTATCCGAAACACTTATTATTCATTATATATGCGAATATTTTTATTTATAGGATTTGTACCTAATAGTCATGCATTGATGCTGTTGTGGTATTAAATTCCGTAGCTTAAAATATCGAATCACATTATTTTCATTTTATTGTCTTGATAATAATTTAGTTGCTAATGTAATGAGTTAAATAAGTATAATGCGAGAGACACATACATGTGGCTATAGCCTTCAACTTTCTTAAATTTTTCTTTAATTTGTATTCGATAATATACAATTTTTTTAAGTTAAAAAAGAAAACGATGCAATTTTTATTTTTAGATGATTCTACAGATTTATTTACATCGGTACTGTACAATTTTTACAATGCTCCACCGGGCTTCTGTTTCGATATTCTTTGTCAAGATACCGAACCAATGATCGACGATCATGATAGTCCAGATTACAACATAGAACGAAAGGTATAGAATCAGTTACAATTGCTTTATTATTGATATTATATTATTTGTTAATAAAAATATATAATATCGACACTTGAATCTCGTGCACAATAATTTTTGTTGGCAAGATAATTATGTATATATATTATGCTTTCGCCTACAAGTACATGTGTTCTTGTTACCTTTTTTCTCCTGGTCAAAATGTATCTAGGTTTACAGATTCTCTTAGCCATCGTTATCGAGACCAAATAACGGTAAGTAAGGGTAAAATCAAAGAAGAGCTTTGATTTTGGTCAGTGAGCACGTGTAGGATTTTTCCTTTAATTCTTCTTATTCTTTTGCCTACTCGACTGACATGAAATGGTTGCTCACCGTACTTTCTCTGCTTCTCACTGCTACTCGTGGATCAATAGGTCCTTTCGAGGGTAGACGTAATCTCCGACGACGAGGTTCCAATCGTTGGAAATGACGGTTCAGTGAATCGATGATACGAATAATCAGGCGATACGAAAAAGCGATTGGATTTTTCTTTGTAAATACTCTCTTGCTTATGTTGTCTCTCTCTCTCTCTCTCTCTCTCTCTCTCTCTCTCTCTCTCTCTCCTAGTGATTACACTCCATAATTTTTTAAGTAGTCAACAACCCACGTACAGAAAATGCAACCCTGTGAAACTCGGTATCGACCGAGAATTAACAGTAACGAAAAATGTTATAATATGTATATATACGGAAAATTCATCACATCTTGCAGGTCAACACATTTTTGCAATTCGTGGAAGAACAAAATAAACACTATCGCACAAACAATGTGATTATTACAATGGGAGGAGATTTCACTTATCAATATGCTGGTATGAACTTCAAAAATATGGATAAACTTATAAGGTACATAAAAGAAAATCTGTAAGATGATGTCACGAATAGTTGACTATTTAAGTAAATTCCGATTTCAATTTGTTTTTAAATAGAAAAATAGAATTAATAAACTTGACTTGGTGCAATATATAAATTCATTTATATTTCTCTAATGTGTAAATATTTAAATCTAAATTTTTATTTATATTATAGAAATTAGTTTTTGAAGAATATAATACCTTAAAGTTCCCGATAGTCGAACACTGACATTTAGAAGTCAATTATTTAAAATTTTAGTAACTCATTATTATTGAAAATTCTTAAATGTCTTAAAAAGGAGAAATATCTACAAACCTATAAAATTAATTATTTTTGTGTGAATAAGTCCTCATTTTTTGTGAATATCACGAATTCCAATTATTTGTTAGACAATACGTAACGCTATCGTGAATTATGAATCAGGTACGTAAATAGAGATTTATTTTCATTTTTTATGAAAATATCAGCTCTAAGTACTGAGAGAAAATGTGTTTTATTTGCTCTGATTTACGAGATTTTATATATAACTATTTCCAGCTCATTTACTCCGTATAAAATGTTTGCAATAAATATAAATCTAGAGGTACTCAATTTTTATCTATTTGGTCGATAATATATGTAAGCTAATGATTTCGTAAAAATTTAATGTATTTAGATAAAATAATTTTTCATTTATTATACAAGTCAATGGAAACGACTGTTCTATAATAAATAATAAAAAAATGATGAAGGTAATTAATATAATAATAATATTCAGACATTCTTGACAAATTTGTTAATTGAAATACCAAAGTCTATAATATATAAATTATTAAAATTCTTCGCCTACTCAGTGATAAAACTATGAGATTCAAGAGTCTGTGCACGTATTAAGATTAAAATGTAAGCATACTAAATTTATGATAAATGACAGGTTGAAAGTTTTTTGAAATTTGCCAAGTTACAAGCATCATCATATAAGACAAATAATATAATTCTCACGATGGGCGAGGATTTTAATTATCAATACGCAGAAATGTGGTATTCTAACTTGGACAAACTTATTAGGTGAGATTTGCATGCTGAATACAGAAATATGCATGGAAAAAACTAATAGTGGTTAGCAAAAAGAATTTTCATCGTAAAATACAACAATAAAATGCGAAAATTTATGAAATGTGCGCTAAACAGTATATGATTTAACGTTTTTTATTTTCTACTATTGCAAATATATATATATATATATATATATATATATATATATATATATATATATACACATTGAATGAACTATTTTGTCAACTAGGTATATAAATGAGAAAAACGGAACAAAATATAAAGCCTTCTATTCCACTCCGTCTTGTTACCTAAAAGCTGCTAATGATCAAAATATCACATGGCCTATCAAGACCGATGATTTCTTCCCGTATTCAAGTGATTCTCATGCGTTTTGGACTGGATATTTCTCTTCCAGACCTACGCTTAAGTATTTCGAAAGAATGGGAAATAATTTCTTACAGGTAAACTAGCAAATTTTAATTCTCGATAAAATTAAAACTATACGATTATGCGTAAAGTTTTTACTATTTTAATAAAACATTAAATATTATGCAACAGTATCAGAAGAGAATAATTTTGTTAATATCATATTGTTAGTTATTCGTGGTATATTTCATATTCTTTTATGTTGCATATTTAATTATTTTTACTACAGCGTTCAGAAACTTTTTAATTTTTAGATAAATACACGTTTGAAACATATATTTTCTGTCTATAACTAATAAATAACTAGAACTAGAATTAAAATTTTTTTAGGGAACATAATTATATTTAAGAGAAACAGAGCAACAAAAGTGATATTTAAAGTAATATTTCATTTGAAATATCAAATCTTTTTGAAAATAATACAATTTTTGTTAACTTAAGTCATTGTTAAATGTAATAATCAAAATGTAATAATAAAAGAAGCACCTGTAAAATCCTTCTAAATTAAATTAAGACATTTTTTAAGTACACAAATTGATTATAGGTGGTGAAACAATTGTTAGTCTTGACAAATCAGCCTGATAGGAAGGAATTAGAACTATTTCGAGAGGCAATGGGAGTGATGCAACATCACGATGCTATAACTGGTACCGAGAAACAACATGTAGCAGCAGACTATGCTAGAATTCTGCATCAGAGTTTCACGAATGGAGAGAAAATTACTACTGAGGCTTTAAAGTAAGAGATTCCATACTTTTCTTTAATATATATTAAATATACATTTTACTCGTGCTACATTTTCAGTTTAAGTAAAGTAGAACAGTTTAAATTTTCTTCATATAAAAAGAACCTATGAGTTTGATACTTGAATCAAATTTAAATATCTTAACTTTTACGAAAATATACCGTTATATATGAAATATTATATATATATATATATATATATATATATATATATATATATATAATAAAAAACTAGAATTAGATATTTTATTTATGTGTAATAAATAAGCTACGTAATATTATTATAAATACAATAGATTAAAATACTTTTATTTAATTTTTTTACTACGTAGGGTGCATTTTAATGCCCCTTAATGAGGTTTTAATTTTCATGACTATTATTATTATAATAATTATTATTAGTTAATTAGTTGTTAGAATATGGAATTTTTTAAAATAAATTAAAAATTTATTTTAAATGTTTTCTACTTCTTTAACTTTGTTATCTTCTTTCAAATATAATTTCTCAAATATAATTTTTCTCCAGTAAATATTGTCGTTTGTTTGGTTTGTAATATTTAGGATAATGCATATTTTACTATATTGAGATATTGAAATTTATGTTTTATGTTGACAATTTCATGATTTAATTTATCATTGATACCTTCCTGCTTGAGTTATAATATTTAAAGATAATAAATTTAAAACATATTGTTATATAGATTTGCTAGTAATTTAGAAACTTAATACGATGAAGAAAGTTAATATCTTATTGTTTTGTTTTATCGGATCGTTAATTATGAAAAAATTTGATAAATTATATATTTACATCTAATCTGCTGTAGCAACTAATTAAACATATTTGCATTATTTTATTTTGATCAGTATTTGTAGATAAACAAGAAATTGATAATTTTTTAGTTATTTAAATGGGTAATGTCATATTTTGCAAAATTTCTGTTGATACCTCTATGTACATAAACATTATTTTTTGTTAAGTTGTAAGTTTGAAGTTTGAAATTTGAAAACTCTTGGATAATTTCTAATAATATTGTTTAGTTAAAAAATGAACCTTCGTATGTGGAGAAATTTATTACGCTTCATGTTATTTAAATTTTATGAGTAATAAAACTTAATCGTATATAAATACATTGATTAATTGATTCCATCAGAATAAAGGTATTTTTTGAATCTCTATTCTTTTTTTTGAGAAATTTATCTAAATATCATAGTATAAAATTTATTAAAATTTATTTATTAAAAGAAATTATTTATAAAATAAATAGACTATAATATAGTCCTGCGATGAGTCCATCAAAGTCTACTAGGGATGTAATAAAACGCAGTTAAAAGAAGACAATCTTTATATATGTGTGTGTTTTTTATCTATAGAACCTGGAAAACGTTCTTTCGTTAAGGATGTTACAAATATTCTATGTATAAATGTAGATATCTATCTTTTCTTTAATAACGATTTTTTATAAGAAACCTCTTTGAAATAACAAAGGATTATTTTATTTTATGAGTATCTTAGTTATGAGATATCTGCACTTATATGTGTTTTATATTATAATTTATATTTTAATGTTTATATTGTATATTTTCTTATATTTTGTGTATTTTAAAATCGATCCCTTTATTCGTAATTGCAAAATCTGCTCTCACGTAGTGATAGTAATCCACCATATCGAATACGTTTTTAATTTAATAATAATTTTCTTGCTAGAAAATGGCTATTTAAAAAGAAGAATGTTAATCCAATAGAGTTCAATTCATGTCTACTATTGAACATTAGTTCTTGTAGTTACACTTCTCAGAATAGTAAATTTGTTGTCACTGTTTATAATCCGACAAGTCAACCTCTTACAACCTACATTCGCTTACCAGTACAAAACCTATCTTACAGTGTCAAAGATTATACTGGTGAGTATAAAATAGTTAATTTTCAAAATTATAATTTTTAAAACTGATATAAATAAATATACACGTTACAGGTAAGCCATATAAATGATATTTTTTAGTATAATTTTAATATCTATATTTATATGTATTATATTATGTACAAAAATATGTACAAAGCTGTTAATTTACACAAATTAATATAATATTAAATATGTAGAATATTTATGATTTTATAATCTTTTTCATTAATAACAATTAGGCATATTAATAAAAACTATGTCATGTTTCAAAAAATCTTTAAATTTAATTTCTCTTATTATCAAAGTAGTTTAATGCATTGAATGAATAACCAGTTCTGTTACATTTTTCAGGTCTGGATATTGTTGTACAAATCGTACCGATACCAGATCCAGTGAAGAATATACCAGGTCGATTTGAAAATGCAACAGTAGAGCTTGTTTTCATGGTTCTTAACATTTCTCCATTTGGGTATCAGTCTTATTACGTGAGCCCAAAGCCTAATCCAACCAATAATACCCAAAACAATTCGAGTAAGACAGTTGAACAACGTATCGGAGGAGAAGTATGAAGTTCTTTTATATAAGCAGTTTAAATACGTAATACATATAATTTTTGGATCTTGTAACATTTAAAAATAAATTTTACTTTAAACTAATTAAGTCTAAAGAATTATATAATAATAATAATAATAATAATAATAATAATAATAATAATATATTAAAATATACTATTAACTTTCCTTTAAAAAATTTAAAGTACCTTTCTTTTAAAGTATCTTAAAATTATGGAGGCAATATTTCTTTTAATAAATATAATTTAGTAGTTTTTCTATTAAATTAAAAAATTCTTTGATTCCTTGTTTTTACACAATAGAAAATACACAATAATCTATTGATAAGATTTTTCAATCTAAATATTCTTTTCCTTTTGACAGTTTTATAACGTAAGTGTTGATTCACAAGGCAAAGTTCTATTTAAATCATTAAAAGCAGGAACCGGATTGAGTTTTGAGCAATCATTTCACTATTATGAAGGTGCGGCAGGCAAAAATAGAGCATTTAATGATCGAGCATCGGGGGCTTATATTTTCAGACCCAAAGAAAACAATACTAAAAATTTTCCAGTGAAAGGCACATATACGATTATTAAAGGTAATTCAATCACGTTTGTGCTAAATTTATAATTTATACTAAAATAAAAAAAAAATTAAACTGAATGTTTAAAAATATGTAATCTAGATTTTTCAGAATGACTTAAGTTTCGTATATTTGATTTGTCTTGTATAATTGAATGTACATATGATAATGCTAGAAATTAAAGTTGTAATTAAAGTAAAATAAAGTAAAAGTTGTTTTTAAGCCAAGTCAACATATTTACGCTTATAAACTAAACAAATATTCTGCAATTGTTTCTTTAAATATTTTTATTTTACTTTATAGGACCTTTAGTTGAGGAAATCCAGCATGTAATTAATGATTGGATTAGTCAAGTTATTAGAATTTATAACGGAAAGAATTACATTGAATTCAATTGGCTCGTTGGACCTATTCCCATAGGGTGAATGAACAGATTCATGAATTTGAGCTTATAGTTATTTACTTATAGTTATTCTATAATATTAATGAATTTTCATTTCAGAGATAATATCGGAAAGGAAGTTATAACGAAGTATGCAAGTAACGTTATGAATAATGGCGAATTCTTTACCGATAGCAATGGTCGAGAGATGATAAAGCGTAAAATTAACTTCAGGCCAACTTGGAATGTAAACCTCCAAGAGCCAATCTCTGGTAATTACTATCCAGTAACAGCTAAAATAACTATGCGTGATTCAAAAAACCAATCGTATTTCACCGTGTTGACTGATCGAGCTCAAGGCGGTTCAAGTCTGAAAGATGGTGAGATAGAATTAATGGTAAGCAAAAGAGAACAGTATTTCGTGTATGTTTAGTTTGTAATCGTATCACTTATAGTATGGTGGATAAATTTTAAGGATTCTTGAAATATAATGAATTGCTAGTGGAATATCGAGCAAATTAATAGATATACATTGGAGTGTAAGCGGACGAGCTTTTAAATGAATTTAGAGCATAATATTTTTAAATTATTAATTCCATGAATTAAAATGATATTTGATGATGAAGTTGATATTTGATTTTAAAAAAGTTAAAATTTGATTTTAAAATTGATATTAATATTTTTCTCGTAAATAATTAATAAATAGAAAGCTGACATTTAAAATGTATTACACATTTATTAATCTTAAATTGATACTGACTTGAATTGAATATAATATTTAATTCAATAAAGCATAAAGATGATGAGCGCTTTTACATTTAGGAAGATAAAATCTGCCGTATAATTGAAGCGCACATATTTTAAAAAGTACAGTGCAGACATTAATATTTAAATTTTATACTACAATTTTCTCCACTACTCTAGATAATTAAGCACTTTTTTGAATATTGCATATAAATGTATAAATGATAAAAATATTTAATGAAATAGATCGATAAGCTTGATCTTATTTTTAGTTACATAGAAGACTAATGAATGACGATGGATTCGGAGTCGGTGAGGCCTTAAACGAATCGGCATTCGATAAAGGTCTTGTAGTAAGGGGGCAACATTATATACTTGGTGGAAAATTAGTTAATTTAGATGAAATGGTACTTCAAGAAAAAGAACTAGCGATTGATATGGCTTTGCGTCCATGGATTGTCGTTACACCAATTACGCAGACTTTCGAAGAATGGAATGAATTTTATAAAATGCAGGTTCGTTTTCTTTATTAAGGATTTTCTTAGATTTAATTACGGCATAATTGAGAATTAGAATAATAAAACTATCAGAAGTTTAGTTATATAATATATATTTTTGTATAATATTTTATATTCAACTATTATTATAAGTATTAGTTATTTCTCATTTTAATTGTAAATAGAATGAATATTTTTTAATTTATTTCAAACAAAAAATTTATTAAATATACACTTAAAATATTTGAAACTATTCTAATAATTTTTTTCTCTTATTAGAGTGAAACTTTAATAAAGCCATTACCAAAAAATGTTCGCATTCTTACACTTGAGCCTTGGAAGCAAGGAGAAGTTCTACTCCGACTAGAGCATCTCTTTGAAAAAGGCGAAACGCCTAAATACTCTACCTCCGTTGAAGTTGATATTAAGGTAAATTTTTTCAGTGTTAAATAATGACTTATAAAATTATAATTCGAAATACCAGAAAGAAATATTTGTAAGACTAACATTCGACAAAAATTTTTATACAGATAATATGAATAATCAACTAATTCAATAAGTAAAACTGTTATCACGTTAGTTGTTTAATAGATTAAGAGGATAAATTGAATTATAGTTAGCCTATTAATTATTTTTAAAATTGTACGTATTTATCTTCTAGTTAGCTACACATTGACATGTATATATTTTAAAATTATATAAAAGACTTGATGAAATATATTATCTTCAATTTAATAATTATTTAATACTTCTCATTGTTAAAATTATGAAACTAATAAGTTATATCTTCTGTTAATGTCATATTTTTAAGAATTCCAATTAAATTTTTAATGTTATTTAACATGACAAATTCTTGAAAATAAATTTATCGGGTTCATTCTGAAATCAAATACTCAAGTTGATTTCTCTTTATTCGTTGAATCTATAAATTATTCAGAGTTTTCGTTTTCGTTTGTTTTGGAATTCATTTTTTTTCATAAAAATAACAGTTAATGTCTTCATTTTAAGTTTATCGAATACAAAATACAAATATTTGGTACTTACATTTTTGTCTATTTAAATCGATTTGTAGCATTTGACTAAAAATAAATTATCTTAATTAGGAGCTGCTATCTGGTTTCCAAGTTCATTCGGTTACCGAGACGACATTGGGTGGAAATCAATGGATCAATGATTTGCACCGTCTCAAGTGGAGATTAGATGCGAATGTAGTGCTAAAACATGACAATAGCAGTACCAGTGCCAATAGTATTTCAACAGCTAATAATAAGATTATCGTACGTCTCAATCCAATGCAGATTCGAACCTTCATCGTCAAACTCTCACTTGGTGCGACAGGCTAAATGCTCACCAGTCAAACATTTGAACGTAATTTATAATGAGTGATGAAGTTATTTTTCAACAAAAACTTTCATATTTTATACTTCAAAAGTTAGTTTGAAAGCAGAACTCGTTAATTAGTAATAAGTTTGATATAGTGTTGAAAAAACGATTTTTCATAGACTTATATTTCGTGATCTAAACTAGATCTTCTACTTAAATAAAAGATATTTTATGTAGTATATTACATTACAATAATAAAATTATAATTATGTATTAATAATGTTAGTAAAATAAGCCTTTATTGATATAAATTTAATAAAATTGTGGTATTGTACAGCTAAAATTTTAGTTGCTTTTTTTATTTATTGACTTAAATATGCATAATTCTCTTTATATAAAAATAAAAACCAGTTGTTAAGAATGGGTATTAAATTGCAAGATCATTGACAGAAAAAAGCGTAAAGTACATAGTATTGATTTAACATAAACATTTTTTGTTATTAATATTTTGAAAAATAATATTTCTTTAATAAATCGCTTGTTTATTTCATCACCGGAAACAGACGAATCCAATTTCTATCCAGAAACGCTGTTCAGGTTTACCGATGTCGCGCATCGCAATATCAAGAATTGGTAGTCTTGATGGCTTATCAGTCTTATAAGTGATGATAGTTTTTGCCCAATTATCTTTTCTTATCTGAAAATGTGAGAATATTTATTAATTAAAATTTTACTGCTATAGGTAAAAATTTCAATTTCATAAAAATAAAAGATCACTCAAGCAAGAAAATATCTTTTACGTTTAAATTCTTTAAATTTAATTTGGTAAATTAATCGATTTAAAATCACATATAGTATGAAATTCTGTGACATGCCATAAATCTTTCTTATACAATAAATAAGAACACTACCTTGCATTCATCTACAATCGCTTCATACCGAAGTCGTTGGCTTCCTCTTGGTAACAACTCTATGTCATTCCATGCTAGGAATTTCAATCCTTTTCTATAAGTTTTGTGTTCAGCATCGTAATATGCGATACTGTTCTTACAATGGTAAGTTACATTTTGTTCAGCTTCTTTCGACAACAATTGTAAAAATCCAATTTGGTTGCTATCTGCTTTGTATCTTATCTGACGCAATCAACGAGAAACATCTCATTAGATTTCAGTACACATGAATTTTTACGAAAGAGGTATATGAACAATTTTATATGAATATTAAATAAAAAAATTTTTTTCCAATTTGGAAATTTTATCTTACGTTTTTATATGATTTTCAAAAAGATCATGTATTGTTGATTATAATTAGAAAAAATATAACGACAATAATTGTTTATAAAATGAATATTTAAATACAAGAGAAAATTTTTTATTAAAACATTAAGGGTAAAGTTGTAAAAGAAAAGAAAATTAAAAATTCTTTTTCTAAACTTTTACATAAATATTAAACTATAGTATCATCAGCATTATCTTGCAGTATCATGAGTTATAATAAAATTAAAATATGTTATTTAAAAGTAAACCTGATTAAAATGTTATACGGCTATACGGTTCATAGACCATGCTTTAAATATAAAGGATTTTGATATATGAAAAGTCTGTTAATTCTAAGTATACAAAAAAAAATAGTTATCAATTACCTATTGTTATTAGGAATAGAAGAAAAAAGAAGAAAAAACAACACTTACTAGCTGTAAATACAATAAACTTACGATATTGTATGAAATCATCTGTTTGAATAACATAAACATAGATTTTTCTTAAAGAACGCACTAAAAGTGAAATAGTATCCTATTCGGCTTTTCGTAAAGAAACAGGACAAGTACCGTCATTAAATTAAAATAAAGTAATTATATTGAATACTTATACTTCATTATAATACATGTATTTTGAAAGATAATTATGAAATAGATGCTTATAATAGTCTATAAGTTAAAAAAGAAGTTTTGAATAACTGAAATGAATTTTAAAATAAACTACCTTTTACAACAGTATATCATTATTCATAGAAACGTGTGCTTATAAAGATGGAAACCTAAAGGACAAAATAATTGCCGTAGTCAGGCAATTATATAAAACAATCAATTCATAAATTTTTTTTATGTGACATAAAAGTAGTTCTAAACGACTTTAAAGTATGTCAAATAAGAGTAAACAGTGTAGCAAATAATATTGGTCAAAGAAAATTGAAACAACGTTAATAATGAAAATGTATTAAAAATAACAAATCTAGCTATCAACAAGAATTTTATTATTAAAATAATATATCCAAATTATATATATGTACATACTTCAAAAAAATACGTATATAATTTAATAACAATATAAGAAATGTTTCAATATCTAGTTTAGTTACAAGTTACAAGAAATGAGTTAAATTATATCGAAAATATTTTATCACAACTTGAAAAAGTTAACATTTTATTCAAATCATGTAACAGAAAACATGATTTTTTTAATAGTAAAAATTATAGTACGTATTTTATCAAAATCCATTGCAATATAAATATCTTGATATAATAATTTAAAAAATGAAAACCAAGAAAACTATTATTAAAATGTTTTTATAAAACATCCATTCTTATATTTTAAATTGTAGCTATTGTCAAATTCTTCAGAAATTGGAATTTATAATAATATAAAATCATTATTATTCATAGTTTTGTATAAATCAATAGCTCATTAAATCAAGAAGTGGAAGACTAGTAGAGTTTTAACAAATTTTTTATTTTCTAACGTAAGTTTTAAGGAAATAGTAATACATGATAACTTTCCATTTTTACATATTAAAAAAATTATCAACACTTTAAAAATAGAACTGAAATATATAAATTGTTTAAAGTGATATTTTCTATATACATGATTATATATTTGCAAATATTACGTATAAAATCAAATAATTTAATATTGAATTTAAATGCCAATTTTAATGTATTTTATAATTAATTTAATATAATTGTTGTATATGATATATTAACGTATCCTCCAACTGTTTGTTAATAGTTTTTAATTTATTAAATTTATATATGATAATGCAATAAAAACAAATTTTTATTTGTAGAAAATAATTTGAAAATGATTGTTATTACATAAATTATTATTTCGATTTGTCAATCGGTATTATTTTTAAAATTAATTTTATATTTGTTGGATCTTAAAAACTTCAATTATTGTATATATATGCTAATATTTTAAATGCTTAATAACTCACGTTCATTTTTAATGCTATTGTAAACAATTAATCAATGATTGATATGTAATATTTTCAATTATGTTATTTAATTTATGTTTATTGTAACTACTATAAATTAATATGACTACAAGGTGATGCAACAGAAAGAAGAAAATTATATCTTCAAACTTTAATTAAAGATAAGACAAGATAATAATTGAAGACAACTATAAGTTATTAACGACTATTGGCCTACCATATATTAATACTGTAATGTTATAATGTTAATAAATCTGTTATATTATTAGACTTAAAATAAAATCCATTTATGTTCAATTGAAATTAATTCTAAACTATAATAAAACTATAAAATTATTTTATATTTTTAAACGAATAAAATTTTTATGAATAT